>JARQOC010000003.1:336172998-336805498 GCA_033576535.1 Allobates femoralis
GGCTTCCCCGCTCTTCAAATCGATAATGCCGCCCATTAGGGCGTTAGGAAGGGAGCGAGGCGGGGGGAGCGCGGCTCTGGGGACCCCGCCCTGCAGACAAGAGCCGACAGGAACGCCCCACAGACGGAAAAAATGTAAGTTTCTAAAGTGTTTATTTCAGCTTATATAAAGCCATATTAGGTCAGGCAGGGATGGTTAGGGAGCTAGTTAGGGTCTGTAGGGGCAGGTAGTGATAGTTTAGGGGCCATAGATTAGGTGACAGGTTCCCTTTAAAGATTTGCAATAATTGGGGGCCCACGTTGCAGCTTTCGCATCGGGGCCCCTGGGCCTGAAGTTACGCCACTGAGTGTGCGTTAGTTCTGGCGATTCTTTAATTGGCAGTTAGTTCTAGCCAATGAAAACCAAAGGTCATTATTTCAGAAAATTAAAGTAGGGAGGATAAAGGGTTAAAAACCACACTGCCATATTCGACGCAACATCAAAGGGTGAATATAATATTGATTTATTAATCAACATGTTTCAGGGCTTCCAGAAATACCCTGAAACATATGAATATTACGGTACATTGATTATGATGTTCTAATTCATTGAGATGTACTAGTATTTTCAACCGATAACACAGGTCAACAAAAAAATTTTTTTTTCTGGTGCCCAAAATATTTTAATGAATTTGGGGTATTTTTGGGGTGCTGATTCTGAATATGCTATCAGTTTTGCCAGATTGGCTCAAGTTTTTGAGATTTTTGGTATCTTATTTATAGCACTTGTTCGTAAATGCGACGCATCATCTCATTAATTTCTTTGGATTAGTACTTGAACTGAGCAGTTCTCAATATAGTTTTGTGTTAATTAGTGTTCTAAAAGTTTGTTCATAGCTTGATTTTTTGCACTAACTTTATGTTGTTTTCTGTTGTCCAGTGAAAAGCATGAACTCATCAAGAAGAAGTTGTCTTAACGATCCAGACTCATTCTGTTACATTTGTGGTGAATATACACTGACAAAACATAGAAGAAACATAACAGACTTCGTTAAAAAAGTAGCAAAAAACGTCTTTTTTGTTACACATTTTACGAAAAATCTCAAAAACTTGAGCCAATCTGGCAAAACTGATGACATATTCAGAATCAGCACCCCAAAGTTACCCTAAATTCAATGAAATATCTTTGGCACCAAAAATGCTGTTGACCAGTGTAATACTAAGAATTATTTGGGTAATATAACTTTAGACCATTTTAGCTACCATTACTATATTTTGCATCTATATGTACTGTTTGTACCTCCATGTTGCAGTAATATTGTTAACCTTACTACATAGATAAAGTAATGCCCATCAAACTGAAAAATCCTACCAAACCTTCAAACATCAAAGATTTCATGTTTACAAGGTTTGCCCTTGGACATAAATGGTTGAAACTACCAAAAAACGATGCAATACGGAATTATAGATCTCAAAAACATCATTCAAATAATTAGTGTATATAGTACTAAGAAGAGAAGACCACGTCCAGAGAGTACCCAAGTCTCATAAACACTAGGCCTATATTGCTGTAATCTTTATCACCGAACCTTCATGACTAGGCCATTTTTTGCAATTCTGACCAGTTTAATTTTATGAGGTTATACCTTGGAAACACTTCAACGGATCCCAGTGATTCTGAGAAAGTTTTTTCACAATATATTGGACTTCATGATAGTGGTAAATTTAAGACTAAATTTATTATTTGAAAACAAATTGGAAATTGGTCAAAAATGTATCAATTTTCAAACTTTTAATTTTTATATTGTTAAACCAGAGAGTTATATCACACAAAATAGTTAATAAATAACATTTCTCACGTGTCTCCTTTACATCAGCAAATTTTTTAAACTAATATTTTTTTGGTAGGAAGTTAGAAGGGTTTAAAGTTCATCAGCAATTTCTCATTTTTCCCCAAAAATTTACATTGCCCTTTTTTTAGGGAGCATATCACATTTGACAGAAAAAATGGAAATTTACTTTTTTCCAACAAAAATATTCCATTAGCCTCACATATTAAATTTTCACAAGGGTAACAAGAGAATTTTCACCACAGAATTTCTACTGAGTACACCGATAGCCCATATGTGGTGGAAAACCAGTGTTTGAGCGCACGGCAGGGCTCAGAAGAAAGGAGCGCCATTTGACTTTTTGAATGGAAAAAATTGGCAGCAATCGTTAGCAAATGCTATGTCGTGTTTGGAGAATCCCTCATGTGCCGAAACAGTGGAACCTCCCCCCACAAGTGTCCCCATTTCTGGAAACTAGGACCCCCAAAATTTTATTTAGATGAGTGGTGAACACTTTGAACCCCAGGTGTTTCACAGAATTTTATAACAATGAGCCATGAAAATGAAAAAGTACCGTAATTTGTTTTTTCACAAAATGGTCATTTACCGCCAATGTTTTTATTTTCACAAGGGCAACAGGACAAATTGGACCTAAAAATGTGTTGTGCAATTTGTGCTGAGTTCTCTGATACCCCATATGTGGTGAAAAAACAGTTTGGGTGCACCATGAGGCTCAGGAGGGAAGGAGTGCCATTTGATTTTTGGAGCACAAATTTTCCTAAAATTGTTTGCAGACTCCGTTTGCAGAGCCCCTAAAGGTCAGAACAACAGAAACCCCCTGAAGTGACCATATTTTGGAAAATACACCAGTCTGGCAGTTTATCTAGGTATATTAACAATTATCTCTGGAAAACACTCATAGAGTCAAACACAGTAATGGACCTTGGAGGGGACATAATAATAATAATAATAATGATAGTAATAATAATAATAATAATAATAATTATTATTATTAGTAGTAGTAGTAGTAGTAGTATTATCTTTATTTATAGACCGCCAACATATTCTGCAGCGCTTTACAATTCAAAGGTTCATATACAGTCATAAGTAACATTTAGAAAAAAAACATTAATTAAAGCAAAAATAAACACGACCCTCCTCATAAGAGCGTACAATCTACAATGAGGGGGGAGTGGCACAAAGTACAGGTGTATATTTACAATGAAGGTCCAGCCAACTTGAAGACATGGAGGGCTGGTAAATGCTGCATGACTCATCACCAGCCAATCTGTGTTTGATGGAGTGTAACAGAGAGTTATGTTCAGAGAAACTTGGTGCTATTGGTGGTAATTTGGGTATGGAACATCTATACATTTCTGAAATACATGTTTCAGGTGAAACACCGACGGTAAAACCAACCAAAATGATAGTACTAGGTATATTTCTAAAGAGTTGCTCAAAAAAACACTATACCTATTTAGAAAAATATAATCTTTATTTACATTAAATTAAAAAATGTGCCATCAGTACATCAAACAAAGCATAACACATTTAATTATATTTCTTGGTCACACAAGAGCATGCTCAGTACAGTAAAACTGCTCCTTGGAGCACAAGGGTTAAAAAAAAAAAAAAAAAGTTTATGCTCACCTCCCTCCGAGCCCCCGCCATCTTCCTGAAGGTTCCCGGTGGTTCCCGGTGGCTACCGCAGGCTGCAGAGGTCTTCCTCTGCTGTTCAGGACCTGCGGTGATGTCATAGTCATGTGACCCGCGGGTTACCATGGTGGAACCCGCGGTCACGTGACTGTGACATCACCGCAGGTCCTGAACACATGCAGAAGACCTCTGCAGCTCGCGGGAGCCACCGTGAACCACCGGGAACCTTTAGGAAGACGGCGGGGCTCGTAGGGAGGTGAGCATAAGGTTTTTTTTTTATTTTTTTCAGCCCGGAGGCGCGGATTTTATGCCGGAATCGGGTGCCTATTTGGCACCCGATTCCAGGCATCAGAAGGGAGCCAATGCTGTCCGATTTATATCGGACAGCATCGGCTCCCTAAAATCCGTAATGTGAAGGTAGCCTAAGGCCCTGTGCCCATGGTACATTATTTGATGCTTATTTTAAAGCAGATTTTGAGAAAGTTCATCAAAATCTGCATGTCTATTCTGAAGCTGGCAAAGTCTATAAAAGGTCAGAAGTGCTGTACCAAAGTGTTTTTTCCCTTGCAGATTTGAAGCAGATTTTGGGGCACAAAAACGGAATCTGAATCACATGTGCAAGGAAAAAAAGCAATGTGGGCACAGTACTTGTAACCTGTCTGAGACTTTGCTGGTCTCATGATAACCATGCAGATTTTGATGTATTCTCAGAATCTGCATCAAAAAAAGATCAAACCATGCACCCTGGGCACAGGGCCTAACAGGGTCCAGGGATATTCGCAGTTGTGATGAAAGGACTCAAGGATTCCTCTTGCCCCCTAGCTACTTCCACAGCGACTTCTAGGGCAGGGGTGACCAACTTCAGTCCTCAAGGTGTGAAAACAATGCAAGTTTTTAGGATTGCCTTAGCATTGTACAGGTGCTAATTTCATTTCAGAGGTGATGATTCCAGCACATTGTGCAATGCTAAGGAAATCCTGAATAATGCAAAGCAGTCTGTGGAGCGCTCAGGAAATTCAGGCAGGGTGAATTGTTGATAAAACTTAGCTTTTTATTATTCTCCTTCACAGCCACAACGCATTTCCACTGACACAGCAGTCTTCCTCAGGTGGAAGTTCCCACCTGAGGAAGACTGCTATGTCAGTGGAAACTCATTGTGGCTGTGAAGGAGAATAATAAAAAGCTAAGTTTTATCAACAATTCACCCTGCCTGCCTTTCCTGAGCGCTCCACAGACTGCTTTGCATTAATAATATGTTTCAGTTTCTCCCTTGTGAGGATCAGTAGCAGGAGCAGCTTGGAAGGCACATTAACAAAAGGACCTGTGTGGTGTGAGGTGAAGGCCTAGAGCTACAGGACCTTTCCTGTCTGAGTGGTCAAGTGATCAGAGCTGGGGGCCGAAGGAGGCAGCTCACAGGCAACAGCACACGGAGGTTCCAGGGAGAGCGAATAAGATCCACACTTCAAGTGCTATACCGGGGCTGTGCAGGGCAGTGCACAGCCCTCCAAGGTGAGCAGCTTTTTTATTTGTTAGGGAAAGAAATTGTTTATACAGGTGTACCCATTGCGCATCCTTTTCTGTTTAATTACATAAGGAAATCCTGAAGACATGCACTGTTTTGCGGCCCTTGGAGACTGCACTTGGCCAGACCTGCTTTACAGGAGTGTGTGTAGTGTCTTGCATTACCATACTTCAAAGTTACTTCAGAAGCACAACCAGTGTTAAACTTGGGAAGATGAAAAATAAAATTAACAAAAAAACAGACCTCAATCTTCGAATAACTGAAAAACAACTGAAAAATAGTTCTTCTTTGAACAAAATGCCAACTAAGAGATGGGTCAGCAATAACTCTCTAGCAGCTTAAACATCGCTGCCCGGGATGTAGGTTGATGTTGCTCATGGTATTCCACTGACGGATGGACTCGGGAAGGTTACAGGGGCTACTCCTCCAGGGCATTCTCTTCCACCACCCCCGCCAGCACAATCCATCATGGCCACCACTGGAGAAGAAGATGAAAAAATTAGGGGATGACCGCCCCTTCTCGGAGAGATGGGACAACTTGAGGAACACCGACAGGCCCTTCGAGCTTGGATGCAGCTGGATGGCTAAAGAAGAGAGGCTTAGCTTCCACCCGATGCCACCTTCTCTCCAAGTTGGACACCTACTGACACTTCTCAAAGTTTTTAAAGGTGGTAACCCAACTTATGTCAACCATAAACCATCCCTTACTGCCCTTCACTTTCATGAAGGAGACCTCCTATCAAACATAAATTGTGTGGAGTCTTTTGAGAAGATGGTCATCCAGTAGGATGGACCAGTTTATGTAGCACCAATGCCCAGAACCTTGTTGGGCTAGGAAGCCAAACTCCCTATCCTGTAAGAATCCCACTGCCTTGCCTCAAGTACATTGGTCATTGAAGTCATTCACCTTAGGCCCATGCAAACTCTCTCAGGTGATATTTTCTGTGAGTCAAAGCTCCTCAGGAAAGTAGATAGGACAGGTGGTTCATGCAGTAACGGATAGTTGGAGGGGTAGAGGTTCCCACATGTTATTCTCCCAGTTGAATGCCTCTGGCGGGAGTGCTATGCACAGCTAGGAAAGAGGGCCTTCACCCTCTGCTACCTCTCTTCTTTCTCATCCTGCTCAGCATCCTCATCCTCCTCATCATGCTCCTGGTCCTATATTGGTCGATCCAACAGCTGTGGCACTGGCTGCAGGTGTAATAGAGCCAGGCACACTGCAAGATCCTGTGACATTTGGTCCTCCCAGCTGGCATGGTGAACAGCTCTCCTCCTTACTGTGAGATCCCCAGGTCCTCCTCTGTCATGCGAAATCAGCGCTGGATCCTGACATCGCTGCATAAGAGGCCCAATGTGGGTAGTGCAGTGGAACTCCAGGTGACATGTGTCCTGTGCCATTCCAGTTCTGATGCTGAAGTACCCTCTGCCCCTAGGGTGATGGGAAAGATGACATCCTCCAAAGGAAGCATATCTTGTGGTAGATCCATATAGCTAAATTGCGTTCTGCAGGCACACGTTAGCAAACACTAAGTGTAGCAGAGTGTAGGTGTATTGTACTCACTGCACTGCCAAGATGGTGCCGAGCTCCATGGTAGCGACACTTTGCTTTGCCTAGGGACTCACCTCTTCCTGTGCCAGGAGACAAACTATCTCTTACAAGATATTATTGTTTGCACAATCTCGTTGCCTTAACCCCTCCATGGGGTGGGCTGCAGAAGGCACCTGACTTACAAATCCCATTCATCATGCCACAGGTAACATCTGAGCTTGCGTTTGGGTGAAGTGATTTTTGAAACCTGACATATTTAGAGAAGAAATAATTAGAAATGTGTGTACTTTGCTTGAACAAGTTCGCCAATATAAAATTCGGCACAAACATGGCTGATTTGGTTCAGTGTTGCGAATTTGAAACTTTCCCCAAAAGTCGGCAAACACAAATTTGTTCAGGAAAAAAAGTTCAGAACTTAAAATAGTCCTAAAACTGTACCTGTTTATTTGGGGCCAAAACGCTCGCCAGAAGACCTGTTGGCTGAGGACTACACCAATCCTAGGAGTGTCCCCAGCCATCAGGTCTACCGGTATGTTTTATTCTGTATAATTTTTGGGATTTTTTTTAAGCTTCCTGGAGTTTGCACGTGGTTTGACACCTGCGGGGTCAGAATTTTGGAAAAAGTGCCAGATGTGGCAGCAACTGGGAAGTCCAGGAAGCTTACAATGTCTTTAAAACACCAGTTTAATGTCAGTTTGACATGACTAAACATGGTCTTGGATGCTATTGGCCTGCGGGGGTCATTCAGTACTTTCCTAACAACGCTTTATACTAACCCGAGAGCCAGAGTATACACCCCGGGCTTTCTGTTGGACTCCTTTGTGCTGGAGAAAGGCACACGACAGGGCTGTCCTCTTTCACCCCTGCTCTTCAATCTTGCGATTGAACCACTTTCAAATTTTCTAAATGATGGTGAGTTTTTTGAGGGGATAGCAATTGGAAATAGAATCGTGAAGTTGGCCCTGTTCACCGACAATATTATTCTATTCATGAATAGACCAGAACGTGACTTGCAGGGATTACTTCAACATCTAAAACTATTTGGTTCCTTTTTGGGCTTTAAATTGAATAAAACTAAATGCGAAATCCTTAGGTTAGGAGGGAATACACAGAATGGAAATGGCCGGAAGGAAGTACAAGAGATAGAAGGTATCAAAGTGAAAAAAGGGCATATAAAATACTTGGGAGTGTTACTGGGCAGAACTCCGAATTTAATCTACTCCTTGAATTATAATCTGGTAATAAGTAAGATTGAGAGGGAGTTGGAGAGATGGAGGGGTCTGCCTTTGTCTCTGATGGGGAAATATCATTTACTCAAAATGATCAGTTTTGCTAGATTATTGTACCCACTGCAGACGATACCCCTATTATTGCGTCGGGCAGACATCAAGAGACTGAAGACAGTGAACACAGCCGTCTCTAATTTCTTATGGAAGGGGAAAAGGGCACGGATCATTAGCCGTACACTGATGCTTCCAAAGGATAGAGGGGTTGAGTTACCCAGATATTTTAGGTTATCATTTGGCATGTATTCTCAGACATGTGGTAGACTGGTTGAAAATATCTAGCAGGTATTCCAATTATGAGGACAAGGTGGAGTTTTGTAAACCATGGGATCCCGTTAGTTTACTGCATGCCTCTTAGATTAACATACCACAACATCTGAAAAGCACAATGATAGATAAGGACACAGCAATGTGCTGGAAAGCAGTAAGAAGAAAACTAAATTTAGCATGGAAAACGTCGAAACATCTAAATCCATGGGCGCACGTTGGATTTAAATTAGGGAGAGAGAACCCTTTATTTAAGGAGTGGCAGTAACGGGGGATTACCAAAATGGGTGACTTATTACACATCTCAGAACGACGCTGGTTGCAGGATAAAGAGATACTGGAGAAATATCACCTGGGCGACGTACACCTACTGCAGTACAAGCAATTGCACTTCCACAATTTGGGACAACTACAAGAAGTTTCCAAAGAATGCATGGCCAATGAATGGGACGAATGAGTGGAGGCAAGTATTAGTGATTAGAGATAAGCCACCACCCTAGTGTTCGAATTCAATTCGATTCGTCAAATTGGGGGGGTGTTTGTCGAATGTTCGCCGAATGCTCGTCGAACACCATTGAAAACAATGGCAGGCAAACACAAACACATACAAATACTTAGAAAACAAATAGAAAACACCTTCTAAGGTGTCTAAAAGAAGACAAACTACTCAGAAGATACAACAAACACATGGAAAAATGATAAGTACATATAAAAATGCGAAAAGAAGAGAAATGGATGAGTAAAAGGAGGAGGAGACACAGATATAGGCATGTCATGCCCTTCTAAAATCCGGTTTTACTTCAGTATCTGTAAGGCCTTGTGGCACCCCTGCGGGGGACTGCCACATGATCCACCAGTGCAAGGAGGGAATTGCACCTTGGTTAGCACAGCACACCACACCTTCCACCTCAGACCTGAAGGGGGAGCTCTACTGGCTGCCTTAAGTCAGTTCCTTTTTAAGAACATACAGGCCTGAGGGGAGGAGTTAGTTAGTCCCTGTAGTCAGTCTAGAGTCTGCAGTGAGAGGGAAGAGAGAGGAGACGGAGGAGCTGGTCGCTGGAGAGATCCAGGCCCAGGACCAGGGATTACTGACCACTAGGGAAAGGGTCGGAGGCAAGTGGAGAAAGAAGGGAACTAAGAAAAGGGAACCAGTTACTACAGCCCTTTAGTACACCCGGACACCGGAGTTCGAAGCTGCCAGCATTTACTGTTACAGCAAAAGCCCTGAAGACTCAGGAGGAGTTGAACCCTGAGGAGAACAAAGTAAGAGATGCTAAACTGACCAAGTATAGGACCAGGGGCCATAGGAGGAACAGGGACCCCACAGAAGGACCTCATTGCCAGTTTAGGACAAAGCCCAGAGAGGGAGAAGAAGCGGTGGGTTCAGGTTCAGGCAGGACTTACCCCACACCACAGAGTACAAAAACAGAGGAGGCCCCATAACTTTCTAAGGTGGAAGTCCCAAGTTGCACTGGGAACCTGGTTATTACTCTGGACTGTACCTGTTACCCTGTCACCAGTAAAAGGTACTGAAACAACTATCCCTGTGTGTCTGTGTGCCTGTTTAATGCCGCAATTCACCACCTTGTTTGCAAACACGCAACTACTACTCCCCTCATCCATCCCCGCTGCCCTGAAGTAAAGCTCCACCTGTGGGGAGCTGTACCACACTCTGCTGCACCCACCATCACATTGAAAAAACTCACCAAAAATGGTCGCTTTTTTTCTCTCTACCCCTTGCATCTAGCAGATGGCTGCAGATTCCCCCAGGAGGTGACACATGCGTCAAGACACCGGTGCACAGCCCCCTGCAACCCATAACATGGGGGCGGTTTGTGGCAACCAGGCGACCAGCCATGCTAACAAGGAGGGGGCTGGTGGTGAATGCAGACACATGGACTCCACTAGGCCTCTGCCACTCACATCCAGGTGATACATATAGTGTCTGAGCAGCCTATTGGTAACGCCCCCAATCCGGGCGGGCCACTCAGCACTGACGACATGCATCACTGTGACAGACGCCCCCTAGAGGAAAACAACCTCAACTGCAAAAGATAAAAAGATGCAGGTTGACACTAAAGATAATGTTGTAAGGTGTCAGTTGGTATTATGGCGCCAGAATACATTATTCTGGCGCCATAATACCAACTGACACCTTACAACATTATCTTTAGTGTCAACCTGCATCTTTTTATCTTTTGCAGTTGAGGTTGTTTTCCTCTAGGGGCGTCTGTCACAGTGATGCATGTCCTCAGTGCTGAGTGGCCCGCCCAGATTGGGGGCGTTACCAATAGGCTGCTCAGACACTATATGTATCACCTGGATGTGAGTGGCAGAGGCCTAGTGGAGTCCATGTGTCTGCATTCACCACCAGCCCCCTCCTTGTTAGCATGGCTGGTCGCCTGGTTGCCACAAACTGCCCCCATGTTATGGGTTGCAGGGGGCTGTGCACCGGTGTCTTGACGCATGTGTCACCTCCTGGGGGAATCTGCAGCCATCTGCTAGATGCAAGGGGTAGAGAGAAAAAAAGCGACCATTTTTGGTGAGTTTTCTCAATATAATATTTAGTACCTATTCGGTGATTTTTGTTTAAAGCTAAATTATACATGTGTTATACATGTGACTAGGTACTCGTGAGTGTAAGGGCCCTTGACGGTGGGTCACGAGCTTACGATATTCTGGCACCATAATACCAACTGACACCTTACAACATTATCTTTAGTGTCAACCTGCATCTTTTTATCTTTTGCAGTTGAGGTTGTTTTCCTCTAGGGGGCGTCTGTCACAGTGATGCATGTCCTCAGTGCTGAGTGGCCCGCCCGGATTGGGGGCGTTACCAATAGGCTGCTCAGACACTATATGTATCACCTGGATGTGAGTGGCAGAGGCCTAGTGGAGTCCATGTGTCTGCATTCACCACCAGCCCCCTCCTTGTTAGCATGGCTGGTCGCCTGGTTGCCACAAACCGCCCCCATGTTATGGGTTGCAGGGGGCTGTGCACCGGTGTCTTGACGCATGTGTCACCTCCTGGGGGAATCTGCAGCCATCTGCTAGATGCAAGGGGTAGAGAGAAAAAAAGCGACAATTTTTGGTGAGTTTTTTCAATATAATATTTAGTACCTATTCGGTGATTTTTGTTTAATGCACCCACCATCACCTCAGCGGCCGGCTGCAGCGTTGGTATACCCGTTACCAGGTACCATAGGTGGTGTCATGTTAACAATCCCCTTATCCCCCACAGTTCCCCGCCATTGAGGGTCCAGGGCATGGGACCGGGGATCGACCAGCCATGATTCCCCATCAAAGCCGCCATCAGGCCTGGTACCCGAGTACCCCATACCCTGTCGACCGCTGCAATCCTGGCGTCACGGACAGGATCCCTGTCAGGTAAAATCGGGTACTGTGTGCCAAGAACTGAACTTTATTAACTATTTATGTACTGTAAAACCGGGCCGCCATTACAGAAATTGAGCTGCGCCACAGCGCGGGTAGAAATTAGTGAGAAGATAAGCCCCGCCCCTTCACTCTGCCGGAGATTCGCGAAGCACAGCTCCCTGTTCTGGAAATACCTGAGGTGCTCCGCTCCCTCTGCAGAGCCGCCGACGACCGGAAAAGTTTGTTTCATCTCACCGGTTGGTAGCAATTAACTAGGGGGGGGCTCCATCATGAGCGACTCGGATGATGCACAGGTCCCTGACCGAGGGGATGCCCGAAATGCAGCACCCGGAGCAACGGCCCAAATAATGCCGATAGCCTTGCCGTTCATACCGGGTGCCAAGTGGTTACCAACATATGAAGGCAAACCTGGTACGTTAGCAGCATTTAAGCAAAAGATGTGTGCAATGCTGGACATGTATACGATCACACAGAAGCAGCCAGCGACCATTGTGCTGGGACAATTACCAGGCGCAGCGGAGCTGGAGGTTGAGTCCTGGAGTGATGCTGAAAGGGACTCTGCTGTTAAAGTGTTTGATAAATTAAAACTTGTTTTTGAAAAACGCACACAGTCTGAGTTGAGAATGCTGTTCTACCAGTGTAAACAGAGACCACAAGACACCATCAGAGACTATGCCCTCCGTTTACAAGGGGCACTCCGGTCCTTAAAATAGTTAGACCTGGCAAGTGTATTGGAAGAGGATAAAATGCTTGCAGAACAGTTTACAGAGGGATTGAGGTCAGACTACCACCGCCAACAGGTACATATGTGGGTATTGGATCACCCAACTGTGAACTTTAATGACTTAAAAGATCGTGCTATAACCGTGTTAAGAGATCCAGTGCCTGCAGAACCTGCAATTCAATCTTGGCAGGCTAATACCTCTCCCATAGACTTTAAACCTGTTTTTACAGAACCTGCAAAATCAGAAAGTCAAGCTGTGGCAGATGATGACATGTGTAACCAGGTGCTGCAGTTACCCAAAAACATGGACTATGTATTAAACCTCTCGCAAACTATGCCTGGAGCACCACCACCAAGCAAAATCCAACTAGCTCATAGCCCTGAGGATGTCCCAAGGATGCGGAGGAAGATCAAGTCGCCCGTGCAGGGGACCAACGCACCATTCCAACGTAGACGCATGTCGCCCGTGGAGGGGACCAACAAGTCGCCCGTTCAGGGGACCGACGCACCATTTCAACGCAGACAGGAATACCAGGCAGTTGTAGAGCCGGTATTTTCAGAGCACAGATCTACACTACTGACAGCCAGAGGGGTGGTGGATGTTCGCAAGGGACGAGTACCAATCCATGTATTAAATTGTGGGGAAGAGGAAGCCAAGCTACCCCGGTATGCTACAGTAGCAAAGCTGTATGCTGTTTGTGACAACAACATGCAGGCAGTGGGACCTGTTTTCTCGTCTAACCAGGCGGAGGATAACAACTACAAAGGACAGCTAGAGGAGTGGTGTCAGTAGTTGCACGTAGGAACTGATGCCACCCCTTCTCACCGGAAGCATCGAGTTTACCAGATCAAAAAGACAAGAGTTGGGGGAACAAGAGGCGCAATAGTGCCCTATCACTCAAGACACTCAAAACGTGGGTGGTAAAACAAGGTTTACTCACCTAGCCCAGTTGTGAGACCCACAACTGGTTTGAAGGCAAAGGATTATATTTGGCTGCTGCAGGACCTCCACCGACCACTCACACGTGGAACGACCATCAAAGGATTGGGAAAGCAAGGTGTGTTACAGTCCGCGCTGCCAAATCCCCACAAATCACCAGGAATCCAATTTGGATAGCAAAAGATCTGCTTTATTTCCTTTAATACGCGTTTCGATGCCTCTCCTGGCACCTTCCTCAGGGATCCCTGAGGAAGGTGCCAGGAGAGGCATCGAAACGCGTAGGAAAGGAAATAAAGATCTTTTGCTATCCAAATTGGATTCCTGGTGATTTGTGCGGACTTGGCAGCGCGGACTGTAACACACCTTGCTTTCCCAATCCTTTGAGTTTACCAGATAGCGCAGGAGTTCAAGCAAATATTTAGGAAGCATCCATTAGATTTTGGGAGGATTAAAGGGGTAAACCATCGCATACCCACAGGAAATCATCCCCCAATTAAGTTGAGACACAGACCCATTCCACCAGGTCACTACCAACATGCCAAAGAGATGCTGAGGGACATGAAGGAGACCGGGGTTATAAGAGATAGCAGTAGTACCTGGGCAGCCTCTTTAGTCCTAGTCAGGAAGAAGGATGGCACGATGAGGATGTGTGTGGATTAAAAGGAGGTCAACAAGATCACTCACAGGGATGCTTACCCGTTACCCCGAATAGAGGAGTCTCTTGCTGCATTAAAGACTGCTAATTATTTCTCCACATTAGATCTCACTAGTGGGTATTGGCAGGTCTCCGTTGCAGAAGAAGACCGAGAGAAGACTGCATTCACAACGCCAATGGGACTATGCAAATGCAACAGCAGGCCATTCGGGTTATGCAATGCACCAGGAACGTTTCAAAGACTCATGGAAAGTTGCCTGGGACACTGGAACTTCGAGACAGTACTCTTATACCTGGACAATGTCATCGTGTTTTCCAAAACCTACCAAGAACACCTGGAACACCTGGCACAGGTATTTGAGGCTTTAGCAAAGTACGGGATGAATCTCAAATCATCTAAGTGTCACCTGCTGAAACCTAAAGTTCAATACCTGGGACACGTGGTCAGTGCAGATGGAGTAGCACCAGACCCGGAAAAGGTAACAGCAATCCAGGATTGGCAAAGACCAACCACCGTCACCGAGGTACATCAGTTTTTAGGTTTGGTTGGGTACTATAGAAGATTCATTAAGGGCTACACAAGGATGGCAGCCCCCTTACAAGATCTTCTGGTTGGCCAATCTAAGAAGAGAAGATCTTCAGAGCCACCATTAGAATGGGGAAAAGAACAACAAAATTCCTTCCAAAAGATGAAGCAGGCTTTGACCGGTGAAGAAATCCTGGCTTACCCCAATTATAACCTATCATTCGTTCTTTACACCGATGCAAGCAATGTAGGCCTGGGAGCAGTCCTTTCCCAGGTTCAAGATGGTAGAGAGAGAGTAATTGCCTACGCCAGCAGAAAACTTCGACCCACCGAGAGGAACCCGGAAAACTACAGTTCCTTTAAGTTGGAGTTCCTGGCCTTGGTCTGGGCTATAACAGAAAGATTCAAGCATTACCTAGCAGCTTCGAAATTTACCATTTTCACGGATAATAACCCGTTAACACATCTGGATACCACGAAGCTTGGTGCATTGGAACAACGCTAGATTGCTCGACTATCGAACTATGAATTTACTATCAAATATCGAGCAGGCCGCAAATGCTGATGCCCTCTCCAGAAACCCTCAAGTACAGCTAGAAGGAATTGAAAAAGAGGATGACTTAGAGGAAATAGAACTCCCTGCTTTCCATAAAAGCAGAAAATGGAAAACCGCTGAAGATCACATCTACCAGAACCGTCAGACTGTTGAACTAAACCCGTTGCCTCACTATGGATGGAAGGAGACTCAAGACAGTGATCCGGCAATGAGCCTTGTAAAGAAGTTGATAACCCAACCGGATTCCAAACTAGAAAAGAATGCTCCACTACAGGCCCAACACCTGTGGAAAGAAAGAAGCAGGTTATTCATCTATCAAGGTCAACTGTGCAGATGGTACATCAACCCAAGAACACATGAAATGGAATGGCGAGTTGTGGTTCCAAAGAGAGATGTCCAAATGGTATTGGAAGTGTACCACGATGGATCGGGACACTTTGGATGGAGAAAATTGCAAATACTGTTACGTGAGAGATTCTATTCGATCAGCATGAGAGCCTCCACAGAGAGATTGTGTAAAAACCGTGGACCATGCTCATTAAGAAGAAGAGACCATAACAGCCAGAAAGCACCACTCAAGCCTATCAATATATGCCACCTGTGTCCTCACATAGGCAGTTCTTCCAAGAGTGGGTGGTGGGACTATGGAATGTTTAAGGGGTGTAGCCTGGGCGGAGTCTCAAAGGGGGCCTGAAAAATTTTGCCAGTATAGGGCCCTGAAATTCCTGGTGGCAGTCCTAGGTGAGGGGCATGATCACGGAGAGTAAAATTTGCTGAACCCTGCATTGCACCTTATGGGCTGTATTATAGCATGTGGGCTGGTAGTGTTTGTGTGCCAGGGGCTGCATTTTTGTCCCAGTCCTGTTGTGCGCTATACAGAAAAAGAAAGTAGAGCAGAAATCCCCATATCTCTGTTTACTGTGAATAGCATCTAGTCTCCAACCACTCATGGTGGTTTACACACACCAATCATTGTATCCAATCTCTGAACCAATCTCTGTTGCAGTGAAATCATGGACACATAGTTCCATTTTGTGGCTGTGTACAACATGGAGCAATCTGTCCATGATTTCACTGCAACCAGAGATTGTTCAGAGATTGGATACAATGATTGGTGTGTGTAAACCCACCATCAGTCAGAGATAACTAAAAATCAGAGCTTGTGGCTGCAAATGAAAAAAACAGTGAAAAATGGGTACAAGCCATATACAGTAATGGCCAGAAATAGTGTTCTTCCTCACTTGCATACATATTAAAGCTTATTCTGAAATGTCACTTGAAATGACAGCCGCGTTGGATTTTAGAACTAGAAATGCTTGCATGGCTCATGTATGGTCACTATTGTGAAAAGCAATAATTGTTAATACGGTAGTGGGAATCACATCTTCATAACAGTTATACTCCAAATAACAATAGGGACACTGCTTTGAAAAGAGCATTATATCGCTTCATGGTTGCACAGTCTGCAGTAATTTCTAACATGGCATGTTTTCATAATGCCATGGTATTGTGAATACATAAAGAAGGCTGCTATATGCCCTCTTCCTCTGATAACCTTTAATCCCCTGGGTTTTGTGCCTTTTCCCATTTGTTTATCAGCCCAGCACATGTATTTTCCTTTCAAGAGAACTGGCTGGATGAGTCATTCCTGAGTCATAGTCACTTGTGCAACACATGCAATCCTTCCAATTCATTTACTGAGAAATAGCATCTGCTAAAGCTGTGCAAGAAGAGACATTTCTCACTGTCAGTAATAGATGAATGTGCCTGTGATTGGCTGCGTGAGCTTCAACTGACAGTGCTTCTGAATGAAAAATAAGTAATCCCTCAAGGCAAGGGGCTAGACATGAAATGGCACAGTTGAAATTATTAACCCCTCTTGCCGGTAAGTATTTTAAAAAAAAAAAAATGTATTGTCACAAGAAAAAATGGCCTTTTTCTGTATCAGAGGAAAAAATATATTTTATTCGTTCTTACTATATGGAATATTGCATTAGGTGCAGTGCCATAACTTGAAAGCTCATGGTCCTTTTGCGAAAGCTTCAACAGAGCCCCCAATTATAGCAAATCTTTAATAGTATTAGTCTTTTTCTATAGGCTAATGGGACTTTTGGGGTACCCTAGGCTTCGGGGCCCGGGTGCGATTGCAACCCCTACACCTAATGTAGTTACGACCGTGATTAGGTGGGATATAGATGTCATCAGGGGAGTAATTACAATAGGTGCAGGGGTTGTGATCGCACCCGGGCCATTCAGCCTAGAGGGGCCCCAGAAGTCCCTTTGGCCTATAGAAAAAGACTAATAATATTAAAGATTTGCAATAATTGGGGGCCCCATTGGAGATTTCGCGTCAGGGCCCCTAGTCCTGAAGTTACGCCACTGGATGTCATAGAGATGGGTTGCTTGAATTATCATTGTTTGCCATTGCAGAGAAGTACGTAATCCCACTCTGGAAAGAACGAGCCACATAATACCACAATCCTCCTGCAGTGGGCATTGTTGGAGCAATACACTGGTAGAAGAAACTTTTTAGCTTTGTGAATACAACTAATATACAGCAAGAAAAAATGGTTATGTAGTTAGGACAACTCCTTTAGGCTTCATTCACACAGTATTTTTTTTACAGTGTTAATGTACATTATATGTCTGAAATTAAGCCCAATATTGTTTAGTGTCATTTAAATTGTACTTACCATCTATGGATTAGAAAGCCAAATATGCATGTGTTTGATGCAGCATGTCTAAATTTTCCTACATACTCCATATTTTCTCCTTTTCCTTTTTATTTACCTCCATATCATGTCTGTACACATCACACCTTGTCTCGAGTTGGCAAATTGCAGTCACATACAGTACAAGAGCATACAAGCATTCCAAAAGCAAACTAATAAGAGCAAATGAATGAAAAACTGACAGCAATATGATAGAACTAGGCCAAGGAGTCTCCAAATGTGAAGGCAAGTGGGCATGTCACTCCAAGTATTACTCTACCAGCAATATCTCCCTCGTGTAGTGACACATATACAACATCCAGGGGAGGCTTCTGGTTATGACATCCAAGAGTGGCTTCCTCATGAGTGGCACTACACATTACGACATCCAGGAGTGGCTTTCTTATATGTAAGGAAACTACAGCTGGTAGCATAATGCATGGTGTGACATGTCCCTCTCTTCCATGCCGTGCCTTGGTTATACTTATATGCCCCTTATTAGCTAAAACCTAAAAGACCAATAGGTCATACCAAAAATCCCCATCAAAACATGCCAAAAAACATGAAAAAAACTAAAAAAACAAAACAAATGATAAAGGATATAACCACTCCTGATAATACCCTAGTTTATATTCTGGAAACTTATAACTACATAGACAGCAAAGGTCGGCACCTTCTTGATAGGCCTACTGTGCCCTCATTCACCTTCAACCCTCCCTCACTTTCTATAAAAAGTCCCTAGTCTATACAGTTACTGACTGCAAAGGTTGAAAAAAATAGATTAAAAATGTAGTAACTGTATAAATAAGGATATAAGCTAGGGTATTGTCAACAGTGGTTATATCCTTTATCATTTGTGTTTATTTAGTTTTTCACTTTTTTTACACATTTTGTTTTTTTTTTACGTAATCTATTGGTCTTTTAGCATTTTAGCCAATAGAGATAATAGCTAATATTTAAGCGAATAAAGTGTACTTTTAACTGTGCTTAGGTCTTTGTTTTAATTTGTTTTCCTATAATTACGGACCATTTAATTCAAGATACTGTTAAATCATATATATGCTCTTTATTGTATATTTTTTAAGTATATCGTAAGTTTTTAGACTACAAAGACAACACAGTACCAGAATTAAGACACACCTAAGTCTTAGAGGATGAAAATAGGGAAAACATTTGAAGCAACAAATGTGGTCTTTTCGCATTGTTGGCTTCCATTGTTTCAGATGCTGCACATCTCGTATCTTCACAGCATATATAAATCATGTAGCAATTTCAGATATCCAGTGGCATTGAGGTTTCCATTGATGAAGAATGACCCCACTACCTTTGTACCCCATATACCACACCATACCATCAATTTTTGTGTTCCAACAGTCTTGGAGGGATCTATCCATTGTGGGTTAGTGTCAGACCAATAGCAGTGGTTTTGTTTGTTAACTTCACCATTCACAAAAAAGTTTGCCTCATCACTCATCTGAAGGCAATTGTCTATGCTGTGAAGATACGAGATGTGCAACGGATCCTGGAAGCCTGTGCTAGCATTTCTTCTGCGGTGTTGCTATCAATGTGTCAAGAGTGGGAGAAGAGGGTTGCATTGACAATCCAACACAAATGGTCAGCACTGTGAACACATTTTATAAGTGGTCATAAACTTGTAAATAACTCATGAAAGAATAAAGTTACATTAAAACCAAGCACACCATTGTTTTTCTTATGAAATTCTCAATACGTTTGATGTGTCACATGACCCTCTTCCCATTAAAAAAAAATAAAGTTGGATTCAAAATGACCAACTTCAAAATGGCCACCATGGTCACCACCCATCCGGAAACGTTTTCCCCCTCCCGTAAACTAGTGTGCCACAAACAGGAAGTTGATATCACCAACCATTCTCATTTTATTTAGATGCATCCATGTAAATGGCGCACCCTGTATAATAAATTCTTAGTTGCTTTTTATTTTTTCATATGTGTTGGGGTAACGGTGTTTGGGCAGGACATTTATCAAGGTGGAGCCCCATCGACATTATTGAGCTTATGTGATCTTTTGTTTAAATGTTCAGTCGTATATGTACAGGTTGGTAAAAAGCTTATTTATTTGGTAGCTTGTGCGTAGTAAATTTTGTACCTGTGCCATTAGCATACACCCTACTTTCTCTTGATTGGCTTTATAAATATGGTTACGTATTTCACAGGGTTGGTAAATCAGCACCATCATGCTTGACAGAAGGTAACTACAATAAAAAACAAACAAACATTAATTGTGTTAATTTGTAGTAATATACAATATTGCTGTTCTAAGTCGGAAGTGGGCAAAGAAAGCCGCTGGGGGGAGTGAGAATTTGGATGACAAGGCATCAAACGGCTCCAATCGTCCCTGACTCGTGAGTTCTCCCAGTAGGACAACGCCTCTCTGCTTCCACGCTTGCAGGGAGAAGTCGCCCATCCGCGCCTCCACCGCTCCCAGCGTAACATATTTATAAAGGAAGGGCAGATGTGTCCTGGCCAAAAGCGTCCAGACTTTAAGTACCGTCAGCATTGATCGCAGCAGCCCAGGCGAGGGCGAGCTAGAGAGAAGATACATTTCTAGTAGAAGCCGAACAGAGTGTCGAGGGGAGAGCCAGGATTCAATCTGTAACCAATGAGATGGGGGGAACCAGCCCACCACATCTTAGCTATATCCAGTGTCACAGCTGTGTAATATGCAGCTACGTCCGGTACTCCCAAGCCACCCCGCGCATATGGAAGTGTCATGGTAGAGAGTGCCACCCTATGGGGTTTCCCACTCCAGATAAAAACACCTAAAGCTGTTTGGAAAAGGTTAAGATATTTGCGGGGGAATGGCAGGGGAACGCAGCGTAAAAGATAAAGAATTTTCGGAAGGATCATCATCTTGGTCAGATGAATCCTGGCTATCCACGAAAGCTGGTGGGTGGAGTATTGTGCAAGAGTCGTTCTAATAGAGGATAGGAGAGAGTCACAATTAACTTGGACTATGCGAGATAGGTTTGTGATATGAATGCCCAGATAGCGGAACCCTCTGTGCGCCCAGGTGAATTGAAAAAGGGAGCGGAGAGAGCTCAGCTCAGGTACAGGGATGTTTACTGGAAAAATAGATGATTTGGATAAATTTAATTTATAGAACGAGGCTTTGGAAAAATCCTCCAGCAACGCAACTATTGCGGGAATAGAGGACGAGGGCTTGGTGCATGTGAAAAGAACATCATCGGCATAGAGCGATATTCGATGTTCTGTCGGGCCTATCTGCACTCCCGAAATTCGGGGGTGGGTGCGAGCTATGGCGGCCAGGGGTTCCATCACTAATGCAAAGATCAAAGGGGAGAGGGGACAACCCTGGCGGGTTCCGTTAGTGATCCGAAAGGGGGTGGGGGAAAAGCCTCCCGCCTTCACGGTCGCACTAGGCGCTGAGTAGAGAGCCAGAATTGCCGATTTGATGTTGCCCGTAAAGGCAAACTTGTCCAAAACCCCCACCAGGTATCCCCAGTGCACCCTGTCGAACGCTTTCTCTGCGTCTAGAGACAAGAGCGCACTAGGGGTCCCCCTCCCCTCCAAAACGTCCAGGATGTCAACAACCCGTCTGGTGGCGTCCCTCGCCTGTCTATGTGGAACGAAACCAACTTGGTCCAATCCAATCAAAGACGGCAGCACCAACTTAATTCGTTCAGCTAACATTTTAGAATAAATTTTCAGATCGCAATTAAGAAGTGCGCTAGGCCTGTAACTACTGGTATCTGTGAGGGGTTTGTCTGGTTTAGGGATTGTGGATATAGATGCCAACAGTCCCTCCGGCTTAATCACCCCCTCCTTCTGCCAAAGATTGAAAAGGGCGAGAAGATGCGGGGCTAAGAGGGTGGCAAAGGTGGCGTAATACTGGTAAGGGAAACCATCAGGGCCCGGTGCAGAGGATTTTTTAGCAGAGTGAATGGTTTTGATAATTTCCGCCTGGGAGAAGGGGGCGTTCAACACATCTACCTGAGCTGCCGAGAGAGTGGGCAAGTTGGCTCTATCAAGAAACGCTTGAATAATATCAGGGGTGGGTTGAGGGGTTGAGGTTGAAGATGCCAGGTTATAGAGACAGTCATAATAATCTTTGAATTGTTCTGCAATGTGGATGGGATTACGGACTACACCTCCCGAAGGGGAATTAATTTGCGCTATTCTGGATCTGGTTTCCAGCTTCTTGACTCTCCTCGCTAGTATCTTGCCCGCCCTGTCCCCCATCCCATAATAAAGTGCTTTAGTCTTGCGGAGGCGGTGTTCTACTTTTTGGAGCAGGAAAGTTCGTAACTGGGATCGGGTTGACATTATTTTAGTCAGTAAAGTAGGGTCAGGGGAGGCGGCATAACTATGCTCTAAGGATTGTAAAGTGGATAGATGGGAGTCCAGAGCCTCATCATACAAGCGTTTGGAACGTGCAGCCAGCTTCAACAGGTGGCCCCTCATTACAGCCTTGTGGGCAAACCACAGCGTGTCAGCCGAGACAGAGTCAGAGCTGTTAATGTGAAAATATTCTGTCAAGTAATCTCCAATGATCTCACAGTTATCTGGTGAGGTGAGCATAGATACGTTCAGTGACCAGTGGAACGGAGCAGCGCCGGAAAATTTATCCTCTAGCGTAATAGACACTGGGGCGTGGTCCGACCACGTGATCACATCAATATCAGCAGCTACACAGTATGGCAAGAGCGAGTCATTCAGCAACAGAAAATCTATTCGGCTATACGATCGGTGTCTTGAAGAAAAAAATGAGTAACCTCTTTCTGAGCCATGGAAGTAGCGCCAGACATCATGCATTTTAAATGAGGCTACTACAGGGGCCAAATCAGAGTGGTAGGCAGTAGGAGTCGAGCAATCAAGGGACTTCTGTATTGGAGCATTGAAATCACCTCCAATGACTCTATGGCCCGACATGGAGGGGAAAGATCTTCAAGGAGGGACCTAAGGAAGCTAGATTGACCCGTATTGGGGGCATAAATTGAGAGGAAAGTATACCTAACATCATTAATGCGACAGGTCACCACTAAATATCTCCCCTCTGCATCGGTCACACACTTTATCAATTCAAAGGTTAGGGTCGAACGAACCAGAATCGCCACCCCAGCTTTCTTAGACATAGAGTTCGAAAAAAATTGGTGAGGATAGAAACGTGAAACTAAGCGGTGGTTGTCTCTCCCCAGAAGGTGCGTCTCCTGTAGCAGCACAATCTCTGGCTGCGATTTCCTCAGATAATTGCGGAGGAGCGCACGCTTCTGGGGAGAGTTCAGGCCGTTCACATTAAACGAGACTACTACAATTGGCATAGTGAAGTAGATATAACATTAGTACGTACATAATGCATCGTAGAAACAGTAGGTTTGAAGGAGTGAGCTGAAAGAGTATCAGGGTAGACCTCCAGACCTGCAAATCGGTCAGAGAGCGTAGGAGAGTGACGCAGGGCCGCCAGAAAATCTTCCTTAGTTTCAGCAAAATGAATACGGCCAAGCACATCCCTTGGGAGCTCCGCTCTTATCCCAGGCGGTTTCGGGAGTCTATGGATCCTATCTATGATCAGATCTCTTGGAGTCAGGGTGGGGAGGACCTCGGTCATAAAGTCTCGCAGCAGGGCTCTAAGGTCCTGTGGGGGCACCGACTCCGGGATTCCCCTCAGGCGCACATTGTTACGCCTGCTACGATCTTCTAAGTCTAGCTGTTTCACCCCAATAGAATCAAGCTGGCGATGTAGTTGCTCGTTCTCATCCAGGAGCGCATTATGAGAAGCCACCAGCTCCGTCATCTTCCGCTCCAGGTGATCAGTGCGTCCCCCCAGCTCCGCCACTTCTCCCTTCAGCTCAGCCACCACTGACCTTATATCTCCTTGTATGGAGGCCCTGAGATCACTGAAGAGCCCCTTCATCTGGGCGTGGGTAACCGGGTCCTCCGCTCTCGGGGCAGCCGAGGAGTCCTCCCGAGCAGATGTCTCCCTGCGCGCTGCCCGGGCAGCACGAGGCGAGGGAGGCGCCATGTCTGCGAGCAGTTCCTGGGTCCCGCAGCCTGGGGGGAAGTAGTCCGACACCCTCTTCGGTAAGAGGGCCTGGCCCGTTTTCGACTCGCCCATCCTGTGTGCGAGTGCTGTGGCTACTAGTGGTAGCGATTCCGCCGGGATTAGATGCTGATAAGCCGCGTCAATTCCCCGGGAACCGGGAGCTCCTGTATCACGCGACTGGCTTCATGCGCTGCCTAGCCACGCCCCCCCTAACCTGTATCAAGGTATGACGTACACCAGTCTGGTGACTGCTCAGATCACAGGAGATTCAGATTTTAGTCCCTAACCTGTATCAAGGTATGACGTACACCAGTGTGGTGACTGTTCAGATCACAGGAGATTAGGATTTTAGGCCCTAACCTGTATCAAGGTATGACGTACACCAGTCTGGTGACTGCTCAGATCACAGGAGATTCGGATTTTAGTCCCTAACCTGTATCAAGGTATGACGTACACCAGTCTGGTGACTGTTCAGATCACAGGAGATTAGGATTTTAGGCCCTAACCTGTATCAAGGTATGACGTACACCAGTCTGGTGACTGTTCAGATCACAGGAGATTAGGATTTTAGACCCTAACCTGTATTAAGGTATCACGTACACCAGTCTGGTGACTGCTCAGATCACAGGAGATTCGGATTTTAGGCCCTAACCTGTATTAAGGTATCACGTACACCAGTCTGGTGACTGCTCAGATCACAGGAGATTCGGATTTTAGTCCCTAACCTGTATCAAGGTGGTACGTACACCAGTCTGGTGACTCTAATGGTCACAGGAGATGAGGATTTTAGTCCCTAACCTGTATCAAGGTAGTACGTACACCAGTCTGGTGACTCTAATGGTCACAGGAGATGAGGATTTTAGTCCCTATGTCCTAACCTGGATCAAGCTAGTAAGTACAACAGTCTGGTGACTGTAATGGTCACAGAAAAGCTTGGACTCCCATCTGGATCACCCTGCCTATATCCTCCGAGATTAGTCCTGAGAAGGACTGTTGTGGTCAGCAGCAGCAGCAGTTTGCAGCCCTGCTCCGGATCTACCTATGAGGGCCGCAAATCTGTCCCTAAGCAGAAGCAAACACTCTCCCTACACTCACTGTCTGGATGCCTGTGTGCAGAGCACAGCGCGGCCGGGTCTTATAAAGGCTCGGTCACGCTGTGCAGGCCGGCCAATCACTGCAATGCCACAACTAACAGGGCTGTGGCATTGCAGTGGTCTGCCAGCCAATCCCTGCATGTGGGCTGGCTCTCAAAAGAGCGCCAACATGCAGAGATGACGACTACGAGCACAGCACGAATATCGCGAGATTACTCGGTGCTCGCTGAGTAGCCCGAGTACAGTGATACTCGTGCGAGTACCGAGTAGTGGCGAGCATGCTCGCTCATCACTATTAACTAGTAATGAGCCACCAACCTAATTGTTCGTCGAACACCGTCAAACCCTATTGGAATCAATGGCAGGCTACAGCAAACACATAGAAAACACATTCAAAAGTGTCCAAAAGCTGCCAAACTACTCAGAATAGACAACAAACACCAGGAAAAGTGACAACAATCTACTACAGTACAAATAATCTCATGGCGTAGCATGGGTGCACAAGACACGGTCTGTACCAACTTGCCCACTCTTCCACAGCACTTCAAAATAGAAGGTGGTTAACATTCAGCTAGAATTTCAGAGGTGAGTGAAACTGATTTTGACTTGACAAATGGATGAGTTACAGGGGGAAACTGACAGTAGTTTTCTACATTAAATAAAAAGAGGTTGAGGAGTAAAAGGAGGATGAGACACATGTATAGGCATGTCACGCCCTGCTCAAATTATGTACCACAGAGCAAGGAGACCCCAACAAGAGTCCTCACTCTTCCACAAGGGTCCGTCCACAGCAAAATGGCATCAATTGACCAAAAATTGCTGAATTGCCCAGCCTGCCTGCACGGCACAGGGTCTGGAACAGGACCTGGCCTAGCATTTCAAGGTTAAACATTGCTCAGCAACTATAAGTTTTGTGGAGTATTACAGGAAAAACTAGAGAGGTAGGTCAGTGACCTGTTTAGGCCTACTTGGCCGGATAAACTCAGAGCTCATGCAAGCGCTCCCATCAATGTTATGCCCTGCCTTACACAGGTGGGACAACTGTAAGTTTTGTGGAATATTACTGAGAAAACTAGTCAGGTAGGTAAGTGACCTGTTTAGGCCTACTGGGCCGGATAAACTCAAAGCTCATGCAAGCGCTCCCATCAATGTTATGCGCCGCCACACGCAGGTGGGACAACTATAAGTTTCGTGGAGTATTACAGGAAATAATAGAGAGTTATGCCAGTGACCTGTTTAGGCCTACTGGACCGGATAAACTCAAAGCTCATGCATGTGCTCCCATCAATGTTATCTCATGAAAGAATAAAGTTACATTAAAACCAAGCACACCATTGTTCTTCTTATGAAATTCTCAATATGTTTGATGTGTCACATGACCCTCTTCCCATGGAAAAAAATAAAGTTGGATCCAAAATGGCCAACTTCAAAATGGCCACCATGGAAACCACAAATCTGGAAAAGTTTTCTCCCTCCCATATACTAATATGCCTTAAACAAGAAGTTGATATTACCAACCATTCCCATTTTATTTAGATGTATCCATATAAATGGCCCACCCTGTATACACGGTCATGGTTGCATACTATGTTCTTTGCCCAATCGAGGGCTTGGTTCGAATGCTCTTTTATTGCTTGTTATGCTTATAAATTCTTTAATAAAGAATATAATTTGGAATTATATGTAAGAGATTTGGACAATATTTTAATAATATAGGTAGGAGAAGTGGAGAGAATCCCATACTTTTTATCTTATATCAATGCCAATGATGTAAATCTAAATTTACTCATATTGAACCGCAGGACAAAATCAGCTTTTTGGACTTGTTTCTCATGGTGGATGTAACACAACAAAAAGTCAGATATCGCAACTATAGAAAACCTATTAGTGGGAACACTACACTTAAAGCAGACAGCTGCCACCCTGTACATACTGTGAATTCAATCCTCTATGGTGAACTAAATAGAACCTATAGAAATAGCTCAGATAATATGCTAAAGAACAGGCAGAGGTAGTGACATTTAGATTAATGGAAAGGGGGTATAAGAAAAAAATTAATTTAGCAATAAAAAAAAGTTCTTGCAAAAAATAATTTTGTAAATAATGGAGGTGATGGTATTAATAACAACAAAAAACCAATAACAACTAAACCTAGCAATATGGAAAATAAAACTATTTTTAGTACCCCATATAGTTGCCAATTTCAGTAAATAAAAAATATTGTAAACAGATACTGTATGTCCCTATATTATTCCAAGATCGGGACTTAAACAAAATACTGAAAAATGGATTACTATGTGTGCCCAGAAAAGGGAGATCAATACTCTACTCTTTCCTCAAGTCTATATATCACCCAAAACAGCGATAAAAAAACTTGGCTAAGTTGTAAAGGGATTTTTAAATGTGCATGCTCCAAATGCACGATGTGTCAGTACACAAGGCAAACACAAAAAATGAATGCAACCAAGAGATTAAAAGATTTATTAATTGTAATACAAATTATTAGAGATGAGCGAGTACTAAAATGCTCGGGTGCTCGAAGTTCGGGCCGAGCATCCCAAGATACACGTGTACTCGGCCCGAGCACTGAGCCCAATGTTATCCTATGGGAGACCCGAGTATTTTTCTGACATGACCCCCAGCAGCATGGAAAAACCCTAAAAATGTCACAAAAGTATCAGAACAGTGCTCAAATGACATGGGAACAGCATGGGGAAGACCCTTGAAGCATTTCAGACCCCAAGGTCACTGCTGTCAACAATGTTGTCAGACAATTACGCCACTTTTACGGACTGTCAAGAAAATGTTACAAAATGAAACCAAAATGGATTTTCATGGAGAAAATATTAAGGGCTCATACCCACTTGTGAGACAGAGTTGGTGTATGTTAGTTTTTTGGAATACATGAAAGATTTAAAGAAAAAAAAAAATTGTGTGGCACTCCCGTGCCCCTGGGAAGAGACGTACATGAAGACCTCTTTAAATAATGTGCCCATTTTAAGGAAGTGGGTCTTTTGTAGTATTGCCCTTTGGCAGGGCAGCCAAAAATTGGGAGGCACACCCCGATGCACCTGGAAAGAGACGTGCATGAGGGCGAGGGCCTTTTTAAATATTGTGCCCATTTTAAGGAAGTGGGTCTTTTGTAGTATTGGCCTAGGCAGAGCAGCCAAAAATTGGGAGGCACTTCAATGCCCCTGGAAAGAAACATGGAGGAGAGCCTCTAAATAATGTTCCCATAACAAAGGAGCGGGTCTCCTGTACTTGTAATGCCCATTCTGTAAGCATGGACTAAAACAGTTACCCTTGGGGGGTATACATGAAACTACTGCCTAACTTTGGAATGGTTAGGGTCATCATCATCATAATGATGTAAAAAAATTATGTTTTCGTGGCATCATGAACCGCACTGATCATATGATGGTGGCGGATGAGGAGAAGGAGGAGCAGTACAGCAAGTAGCCAAAGACATGAAGTGTGTACCGATGTGTGGGTGTGCGGAGGTGCATGGCAATCTACCGGCACAAAATTTAAATTCCGCTATCATTTGGTGGTGGTGTGGTGAAGTCATGCCCAATCCAACCTTTGTCCATCTTGATCAGAGTCAGCCTGTAAGTATTTTCAGTTGACAGGTGGGTGCGTTTATCAGTAATGATTCCACCTGCGGCACTAAAAACATGCTCTGACAAAATGCTAGTGGCAGGACAGGCCAGGACTTCGAAAACGTAGAGAGACAATTCCTACCACGTGTCCAGCTTGGATACCCAATAATTATAAGGCACAGAGGAATCTAGGAGCACTTTAGTACGATCGGCAAGGTACTCCCTCAGCATCTTCGCAAACTTTGCAGTCCTTGTGACACTACCCCGCACCTCAGGGCCTGTGGTACGGGAGGTGCTGAGAAAAGTGTCCCAGATCTTTGAGAGTGTTTCCCCTACCTCAATATTTGCTGGCCTCATCATCCTCCTCCTCTTCCCCTGTCCTCTGGCCATCCACGCTGAACCGACGGTAATGACGGTTGTGCATGTATTACCGTCAATTCTGCATGAAAGTAGTTCTATTTCTTCATCCTCCTCGTCATAGTCCTCCAATGCACGTTGGGATGAGATGAGGCTTGGCTGTGTGTAATCACCCAGTACGGTTTCTTGCTTCAACTCAACGTGCTCCGCCTGCAATGCATCGTCTTTGATTTTGAGCAGAGAGCATTTTAGAAGACAGAGAAGCGGGATGGTGACGCTAATGATGACGTCATCGCCGCTCACCATCTTGGTGGAGTCCTCAAAGTTTTGGAGGACGGTACATATGTCGGATATCCATGTCCACTCCTGAGGTCTTATCTGTGGAGTTTGAACCGTATACCAACGGCCTAGTTGATGCTGGTACTCAACAACTACCCTCTTCTGCTCACAAATCCTGACCAACATGTGCAGTGTGGAATTCCAACGCATGGGGACACCACACACCAGTCTGTGAGCCGGAAGCTGTAAATGCCGCTGAAAGCCGGCAAGGGCAGCAGAAGCAGTAGGTGACTTTCTAAAATGGACACACAGGCGGCATACTTTGACGAGCAGATTAGACAGCTCCGGGTAGGATTTAATAAACCGCTGAACCACGAGGTTGAGCACATGGGCCACGCATGGAATATGTGTCAGCTCGCCTCGCCTTAGAGCCACCAGAAGGTTCCAGCCATTGTCACACACGACCATGCCTGGCTGTAGGTTCAGCCGTGTAAGCCAGTGATCTGCCTTCTGTTTCAGAGCTGTCCACAGCTCTTCAGCGTTGTGGGGTTTGTCACCTACGCATATTAGCTTCAGCACAGCCTGTTGCCGCTTAGCCGAGGCAGTGCTGCAGTGCTTCCAGCTTGGGACTGGTGTGGAGTGTGAAGTGGAGGAGGAGGAGGGCTGAGGAGAATGACGTTACGGAGATGTACACTGTGGGTGAAACCCTGACTGAGTTAGGGTCTGTAATCCTTGGTGTCAGAAGGATGTGTTCCGTCCCAAGCTCAGAATGGGTCCCGGCTTCCAGAATATTAACCCAGTGTGCCGTCAGCGAGATGTACCAGCCCTGCCCACAAGCACTTGTCCACGTGTCCGTGTTTAGGTGTACTTTGCCTGAAACTGCGTTGTTAAGGGCACGTATGATGTTTTGTGACACATGCTTATGTAATGCGGGGATGGCACACTGGAAAAATAGTGGCGGCTGGGGTCCGAGTAACTGGGACAGCTGCCTCCATCAGGTTGCGAATGCTTCCATCTCCACCAGCCTAAAAGGCAACATTTTCAGCACAAGCAGATTACAGTTACAGCGGTTTAATCCTGGCAGCTGGAACGGTCAGACACAAACGCTGACACGTATACCGTGTTTTGGCGTATACTACTTGGAGCTACAAGCCACTCCTGCAGCACTAAGATGCTAAATGAATGCAGACAAGAGTTGGTTTTGAGCTGGACACTGAGATTAGAGATTAAGGCCCTGCAGGTGGACTGGTCAGACACAAACGCTGACGAGAATACAGAGTGTTTTGGCGTATCCTAATTTACGCTACAACCTACTCCTGCTGCATAAGATGCTAAATAAATGCAGACAAGAGTTGGTTCTTAGCTGGACACTGAGATTAGAGATTAAGGCCCTGCAGGTGGACTGGTCAGACACAAACGCTGACGAGAATACCGAGTCTTTTGGCATATCCTAATTTACGCTACAACCATCTCGCACTAACACCTGCCCTATAGAGATGCCTAAAACTTAAATCCACTCAACAAGCAGTGATTTTTGGGATGGATGAGATTTCCAGCCTGTACACCAGCCCCAGATGTGATGCAGGCTGGTATACTGGCACAGCGAAGTTTGCTATATACCCTACCTCCCTGCCTTCCTGTATACAGCTCTATTAGTCCTCAGAAGGACTGTTGTAGTAATTATATTATATCTTATGCGTTGATATAGGAATCCGGCTTGTAGATCGCGCTGTTCGAAAATTTGGCCAAGAAAAAGACTCCAAGGACCTCGGATCTTTAAGACAAAGATCTTTATTCCTCCCTGGGAGAGCTGGATTTCCTCTCCTGGCTGATTGCTGCGTTCGACAGGATCCAATTGTCTGGTTTATTAGTGGTTGTGTCACACACAACCCGACCAGGTGAGCGTGACCATACTTATAATTGACTGTTATATCGGATAAGACCCTATTGTGCGCTTCCTCTCCATTTATTGTGGTAATTATATTGGCAGCCCTGCGCCTACACTAGCTGAAAGGCCACAAATCTGTCCCTCAATCAGCAGCACCTCTCCCTACACTACCTGTCTGTGGAGCACAGTGACGAGCACAGCTCGGTCAGGTCTTATAAAGACCTGATGACGCTGTGCGGCCAGCCAATCACTGTAATGCCACAACCAACATGGCTGTGGCATTACAGTGTCTGTCAGCAATCCCTGCATGTGGGCTGGCTCTGTAAAGAGCGCCAACATGCAGGGAGGTGGACCCCGAGCATAGCAAGAGTATCGCGAGATTACTCGGTCTCGCCGAGTACCCCAAATACCGTGCGAGTACCGAGTAGTGACAAGCATACTCGTTCATCCCTACAAATTATATATTGCATGTATTGTAAAGAATGTAAAATGAAATACATTGGCTGCGTAAACTAAGGAAAAGGATGGTGGAACATGTTACTAATATCAAAAATAACGCATCATATTCAGGAGCAAGCAAACACTTCATAAACAGACATAAAGGGGAATCAAGTAATTTTTCATTTTATGGGATAGAAAAAGTAGATTTTTCTATTAGATGAGGCGATTGGAGTAAAAAACTCCTCCTAAAAGAATTATTCTGGATCATTAGACTCAATACAAAATACCCCAAAGGTATGAAGTTTCAAAATGATAATCTCTACCTAAAGTACTCTAAAATTCTATTAGGTTGAATAGTGGATTTTTTTTCTTTCTTTTGATTTTGTCTTGTAATTATGCAAATTATTCTCAAATGTAATTAATTGCAAACATGTGTTTATTAATCAACGGTTGGTCATCATTTGTTTTTCTACTATGCATCATATGGAATTGTATCTCCGTGAAAAAGGGCCTGTCGCCAGAAACATGATGACATGTATTCCCAACCTGTATAATCCTTTTAAAATTATTTGAAATAAATTTACGATTTTATCTATTCCGGGACTCGCCAAAACTCCTTTCTTATGTGAAACCAAAAGTCACGGCTATCGACTGGAGACAAGCAACATTACATGATGGACTGAGCCATACAATAGCATACGGTGAGGCTTCCTTCTATGCTTATACCTTATGTTTTCTTTACTAAGGCTAGGGTCACACTTTTCCCTAGAATTGCGTTCACCACATCCAGATCCGGATGCGGTGAACCCAATTGGCTTCAGACAAGCCGCAATCCGGTAACCGGATTGCTCCGGATGTGTAATCCGGAGCAATCCGGTTACCGGATAGTTTACTCATCCCTGCTGTGAAATCTGTTAAGAAAGCTTTATTAATGATAATATTTATGCCCTTCATGTCTCTAGGGGGTACCCACCCCCCGTAGAAACATGCTACCTACTTAGGTTGGCATGTAATAGGTTAATATCTTATGTACAGTAAGCCGGCTCCTGTCGGCTCTGTACATTTTTATGAATGAATATGTATGCATGAATGAATATGTATGCATATTGTATAGCTACTTTGTTATATGTCCCAAAAATCAGGCAGCACTCCAATTTCCATCAACAGGACAACTTTAATGTAGCCCCTCGTGGTGCAACGTTTCAACCTCTATGAGGTCTTTATCAAGTACTTTGTTATATATATATTTCTGCTATATCATTCATGCACTGATTGTATGTATTCTAATTGTCCCCAGTTTTACGGAATCATAATACCACCTTCAATAGTACACAGACTTAAGCAATAATCTTCTTATTGAACTCAGAATAGTGGTTTAGCTGTTTGTCTGGCTTTGGCCACCTTACCCATAAGTAGATGAGGTAGATAATGTCCCCAACAAGGGCCCACAGATAATAGAGTCACTCCAATGCTCCCAGCTAACAAGGAGAACAATGGCGTCCAGTCCCCTGTAACCCAGGAGGTCAACGCTCACAACCGGTCATAAAGATGCAGGAGATGAGTGCAGGCAGACCGCCAGACAATATGTAGGCACTCAGTGGGAGGGGAGAGGCAGAAGAAAAAAACCTCACACTTTATATATAGAATTAGAAGGTGTCGTGCAGAATATTGTATACATGTATACAAACAAATATAAATCTACAATTACAAGATTATGTTGTAAATAAATATACAGCATGATTCAAAAATTCCAGAGACTGGTATTAGGATCCAGTTTCTAATGATGTGGTAAGTAGTATCACATATAAGCATAATGACATGGATACAGTCAGATCACTACAAAAATGCAGCTAAGAGAAAAGATGAAAAGAATTTTAACAGCTAATACCAATGTTTCAATTTTAAAACAAAGTATAAATAATTTTGCAGACATTTCGGATGCAAATTAACCCTAAACCACTCTGAGATAGAACACCTAATTAGAGAATTAGAAAACTGAGGGTAATTGTTAAGCTCAAGGGAGTCACAGCTTCAAAGTGCTGATCCATTTAGCTTCTGCTGAGCTAACATTTTGCATTGCCACCTCCTTAGTCGCAACGCACGCATAATTCCCCCTAACCTGAAGGATTGGGTTACAGCATGTGTATAATGCATGCAATAGTTTTCATCCCAGCTAACAAGGAGAACAATGGCGTCCAGTCCCCTGTAACCCAGGAGGTCAACGCTCACAACCGGTCATAAAGATGCAGGAGATGAGTGCAGGCAGACCGCCAGACAATATGTAGGCACTCAGTGGGAGGGGAGAGGCAGAAGAAAAAAACCTCACACTTTATATATAGAATTAGAAGGTGTCGGTGCAGATATTGTAATACAGGTATAAAAACAAATATAAATCAGTACAATTCACCATAGATATGCCTAGTATATATATATACAGCATGAATTCAGAAAAAAATCCAGAGATGGTTTAGGATCCAGTTCTAAATGATGGTGGTAAGTAGTATTCACATCATTAAGCATAATGACAATGATAATATCAGTCATGATCACTACAAAAATGCAGCAAGAGAAAAGATGAAAAGAATTTTAGACACAAATACCAAGATTCCAATTTTAAAAACAAAAGTATAAAAATAATTGTGCAGACATTTCGGGATGCAAATTAACCCCTAAACCACTCTGAGATAGAACACCTAATTTAGAGAAATTATGAGAAACTGAGGGTTTTGTTAAGGCTTAAGGGGGTCACAGCCTTCAAAGTGCTGATCCATTTAGCTTCCTGCTGAGCTAACAATTTCTTGACATTGCCACCCCTTATTGTCGCAACGCACTGCATCAATCCCCCTAACCCTGAAGGATTTGGGGTTACAGCCATGGTGGCTCATAAAATGCAGGGAATAGTTTTCATCCTTGTTATGTCAGTCACCTTTTTCTCTGTGCAAATGGCCCTCACATGTTCTCTAAGGCTGGGGTCACAGTAGCATTTTTCACATGCGTTTTTGGAGACCTGCGTTTTCAAAAACGCATGTAAAAAACGCACCCATAGCCCCATGTTAAAAAAAACGCATGCCCTAATAGCCAAAAAGCATGTGTGACAGTCCATGCGTTTTTGGTGCTTTTCCAAAAACGCATGCGTTTTTTAAATGGGCCTAGGGAAACCATGCAAACATGTACAATTAGGCCATTCAAAAACGCATGCGTTTTCCATAGGAGCCATTTAAAAACGCATGCGTTTTCTAAAAGGTACTAATTGTACATGTGTTTTTGCATGCTTTTCCAAAGGGGCCCATGTTATAAAAACGCATGCGTTTTCTTCAAAAACGCATGCGTTTTTCAAAACGCACCAAAAAATACTACAAGCACTATTTTTGGGTGCAGATTCCAAAACGCAGCCAAAAAGCAGGGAGCCATCAGACACCTTAAAAAACTCATGATGACATGAAAAACGCATGTAAAAAAGCATGCGTTTTTAAAAGGCACTAAAAAAACGCATGTCAACTGTGACCAACAGCCTTACCCTCACACCTAATTCTCATGAGGTAAGACCAATATACTGTAGATCATAGGACAATTGCATGTAGCAAAATAGATAAAATTCTTTGTGCTGCATGTTATATTTCTCGAATTATAAAATTCCTAGAACCATCACTAGTGTGAAAATTAGAATCACGAGAGATATTTGAGCAAGCAACACAGTAACCACACAGAAAACAACCCACCACTGGTGCACCTGCCCCAAACAGGTTAGTTTTTGGTGGTATGTAGTGACTTCTTACCAGAATATCTTTGAGGTTTTTACACTTCTTTGCAGTCATAAGGAAGTCTCCAACAAGAAAGGTCTAAACACTAGATCAGAAGGTAAGATCGGCCAATGTCTCCTCATTATATCACTCATCTCATTCCATCTCTCATTAAACACAGAGATAAATCTGTTCAGTCTAGGTTCCCCACCTCTCACCTTATTCAGTCATCGTTCATCCCGTATTTTAGACATTTTTGATGCACCGATAGCCCTAATCCAAGGCTTGTTTTTCAAATTAAGAAAAAGAAGAACAGATACGTTTCAACCTTAAATATTGACCAACTGTGAAAGCTGTGTACAGTAGAGCTGGTATGTGCCGAAGATGCATGTAAAAGAGAGTTCACCTATGCCAATTTAAGAAACACCGCTTGTCTTAACTTTTACTAATTTACGAAACACATCAGTCTGCAAAGACCTTAACTCATCCACACAAATCTTGATATCCAGAAAAACAACTCCACTGTTGCTAAAATTATACATCAATTTGATGATAAATTGGTTCTGATTGACTTGGTCCATGAACCCCTTGAGATCAATTGTTGTACCATGCCATACCATCAGCAGGTCATCTATTTACTTTACCCAAAAATGCACTTAGGATACGGCCTGCGTACTTCCATCATCAAACAAACCCTTTTCCCAGTATGGCTAGGGTCACACTTGCGTTTTTTCCATGCTTTTTTGGGGACCTGCGTTTTTAAAAAAGTATGTAAAAACGCAGGGTGCCATCAGACACCTTAAAAAACGCATGCTGAAATGAAAAAAGCATGCTTTTTTTTAAGGCACTAAAAAAACTCATGCAAGTGTGACCCTAGCCTAACCTAGGAAGAGGTTTGCACATGAAGGTGCACAGACCGCACACACGGCAGTGCCTCTCCTATGGAGGTAAGATCTGTCCTTCAAGACGAAAAAATTGTGCGTGAGGACATATTCAAAGAGCTCAAGGACCAACTCACAGATAGCTCTGTCCCTGGTTCTCATACAAAGATAGAAATGGACCCATCTCAAGCCATTCTCATGCCTAGTGCAAGTAGTAAAGGGACTCAACATCTGCTACAAATAGCAGAGAATCCCCATCCATGCAAATCCCATCAACCCTATTGAGGACCTCTGTGGTGTCCTTCACAAATGATGGGAGTGTTTCCACCAACGGTTGGAGATAAGTGACTATGAAGCAAAACACTGGATTACAGAGTCCATCCAACCCCAACACAATGGGTCTTTTAGGGGGGTCGGTGAGATTCTTATGGACTTTAGGCAGGAGATAAAAGGTCAGGACCATAGGGAATTTGGTATATAGGCCATGAAACACTTTTTTTTAGTTATGACACCCTAGTCTAAATCACCATTTAAAATCAAGTATAGCTGAGCAGAAAATGAAATAAGTGGACAATATTGCAATTTATTGTGATATCCCTATTCACAGAGTTGCGTTAATGCCTCCTTCTCATATTAAATTATGGGCCATACAACAACATTTTTGCCCTTGTCGGCTGCCTTAAATACCATATTATTCGTATTTTGAGCATTCCTTTGTCATCATGGTAAATTACTTCTGTTACGGCATGTTGTAGCATGCATCTCCTCAGTAACTAAACAAGTAAATATCTATACCGCTGGGCAGATAGACACGGGATGAGTTATGTTGATTTCGGCAAGATTGTTTTTTGTGAACCCATATTACAATTCACTGGTGTGATCAATATATAAATCTTCCAAAATGTCAATAGCATTTTGCTCAGCTAGACTATCCATATCACTTGAGGCTTGACCAGAGTGTAACTTCTTCAGAATTAGTTTTTGTAAGAAGAGATGAACATCCTTCAATGCAAGAAAATAATTAAGCGCATTAGTGGGAGAAAAGGTGAGGCCCCTGCCAAGCACATCTAGCGGCGTGTCAGTGAGGACATGCTCCGACAAAATTTTGTTCCATGTCTATATGTTTTATTTCTATCTCTTGCTCCAATTTGCTCAGGATGTTTTGATTTAGATTGATCAGTAACCAATGAAACCCATGGAGCAATAGTTACAGTTAGGGCCAGAAATATTTGGACAGTGACACAAGTTTTGTTATTTTAGCTGTTTACAAAAACGTTCAGAAATACAATTATATATATAATATGGGCTGAAAGTGCACACTCCCAGCTGCAATATGAGAGTTTCCACATCCAAATCGGAGAAAGGGTTTAGGAATCATAGCTCTGTAATGCATAGCCTTCTCTTTTTCAAGGGACCAAAAGTATTTGGACAATGGACTCTAAGGGCTGCAATTAACTCTGAAGGCGTCTCCCTCGTTAACCTGTAATCAATGAAGTAGTTAAAAGGTCAGGGGTGGATTCCAGGTGTGTGGTTTTGCATTTGGAAGCTGTTGCTGTGACCAGACAACATGCGGTCAAAGGAACTCTCAATTGAAGTGAAGCAGAACATCCTGAGGCTGAAAAAAAAGAAAAAATCCATCAGAGAGATAGCAGACATGCTTGGAGTAGCAAAATCAACAGTTGGGTACATTCTGAGAAAAAAGGAATTGACTGGTGAGGTTGGGAACTCTAAAAGGCCTGGGCGTCCACGGATGACAACAGTGGTGGATGATCCATTTGGTGAAGAAGAACCCGTTCACAACATCAACTGAAGTCCAGAACACTCTCAGTGAAGTAGGTGTATCTGTCTCTAAGTCAACAGTAAAGAGAAGACTCCATGACAGTAAATACAAAGGGTTCACATCTAGATGCAAACCATTCATCAATTCCAAAAATAGACAGGCCAGAGTTAAATTTGCTCAAAAACACCTCAAGAAGCCAGCTCAGTTCTGGAAAAGTATTCTATGGACAGATGAGACAAAGATCAACCTGTACCAGAATGATGGGAAGAAAAAAGTTTGGAGAAGAAAGGGAACGGCACATGATCCAAGGCACACCACATCCTCTGTAAGACATGGTGGAGGCAACGTGATGGCATGGGCAATGCGTGGCTTTCAATGGCACTGGGTCACTTGTGTTTATTGATGACATAACAGCAGACAAGAGTAGCCGGATGAATTCTGAAGTGTACCGGGATATACTTTCAGCCCAGATTCAGCCAAATGCTGCAAAGTTGATTGGACGGCGCTTCATAGTACAGATGGACAATGACCCCAAGCATACAGCCAAAGCTACCCAGGAGTTCATGAGTGCAAAAAAGTGGAACATTCTGCAATGGCCAAGTCAATCACCAGATCTTAACCCAATTGAGCATGCATTTCACTTGCTCAAATCCAGACTTAAGACGGAAAGACCCACAAACAAGCAAGACCTGAAGGCTGCGGCTGTAAAGGCCTGGCAAAGCATTAAGAAGGAGGAAACCCAACGTTTGGTGATGTCCATGGGTTCCAGACTTAAGGCAGTGATTGCCTCCAAAGGATTCGCAACAAAATATTGAAAATAAAAATATTTTGTTTGGGTTATGTTTATTTGTCCAATTACTTTTGACCTCCTAAAATGTGGAGTGTTTGTAAAGAAATGTGTACAATTCCTACATTTTCTATCAGATATTTTTGTTCAACCCTTCAAATTAAACGTTACAATCTGCACTTGAATTCTGTTGTAGAGGTTTCATTTCAAATCCAATGTGGTGGCATGCAGAGCCCAACTCGCGAAAATTGTGTCACTGTCCAAATATTTCTGGCCCTAACTGTAGCTAGCTCTTGCCACTGATTTTTGAAAGCTTCACTCTCATTGGGGAAAGATGGAAACACTAGAATCCTGAGGCTTCTGGGAATTAACCCCCTTTCCATATACTTTTCCAAAAAATTACAATTCCATCAGATTTTAGTGTGTTTCTTTAATAGATCTTTCAACTTAGATATTTGGTCCTGCATGTTTGCACCCAAAATGTCTAAAATCTTATTCGGAAAGCTCTCACTGATCTCAGGGAGACCAGTCAAGGAAAACACTGCGGGCAGCTGGCTAAAGCGTTTAAACACAGAGAAATCCATGGTGCATTGCCCCCTGAGAATTTGAATATGCAAATGGAGTCCGTGGTGCCTCATTTAATACTCTCAAACACAGGACTAGCCAGATATTCCTCCAGGGAGACCACCAAAACCACCATATTAAGTGGCCCTTTCAGTCACTATCCCGCTCAGTTATGAGCTTAAGGATTTGACAAGGGAGTTACCAAAGCCAGGTATCCATCCACAGACAGCTGTTTTGGGGTATTGCCCCTCGTCAGTATGGAGAAATAAGGAGGTGCAAGGAAAGTAATGGGACAGTGAAAGAAAGCAGAATGTACACTCTGGTAGCCTCAAAGAGATGTTATTCTCCTCAGTGACTACCCGGCCAGTTACCCGCAAAGACTGTATAACTGTGAACATTTCTTGAATATCATTTTTTACAATATAACTTGGCTGGACCACAGAATACAAGTACTATTAGGCTGGGGTCTGATTAGCTTATCGCATCTGATGGCATCGATGGGATATGCTAATGACCCTCGGCTCAGGCCCTGATGCGAAAGTGACCAAGTGTTATTCTACTGAGTTCCAATCCTGCGATCGGACCATGGGTGCAGACAGGAGGGAGAGAGTACTCTCTGCATTGTCTCAATTGCCAGTCTTGTATAGGTGCGTGAGCCAAAACCTGCTGACAACCACAGCATGCTGCGATTTGTTTCTCAGTCTGAGCAGGGTTGAATAAATAATCATAGATCTGAGCATTGTCTAAAATGCCGAGTGCAATGCTCGATTTTTTTCGCATTGTGCTCGTGGGAGTCACTTGACAGTTCATAGACAATATGAAGGTTGTCATACTAAAAGGTAACTTCAAATCACAAAAACATTGTAGCATACGGGAATACAAATTCATTACTAAAGCTAGGGTCACACTTGGCATGAGTTTTTTTAGCGCCTTAAAAAAAAGCATGCGTTTCTGCATGCTTTTTTCCATTTCTGCATGCGTTTTTTAAGGTGTCTGATGGCACCCTGCGTTTTTGCATGCGTTTTTAAATCAGCACCCAAAAAAGGTGCATGCACCATTTTTTGGTGCTTTTTTAAAAATGCATGCGTTTTTTTAACATGGGCCCCTATGGAAAACGCATGCGTTTTTGATGGCACTAATGTACCATGCGTTTTTGTTCATGCGTTTTTGATGTCAGCTACTCACATAAGTGCAAAAACTCATGCCAAAAACGCATGGCACTTTAGACATGCGTTTTTGCTATTAAGACATGCATTTTTGCTATTAGGGCATGCGTTTTTTAACATGGGGGCCTATGGTGCGTTTTTACATGTATTTTTGAAAACGCAGGTCTCCAAAAAAGCATGAAAAAGACGCAAGTGTGACCCCAGCCTAAGTTTGATACCGTGCAAAAGGACTACATTTGTCTGGAGGATTTAAGGAACACTACAGAATTTGAACAGCTTTCTCCGAAGACTCTCACATTTTAATGTTTCATTTTTTAATATATATTTTTTCTTTCTTTCTACTGACCAACAGGGTACAAACATATTTTACCTTAACACTTTTCTCCAGACACACTGAGACACCATTCCTAAGGATACTGTAGCCATAAAACTGTCACACTACTTATTTTGGCCAATTTAAAGATTCTCTTTCTAAAGGTACCGTCACAAGCTAGAATCTCGTTGATGATATCGTTGAAATGTCACGGATTTGTGATCGTTCAAACGATATCGTTTGTGCGTCGTTGCATGTAAATGAATGATGTTGGAAGGATAAATCATTGGATCGTTCTTCAAAAATTTGAGATCCTGTCCTCAAATCTATCGTTCGTCATCCAGTTAACGTTCTGGGAAGCAGCAACATCGTTCAGTGTGAAACCTTTTTGAACGATGTCGTTCATAATTCTCCTATTCCTGCCACTTTATAACATCGTTCAATCGTACTGCTCCAAGTAGCTGGAGCGTTGCCAATTTAAGATCATTAACGATATCCTTATGTGTGACAACGCACTAATGATGTCGAAAGGATCGCGGTCACGTGACATACCTAATGATATCGTTCACCTATATTCTAGCATGTGACGGTACCTTAAGGGGTACTTCAGAAACAGCGATATTGCTAGTGATATCGCTGAAATCAGCGACCTCGCCAGCGATATCGCTGTGTGTAAAAAGCAGCAGCGACAGGGCGTCTGCTGTGAGGTCGCTGATCGTTACTGAACGATCAGAACCATTTTTTGTTTGTTGGTCTCCCGCTGTGCAGCACGCATCGGTATGTTAGACAGCGGGAGACCAACGAGCGCCGGTTCTGAGAATGCAGGGAGCCAGCGCGGGCACGGCACCGCCACCAGCCGCAGCCACAGTGGCATGCACCCGGCCGCTCAGTGCACGCTGGGACATGTAGTCATAAGGCTACATGTCTCACGCGTGCTCTGCGCGGCCGGGTGCACAGCGCGCCCGATGTGTGACCAGGGTACACATCGGGTAACTAAGCACAGCGCTGTCCTAGTTACCCGCTGTGTACCCTGGTTACTAGCCTGTAAGCGGGAGAAGCCTGGTAACCAAGGTAAACAGTGGGTAATTAGGACATTGCTGTGCTTAGTTACCCAATGTGTACTTAAGTTACCAGCCATCTCCCGCTTACCCAGTGATGTGGAGGTCATTATACGGCTCCCTGGTGGGTGAGGAGATCTCCTTGTTTGACAGCTCCCCAGCGACCACACAGCGATGTTCCAGCGATCCTGGACGTTGTCGGGATGCTGGAACATCGCTGTATGTGAAGTACCCCTAAGACCAATGTTTATTTATTTAGATGTCCATGCATTTGCTCATTTGTGTGTATGTAATTGTGTTTCTTCTAATATCGTGTCATACCATGCCTAATGAAGAGATCTGACAAATCTCGAAAGCTTACTTTGTAACATCAATTATTTTATTTTTGTTAGCCATTAAAAGGTATCACAACTACAAGATTATTTTTTTTTTTCTCCCTCTGAGAACAGTCAATCTTTTAAGGATTCCTTCACACTGCAGTCAGGTCTGTTGGGGCTGTCAGAGGTGAACCTGACAGCCCCGAACCGCATCAGCACACAGAACCGGAGGGCTAATATGCTCTCCGGTCCGGTGTGCAGCCTGACGGAGCTGCCGCTGCTGATGAATCAGGACCGCGGCTCGCAGTGGTGTGCAGCTGGACTGTCCAGTTCCCTGTTCCTCCCAGATCGGGGCAATCCGGCCCCATAGGCTCCCATGTTAAGGGAGCACCGGATTGCCCCGGAAGGATCAGGGGGAATCCGGGAGGATCCAGGGGAATCCGGTGGAATCCGGGAGACTCCAATTATGGGGAGATTGTTCTCCCCGGACACAAAAAGTTGCAAGCAACGTTTTTGTTTCTTGGAGAAAAATTGCCACTTCTCCCAGATTCTTCCGTAGAGATGGAAGCCGGATGGCACATAGCTGCCATCTGGCTCCATCCGGTCCCATAGGATACTATGGGGCCAAAATCCGGTCCGGGGCTGTCACCCCTAACAACCCAGGACCGAACCTGACCGCAATGTGAAGGCACCCTTACAACTGGCTAACATGATACCAAACCCTTTATTTCTTCTAATCACATGCCAGTGTGACTATATCCTTACATAGTAGGTGTTTAAGTTAGCCTTAAAAAAACAACACATGCAATTGCCTGCATTATAGTAAAATAAATATTAAATTTACCATATTAATATAATATGTCCATGTCATGAAAACATCTTAATATTTTATATTTATTTTAATTCTAATTTACATTTTATATAGAGTAGTTGTTCCAGGTTTAACATACGTCATGGAAGCAATGCAGTTTCCATCAGCTTGAATGCTAAAAACACATTTCCTCCTCTACACATTTACACTTTGTCATTTTTCATGACAGTAGCAGAAATGTGGAAATGTTGTACTCTGGCCCTTGCATGTGATATTTTGTCTCCTTTTAATGCATTTCAAGGTCAGATTTAATCCTAAAGCTGTTTTTTTTTCTTTTCATAAATCCATGTTAATGGAATTGATCCATTTCCCCAGGCATTTAATGACTTCCTGGATGAACACCAATAAGCTGGATTGTCCACTACACAAGAGTGAAATTAATTTTCTCAATGGAACGTATTCAGTGATGAGGAAGGAATTTCTAAATGGAATGGCTCTAAAAGGAAACAAAGGAAACAACTAATGCTAGGAATAATACATCTTTACCTTGCACAGTTTTCTTTCCTATACTTTATATTAAGTAATGTATGAGAATTTTTAGCATTATAAGAAATATCTGCAAATAAAACATAACAATGTCTATTTTGACCTCTTTGTGACCAGTGGAGATGAGTGAACCTTTCAAGGGTTAGTTCAGTTCAGGTTACCAAACTTTTTGGTGTTGAGCAAACCTCTTCACTTTGGGATTTTGTGTGCATTACATTTGCAAAGAACTAGAGCGAACATCACTGTCGTCAGGTACAATTGGTGCTTGGCTCAGTAGAAGCCATGTGCAGTGTTTGAGAGGCTCACATTGAGCTTAAAGGTGCAGGGAATGTCCAAAATTAATTTGAAAAAAAAAAAAAAAATCCACCTTCCCACCCCAGGAAGTATTTTACTTATGGCTGAATGGGTGGAGAGCAGGGGTGTAACTACAATAGGTGCAGGGGTTGCGATCGCACCCAGGCCCTGCAGCCTAGGGGGGCCCCAGAAGTCCTTCTGTCCTATAGAAAAAGACTAATACTATTAAAGATTTGCAATAATTGGGGGCCCCGTTGGAGCCTTCGCATCGGGCCCCTGGGCCTGAAGTTACACCACTGGTGGAGAGCCTGACAACGAACTTCAAAGGGTTTGCTCACCACCTGTGACCAGGCAAATTTTTTAATTTGATCAGTGTCCCATTATGTGGCAGTACCTCTGAAACGCTCCAAAATAGCTGAAGGATTTTGAGAAAGTTTTTTTTTCACATCACATTATACTTTATGTTAATGGAGAATGTTAGGAATTAGGAGATAGGGAGTGATACCATTTTAAAAACAGTACCCCTCATCATATTTAGCACTGCTGTCAGGTATTCAAATCTACTGTCATGCAAAGTCGCATGACAGGAATGAAAAATGTTATTTTTATCACTTAAAGGGATCCTGTCACCTACAAAACGCCTCCTAAGCTAGCAAAACATGCCCTGCACCATCCTATCACTAATCTCACACTTCTTTTGTCTCCTAAAAGCATCCTGTGAAAGTGCTATAAAAACGTTTTAATACTCACTCATTAGTGATTATAATTAGCAGGGGCTAGATTCTTTAGTCACCAGGGCATGTTGTTTTGCAGCCTCGAGGATCCCCCTCTCTCTGTCTGTGCTGCTGTGATGTGCAGCTGAAGGCAGGACTAATGATTTACATTCTGTGAGTGATAGAGGGGGGAGGGAAATGCCTCTCAAGCAGCGCAAACAGACAGAGACAGGGTGGATCCTGGAGCCTGCAAAACAGCCCGCCTTGGTGACTAAAGAATAAAGCCCCTGCTAATTATAATCACTAATGAGTGAGTATTAAAACGTTTTTATGCACTTTCACAGGATGCTTTTAGGAGACAAAAGAAGTGTGAGATTAGTGATGAGATGCTGCAGGGACATGTTTTGCTAGCTTAGGAGGCGTTCTAGAGGTGACAGGATCCCTTTAAATGTTGCTAACTTTTGAGCAGGTCACTAAAACTGGCAGACTCTAAAACCATTATTTGCCTCTGAATTGCCTCGACAAACATCATGCCGATGGGGTAAAAGAGGGAGCCCAAACACTCTGTTAACCATCTAGATGCCACAGTCACTATTGACAGCAGGATCTAAGGGGTTAAATGATCATTGTCATCCAAAGTGTACAGTTGTTGCATTTTTATCCATGGGGGTTGCTATTCTCTTTCATCATAGGTCAGTAAAAAGATGTATTGGTGGTCAATAAAGGGTTAAGACTCTTCTTTCATGACTTGTATCACCATTCCTGTTCATGCTGTTAGTTCAAACTCAAAGTGACTCTTCCACAATTTACATTTTTTTGACTTGTTACCCACCTGCAGACCACCACGTATTGCTATTTTGGAGTCCCAGACCCCTTATTCTTCATCACTGCTTGACCATTACATGGAAGAGTTTCACAGTAGTTGTGGGTGAGTATGGTTCTTGTCACTCTATTCAATATCTACAGGTACCACACACAGACAGTGCCATTTACTGAGTTTCAACCATAGATTCCCCAAACAATCCTGCTATAGAGAAACTAACCAAGACATCCATAATTTTAATGCACTACCAAGACATAGCAGCACCCATATAGCTTCCGATGTGACAGAGTATAGTATAGAATGATAAAAGCCTGAGCAAAACAAATCTATTATTGATCATTTCTGTGGGTTTTATCTCTTGCTGTACAATGTTGGATAATCAATATGTTCTGATGTCAGAACACGCTGACTATACAGATATCAATTACACGTGCGTCAATGGAAAAGTACATTCATGTGTGCTATGCAGAAATAAATAAAATGTTGCTACTACAAAGGCTAATGCAGTGATTCATATCTGCTACAGGGCTGCAAAGATTTTCAAAGACAATAGAAAAGTACAGTTCATATTCTTCTAGTGGACTCTGCAGCTCAGGAGTACAGTTTACTTTCTACATTTTCTTAATATTCTTAATAAATACTTTAACAGATATAAATGATGATAGATCCATGGTGCCTCCTATTTCGATCAAATTGAATGGAGAAGAACAGAGGTCCTCAGCTGTTCAATTTATAACTGCATGATATTTTATTAAATATGGCAATACTGTTTAATTGCAGGTGCTGTTACTTCACTAACTACTTAATTATTGTAGTCTGACATCACCGCATACCTCCTTTATAAGACAGAAGGAAACCATTTTTATTTTACACTAAGCCAGTACCAATTTCTTGCCTGGTCCTGTATGTGGGTGTAAGAGTGTGGACCTACAGTCCTGTGTCTCAATGAAGATATTGATGATTTCATTGTATATGTGTGCTAAGCAAGTTTTATTATGTACTGCAGTAGTATGTACTATATAAGTCTAATGTAAAGGATAGCAATAGCATGTAAGATAAAAGATAAGATATAAATGTTCAGTAGGATGCTTGGTGTTTTATCAAGGCTACCAGGGTTAAGCTTGGTTAAAACCAGAAGTGTTCATACACTATTTAAAAATACACATATGCATGTTTTTCTCACTATCTGACATTCAGAATAAACCTCACGCGTGTTAGGTCAATTAGTATTACCATAATTATTTATATTTGCCAAATGCCAAAATAATGAGAGAATGTTTTTATTACTTTTTGCAAAGTCACAAGTTTACATAAACATAAAGATTACTATGCCTTTAATCAATTTGGGACCTTATGATGATGTCATGTGTTTGGAAGCTTCTGACAGGTTTATTGGCAAATCCTAGTTAATCAAAGACATACCTGTGGATGTATTTTTTGGAATATGTTTAACGCAACAGCTCCATTAAAGGTGAAGATGCTACTCATGAGAGAAGGTACGTGGAAATATACTCAGGAACAAGTGCCTCATGCACAGGGGCTGGCTGGCACATTTTGGCCCGGGGGGCAATGACTGAGCGGTGGCCCTAAAGTTGTGACAGCCTTTCTTTAGCCCGATTATCTCTGGCTGTTACATTAAAGTAGCACAGGTAACATTTGCAGCTATAGGACGATTAATCTGTAGATAAATAGCATTTTAAACTTGATTAGCCGACTTACAGGAAAAGTGTTTAGTGAGAAAATTACATTTTATTCCCCTTGATGCCACTCGCTTCCTGTCATAGGTTCAAAGCAAGAAGCCGTTACAGTCACCGCTCACAGTACAACTACCCTCATCAGTAAAGAAATCCATAATCAGAACCACCAACAGTACATAAAGAGAGCATCACAAAACCCATTAGTACAGAAATACATGACAAGATCCAAACGCAGAACAGAAATACATCCCCGTAGTAACCACTAGTTGAATACATCACCAGGACGACCATTAGTATATGAATAAATCACAAGGACCACCATTAGTATATGAATAAATCAACAAGACCATCATTACTACATAAACCATCAGAACCACCATCAGTACATGAATAAATCACCAGGACCACTATTTGTATATGAATTTGAGAACCAGGACCACTATCAGTACCTAGTACAGCAATTGTAATGTCAGGTCAGACCTGTATATATTTGTACTGCATGAACCTACAACTGCCGGTATGTTCTTAATAATGGTGAGAAGATACAGGGAGTTGTTGTCATCAGTCATCAGACTGCAGATCACACAGGAACCTCAGTACTGATGAGATGCAGGCAGGATCACAAAGAAACATTTACACCCTGGTACCTTGTAGGTGACATCCTCTCTGGTTGGAGTAATTATCTTTCTTTTTCTTGTCCAGACGCCATGATGACTCTTCATATTTACAGCTCGTCTGCAGACTTTCATCTTCTCCAGTCTTCAGCAGTATATCCCGGCATGATGCCTTTAAAAATAACAGAATTAATATAATGCTCCGGAATAAAAAAAATCTGCTCTACAAGGTGCCCCTGAATAAACATGATTTACGCACTGTCCCTCTTATGGCACATGCTCTCCACACTGTCCTCTCCTCTCCATACTGTGGCCCCTCTTCACACTGTCCCTCTCATGGCACATGCCCTCCACACTGCCCCTCTCATGGTACATGCCCTCCTCACACTGCCCTCTCACACTGTGTCCCCCTATACTGCCCAGTCTCTGTAATATGTCCCCTCATCACTCTCCCCCACCTCAGCCTTCTGTCCTTTCCTTGCTGCGCCCTCACACTATCCTCTCATCTGTCCCCTCTTTTCTACCCCTATGATGTCTCCTCGCATATTTGCTCAGTCACTCTCCTTATTATCTCCAAATATGCAGACAGTGTCCCTTGCCCCCCCCCCCCCCCCAGTTATGACACTGACATACACACATTTTATAAAAAATATAATTATATATATGCAGATATGCACGCATAGGCTGGGGTTCCACATAAGCCCTCAGTCCGTTTTTGGCTTCAGTTTTCTCATTTTTTTTTTCTAAGTCCAAAAACTGACAGAAAACGGATTGGATGTAATAAACACCCTGTCCGTTTTTCTCTGGAGCTCCAAACATTGCCCTGTCCGTTTTTGAGTCAAAAACGTTGCTAGCAACGTTTTTGGCATCAGTTAAAAAACGCATGCGTTTTCATGCGTTTTTTTTAACATGGGGCCCTATGGGAAACGCATGCGCGAACGCATGCATATGCGCACTTGCGTTTGCGCATGCGTTTTTTTAATGAAAAGTCCAAAAACGTTCAGGAGTGCAGGAGGCTCAAAAAGCACCCAGAAAAAAACGGATTGGTGATGAAAATCACTTCCAAAAACGGATTTCTATGTGGAACCACAGCCATATATTACACAGACCTGTACACATGCAGTACAAAGACATGGAGACAAGCACACATACAGGCATGGACATACATATACAAGCAAACACACATACAGGCAAACACATACACATACAGGCAAACACACATACACATACAGACATGCACCTACATATACAGGCATGCACATACATGCATAACCAAGAAAAAAAAGAAAAGAAAGTAAGTAGTTAAAGAGATGCGCACACCAGATACGAGTAGATTTCTAAAAAAAACAAACAGCAAACTTTATACTAAAGGGACATATAAAAACAATTAAAAACGTAATATGATGACAATAGGCAACTGCAGAAAGAGCCCTCCTAGCATAAATATATGCTACTAATCACAGGAGAATACAATAAAGCAGCAGCACTGATAGGTGGCAGAGCAGATAGTGCTAATAGAATTCTATGGAAAGTCAAGAGCAATAAATACAGGACTAGATTCCAGCACACAGATCTGGTATTGGGGGGGGGGGGGGTTTCTTGCCCTGCCCATTTATTGTTTTTTTTTTTTGGTCATTTTTATAGTTCTGTCTTGACTTTCCATAGAATTCTATGAGCACTAACTGCTCTGCCACCTGTCTGTGCTGCTGGTTTATTGTATTGTCCTGTGATTAGTCCCATATATTTATGCTAACAGGGTTCTGTTTCTGAAGTTGCCTATTGGGCTATAGGGAGTGTCATCATATGTTTTTAGTTGTTTTTCTCTACTTTGGGTATATAAAAAAGTTTAATTTTTTACAGACCTACTCTATTTTTTGGTGTGCATCTCTTTAAAGGGAACGTGTCATCCCCTTTGGACATTTTAAACTGTGCCCACCAGTTTACTCATGATGTAAATGGGGTTCTAGTAACCCTCTATGTGCCCAGACTGACCCCTCATACCTGAGAAAATAACTTTTATTTTGTCCAGCGCTGGCCTCCTATTGAGTCTGGGAGGCTGCTATTTAATCCAGTTGGATTATGTCCTTGCCGCATCCTGGCGCCAAAACCCGACCTGCACTTTTTAAAGCTGACGCCATCTGTGACCGACGCTTGAGTGACTGCCGCACTTGCGCCTGCGCAGTGGAGCGGGTGTCTACGCTCTATTGAATATAGTGTCGATATCTCGTGAGACTTCACAAATCTCACATGATATTGGCACTATGTTCAATAGAGCGTAGACACCCGCTCCACTGCGCAGGCGCAAGTGCGGCAGTCACTCAAGCGTCGGTCACAGATGGCGTCAGCTTTAAAAAGTGCAGGTCGGGTTTTGGCACCAGGATGCGGCAAGGACATAATCCAACTGGACTAAATAGCAGCCTCCCAGACTCAATAGGAGGCCAGCGCTGGACAAAATAAAAGTTATTTTCTCAGGTATGAGGAGTCAGTCTGGGCACATAGAGGGTTACTAGAACCCCATTTACATCATGAGTAAACTGGTGGGCACAGTTTAATACCCAAAGGGGTGACAGGTTCCCTTTAACTACGGTCTTTTCTTTTTCTTTTTTTTCCTGTTCTTCTTGGCATTTTCTTCTTGGTGCTGCACCCACTGTATATGACTACAGCAGCGCACCTTCTTGACATATTCATGCACACACACACAGACATACACACATGCACACAGATGCGCAGCCATGCACATGCGCACCCACACATATGCAGCCACGCGCACACAGCCATGAACATGTGCACAAACACACCTCACATACTCAGCCACGCACACACACATATGCAGCCACACACATACACCCACACACGCAGCCATGCAAATGCGCACAAATGCAGCCACACACACATGTAGCCACGTGCACACACATGCAGCCACGCACACGCAGCCATGCACATCTGCAGCCACACATAAGCAGCCATGAATACACACACATATGCAGCCACACACATACACTCATACGCAGCAGCACACACACACATATGTAGCCACACACACATATGGAGCCACGCACACGCAGCCATGAACATGTGCACCCACACACTGCACATATTCATCCACGCACACAAACACATGCAGGCACACAAACACATGCAGGCACACAAACACATGCAGGCACACAAACACATGCAGCCATGCACACACACATATGCAGCCATGCACACACCCACATATGCAGCCACACACACACATACATGCAGCCACACACACACATACAGCCATACATGCATGAAGGCATGTGCTCACACACGTATGCAGCCATGCACACACCCACATATGCAGCCACATACACACACATGCAGCCATGCAAAGAAACATATGCAGCCACACACACATATGCAGCCATGCAAACAAACATATGCAGCCACACACACATATGCAGCCATACACACATGTAGCCATGCACACAAACATATGCAGCCACACATATATGCACCCACGCACACACATATGTAACCACACTCATATACAGCCACACACACAGCTCAATACACACACACTCAGCCCCTTACTGGCCAGGATGAAGGAGATGAAGCCGGAATGGAAAGTGGATGGGAAGATGCTCGGTACCGTCAAGCAGTGCAGGACCTGCATGGCTCTACCTGTGGAATAGGAGGCATCAGCAGCTCCAGCCGCTGAGGAGTGGAGCTCACATACTCCTCCTGAGCCTCCTCCACGAAGTGGCTGCTGCAGGGACAGAGCCGGAAGCACTAATCTGCGGCTCCCGGCTGGCGGCCGCAGAGACAGATTTAAAGGGGCCGCGGCGGCCCAATTTACCTTCCGCATATTGCTGCATGGCGGGTGGCCAACGGGATGACGCGGCCGCACACTGCAGGTGCACCATAAAATCACTGCTGGTCCTCCAGCGGCCCTGAGCGGCTGCCTCCTGGGCACCGGCCTGGGGGGCAATTGCCTCCCTGCCCCCCAGGCCAGCCCGCCCCTGCTCATGCATAACCAGATGATTGGCTAGAGAAGGATCAGAAAGAACAAAGTACTATCTGCCTCAGTGTAGATGATGATCAGATTGTGCATATATGCAAGTGTGCAACTGCAAAGGAGATGTGGCATGAGTTACAGAAAGTGCATGAAAGATTAAATCTCAGCAATAAGTTTTATCTAATGAGAAAGCTGTATCAGTCTAAGCTAAGTGATGGACAGAATATGCAGGACTATATAAGAAACACCCTAGAGATTGTGGAGCGTCTCAGGGGTATTGGAGAAGAAATTAAAGACTTTCATGTTGCTGCACTTTTATTAAGTAGTCTTCCAGAAAGTTATTACACACTTGTGACTGCACTAGATGCACAGCCAGATGATTGCTGCTGTATTTAATGCCAGTACAGGCCCACCTGCAAAGCATATATGGTGTATAGATGCTGGTGAAAGCAGCCATATGTCAAATAAAAAGGATTTCTTCACTGACCTTAATTAAAGCAAGTCAGAAAAGGCCATCTTAGCTAATGGTCACTATATGACTTCAGAAGGAGTGGGAGATGGCTACATCCACTATCCAGTTTCCTCAGCACAAAGCAGAAAGATCCCAGTACGGCTGGGGTCACACATAGAAGTCCGTTTTTGGAAGTGATTTTCATCACCAATCCGTTTTTTATAGGGTGCTTTTTGAGCCTCCTGCACCCCTGAACGTTTTTGGACTTAGTCATTTTTTCATTAAAAACGCATATGCCAAAGCCAAAAACGGACCAAGGGCTTATGTGTGACCCCAGCCTAAAGGATGTTCTCGATGTTCCCAGCCTTGAAAGCAATCTTCTGTTAGTAAAGAAGCTCACGCTAAAGGCGAATGTAGTTACTTTTTCAGATAACAGCTGCATCATCTCAAAGAAGTCATCCTCTTGCAGAAGGAAAAATACAAAAAGAACTTTAGCAGCTAAAATGCAAAGAGAGAGTGTACAAGAAAATGGCATCAATTGTCACTGACCAAAAATTGTTGAATGGCACAGCCTGCATGCATAGCACAGGGTCTGGAACTGGACCTGGCCTAGCATTTCAAGGTTAAACATTGCTCAGCAATACAGGAATGTGTCACCTGTATAGGCCTATGGGCTGGATACCTTCAAAGCTCATGTAAGCGCTCCCGTAGATGTTATGCCCCGCCAAACACAGACGGGACAACTATAGGTTTCATGCTATATTACAGGAAAAACTAGTCATGTAGGTCAGTGACCTGTATAGGCCTAGTGGGCTGGATACCCTCAAAGCTCATGCAAGCACTCCCGTCAATGTTATGTCCAGCCACACACATTTGGTACAACTATAAGTTTTGTGGAGTATTATAGGAAAACTTAGTCAGCTAGGTCAGTGACCTATATAGGCCTAGTAGGCTGGATACCCTCAAATATCATGAAAACACTCCCGTCAATGTTATGCCCACCTTACACAGGTGGGACAACAATATGTTTTGTGGACTATTATAGGAAGACTTAGGTAGGTAAGTGACCTGTATAGGCTTAGTGGGCCAGATACCCTCAAAGCTTATGCAAGCGATCCAGTCAATAATATGCTCCACCACACACACGTGGTACAACTATACGTTTTGTGGAGTATTATAAGAAAACTTAGGTGGATCAGTGACCTGTATATGCCTAGTGGGCTAGATGGGCCTCAAACCTCATGCAAGCCCTCCAGTCACTGTTATGCCCGCCTCACACAGGTGGGGCAACGATACGTTTAGTGGAATACTATAGAAAAAGTTATTCAGCTAGGTCAGTGACCTGTATAGGTCTAGTGGACAGGTGAGATTGACCAAACAATGCTTTTAAGGGCCAAAAAACTGTAGATGTGTATACAGCACATTTGCCAAAACCTGGTTTGATGCTCAAAAACAGTTTACACAAGCATTAAGGGAGATGTAGCAATCACTGCTTTTAAGCATCCAAAAATGGTGGATGTGAATACAGCAAATTTGTTAATCACTGGTTCAATGGACAAAAAGGTTCAATATTCAGAAATTGGTGCAGGAGAGCTAGGGATAGGTATTGAGCTCAGAGAGACCTGGTCATGCATCAAACAGCAAGGAGACCGTAACTACATTTCCCACTTTTCCAAAAATTGGTGTCACAACACACTAAAGTGGTATCCATCTAATAGGTTTTGTATTTGGTCACAATGGCAAAAAGGCTGGAGGCCTGGGCCCGGCATTTGAAGGTTAAGTATTGTGCTACAGGTGCAGGAGTGTCAAGGGTAGGTATTGAGCTCAGAGAGCCCTGCTCAAGGCAAACAACAAACAACAAGGAGGCCCTAACAACAGTCTCCTTTTTAACACGACTTGTTTATCTTGATAAAAGTTAGTCTGTCTACACTATCACTTGGCAGCTGTGTGTGCTTATCAGAAACAATGCTGGCTACAGGTCACGACAAAATCTCCAAGGCATGAGTGGCCAGCTCAGGCCACTTTTCCAGTTTTGAAGCCCAACATGCACAAAATGCACAAGGGTCCAGTTCCACAGTCATGGCATCAATATTCAACTGTAGATACTCCTTTACCATCCTAGGCGACCACTATGTGTCAGACTTTTTCTCGCTTCTGGCATTGCAAAGGATGGTGTAAAAAAAAAGTGAAACGATTCTACGAAATTGCTGGTACCAGATACACTGTTACTGTTACCATTTTAGTAATGACGACTCGATGTTCCCCGGGTTGGAAAGGTAGAACTGCGATGTTCACTATGTGCACCACTGGTGTTCTGTGGAAAAGCAGTGCTAAATTTGTCTAAAAGCTTCTGTTCATATTCCTGTATTCGTGCGTCCCTTTCCAGAGCAGAAAGCGTTTGGCCAAATTTACTCTTGTGCTGGGGATCTAACAGTGTGGCAACCCAGTAGTCGGCATTACTTTGAATTGTAACAATCCGAGGATCGTGTTGTAGGTAGTGCAGCATGAAAGCACTCATGTGTCATGCGCATCCAGGAGGTCCACATCCTTGTTGTGTTGGTGGTGGTGGGATAACATTCACGTTTACTTCTTCTGCCCTCCTCCCCCAACCTCGCACAACAGAAATGTGATCAAGATCTCCCTCATCTGCTGAGTCTTCCGTGCCCATCGCCTGTTCATCCTCCATTTCTTCCTCAGCTCCTGACCCTTCATCAACAGTTTGGCTGCTACCATGCGGCCTCATTGATCCCTCTCCCTCACCCTCCCATGCCAGCCTTCTTGGTGCTGCCGACTGTCTGGACCTTTCAGATCTTGTTATCCCTGCCGCATACGCCTCCTCCTCTACTTCATACCCTTCCTCTTGGACCACCACCTGACTCTAAATACTGGTTAAAGTGTGCTCCAGCATGTAGATGACCGGAAGAGTCATGCTGATAATGGTATCGTCAGCACTAAACATCTTAGTAGCTATTTCAAAACTGCAGAATGGTGCAGAAGTCCTTTATCTGAGACCACTCCAGCAGCATGATTTGCCTCTGGATCGTGTTGGCCCAGGCTATACAACATAAGATACTGCACCAGGGCTCATTGCTGCTGCCACAGTCGCTGCAACAGTGGAATTCCATAGTGTCGGCACATCGCATTTCAGGCGGTGAACTGGCAGGCCGAAAGACTTCTGTAGGGATGCAAGTCGTTGAGCTGCGGGATGCGAACAGCGAAATTGAGCACACAGCAACCATGCCCTCTGCAGAAGCGCATCTAGGCCAGGATAGTGGGCTAGAAATTGCTGGATGACTAGGTAGACATGAGCCATGCAAGGCATGTGTGTCACCTTGCCCCGGCGAAGGGCCGCACACAGGTTTGCAGCATTGTCGCACACGGCCTTCCCTGGCTGCAGATTCAGTGGACACAACCATTGTTTAAACTTGATCTCCAGAGCTGACTACAACTCCTCAGCTGTGTGACTCACATTTCAACATAAACACTGCCTGCTGGCTTTGAGCCCTGCTGCCAGCATAGTACGTAGGTGTGCTGGATTCCTTCTGCACAGTTTGAACACGTGTCACGTTACCAGACAGGTTTTGGGCATAGGTGGAGAATCTAGAGGAGGTGGAGGAGGCAGAAGCAGTGGAGGAACTTCTACATACAGAGGTTTGATGCACAAGCCATGGGGATGGCTAGACTTGTACAGCAGCCCCTTCATGTTATGTCCCTGTCCATACTTACTCGTTCAGATGTCTGTGGTGAAATGCACCCTGTCAAACACTGAGTTTCTCAAGTAAGCGGTGATGTTATATGCGACATGCTGGTGTAGCTCAAGCAACTGGCCATCTGGTACTGGGAGACTGCAACGGCCATAAGGTCTCGAAAATCCTCTGTCCACCAGCCAGGAAGGCAGCATTTCCATAGCCAACAGCTGGCAGATGGTGAAAGTCAAACTCTTAGCTTTGGCATGGGTAGGAGAAAATGGTTTTTTACTTGTCCACATCTGTGGGACCAAGGTCTGGCTGCTATGCTGAGACAGGATGAAGTAGGGTGTCACAGACAAACTTCTGGACTATGAGGGAGGTGCAGGTGGACATATGTCGCCTTCATAAAAAGGTGGTGCTCTCAATGTCTGACAACGCTCAACACCAGCAGGCATTTCCACTTCCAAAACAGCTGATGACCTGTCAATCATACTGGCTGTTGCAGGTAAAGAGGTGGAAGTTCTGAGGGCGAAAGCCTGTGTGACAGCTGTCCCCACAGTCGCAGAGGATGAAGAGCCACAGATGCACTTGATGGGGCAGATAGTGGTTGGACAGGCCCGCTAGGCCGCATTGTAGCATAGTGAGCTTCCCACTCTAACTTATGCTTTATGTCCATGTAAAGGTTCATGCATGAAGTACTCAAACTATTGATTTTTTTTGGCCTCTACTCAGATTTTAGTTACAAATTTTGCAGATAATATGAGTTGGGTCATCTTTTGCAATCTGAAAAAAGGCCCAGGCTAGGCAAGGCTTAGCACCCATGCGACCTGCAGAGCCACCATGGCTTCTGCACAGAGGCAGAGTTGTGGCTGAGGACGCAGTTCTTGATGTGCTTCCAGGACTTAGCTTCTGTCCAGGAAGTCGCAACGTAACCTCGTCACTAGCATCCTCCTCCACCTCCTCTGCTGAGGTCATCAAATGCCTGCTTGTGGGTTGACAGTAAGTGGGATCTCCAACCTCATCATCACCCTGTGTGTTCTCACACGCCCCATTCTCAGAACCAACCTCTTCCCGCCCTGAGCACAAAGTCAACTTGTCGTTCCAATCATGTATCTGAGTCTCATCATCATCTGCCTCATTGTCTTCACCAACAGGGGTTACAGTTTGGGAATGAGGGTCTACATTATGCTCGGACCCTTCTTCATCTGGGCCTGGATCTGACTCACAAAGATTTTGGGCATCGGTGCAGATCATTTCCTCGTCTTGACTCAATGAAGCTTTGGAGCAGACCTCTGATTCCCAGGCTATAGTATGAGTGAACAGCTCTGCAGACTCACCCATCTGTGTAAACCCATAGTCAGTAGGGTGGCTGGAGACTTGTGAGCTGTGAGGAAGCAAGTGTGATTGTGGTGACACCTCTGAGGACTGGAGTATTTGTGATGTTGTAGTTGAGGTGGAGGAGAGGCCACTTGATGGGGCGCTGATATCCATTGCAGCACCTGCTCTTTTTGGGCCTCATCTACAAGTTTTAGTGATGTTCTGCTGCGTAAGAAAGGGATGATAGCAGTTCATCCACAACAAGAAGTAGACATTTTTCTTTGGCTTCAAGATGGTATTTGTTCAGCAGATCTTTCTGTTACTTTAACACCTACCCCACAGACACAAAGATTTTTACCCTTTCCAACACTCCTATTCCCCTTTCCACCATGCCTATTCCGCTTTCCACCATCAGCACACCTTTTACCACTTATATTTGAGGGTAACTGATTGGCAACTCAGTTATTGTAGGCACAAAAAACTGGATGTAAAACCAGCAGAGCTGAGTGGACAAACACTGGTACTACCCTAAATAGATTTTGGTAACTAGGTTTGGGCAGATGCAATACAAAAGGGTTTTCTGCACTGCATGGTGGTAGATTTCAACAGAACACTGGACCACTGCTGCCTATCCAAACAGTGCTACTAGCCCAAAACGATTTGCTTGGCTAGATTTGGCCAGATGCAGTAAAAACATGCTTGCAAATACAGGAGGTGTAGCTTTCCACACAGCAGTGCTACACACCTGCCTGGCAAACAGTGCTACTAGCCAAAAAGGATTTGCTTGGCTAGATTTAGCCAGATGTAGTAAAAAAGGCTTGCAAACACAGGAGGTGTAGCTTTCTACACAGCAGTGGTAAACACCTGCAAAACGCTGCAGACATATAGTAGGAAGATGGGAGAAAGTTCCACAAAGTCAACTATCACTGCAGCTCTCCACCAGTCGGGCATTTATGGCAGAGTGGCCCGACGGAAGACTCATATCAGTGCAATACATATGAAAACTTGCATAGAGTTTGCAAAAAAACACATGAAAGATTCCCAGACTTCCATAAGATTTTCTGGCCTGATGAGACGAAGACAGAACTTTTTGGTGATAATTCTAAGCTGTATGTGTGGAGAAAACCAGTCATCACCTGCCCAAGACAATCCCAACAGTGAAACATGATGGTGGCAGCATCATGTTATTGGGGTGTTTTTCAGCTGCAGGGACAGGACGGCTGGTTATAATCGAAGGAAACATGAATGCAGCCAAGTACTGAGATATCCTGGATAAAAACCTCTTCCAGAGTGCTCTAGATCTCAGACTTGGCTGAAGGTTCACCTTTCAATAAGACAATGACCCTAAGCAGAAATAAAGTAGAATGTCCAGCTCACGGGGTTGAAATGAATGTGAATTACTTTAATCAGAATTCTTCAGGCTCCAAATTTACAGCAAGGAATCATCTACAGTTGTGGCCAAAAGTATTGACACCCCTACAATTCTGTCAGATAATACTCAGTTTCTTCCTGAAAATGATTGCAATCACAAATTCTTTGGTATTATTATCTTCCTTTAATTTGTCTTCAATGAAAAAACACAAAAATAATTGTCCTAAAGCCAAATTGGATATAATTCCACACCAAACATAAAAAAGGGGGTGGACAAAAGTATTGGCGCTGTTAGAAAAATCATATGATGCTTCTCTAATTTGTGTAATCAACAGCACCTGTAACTTACCTGTGGCACCTAACAGGTGTTGGCAATAACTAAATCACACTTACAGCCAGTTGACATGGATTCAAGTTGACTCAACCTCTGTCCTGTGTCCTTGTGTGTACCACATTGAGCATGGAGAAATGAAAGAAGACCAAAGAACTGTCTGAGGACTTGAGAAACCAAATTGTGAGGAAGCATGAGCAATCTCAAGGCTTCAAGTCCATCTCCAAAGACCTGAATGTTCCTGTGTCTACCGTGCACAGTGTCATCAAGAAGTTTAAAGCCCATGGCACTGTAGCTAACCTTCCTAGTTGTGGGCGGAAAAGAAAAATTGATGAGAGATTTCAACGCAACATTGTGCGGATGGTGGATAAAGAACCTCGACTAACACCCAAACAAGTTCAAGTGCCCTGCAGCCAAGGGTACAACAGTGTCAACCCGTACTATCCGTCAGCGTCTGAATGAAAAGGAACTGTATGGTAGGATACCCAGGAAGACCCCACTTCTAACCCCGAGACATAAAAAAGCCAGGCTGGAGTTTGCCAAAACTTACCTGAGAAAGCCTACAAGGTTTTGAAAGAATGTTCTCTGGTCAGATGAGACAAAAGTAGAGCTTTTTGGGCAAAGGCATCAACACAGAGTTTACAGGAAAAAAAAAGAGGCATTCAAAGAAAAGAACACGGTCCCTACAGTCAAACATGGCGGAGGTTCCCTTATGTTTTGGGGTTGCTTTGCTGCCTCTGGCACTGGACTGCTTGACCATGTGCATGGCATTATGAAGTCTGAAGACTACCAACAAATTTTGCAGCATAATGTAGGGTCCAGTGTGAGAAAGCTGGGTCTCCCTCAGAGACCCAGAGGTCTTCCAGCAGGACAATGACCCAAAACACATTTCAAAAAGCACTAGAAAATGGTTTGAGAGAAAGCACTGGAGACTTCTAGGTGGCCAGCAATGAGTCCAGACCTAAATCCCATAGAACACCTGTGGAGAGATCTAAAAATGGCAGTGTGGAGAAGGCACCCTTCAAATATCAGGGACCTGGAGCATTTTGCCAAAGAAGAATGGTCTAAAATTCCAGCAGAGCATTGTAAGAAACTCATTGATGGTTACCGGAAGCAGTTGATCGCAGTTATTTTGGCTAAAGATTGTGCAACCAAGATTAGGCTGAGGGTGCCAATACTTTTTCTGGCCCATTTTTGGAGTTTTGTGTGAAATGATCAATGTTTTGCTTTTTGCTTCATTCTCTTTTGTGTTTTTTCATTGCAGACAAATTAAATGAAGATAATAATACCAAAGAATTTGTGATTGCAATCATTTTCAGGAAGAAACTGAGTATTATCTAACAGAATTGCAGGGGTGTCAATACTTTTGGCCACAACTGTATATGTGTTGGAGGCCCACACAAGTATCAAAATCTTTTTATCTCTGCTAAGATAGTGTGGCAGGAGCACAGAATTATCTATCAGTATTTGTATGTTGAAATGTCTATTTGGGGCAGGACCACAGAATTATCATATTAATATGCTGAAATGTCAATTTGTGGCAGGATCACAAAAAAAACAATTAGTAGTTATATGCTCAAATATCATTTAGTATTCACCTGAAGTGATATGTGTAGCAGGATCACACACATATCAATTAGGATTTATCCACTAACATCCACATAGTGCAGCAACACAGAAAAATTAATGATGATTGGCCAGTGAATATATGTACAAAATACGTAGAAGTGGCCATGGCAAGGGCACACCATGCATAAGTAAGATATGCCTCAAATAATAATAATAATAATAATAATCTTTATTTACACAGCGCCAACATGTTTTGCAGCGCTTTACAATTCAGCGATCAATATGCACAGGAGCAAGCAAGATTTAACAGCTTTTATGTACAAGCTGAAATATAGGTCGTTTGTAGTGCCACAATCATCACACCATGCTTTTTCTATCTAGCTCTATGCAGAATTGTCATACTACTTTCCCTACACATCTATATAGGGCTGGCAGGTTGTCAGTACAAAATTGTCACACACTGTAACCTCTGCACTTCCATATTGTACACTCTCACCCTTCTATCTATCTGAACTAGCTAAAAATAAACCCACTAGCTTATTATTCTCCAGAACCCTACTTAAGCTGTAGCAGTCTCACAATGGCGCCGATGAAGTATGTTCGTTTGTTATATGCAGAGAAACATGTGACTTAGGCAGCCAATGAAGTCCTTGTGTCTGAACTTTGCAGATGGTTTCTGTACCTTGATTGGCTGCCAGAAATCCACACATCATTAAACAAATAAATAAGATTGACACTCCCCTCCCCCCTCATCAAACATCTCCCCCTCACTCATCATACAACACCACTGTCCTTACCAAAGTTATAATGAGGTAGAAAAAAAGCATTAGTGCAAACATGAAGAGTTACCGAATAAAGGCTACATTTTGCCGATTTGGAAAAGTGTTCAGAATTCTGAATCAGCATCCGAATGGGCAAGGCTCCTGCCAAATTTGAGATTTAGGAATAAATTTGCTTATTTCTGCTCCTGAGCAACCTCGTTTGGAATGGTAACATTATCAAATGCCCCATTTAGTGTAAGGTCCCTCATTTGAGCAGTCTCAAAGTTCCCCAGGGAAACCCCACCTCAGAAATGTTGGGCCTCATCGGTCGCTGCCTTGTCTTAAACGCCAATAAGCACAACAAAGGGAACTCATCCCCTCCAACTGTAATGGGTTTGATTTGAGGACAAACCGGGTTATCTGAGTAACTGGGCTCCCCCACCTATTACCTCAAGTCCCAGAATAAGGTAAAGTCCAGTCCTACTACAACCAGGTCCTCTAACAGGCCCACACTGACCTCATTGGATTTGGAGACATAGCTTGGAGACCAATCTGGCCACTGGACAGGGCCGCCATCAGTTCATTACTGCCCTTACTATTTCATTCTTCTGCTCATTGGGCCCAGGTGCAGGGGGGGGGCCAGGGATAAATGTGAACTGATCAAAAAAATTGTGTACCCCAAATTGCCACCAAGTAGCTTTCAACTCAACCCACAGAAAAACAAGTCCCCACTCAGGTCCGTCATCTATTAACAAAAATATAGAGACTTCCACACTACTGGTACCCCAAAGCTCTTTAAAAATGCTATGGTTCCTCCCCAAAAGAAAACCAACAAAACCTGTGCTCCCAAATTCAAATTCTCCTCTCCCTTCTGAGTCCCACACTGGCCTCACCACATTTAGCCTACACATGTTTGGCATTTCTGTAGTGAGGAGAGGCTACTTAATTCACAAGGTGCGTGTTTCCAGAAGCATGAGATGGGCACAATTATTATTATTATTATTTATTTATATAGCGCCATTATATTCCATGGCGCTTTACATGCTAAAAGGGCAGACTAGGACAAGTAACATAGTAACAATACAAGTAACAATAAATGTGGACAATTCGGTCGTACAGATACAAGAGGGGAGAAATCCTGTCCACGAGGGCTCACAGTCTACGAGGGGCGGGTCGGTGATACAGTGGGAGGGGGAAGTTCCAGTCGTGAGGCGGTGTGGTGGACCGGGTCTTATTGCAGGTGGTAGGCTTGGCGGAAGAGGTGGGTCTTCAGGCTTCTTTTGAAGGTTCCCAGGGTAGGAGAATGTCTGATGTGTTGGGGCAGTGAGTTCCAGAGAATGGGTGAAGCACGGGAGAAGTCCTGTATGCGGTGTGTGAAGAGGAGATGAGGAGGTGTAGAGGAGGAGCTCTTGGGAGGATCGCAGGTTGCGTGAGGGTATCGGGAGACATGTCAGAGATGTTTTGAGGGGACAGGTTGTGAATGGCTTTGTATGTCATGGTTAATGTTTTAAACCGGGATCTCTGTGAAGTAGGGAGCCAGTGAAGGGCTTGGCAGAGGGGGGAGACAGGGGAGTAGCGGGGAGACAGATGGATTAGGTGGGCAGCGGAGTTTAGGATAGTTTGGAGAGGTGCAAGGGAGGTATTGGGGAGGCCAGAGAGTAGGAGGTTGCAGTAGTCGGGGCGGGAGATGATGAGAGCGTAAATAAGGATTTTAGCAGTGTCGTGGTCAAGGAAACTGTAGATCCTATAGATGTTTTTGAGCTGGAGTCGGCAGGAGGTGGCAAGGGCCTGGATGTGGAGCTTGAAAGAAAAGGAAGAGTCAAGGATAACCCTGAGGCACTTGGCGTGGGGGACTGGGGAGAGAGAGCAGTCGTTGACAACAATGGATAGGTCAGGTAGTGAGGGGGAGCATCTTGGGGGGAAGACTATGAACTCGGTTTTTGTCCATGTTCAGCTTAAGGAAGCGAGCAGAGAAGAAGGATGAGATGGCGGACAGGCAGTGTGGAATTTCGGATAGAAGGGAGGCAATGTCAGGACCAGACAGGTCGATTTGGGTGTCGTCGGTGTAGAGGTGGTACTGGAAGCCATAGGACGCAATGAGTTGCCCTAGGCCTGAGAGTGTAGATTGAGAACAGTACGGTCCAAGAACCGAGCCCTGGGAACCCCGACAGAAAGGGGGTAGGGCGAGGAGGATGTGTGGGAGTGGGTGACGCTGAAGGTCCGGTCCATTAAGTGTGAGGAGAGACAAGAGAGGGCAAGGTCCGTGATGCCAAGAGATTCCAGGATCTGAAGTAGAAGGGAGTGTCAACAGTGTTAAGGCGGCGGACAGGTCGAGGAGGAGGAGAACAGAGTAGTGGCGATTGCTTTTGGAAGTCAGTAGGTCATTGGTGACTTTGGTCAGGGCTGTTTCAGTGGAGTGGAGGGGTCAGAAGCCAAATTTCAGGCGGTGAAAGAGGGAGCAGGAGGAGAGGTGAGAGGACAGCTCAGAGTGGACATGTTGTTCAAGTAGTTTAGAGGCGAAAGGGAGAGAGATATAGGGCGGTAGTTGGAGACAGTTGTGGGGTCCAGGGAGGGTTTTTTGAGGATGGGCGTGATCAAGGTGTCTTTGAAGGCTGAGGGGAAGGTGCCAGTGGTAAGTGATAGGTTGAAAAGATGAGTTAGGGCTGGGATGATAACAGAGGTGAGGTTGGGAATGAGGTGAGATGGGAGCGGGTCGTGGGCACTGGTGGTGAGGTGTGATTTTGACAGGAGGGAGGAGAGCTGGTCTTCAGTTATGAGGGGGAAGCAGTTGATGGAAGGAGAGGGCAGTATAGGTGAAAGAGGAGGCTGTGGGGACAGTGGATCAAAGCTGTCTCTGATCCTGTCAATCATTTTCTTTGAAGAAGGAGGCAAAGTCTTCTGCAGAGATAAGGGGAGAGGGAGGGGGAGCAGGCGGGTGGAGTAAGGAATTGAATGTTTTGAAAAGTTATTTGGGATTGCAGGACAGGGAGGTTATTATGGATGAGAAGAAGGTTTGTTTGGCGGTAGCAAGTGCAGTCTTGAAGGCAATGAGGGACTGTTTGAACAGTGCAAAGTGCTCAGTGGAACGTGATTTTTTCCATCGCCTTTCGGCGACCCTGGATGCCCGTCTCAGGTCTTTAGTGAGGGTGGTGTGCCAGGGTTGCCTGTTAGTGCGTGGAGCGTGGTATGTGAGGGGGGAGGCTAGGTTGAGGGCCTTGGTTAATGTGGTGTTGTAGAGGGTGGTGGCAGTGTCTGTGTCACCTATAGATGTTATGATGGCGAGAGGGAGGAGGGATTCTGAGAGTGAGTGTAGATCAATGTGTTTTAGGTTTCTGCGGGGATGATCAAGTTTGTGGAGAGGAGGTGGTGTAGTAGGGGAGGTGAGGGAGGAGAAGGTCAGCAGATTGTGGTCAGATAGGGGGAGGGTTGAGTTTGTGAGGTTAGTAAGGGAGCAAAGACGGGTAAAGATGAGCTCCAGCGTGTGGCCATCTTTGTGGGTGGTAGAGGAGGACCATTGAGAGAGCCCAAAGGAGGAGGTCAGGGAAAGAAGTTGAGAGGCGGTTGGGTGGGCAGTGTCAATGGGGATATTGAAATCACCCATAATGATGGTGGGGATGTCAGTAGAGAGGAAATGAAGTAGCCAGGTGCTCGAGGAAGGTGGGGATGGATTCAGGGGGCAGTAGACGGCTAGCTGGAGGTTACAGGGGGAGAAGATGTGGACAGAGTGGGCTTCGAAAGATGGGAGAGTAGCAGAGGGGGGTAATGGAATAGGGGCGAAGGAGCAGGTGTCGGATAGGAGTATGCCGACATCTCCGCCATGTTTGTCAGAGGGGTGGGGTGTGTGGGAAAGATTGAATCCACTGTAGGATAGTGCAGTAGGGGAGGCCGTGTCGGAGGGGGTGAGCTAGGTCTCTGTGATGCCAAGGAATGAGAGTTTATTAGAAATAAAGAGTTCATGGATGTATGGGAGTTTATTACAGACTGAGCGGGCGTTCCAGAGTGCGCCTGGCAGGGAGATTAGAGGAGCAGGGCTGGGGGGATGGGTCTAATGTTGGTCAGGTTGCGAGGGTGGGTGATGGTGAGGTTATGAGAGTTGGTGATGGGACATGGGGATGGGGTGTAGGTAACTGTGGGGATGTGGCAGGGGGGCGGAATTAGGGAAAATGTCACCAGCGAGTAGGAGGAGTAGGGAGAGGGTTAGCAGGTGGGAGCAAGAGAGTTTACGTGGTGGGTGTGCCTGATTGGAGATGGAGGATTGAAAGTGAAGGAATAGTTCAGAGGAGTGGGTGAGGTGGTTAGGTAGGATGGAGGGTGAGAGAAGTACTTTGTTGCTGGGTGGAGGGATGAGCGGGGGTAGCAGGAGAAGGATGGTAGTGAGAGTACAAAGGAGGGAATACATTGTGGATGGTGAGCGGGGGATGGGAGTAGCGTGGGTCAGATGCAGCGGGAAGGAGAGCTGTAGTGGTGGGTGAGTGGTCAGTAGTGATGAGTAGTCTGGGGTTTACATAGTGAATACATAGTTGCAGCACAAGTGAACAAATTACATATCTGTTTGTTTGTCTTGCATGACTTACCCGTTTCCTGCCTCGTTTAACTGCCCTGTGTAACTGCATAACACTTGTACAGTCGGCACTTATGCAGTTGGCATGATTGCAAGACCCTGCATGATTGCACCCCTTAGCTGGCTCTAGATACATAGTGAGTTTCTACTTAGATCTGGGTCTATTAAACTTGTTAATCAATCAATCAATCAATCAATCAAAGAAACTCAAGACAGCAGGAGGCAATAAATGCAAGACAAATAAATAGAGTTCCTGGGCATCATGGGTCATAAACACTTCTGAACCAAAGATGACCTCTGAACATCCCACATCACACACAGTAAGATGATTTCAGTATATTACATTAATAAAAGACAAGTATGTTGTTATTAGAAGTTACAGATTCATATACCTCGCTTGTGAGGAGAGACAGGCAGGAAAGCTGTGTGAATGGAAGCTACAGATTCATATACCTCGCTTGTGAGGAGAGACAGGCAGGAAAGCTGTGTGAGTGGAAGTTACAGATTCATATACCTCGCTTGTGAGGAGAGACAGGCAGGAAAGCTGTGTGAATGGAAGTTACAGATTCATATACCTCGCTTGTGAGGAGAGACAGGCAGGAAAGCTGTGTGAATGGAAGTGAATGGATGTTACAGATTCATATACCGCGCTTGTGAGGAGAGACAGGCAGGAAAGCTGTGTGAATGGAAGTTACAGATTCATATACTTCGCTTGTGAGGAGAGACAGGCAGGAAAGCTGTGTGAATGGAAGCTACAGATTCATATACCTCGCTTGTGAGGAGAGACAGGCAGGAAAGCTGTGTGAGTGGAAGTAAAGGGCCCGTCACACGGGGAGATATCGCCGGCGATGTTGCCGGCAACTGAGGGGTGTGGCCAGGTGGCGGCGACATCGCCGGCGAATTGCCGCGTGTGACAGGGCGATAATCAGGCGATGAATCGCCTGAGTAACATCGCCAGGTTTCCCAACAATGTTGGGAATCCTGGCGATGTTGCTGAGGCGATCATGCCTGATCGCCCTGTGTAACGCGGCAACCTGCAATGTTGCGGGCTATTCCGCCTATCTACAACATTGCGAGTGATCGCTCGCTGGGTTGCTGGGCAACCCAGCGAGCGATAGCCGCGGCAACTAGCCGGCGACATCGCTGGTAAGTTGCTCCGTCTGACATCTCCCCGGCGATGTTGTCAGGGATGCGCGCTCCCGCGATCGCCGGCAACATCGCCGGCGATATGTCCCTGTGTGACGGTACCTTTACAGATTCATATACCTCGCTTGTGAGGAGAGACAGGCAGGAAAGCTGTGTGAATGGAAGTTACAGATTCATATACCTCGCTTCTGAGGAGAGACAGGCAGGAAAGCTGTGTGAATGGAAGTTACAGATTCATATACCTCGCTTGTGAGGAGAGACAGGCAGGAAAGCTGTGTGAGTGGAAGTAAAGGGCCCGTCACACGGGAGATATCGCCGGCGATGTTGCCGGCAACTGAGGGGTGTGGCCAGGTGGCGGCGACATCGCCGGCGAATTGCCGCGTGTGACAGGGCGATAATCAGGCGATGAATCGCCTGAGTAACATCGCCAGGTTTCCCAACAATGTTGGGAATCCTGGCGATGTTGCTGAGGCGATCATGCCTGATCGCCCTGTGTAACGCGGCAACCTGCAATGTTGCGGGCTATTCCGCCTATCTACAACATTGCGAGTGATCGCTCGCTGGGTTGCTGGGCAACCCAGCGAGCGATAGCCGCGGCAACTAGCCGGCGACATCGCTGGTAAGTTGCTCCGTCTGACATCTCCCCGGCGTTGTTGTCAGGGATGCCGCTCCCGCGATCGCCGGCAACATCGCCGGCGATATGTCCCTGTGTGACGGTACCTTTACAGATTCATATACCTCGCTTGTGAGGAGAGACAGGCAGGAAAGCTGTGTGAATGGAAGTTACAGATTCATATACCTCGCTTCTGAGGAGAGACAGGCAGAAAGCTGTGTGAATGGAAGTTACAGATTCATATACCTAGCTTGTGAGGAGAGACAGGCAGGAAAGCACGTATGGGTGCTACAACGTCCTGTGCACTATAATGTCAGATTTGCAAATTTTACTCAGCGATATGCATTATAGCTTGTTTCTGGAAAACACCCATAGACACAAATCTGTTGATACACCTGTAGCTAAATTGAGTGTAATTTCCAAAATGTGGTCACTTGAGGGGGATTCTGCTCTTCTGGGACTTCGTGGCTCTGTTTATGGAGTCTGCAAACTATGTGAAAATTTGTACCCCAAGAGTCAAATAGAGCTCCTTCCCATCTGATTCTCCCTGAGTGTGTAGACGTTCCCATATCGCCACATATGGGGCATTGTCACATATGACACATTTTAGTGCCATTTTTACCCATTTTCATGTGTGAAAAAGTTAAATCTGGCAAAAACAACATTTTTGTCGTAAAAATGTAATTATTTTTGCTTCACTGCACAATGATATAAAATATTGTGACACATCTCTGATGTCAGTATTGTCACTGCACCCTTAGATGATCTCATTGAGGGATGAAGATTGTAAACTGTGATCACTTTTGGGAGGAGGTTCTGCTGTGCCTCAAAAGTAATTTTTGACCACATATGGAGTATAACTCAGGAGAAAGTACCGTATGTAACAAATTGTATCATTCATATATTCCCATTACACCTTTGAAAATTAAAAACTCGGGGCCAAAGCAACATTTTAGTGGAAAAACTTGGGGCCGTAGCAACGTTAGTAGATAAAAACGATGTTTTACATTCTGTGAATCACCTTAGGGTTAAAAAATGCTCACTAATAATCCCTTAGACGAATTCATTGAGAGGTCTAGTTTCCAAAATGTGGTCACTTGTGGGGGTTTCTGCTGTTTTGGCATGTCATGAGCTCTTCAAATTTGATATGGCATTTGCAATCTATTCCAGCCAAAATGGTGCTCCTTCCATTCTGAGCCATAGCAGTGCCCTTACAGTTGTTTTCCATCACATATGGGGTATCAGGGTACTTAGGAGAAATTGCAGAACAAATTTTAAGGGTGTATTTTCTTCTGTTAGCATTGGGAAAATATAAAATTTGGTGCTAAAGTAACATTTTTGTGGGAGATAAATAGTTGGAAACATGATTTTTGCACTGGAGCTAGCTTATATACTTGTGTAGGTGCAGTAACTCTAAGGCAGAGGTCCCCAACTCCAGGTCTCAAGGACCGCCAACAGTGCAGGTTTTCAGGATTTCCTTAGTATTGCAAAGGTGATAATGTGATCATCTGCACAGGTAATGATTCCAACCCCTGTGCAATACTAAGGACATCCTGAAAACCTGCACTGTTGGCGGCCCTCGAGGCCTGGATTTGGGGATCCCTGCTCTAAGGTGTCACCGCGTGTGTTACACCTTTAGGATGTTTTGTATATCAATTAAAGGTAGTGAGTTAAGCACTACACCTTGTTTTATGGCTCCCAATAAACCACGTAGGCAATGTACAGTTATCCCTCCTTTGGGATGTTATTAAAACTAGATAGATGATTTACATGATATCAACCCGTTTTACGAGTGGTTGATGATGATTAACAAAAAAAAAAATTTTTTTTGTTAAAAAAACTTTATATTAAAAAATTTTAATAAAAATTATTTTAATTTGATCACAGTGGTTGTTATTTAATAACCACTCACTGTAATTGAGAACATATGATTAAAAAGACTAAAAAATGAATAAAACGTATATGGGGTAATCTTGAGTTTTCTAGAAGAGAAGTTGCTTTTTTTTATCTTGTGTGGGTGTCTTAATGGTTATACATAGATGGTATGGTAAGGTCATGCTTCAGACTGCTTCTTTGTTAGTCGTATATGGCTTGTTTCTGGTTTAAGATGGAGATATTTGGCTCATCTAGAATAGAAGAGGTATATAACTCAGTACACAATCCTCCATATTGTTGTAATATATTTAGTTATTTCTGTTTTCCAAAAAGATTACCTTCTTGTGCTGCTGTGTATGATTTCCCCTAGGGATGTCGTAACTGGTCCTGTTAAGTTCTTCTAGATGTAGGGACCTGTCAATCCAATTTATTGACCTTGTTTTAGGCTTTTTTTTACCACAATAAGTTCCTTTCAAAAATTGTTATGTACCAAGTAGTCACTTATTTGTTCATGTTTATAGGCTTTAGGTGTAATGGTGCTCCTATGGGGATGGGTTCATCTTTTTGTGATGTGCTATAAATGAGTGACCTTGTTTTAGGCTTTTTATACCATTATAAGTTCCCTTCAAAATTTATTATACACCAAGTAGTCACTTATTTGTTCACGTTTATAGGCTCCAGGTGTGACTGTGCTTCTATGGTGATGGGTTCATCTCTTTGTGATGTGCTATAAATGACTGAATCTAATACTATTTATACTTTGGACAATAAGGGTGGACAGTGTGATATAGTGGAGATGTTTCCTAACTAGGTCTTCTATGTGTAGATATATATTGTAACAGGTACGTATGTAACACGTACCTGTTACAATACATACCTACACATAGAATAATTTTTATTAAGTTTTTATTAAAGTTTTTTTTATATAAAGTTTTTTAATAAAAAAAAATGTTTTTTTTGTTTAATCAACACCAACCACTCATAAACCGGGTGGATATTATAAACACTAATATTATTAATATGATGTTTACTTATCTTGTGTGGCACTGTTGATTCCATGGGACTTTGCATTCATCGGTGGTGCTGTCCCTATTGGGGCTCATGGTCTGGATATCCTATCAGTGTGTCTTTGCGGTGTGATGGGGGCTTGGGTTCCTGGGGGGACTCATGCAGATGCCGGGGGGCGTGTGCGCTCCTTGCAGGTGTTGTCCTTGGTGGGAGTTGAACCCAGGGCCTCGGACCTTAGCGCTGCAAGGGCTGTGGTGCTGGCCACTTGACCCACCGTGCTATATGATTATATTTTCATTTGATTACTCTACAGTGAAGGTAGGTTTTTTATACATCGATTTTATAGTTTTATCTTTATTAGAGATGAGCGAGTACTAAAATGCTTGGGTGCTCGAAGCTCGGGCCGAGAATCCCAAGATACTTGTGTAATGTAAGTCAATTAGTGATAGGCTCCACCCACAGACTTCCGGCTATAAAACTAGTGTTTCTGGGAAAGGGCGGGAGGGTGGGCTTTTTCAAATCGTCGCAACATACAACACCTTGCTGTGGCCCCCAGAGGGACCCTAACAATAAATCTGCTCTCTGTGAGGTGCCAGCTGACTGTGTGCACTGAAGGGAGCTGTGTATTTGTGTCAGATCGATAATTATTTGTGAGGAGTCTGAGCATCTCGGCGGTACTCGGTGCTCGCTGAGTACCCTGAGTACCGAGGTATTCGTGCGAGTACCGAGTAGTGACAAGCATACTCGCTCAACCCTAATCTTTATATATACATATATCTTTTAGAAATCCGGCTATTATGGCTCCTTTTTATAACGATTTTGTATTGATTTTTTCATGTAACCATAAATAATTTGGTTTTTATATCTGTATTTTATATGTATAATTATTTATGATTATTTATGTATTTTTGTATTTATTGTATGGGTTATTACTTTTATTAGCACACACGAGTTTATATTTTATATTCAGCAGGTTATGTTATGTTTTACAACAGTTTTAATTGTCGTCCTGCTTCATATAGTAATTCACCTTTTTCATTGGAAGATTGGTACACAAGTGATCTTTTTAGGTTTGTGTAGGGTTAATGATTTGCCATGATGTCATTAATGAGCTATCCAATTGTATGTAATCTGGACCCTATAAATGTCACTTCCTGAGCTCAATTCCTTGTATCACCTGATGAAGATAGCCTGCGTGCTATTGAAACGCGTTGTGGCCCATACAAGGAAAGCTAATAATAAAAGGTTTGAAAATCTGATAATACGTTCCCTTTGCTTTGCGCCTCCAGTTTCCATTTTCCCTTTGTTTTATGTTATAATCTCTTTGTGGGATCATTGGTGGAGCTGCTTTGGGCCAGAGCGTTGATTAATTCCTCCTTCTTGAGGACCTGTGAAGCATCTTAACAACAATAACAGCTTAAGGACCTGTGGTGATGTCACATCTGACTTGGATCACGTGACCTCCTGGAATCACATGGACTGAGGCAGGACTACTGGACTTGCATCCCGTGCAGCTTCTGAGCAGGGGCTCCTCTGCTTCAGGTATACACAAGTGTTGTGCACGACTGCACAACCCTCCTGGGTGAGTGGCCAATTAGCGTGCAATCCATTAACCCCTTAGCCAACCAGGTTTCACACATTGCGCTCCTGTACCCTTGTTTTACATAAAACAAGGTGTAGTTGTAACTTTTATTTATTTATTTTTTTCATTTTCACTCCTCAAGGTTATAAAATTCTGTCAAGTACCTGGGGGTTCAACGTGCTAACTGTGTATTTTGAAAAATTCCTTGAAGTGTCTAGTTTCCAATATTGCCAGAAAATATGGGAAGCAAGGTGTACCACGGTCCGCGCTGCTGAGTCCACAAAATCACCTGGGATGCAAGATGTTGTAGCAGTATACTTCTTTATTCCTTCCTACGCGTTTCGGCGCCCTTCCTGGCACCTTCCTCAGGGATATTGGGTCACTTGTGAGTTTCCACTGATTCGTCACATCAGTGGTTCTGCAAACCCAATATGGCGTCAGCTAATGGTTCCAGGCAATTTTGAGTTCCAAAAGTAAAAAAGCTCAAAACCGGATCAGGAACCACTCCCCATATGAGCCCATTATGTTAATCGGATTGCTCTACATGCAATCCGGTTACCACATCTGGTTAAAATCATGCAGGCTGCAGTTTTGCAGTTTTGCTAATTGCAATGCGGTAACCGGATTGCTCCGGATGTGTAATCCTGAGCAATGCGGTTACCGTCTACTTTGTTTATCCCTACTGACCGCAGGGATAAACACAGTGTAAAATGTTATTAAAACATTAAATATTAATAGTAGCTGTGGGCAACATGTCTCTAGGGGGTTCCCACCCTCCCTAGAGACATGCTGTCCACTCCTGTGGGCATGTGAGGGGTTAATGCAGCAGTTATACTATTGCCGGCTTTTGTCGGCTTTGTACAAATTTCTGAATGAAGCCGCGGCTCCTGACCGTAGAGGAGATACTGTACGTAATGTACGTATAGTATCAGCCGCTGTCAGGGTCCTGACACCTTTAACATTAGGTCTATGGGCAGCGGACCGCCATAGACCTAATATTAATGCTTACAGGGAGGGTGGGCACCCCCTAGAGACATGTTGCCCACAGCTACTATTAATATTTAATGTTTTAATAACATTTAACAATTTGTTCATCCGTGCGGCAGCAGGGATGAACAAAGTAGACGGTAACCGCATTGCTCAGGATTACACATCCGGAGCAATCCGTTTACCGCATTGCAGTTTACAGCACACATTTTTCCACAAAAATGTGTTTGAAGGCAATTGCGGTTACCGTATCCGGATCTGGATGCGGTCACCGCAATTACCTTTCAAAGTGTGACTCCAGCTTTACATGGACAGCTGGAAGCAGGAGAATAGCTGAGACTGGTGAGATTATTCAAGGCAGTAGCTGGAAAAGCCAGAGCAGACCAGCAGGAGGTGGAGCACACTTGAAAACCACACAAAGCCTGGAATTCAAACTGAGTACTCAAGAACAGTTAGATGGTAGGCAAAGGTTTATAACGGCAGAGGGGAGGATCACATGATCAGGAGTGAAGCAGTGGATGTCATTTTGAAAAGTGGCAAAATGCACAAAATGTCAATAGAGATCCAAAGTCCTAATACCAAGATGAGCTATTTTATATGTGCCTGCTAGTGATGGGCGAATCCTAAATTACTCGGAATCGCTTGACTCTAGCGAGTCCGAGCCCAGGACTCGCTACTCGTTGCGAGTCTAGCGAGTCCAATGTTAATGAATGGGGAAGCGAGTAATAGCGAGTAGTGTGAGATTTACAAATAGCAGATGTGTCTCGGAAGCTTCAGCCTGAAGCAATCCTAGTTGTGTCATTTATTTGCATTGCTAGTTTACTTTGTAAGTAATCGCTGACTTGCACAGATAAGATCCTGTCTTCTCTGTGTTCTGGCTGCCCCAGCTCCAGGGTCCTAGAGCCTGCCTGCTGCCTGATGTAGCAGAGCTGAGATTGTTCTCAGTCTGCTCATTCCCTGTGTACAGACATGAATGTCTGTGCACAGAGATGATGTAGCAGAGCTGAGATTGTTCTCAGTCTGCTCATTCCCTGTGTACAGACATGAATGTCTGTGCACAGAGATGATGTAGCAGAGCTGAGATTGTTCTCAGTCTGCTTATTCCCTGTGCATAGACATCTATATTTATGCACAGGGGATGTAGCAGAGAGGACATCGCATTTTGGACTGCGTCGGACGGAAGAGGATTTTTTTAATTAAAGATGGAGTCCCTAATGGCTTTTTTTTTTATTTCTAATAAAAAATTTTCCTTGTGTTGTGTTTTTTTTAAAACAATTTAATAGAAATTCATGGCGGTCATGTCTAATATTGGCGTGACCGCCATAAATTTCGGGCTTAGGGCCAGCTGATAATACAAAGCTGGCCCTAACCTCTTTATTACCCAGCGTGCCATCGCTACCAGGGCTGCTGGAAGAGCGGGGTTCAGCGCCAGAGGATGGCGCTTCAATGAACGCGCCATCTTCTGGGGCGGCTGCGGGCTGCAATTTGCAGCGGGGGGTGCCCAGAAAGCTTGGGCATCCCTGCGCTGCGGATTCCAGCCCCCAGCTGCTTAGCTGTACCTGGCTAGACATAGAAATTGCGCGGAGCCCCACGCATTTTTTTTTAATTATTTCATGAAATTCTGAGATTCTGACTCTGAGACTCTGAGACTCTGACTCAGAATTTCATGAAATAATTAAAAAAAAATGCGTGGGGCTCCGCGCAATTTCTATGTCTAGCCAGGTACAGCTAAGCAGCTGGGGGCTGGAATCCGCAGCGCAGGGATGCCCAAGCTTTCTGGGCACCCCCCGCTGCAAATTGCAGCCCGCAGCCGCCCCAGAAGATGGCGCGTTCATTGAAGCGCCATCCTCTGGCGCTGAACCCCGCTCTTCCAGCGGCCCTGGTAGCGGTGGCACGCTGGGTAATAAAGAGGTTAGGGCCAGCTTTGTATTATCAGCTGGCCCTAAGCCCGAAATTTATGGTGGTCACGCCAATATTAGACATGACCACCATGAATTGCTATTAAATTGTTTTAAAAAAAACACAACACAAGGAAAAATTTTTATTAGAAATAAAAAAAAAAGCCATTAGGGACTCCATCTTTAATTAAAAAAATCCTCTTCCGTCCGACGCAGTCCAAAACGCGATGTCCTCTCTGCTACATCCCCTGTGCATAAATATAGATGTCTATGCACAGGGAATAAGCAGACTGAGAACAATCTCAGCTCTGCTACATCATCTCTGTGCACAGACATTCATGTCTGTACACAGGGAATGAGCAGACTGAGAACAATCTCAGCTCTGCTACATCATCTCTGTTCACAGACATTCATGTCTGTACACAGGGAATGAGCAGACTGAGAACAATCTCAGCACTGCTACATCATCTCTGTGCACAGACATTCATGTCTGTACACAGGGAATGAGCAGACTGAGAACAATCTCAGCACTGCTACATCAGGCAGCAGGCGGGCTCTAGGACCCTGGAGCTGCACAGAGAAGACAGCTGGACTGGCTCGCAAAGAAACAGCAGTTATCTGCGAGTTTCCCTGCTATCACTGGCACAGTAGCCAGTGATTACTCGCGAGTCTAATGCAAACAATGGCAATCCTAGTTTTGTCAGCGTTTCTGACAAAACTAGGATTGATATTGATTTGCATTGGACTCGTGCGAGTAATCACTGGGAAACTCGCAGAGTACCGAGTCCTGCGAGTCCCTTACTACTCGCCGAGTAACGAGTCCTAGCGAGTAGATTCGCCCATCCCTAGTGCCTGCCATCTCACCCTCCCTCTCCTCATTAGAAGAACCATACAGGATAGCAAAATGAAAATGAAACTGGAAGTGAGGCAGAGCACAGGGGGGGAGGGAAGCAAGAGCTGCTTGAGAAGGAGTGAATAATAAATGAACATTTACATACTGCGGACTATTCACTAGTCTGGTCGATTACTTTTACTGCTGAAGCTAGCTGCCTGCTGGGTGTGAAGGTGCTTATAGTAAGAGAACTATAAAGAGTACAGTAACGATTTTTAAATATTATGAATGGGCTGTCCAAGCACTATTCAAGGGTACTATTGATTAGTATCATACTTAAAAATGACCTGACAGAGTCCCTTTAATTTGTATTTTGTTGAGAAATGTATAAAGTTGATCAAGCTCTGGCTTCAAGCTTTTTCACATTAACAAACATATGACACATTTCTTATTCATCAGATTCTAGTGAAAAGGGTTTCTTTATTATGAATGAAAAGCAAGTAAATCTTGTCCTTACAGCTGCAATAGCTTTATTTACAGGTTCACTTAATCATGTAATTGCTCCTGCTAGGGGACAGGATCAATAGTAATTTGTCATCAGACAGAACATGTGACAGCGCAATATTCCAGGTGCTAAGCTGTCATGCTTTCTTTACACATACAATATATAATACATTCACATAGTAACAAGGCTCTGGAGGCACATGTAATGGAGGTGCAAAAAAGACTTTCATTCTCCTTTTTTTTCCCTTCTCCCTATGTCAGGGTTTCTATGGCAACTGTATTTGAATCATCATCTCTCACAGTAGAATAGCAGAACACTTTTTAACCCTTTAATTTACTACCACTGTAAATATTGTAAGAAAAAAATCTACCGTACTTCTAAACCAGAGGAAATAATGTGAACTCATTATATGAATCGTTATAGCCCAGATCAAATGAAGAACATCACTATAGGATGCAAAGGTACCAGTTGCCTCTGAGGCTCGAGGGTGCCCAGAAAAGGCAAAAAAGACATTGATGTAAGGTCCCTTTCATATCTCCAATTATTATATTTCCCGGCAGATGTCGCCACATTTGCAGGATCTATCACATAACGGCCGACTTGCGGCACCGCTCCGGCAAGCCCCATTCATTCTCCATGGGGATTGCGGTCAGGTGCAGCAAGTATGGTATTGTCGAATCTGGCAGATCTGGCACTTGCAGCCGCACAGACAAAAACTCTGCTAGCAATTCGTCAATACCGCATTTGCCGCACCTGCCCACAAGCCCCATAGAGAATTAATGGGGTTTGCCGGATCGGTGCCGCAAGTCGACTGTTGCACGACAGATGTGGAAGGTGCGATGACATCAGCCGCATCTGGCACGAATTACAATTATTGAAGTTGTGAAACCAGCCTAACTCGTACAGCCATTAGATGTCTCTTTATTTTTCACATGATGTAGATGATATTGGAGAAGAGATATTGGAGAAGAGTCGGGACGCCCTCAGACATATCAGATGGTTGGCCAGTCTGGTTCACTTTCCTATAAAGATGTATGGCGGTGCCTTCATAATTATTATACAGTTCTATGGATTATATAGATGTTGTGCACAAGCTACTTCAAAACAACATAAGAAAACTGCACCAGAGCCAGGGCACAATGTGAACAGGTGTGTAAGACTACGTTCACTCACCCAATATCTAGACCACAGAAAAAAACAGTATAACAAATGTGTGGTAGTACTCTGCTATAAAAAAAAATAATAATAAAAAGCAAGTGCTAGTGAAAAACTGTATAAAAGACAGGGTACTTACCGTATATACTCGTGTATAAGCCGAAAAGTCTCCCCCTCGGCTTATACACAGGTCAATGCGGTGGTGGGGGGCTGTGTCTGGGGCTGGGGAGGCTGGAGGAAGTGGGGGGAGGCTGCTGTATGAGCGCCCCATCACATGGGGCCGCTCATTATATATGCACTGCTTCCCCCTGTCAATCAGCGGCAGGGGAAGCAGTGCATATCTGGCCCCCAAATGCTGGCACTCACCCCCCCTCTGTGTAAGGGCCCCCCCCCGCTGCTTATCTTACCATCCCCGATCTTCTGCACAGCGCCGGTCCTCGGTGCTCCGTCCTCGCTGCTCCCGTCCGGCTGCATCCGGGATCCCCGGCCGTCGCAGGCATATGACGTCATCGTGCGACGGCCGGGGATCCCAGATGCAACGAGGACAGGAGCATGGAAGACAGAGCACAGAAGACCGGCGCTGTGCAGAAGACCGGGGATGGTAAGTTAAGCAGCGGGGGGGGGGCCCTTACAAGGAGGGGGGGCGAGTGCCAGCATTTGGGGGCCTGTATACCCCTGGGGCTGCTATATACCCCTGGGGCTGCTGTATACCCCTGGGGCTGCTGTATACCCCTGGGGCTGCTATATACCCCTGGGGCTGCTATATACCCCTGGGGCTGCGGTATACCACACTACTGGGGCTGCTATATACCCCTGGGGCTGCTATATACACCTGGGGCTGCTATATACCCCTGGGGCTGCTATATACCACACCCTGGGGCTGCTATATACCCCTGGGGCTGTTATATACCCCTGGGGCTGCTGTATACCACACCACTGGGGCTGCTATATACCCCTGGGGCTGCTGTATACCACACCACTGGGGCTGCTATATACCACTGGGGAGGCTGCTGTATACCACTGGGGCTGCTGTATATACTGCTGGGGCCTGTATACCACTGGGGCTGCTGTATATACTGCTGGGGCCTGTATACCACTGGGGCTGCTGTATATACTGGTGGGGTCTGTATATACCACTGGGGAGGTTGCTGTATTCCACTGGGACTGCTTTATATACTGCTGGGGCTGCTGTATATACTGCTGGGGCCTGTATACCACTGGGGCTGCTGTATATACGGGTGGGGTCTGTATATACCACTGGGGAGGCTGCTGTATATCACTGGGGCCTGTATATACTGCTGGGGCCTGTATATGCCACTGGGGAGGCTGCTGTATACTACCACTGGGGAGGCTGCTGTATACTACCACTGGGGGGAGCCTGTATACCAACTGCTGGGGGCTGTATACCTGTGCTGGGGTCCACCCTCGGCTTATACACGAGTCTATAGGTTTTCCCAGGTTTTGGGGGCAAAAGTAGGGGGGTTGGCTTATACACGGGTCGGCTTATACACGAGTATATACGGTAGTTAATACGTTTTTGCAAAAAAGTATGTAAGCCGTTCTACCTCTTCAAGGTGACCCATATCAGAACGGTCATATCTAAATTAATTTAAAACGTGATCCTGTGTAATATACCTCATGGATGCAGGGGAAGACAGGCCAGAGTCCATTATGGATACAGTGTAGCAGACGGCTTATGTGCCTGGCTCAGAATGGAAGGTGGGTGGGGTACTCCCTGTCTTGCTAAAAGACTGAATAATGATAAAACTGCACCTGAGCCAGGGCACAATGTGAACAGGTGTGTAAGACTACGTTCACTCACCCAATATCATAGACCACAGAAAAAAAACAGTATAACAAACATGTGGCAGTACTCTGCTATGAAAAAATAATAATAAAAAGCATGTGCTAGTGAAAACTGTATAAAAGGCAGGGTACTTAATTAATACGTTTTTGCAAAAAAGTACTTAAGTACTAGGACCGTTCTGATATGGGTCACCTTGAAGAGGTAGAACAGCTTACGTACTTTTTTGGAAAAAAACTATTAACTAAGTACCCTGTCTTGTGAAATCCAGTCAATAAAATTTCAGCACCATGGACAGCATTTACCGGGAAATTCAAACACTGCTGGTGTTTGAAAGACCATGCTTTCCATGGTGCTGACGTTTTATCTTCAGCACCATGGACTCCATTTACCTCTGCTGTCACAGCGGTGAAAGCTGATTGGTTACTGTGCCAGCAACCCGGCAATTTCAAACACCACTGCTTTGACAGCAGCAGTGTTTGCCGACATTGCAAGATAATACACACGTTCACTATTGCACAGTGTGCTGTATGGGGGCGAGATTTTCTCGCTCCAACATACTTACAATGGGCACTCGAGCGAGGAAATTGTGTTCAATCTCAGCAAGCTGCGATTGAATTTGCATTTCACTCGCAATGTGAGTTCAGTGTGTGGAACACACACTGATATGACCAGAATCATTTAATGTTACTGGTCCAAGTACAATGCAAGTTTTTCTCGCATTGCACTCCTGCGTCTCTCACGCCCGTGTGCCTCCTCCCTCACCATTGTGTTTTTTTCTTTTATTAGACGATGGGTACCAACAATATTGACCACGTGTGTATATAAGATTTCTCAGCACAAGAAAATTTTTAATACACTCAATTATGAAACCTTTTATTATTCCAAGATCAGTTAATTAAAATTAACTGTTTGTGGGAAAACTCCTTTATGGTAAATTAACAATAGCCAAAATATCACCTATTTCAGCTGAAACCCCTACCACTTTCAGTGAGCCAATAAAATGGTTGGATGGGGTTTTAGCAATATGGGTAGTGTTTTGTCTGCTCAGCATTGTCATTGAGGCTGGGGCGGCAGGTTCCACTTGTTCACAGTGCCAACTCTTTGTACCAGATCATTCACAAACGACCCATCACTAAGATCTGCAGAAGATAAAATAGTGAATATATCCAAACTGCAGCAAGCTCAGTAAGGCTAGGGTCACACCTGCGGTTCTATTTGCAGATCCTGATCCGGTTTTGAGCATTAAAATTGCTGAAAACCGCATCTGGATCCACAGCCATAGGCTGCAATGTTAAAACCGGATTGCGCTTAACCGCATCCAGTTTTGCAGCTGTGGTAAAAATCATGCAGGCTGCATTTCTCGGAGCGGTTGCAAAACCGGATCCATTTTTTTTAACATGGGTGCCTATGGGAACCGGATCCCGGTACCGCAAGGTACATAAATGTACCTTGCAGTACCGGATCTGGATGTGGATCTGGATCAAAGATGATGGTGCCATCTGACACTGATGTTCCTTAAGCTTGAAGTTCACCTTTAATCTCTTTAGACGTTTTACTGGGATCTTTTGTTACCATTCATATTATCCATTTCTTTGATTTGTCATCACTTTTCCTCCTGCATCTATGTCCAGGGAGGTTGGCTATAGTCCCATGGATCTTAAATTTCTAAATAATATGTGCAACTGCAGTCACAGGAACATCAAGCTGCTTGGAGATGGTCTTATAACCTTTAACTTTAACATGCTTGTCTATAATTTTCTTTCTAATCTCAATTCCTTACTCCCCCGCCTGCTCCCCCTCCCTCTCCCCTTATCTCTGTTGAAGACTTTGCCTCCTTCTTCAAAGAAAAGATTGACAGAATCAGAGACAGCTTTGATCCACTGTCCCCACAGCCTCCCCTTTCACCTATACTGCCCTCTACTTCCATCAACTGCTTCCCCCCCTATAACTGAAGACCAGCTCTCCTCCCTCCTGTCTTTTCAACCTATCACTTACCACTGGCACCTTCCCCTCAGCCTTCAAACATGCCTTGATCACACCCATCCTCAAAAAAACCTCCCTCGATCCCACAACTGTCTCCAACTACCACCCTATATCTCTCCTCCCTTTCGCCTCTAAACTACTTGAACAGCATGTCCACTCTGAGCTGTCCTCTCACCTCTCCTCCTGCTCCCTCTTTGACCGCCTGCAATCTGGCTTCCGACCCCTCCACTCCACTGAAACAGCCCTGACCAAAGTCACAAATGACCTACTGACTGCCAAAAGCAAGCGCCACTACTCTGTTCTCCTCCTCCTCGACCTGTCAGCCGCCTTCGACACTGTTGACCACTCCCTTCTACTACAGATCCTGGAATCTCTTGGCATCACGGACCTTGCCCTCTCTTGGATCTCCTCATATTTAACGGAACGCACCTTCAGCGTCACCCACTCCCACACATCCTCCTCGCCCTACCCCCTATCTATCGGGTCCCCCAGGGCTCGGTTCTTGGACCATTACTGTTCTCAATCTACACTCTCAGCCTAGGGCAACTCATTGAGTCCCATGGCCTCCAATATCACCTCTACGCCGACGACACCCAAATCTACCTGTCTGGTCCTGACATCGACTCCCTTCTATCCAAAATTCCACACTGCCTGTCCGCCATCCATCCTTCTTCTCTGCTCGCTTCCTTAAGCTGAACATGGAGTTCATAGTCTTCCCCCCAAGACGCTCCCCCTCACTACCTGACCTATCCATCGTCGTCAACGACTGCTCTCTCTCTCCAGTCCCCCATGCCAAGTGCCTTGGGGTTAATCCTTGACTCTTCCCTCTCCTTCAAGCCCCACATCCAGGCCCTCGCCACCTCCTGCCGACTCCAGCTCAAAAATATCTATGGGATTCGCACTTTCCTTGACCATGACACTGTTAAAACCCTTATTCACGCTCTCATCATCTCCCACCTCAATTACTGCAACCTCCTGCTCACCGGCCTCCCCAATACCTCCCTTGCACCTCTCCAATCTATCTCGAACTCCGCTGCCCGCCTAATCCATCTGTCTCCCCGCTACTCCCCTGTCTCCCCCCTCTGCCAAGCCCTTCACTGGCTCCCTACTTCCCATAGATCCCAGTTTAAAACATTAACCATGACATACAAAGCCATTCACAACCTGTCCCCTCCATACATCTCTGACATGGTCTCCCGATACCTACCCTCACGCAACCTCTGCTCTTCCCAAGAGCTTCTCCTCTACTCCCCCCTCATCTCCTCTTCGCACAACCGCATACAGGATTTCTCCCGTGCTTCACCCAGACTCTGGAACTCACTGCCCCAACACATTAGACATTCTCCTACCCTGGGAACCTTTAAAAAAAGCCTGAAGCCCACCTGTTCAGCCAAGCCTACCACCTGCATTAAGACCCGGTCCACCACACCGCCTCATGACTGGAATTTCCCCCTCCCACTGTATCCCCACCCGCCCCTCGTAGACTGTGAGCCTTTGTGGACAGGATTTCTCCCCTCTTGTTTCTGTACAACTGAATTGTCAACATTTATTGTTACTAGTATTGTTACTATGTTACTTGTCCTAGTCTGCCCTTTTTAGCATGTAAAGCGCCATGGAATATAATGGCGCTATATAAATAAATTATATTAATAATAATAATGAGACAACTCTTTCCTTTGCTTCCTTTGGTCCATGTTGAGTGTGGTACACACCATGTCACCTAACAGCACAATGAGTATCTGTAGCCCTGTATACAGGTTCACTGGCTCATTACAAAATTGTCGTCACCTGTGATGCTAATTAGTGGACACACCTTGATTTAACATGTCCCTTTTGTCACATTATTTTCAGGGGTACTATCATTTCTGTCCAGGCCTATTTCATGAGTTTAATTTTTTTTTAATTCATTTTCATAGATTTTTTATTTGTTATTACTTTTGTCAGATTCAAGTTATTTCTGTGACCATTGTGGGTTTTACTTCCATTAAATGAGGGGTACCAACAATTTTGATTACATGTGTATGTGTCCCTGCTATGTGCTGTGTAGTGGATGTTTACAGATGTGTTCAATTGAACTCCAAAACAGCCAGCCCTTTTGGTGAGCAGGGTCAAGTGATCCAGATCACCATAAAAAGACTGCCAACTACTAATAGATTTACAGATTCTTTGAATGCTGATCTTTTTATAACCCTACCCACACCATTGATTTGCAACTTTCTGTGTACACTGTGCATAGAAAGAAAGCTGTCAATCAGTAAAGGGGGCTTGGTTATGGCAGCAGGTTTACTAATCCTCTCCTGCTGATAAAACAGTGATTTTATCAACACTACAGCAAATGACCCATCACTGGAATCTGGTTCTCTATGCGTACAAAATTCTGTTCTCAGATTAGGTGCAAAATTGTCTTGTATATTTCTGTCTCATATATACAGTATAGAATAAACCATCTCATTTGCGATGAAAACACATGCATCACTTCTTCGTTTTTCACCCAATTCTGGCTTACAAATACTGATGTAAACACTGACCAAATACTGAACGTGTAAGCAAGGCCAAACAACACAACTATAATACTTGCATCAGATGATTCTGGGCAAGAAAATAATGTGGAGCCATCTTTTATTTCCTTCAAATAAGTGGCATAAAATATGCAGAAGCCAAACAGTACAATGAAGATAGTCACATTGGGCATTGACTCCTAGAGGTGCACATCTGATTAACTGAATTAGTAACTAGTGATGCGTAGCAATGAGCGAGCACTACCATGCTCGAGTGCTTGTTACTCATACCAAGCAGTTGGAAGCTCAGACAGGTCAAAAATATATACAGTATATCTTTTTAAAACACGCACATGACATGTGTGGAACACAAGTGAAAAATAAAATGTACTGTAATTCAGTAGGTATATTATTACGATTTACTATAAAAAAATTTTTTAAAGACCATGAAATGAAAAACTGTTATTGCCGCTTTACACGTCGCAATATCGTTCCAATATTGCATACAATCTCACCGAAGCGCGCACGTTTTTAGCACTTGTCCAAGATCGCATAGTAGATGTCACTCAGGGAGAAATTGGCAGGCAACACAACTACGATGTTGTACGCCCCTTTCCCACGCTGAGTATGAGCAACCCAGGAAACGAGCATTTAACATTGGAGTGAATAGGGAAAGTTGCACTCCAAATCGTAGTTGCGCTGTCACACAGCACGATCATGCCACAGCGCCTATACAATATCGTACGATTGAAGGGCTTGCACAATCTTCATGCAATATCGTAGTTAGGTTGCTTTCGCGTCACATTGCCATTTACACAACACAACGCACGAACGATAACAACTGCAACGGCCGTACCACGTGACTTTTTATCGATGTTGAGCTGCGATATCACGACGTGTAAAGCGGCCCTTATACTACAGTGAAAAATGATAATAAAGTGCAATATAAGATAAAATACCCACAACACCCACACTTAAGGTACCGCCACACAATTTTGCTAGCAATTTCACTGGCAATTTGCTGGTTGCAGTGAAATCAGGGACACATTGTTCCATTTGTACACGGCAACAAAATAGAACAATGTGTCCATGATTTCACTGCAACCAGCAAATTGCCAGTGAAATTGCTAGCAAAACTGCCGCGTGTGACGGTACCTTAAGTAGAGAGGAGCCACCATCCTAGTGTTCATGTTCCCGCCGGGATTTTCAAATAAACAGCTGACTCAGGTCAGCTGTTCAATTGAAGTAGCGCAGTGCTGTGAGGTTCATGTGAGTTCCTGCTTGCCTGCACGCGTTTCGGACAACATCCTTACTCATCGGCAGCTATATACAACTATAAAACATCACATACACATATATAAAGACAAACTCCCTAAATTAATTAGTAAATTGGTTACATATGTCAGATTAACTCCATCTTATACAATAAGGATAAGTTTAAGTTATACATTTGAAAAGCCTTTGTAGAATCCATGGATTACATATATGATAGATTATAAAATTAGATCATTATTTTATTTATTAAATAAACATTTTCACTATACACAGAGCACTTTGCTTATCCGGGTGCTCTGGGGCCAAAACTGAAGCATGGCCCCACGCATCTATCATGGCGGTGTCACTGACCCGTCCAACTGGTCCGTCCTGCAGATCTCCCCACCATAAGACGCGGGGTTCCGATGTTCTGACCGCCTCCGAGGCTTCGGCCTTAACCTCTTCGGGCTCGTCCTCCTCCTCTGCGAGATCCACATGGCTGGTCAGCTCCTCCATCACCGGCTTCAACACAACTGTAGACATCACCGCTGGGACCTCCAAGGCATCTCCCTCGGGCACGTCAAGCATCACCGGAACTTCCGACTTGGCTTCGGTCATATCCCTTCCTTCAGGACCTGTCTGTTCTGTCAGCTGGTCGACCCTGGAAACCTCGGGCTCATCCTGGAGTTGGTCTCTTGCCCTTGGCTCCAGGACAGGAGTCTCTGTTAGCCCCGGGTCATCGGACTCTAGTTGCACAGCTCGCTGGGCAAGGGCATGGCAGGTATAAGCTCTCCAGCGCCGGAAGGCCCAACCCAGTGATTCGGTCAGCCGGGTTCTTAGGTCTCTGATGGCTGCTTCCAGAACTCAGCATCGCTGGCTCCGGCCAGGAGCAAAGTGGCACCCTCCTCTACGGCTTCAGGGCTACCGACTTCCCCCATCTCACAGGCTGGAAATAGCGGGTTTCCAGACTCTATTGCAGAACCATTGACCACACTCGTCTCCTCGCTGTCGTTCTCGCCTCCTTCTGCTTCGCCCTTCCTGTTGCCATTTACAGTCTCCGGCAGAGGCAGTCCAATCTCAGGCCTGCCCCTTGGTTTCTTCCTGGCAACTGGGGTGGGTCTGGAGTTTTGCGCCTCTTGCAGGACCCTCCTATGATGGGGGGCTGAGGCACGCCCCCGGGCCTGCACATTGCGTCAAGTCTCTGACTCCACCATTTTGGTGTCCATCAATAAAGCTCTTTCTAAAACACAGTCCAGGTGTCCCTAGGATCTCTTTCAGTCACGATGACCTTCCCTTGCGTCGTCCTCTGCTCGTCTCTCTCTCTTACTCACTAACTAACTGCCAACCCACCCATACACTTTTTCTACCCATGTGACTCCTCCCACGGGACTAGGTCTTCCCTGCAGCGGGTTCACACACGGACCTCTACTTTAGGGTGTGCATGAATGGGTGTTGTGAGGGTCCCTTTTTTACCATCCCAGTTCCCTTAGTCACATGAATACCACACACTCTTATTTGGGTGTTGCACCCCTCCATGGCGTCCCGACCAGTGGGCGCCACACAAGCAGCACAGAATGCTGGAAGGGTTAATATAATTTTAACAAAAACACAGACCTTGATCAAGAAAGAACTGAAAAAAAGCAACTCCAATAAGTCCTTCTGTTGCCAAAATGCCAACTAAGGGATGGCCACCAACATGCCTTTAGGAAGGTCCATTGACATTGTTTCTCACCATTTTCAGTCATGCCCCGAATGGTTGTCGCAGTTCTTCCTGGTATTCTGTTGCCGGATGGTGTTGGGGGGTTGCAGGGCTATTCCTGCATGGGCATTCTCCACCACCACCTGCACCCTATCACACTCCATCATGGCCACAGCTGGAGTGGATGATAGAGCAACCAAGAGTTGATCACGCTCTAAAGGACAGACAGAACCAGTTTGAGGAACACTGAAAGGCCCCAGGGTTCGGGTGCATCTGGCTGGCCAACCAAAAGACACCTGGGCACATCCAATGCCAACTTCTCTCCAGGTTGGCCTTCTTCTGTCGCATCTCAAATTGGTAGGCGATGGCAACCCGACATATGCCATCCGCAAACCATCCCTTGCTGCCCACAACTTCATGAAAATAACCTCCTCCCAACAAAAGATGGTACATGGTCTTTGTGGAAGATTGTCATGCAGCAGAGTGGAGCAGTTGACATAGCTGTTAGACCCCCTGGCACCGCTTCCCAGCTCACCTCTCCCGGGTCGGCATCTCCTGCCCCTCTGCCGACCGGGCGTCCGGCATCCAGGCGCGCTGTGTCTCGGAGCCGTCACCATGTTCCCTTCCTGTCAGCTGACCGCCGGGTTCGCACATGAGTACATTACTATGGTCGTATTCATGTGACCAATCAGAGGCGCGCTAGGTGCACTCCTTCCTTGTGACTCTAGGGGCCGGCACGGTCCAACCTGACACTCCCTTTGACCAATAGCTGCTCTTCCCACTGTATATCAGGCCACCTCCTCTGATGGGAGGTGCCTGATTATTAAGTCAGTTTGCTTCTGCCTTGCTGACTGTTGGTCAGGCCTTCCTTGTGCTCTGTGTCCTGGAACCCTTCCTGTGCTCTTCCCCGGTAGCACCATTCCTGTCCTCCAGGCTTGTACTCTGTTTCCTGGATCCCTTGCTGTGCTCTTCCCCAGTAGCACCATTCCTGGTCTCCTAGCCTTGTACCCTGTTACCTGGAATACTTCTCTGTTCCTTAGTATAGGCTAATCTTACGAGCCGCCCCCCTGGTACTAGCTGCTGTGGTATTTAGACCCCTGGGCTTGCCCCTGACAATCCCTGTTTAGGGGTTGGGTAAACTAGGATCAGCATACCCAGGGGAGTTTGGTACCACGGCCCAGTGGGTCCACTCTAGGGCGCCTTCCCCCGGAAGAGTGACAATAGCAAATCAAGCACTTTTGGTTTTAGGTTGCAGTATAACTATAGAAAGACTGTTGTTCTAAAAAAACCTGCCTATACAGTCTTCCTGAACTGCTTTCAGACATGAGTAATCTGAGCATTGCAAAGCCCCAGGAATTATATATGGAATGGCTATGACCATGATCGGAAGACAACCCCCACATTTTCATAGGCTGTGAAAAACCATGAAACATGCGGGGCTGGAACTCATGCATGGCGCTTGAGCATGGAATTCAAGGGATGCATGAGATACTTGATCTAGTATCGAACTGTATCAACCACGCTAGCTCATCACTAATTTTTAGCGGTTGGCTTTCAGTACCCCAATGAATAACAAAATTAAGGGGAAAATAGATGTTAGGGATCAACTTTCTCCTATCAAATACAGTTGTGGCCAAAAGTATTGACAGCCCTGCAATTCTGTCAGATAATACTCAGTTTCTTCCTGAAAATGACTGCAATCACAAATTCTTTGGTATTATTATCTTCATTTAATTTGTCTTCAATTAAAAAACACAAAAAGAATTGTCCTAAAGCCAAACTGGATATAATTCCACACCAAACATAAAAAAGGGGGTGGACAAAAGTATTGGAACTGTTAGAAAAATAATGTGATGCTTCTCTAATTTGTGTAATTAACAGCACCTGTAACTTAAATGTGGCAACTAACAGGTGTTGGCAATAACTAAATCACACTTGCAGCCAGTTGACATGGATTAAAGTTGACTCAACCTCTGTCCTGTGTCCTTGTGTGTACCACATTGAGCATGGAGAAAAGAAAGAAGACCAAAGAACTGACTGAGGACTTGAGAAACCAAATTGTGAGAAAGCATGAGCAATCTCAAGGCTACAAGTCCATCTCCAAAGACCTGAATGTTCCTGTGTCTACTGTGCGCAGTGCAATCAAGAAGTTTAAAGCCCATGGCACTGTGGCTAATCTCCCTAGATGTGTATGGAAAAGAAAAATTGACGAGAGATTTCAACGCAAGATTGTGCGGATGTTGAATAAATAACCTCGACTAACATCCAAACAAGTTCCAGCTGCCCTGCAGTCCGAGTGTACAAGAGTGTCAACCTGTACTATCCGTCGGCATCTGAATGAAAAGGGACTGTATGGTAGGTGTGAGGTAGCAACCGGGGAACCCGCTTGCATAACGACAAAACACGTGTTTATAAGTTTAACCAATGTCTACCCGTTTATTTTTCACATATAATAACATAACCCGGGTAGCATGTTGGACACATATCACATTGATTATAAACACTTTACATAAATACATCATACATTACATAGAACATTGCACATATACATTCACAATAACCCGGGACCTGTAACCACGACTCTCTCCCCATTGGAGCTCTAACACCTGCTCCCGTGGTAACTACGGCCTCCGGCCTACTTACACATCTTACAGTACATTTATAATAAATACATGTGTTATATTTCGACGATGTCCCCTCCGGGTTCATAACAGGGATTGAGCAACCTGAGTACCGGGCATGTCATATATCCCCAAGGGGCTCCTTCCTGGACATGTTTCACCCCATGTCCAGGTCAGCGTCCACCTGGTTCAACCATGGTGTCCCCACTCTAGGAGCCCTTTTAACCCCTGCTTCTGACCTTCGTTACATACGCCTCAATGGGCCCTGTGGGTCCCAATGGCGGTACCTGCCGCCTGGCTTTAGTCACCCAGCTTGATGACATAACATTACCCCGTAGTCAGGATTCCTGCCTGACCGGGCCTTACATACCATGTGTGATCCATCATTCAAACGTCCATGGATCACATACATTTCTTCCACACGCTCACAGCCCATCATCCATGGACTGTGGCTCCTCCATGGCCCATTACAGGGACTGGCAAACCATAGTACATGGGAACCTCATCCGTTATCTACTAGGAGCCCTATTACCCCTGTGTCTGGCACCACAGGCACACCCACACCATTAGAGGCCGTGGTTGAGGGACGGGTACCCTCTGCAAGCAGCAGGGCAAGCCTCCCTCTCGTCCCCACGGGACGGAACGCCTCCAACATCATCCATACTGGCTGGGTCACTTTCTCCCCACATTATTATACAATGTTCTTACATAGGTCATCATCTTACATTCAGGGCAATTGCCTAAGCCCCTACATACATCAACGGGTCCATTACCGACTGCCTAGTCGGACCCAATAGCGGTTATGCCCGCCTGGCATTACTCACACACAGCTCACTCCGTTACACGGGAACCGCTGTCTTACCGGGCACGGATCCGGGTCTCGCTACCTGTGTAACGGGTCCACCAAGCATCCCCCAAGGCTCCTTTCCCGGGCATGGTTCACCCCACGCCCGGTCCAGTATCCACCGGGTTCAGCCACGGCTTCCCCACCAGGTGCTATCACAACCTCGGACCTCGGCACCGGCATGGAGCTAGCATGCTCCCTTCATTCACACAGAGCCTCTGGACTGCTCTGCACTTGGCTGGTCTCAGCACAATCTCCAGTCCCTCACACAGACTGGCTCTGCTCAGCTCTCAGGCTGGTCTGGCTGAGAATGAATCTCTCAGCACGAGGCTCAGCTTCCATCTGAATCTCTCAATCACTCAGCTGGCTGCCTCTTATCGTGCCAGCCACTCCTACATGGACACACCTCCTTAGCTGCTGGTAATCAGCCTTTCACACAGCTCAGGTTAACTCCCTGTGTTCCGGGTTGTCAGCACTCAGCCCTTACATCCCTTTTCCTTAGGGCTTCCTCGATCTTATGAGCCACTCATTAGTAACATGAAACCTTGTGTTCAAAGTTGGTTCACACAGCATTATCACAGTCAAACCGGCCAGTGTGCACAGGATCATACCTTGATCCTGCATGTGATGCGCCCCGGCCATGAGGATCATGCCGGCGGTGCCTCACATAGGATACCCAGGAAGACCCCACTTCTTACCCCGAGACATAAAAAAGCCAGGCTGGAGTTTGCCAAAACTTACCTGTGAAAGCCTAAAACGTTTTGGAAGAATGTTCTCTGGTCAGATGAGACAAAAGTAGAGCTTTTTGGGCAAAGGCATCAACATAGAGATTACAGGAGAAAAAAATAGGCATTCAAAAAAAGAACACGGTCCCTACAGTCAAACATGGCAGAGGTTCCCTGATGATTTGGGGTTGCTTTGCTGCCTCTGGCACTGGACTGCTTGACCGTGTGCATGGCATTACAAAGTCTGAAGACTACCAACAAATTTTGCAGCATCATGTAGGGCCCAGTGTGAGAAAGCTGGGTTTCCCTCAGAGGTCATGGGTCTTCCAGCAGGACAATGACCCAAAACACACTTCAAAAAGCACTAGAAAATGGTTTGAGAGAAAGCACTGGAGACTTTTAAGGTGGCCAGCAATGAGTCCAGACCTGAATCCCATAGAACACCTGTGGAGAGATCTAAAAATGGCAGTTTGGAGAAGGCACCCTTCAAATATCAGGGACTTGGAGCAGTTTGCCAAAAAGAATGGTCTAAAATTCCAGCAGAGCATTGTAAGAAACTCATTGATGGTTACCGGTTGATTGCAGTTATTTTGACTAAAGGTTGTGCAACCAAGTATTAGGCTGAGGGTGCCAATACTTTTGTCTGGCCCAATTTTGGAGTTTTGTGTGAAATGATCAATGTTTTGCTTTTTGCTTCATTCTCTTTTGTGTTTTTTCATTGAAGACAAATTAAATGAAGATAATAATACCAAATAATTTGTGATTACAATCATTTTCAGGAAGAAACTGAGTATTGTATGACAGAATTGCAGGGGTGTCAATACTTTTGGCCACAACTGTATAGAGGTTATCCTATAAGCGCAAATGCAATTTACAATTGCCAGTTGATGAGGCATATCCTAAGGCGGCCGTCACACGGTGAGATATCTTTAGCATATGTAACGATCACGTGCACGCGCAATCGCTACATATCGCTCACATGCTGGTGAGATGTACACAGACAGACTCACCAGCGATGTGAGCAGCGATCTCGCTGTTACTATGGTACACATGGTTACTAGGGCCGCGCGTCGCTTGTTACCGAGTGTACCATAGTTACCATCTCCAGCATAGGCTCTGCCGCTGGGAGATGGATCACGTGTGCATACACCACGATGATGCAGATCGTGCATCGTTCATCGCTAGATCTGAGAACGAACCTCAGATCAGCGATGTCACGATCAGCGATTTAACATCGTAAATCGCTTGATTACATGCAACGATATCTTGCCATATCGCTTAAGCGATCAAAAAGGAGATCGCTAAACGTATCGGCAAGATATCGTTCCGTGTGACGCCCCTAAGGCAAGTGTCTCAAACATGCAACCCTGACCACATGTGGCCCTTGAGGCTGCTTCATGTGGTCTGCGCACGTAGACCTATTGTGATCGCGGCCCATCCAGGAGGCTTCAGTGCTTTATTTAATTGAATTGCATCTTTGGATGCACATTTAAATGAAGTATATTACTTTCACCACGCAAAGACAAACTCTCTTTACAGATTTAACTATCAGATGCCGGGCCAATCAGAGGTCAGTGTGACATCATACGACTGGCTCTGATTGGCAGGCAGCTGGCATTGTTAGACGCTTCCACACTGCAGTTTTTCACTGATCGTGTCCATCAGATTTGTGTCAAACCAGGAGTGTCTCCAAAACTCAGAACAGGTGTCAATCTTTCAATATAGTTTTCTCTGCAAGTCCTCTCTGTTTCTCTCCGGTTTTGGCAACAATCGATGGACACTGATCAGTGAAAAAACTGCAGTGTGGAAGCAGCCTTATACTCATGCAGAGAGTTTGTCTCTGCACAATGTCGGCAATACTTTTCAATTGAATGTGCGTACAAGGATGCACATTCAACTGAAATTAAGGGCTGACGTCGGTGGCCCCCAGGACTGTGCCGTAATCGACAAGGAGTCTATGGTGTCTGCAGCTCACATGTTCAGAAAATATCCTGCCATCTATTTGATTAGTCTGTAAACTATATATGGAAGCTGAGACATCCAGATTATAGTGAGACAGTCTTGATGGTGAGGAGGACAATCAGTTTACAAGCTACATACTGCTGATATTTGCAGACACTGAGATATTTTTTTATGGTTCGTCAGTCCTGCTATTGTGGAGAACACCCATTTTTACCAAGTTTGTCACATGCTCTCATAGTCCAGGAAAAAGACAGAGCTGACAGTATTTTGTCTCCATTTACTATATACAGTGCACTTTAGTTAAAGGGATCCTGTCACCCCCAAATCACCTCTAAACCTATTAAAACATGTCCCTAGAGCATATTAACACTGTCCCTACACTCCTTTTAGCTCCTAAATGGCATTAGTCAAAGTGAATATAAACGTTTTATAAGTACCTGATTAGTCATGATAATGAGTGACTATGCTATTCATAGTCACTCATCAAGGCAGCCCCTCTTCTTCATATCACGCCTATTCAGGCGTGCTCGTCAGTCTATGTTCAAAATCGCGCCTCCCTGCGCGCCTCCCCTCTCTCTCATAGCGTCCGGGCTTCACTGTAAGCTGTATGACGCGATTCGCGTCATTCCCGGCGCCAGATGACGTATTTGCAGCCGCGCCGCGCTGTCAGCTTCAAGTCCCGCACTGCGCATGCGCATGGGCATGCGCAGTGCGTATTTTGAAGCTGACAGCGCGGCGCGGCTGCAAATACGTCATCTGGCGCCGGGAATGATGCGAATCGCGTCATACAGCTTACAGTGAAGCCCGGACGCTATGAGAGAGAGGGGAGGCGCGCAGGGAGGCGCGATTTTGAACATAGACTGACAAGCACGCCTGAATAGGCGTGATATGAAGAAGAGGGGCTGCCTTGATGAGTGACTATGAATAGCATAGTCACTCATTATCATGACTAATCAGGTACTTATAAAACGTTTATATTCACTTTGACTAATGCCATTTAGGAGCTAAAAGGAGTGTAGGGACAGTGTTAATATGCTCTAGGGACAGGTTTTAATAGGTTTAGAGGTGATTTGGGGGTGACAGGATCCCTTTAAACAAGCTGCATTAAATTGCTATCATAGACAATTTGGACAATTAATCTAGAGAAAACATATTGTAGTTTGTTTTATTATTAGAAAACGACAATGCAAAGAACTTTGATACCTATTGTACACTTTATGCCCCCAAAATGTTTTATTTTGCATGCAGTTTACATTGAAAAGGAATTTTATATCAACCACACCCTTACAACTGAATTACTAATGTCTATTTTGTGCTGCTGCACCGTTAAATTGCATCTATGTGATGTATTTAAATAGGTGGTGTTGATTTTGTGTTATATGATTTTTACACTTATTAGGCTACATGCAGACTGCGTTTTTTTTCTTTGTTTTGTGCTGCGTTTCTGTTGTAATCTGCTGATAAACTGGATCCATTGTTTTTTTTGAGTGTTAAAAAAAATGGATCTGTTTTTTGATGCGTTTTTAATCAGTTTTTAAGTGCTGCGTTTTTTTTTCCATTTTGAAGGGCTCCTATGGGAAAAATGCTGGACAAAAACACAGCAGAAATTGACATGTGATTTTCCAAAACGGAGCTCTCCTAAAGTGAAAAAACGGACCACTTTAATATTCAGCAGGGTCACAGAAGAGCATATCTCACAACTTTGCAGCCCTTACAAAGTAGTTTTACTCCTATTAAAGCTGCCAGATTCCCATTTAGTAATAGAAAAGATGTAATGATGTAGCGCATACCAAACTTTTATGGTTTGAAAAATGTATTTGTATCAGAATTATATTGTCAGATATAAAATTTGAAATAAGTTTCAAAAATAAAATTAAAAAAATCTAATATATAGCTGAATGTGTGTATGTGTGATGTGTGTATGTATATCCGGGATATACCCTGATCACGGTGCCCGGAGTGGCACTGAAACGCGTAGGTGGAAATAAAGAAGGGGGGTCTTTTACCTAAAGACTTGTGACTGATTATTTAAAGTAGCGCGGACTGTCTATACACAATCCCTGGATCTGATCATCTTTACACGTGCTACATGGCGGTGGAGGTCCTGCAGCAGCTTATAAACTACATGCAATAAAAACTAGTTGTGGGTGCACACAACTAGACCAGGTGAGTGCACCTCTTTTTGATCTGAGTGTGGAATCAGTGTCATATTGATAGGGCACTATTGCGCCTCGCTTGTCTCCTTTATCTTTTTCTATAATCCCGGATATACACACATACACACATACATACACACACACATTCAGCTTTATATATTAGATATTATATTTCTTATAAATGGGTCCGACTAATTTAGTTGCCATTTCTGTGTATATATATATATATATATATCTGTCTATACCGTATGTGTATATATTTTTATAGCATAAAAAGAAAAAAGATAGCGGCACTCACCGGGCGTGTTTCAAAGGTGCTTTATTTGGGTACCCTCATTCCAGGGTCCCACTCAGGAGGGAGGGGGTGCAGAGACAGCAGAGATGACGGATCTCCGTTTCGGGGCTCCTACCCCTTCCACGGACCTCAATGACATTGAGGTCCGTGGAAGGGGTAGGAGCCCCGAAACGGAGATCCGTCATCTCTGCTGTCTCTGCACCCCCTCCCTCCTGAGTGGGACCCTGGAATGAGGGTACCCAAATAAAGCACCTTTGAAACACGCCCAGTGAGTGCCGCTATCTTTTTTCTTTTTATGCTATTATTGATGTGATATATAGCGGGCACCCAGAGGCGGCCAGCAATGCCCCACCTCGCATATACCCATATGAAAAAATAAGCACTTCTCCTAACTTAGCAGTGCCCAGTGAACGGACTTTTTTTGTATATATTTTTATACATACCGTATATACTCGCGTATAAGCCGAGTTTTTCAGCCCAAAAATTGGGCTGAAAAGTACCCCCCTCGGCTTATACGCGAGTCAGTGCTGTATACCGATGTATACATCAGCCCACGTAATGCAGGGCCCCCCCAGCCTCGCTCCGGTCACCTGTAAAAGAAACTATACTTATCACAGTGCCGCTGTCCGCGCCCGCTCGCACCCGCTCGCAGCTGCCGTACGCGATCCTCCATCTTTATGCGTCTTTTTCCTGTTTCTGTGCTCGTCGCAGGCAATGACGTCATTCCCTGCAACGAGCACAGGAAACAGGAAGAAGAGGCATGAAGATGGAGGATCGCGTACGGCAGCTGCGAGCGGGTGCGAGCGGGCGCGGACAGACAGCGGCACTGTGATAAGTATAGTTTCCTTTACAGGTGACCGGAGTCAGGCTGGGGGGGCTCTGGATAACGGGGGCTGCTGTATACTACCGCTGGGGCTGCAATATACTGCAATATACTGCCACTGGGGCTGTATACACCACTGGGGCTGCAATACCACTGGGGCTGCTGTATATAGGGGCTGCAATACCACTGGGGCTGCTGTATATAGGGGCTGCAATACCACTGGGGCTGCTGTATATAGGGGCTGCAATACCACTGGGGCTGCTGTATATAGGGGCTGCTGTATACACCACTGGGGCTGCAATACCACTGGGGCTGCTGTATATAGGGGCTGCAATACCACTGGGGCTGCTGTATATAGGGGCTGCAATACCACTGGGGCTGCAATACCACTGGGGCTGCTGTATATAGGAGCTGCAATACCACTGGGGCTGCAATACCACTGGGGCTGCTGTATATAGGGGCTGCTGTATACACCACTGGGGCTGCAATACCACTGGGGCTGCTGTATATAGGGGCTGCAATACCACTGGGGCTGCAATACCACTGGGGCTGCTGTATATAGGGGCTGCTGTATACACCACTGGGGCTGCAATACCACTGGGGCTGCTGTATATAGGGGCTGCAATACCACTGGGGCTGCTGTATATACCACTGGGGGCTGCTGTATATCATACTGCTGGGGCCTGTATACCACTGCTGGGGGCTGTATACCTGTGCTGGGGTCCACCCTCGGCTTATACGCGAGTCAATAGATTTTCCCAGGTTTTGGGGGCAAAAGTAGGGGGGTCGGCTTATACACGGGTCGGCTTATACACGAGTATATACGGTATATATCTAATATATAAAGCTGAATGTGTGTATGTGTGTATGTGTATGTGTGTATGTATATCCGGGATTGGCATCTACACCGTCGCAACTACAGCTACAAAAATTTGCACAGTCACACGTCTGGACCCCGGGAGCGTCATAGGCTATGTTGTGAGGCGAAATTTTAACCCTGTGCGTTCCAGTTCGACAAACAATTTTGCCCCTATCTACATAATGGGGAAAACGTGAATGGAAAAGTGTTGGAGGAAAATCGACAGCTGTCAGCTATAGAGACAAAATTTTGCACAGTCACACGTCTGGACCCCAAGAGCGTCATAGGCTATATTGTGAGGTGAAATTTTGAACCCGCGCATTCCAATTCACCAAACAATTTTGCCCCTATCTATATAATGGGGAAAAAGTGACAGTTACCAGTTGACAGTTGTGAATGAGAGGGGCTTAATGATAGCACCAAAGACTAACAGCACATACCAGCATATAGTCACTAAGATGGGGCCCCAACATGAGATATTCACCACACATGGGGACATGTATACACACCACATGCACACAAAGAGTAACAGCAAGTGTATAGTCGCTAAAGTGCAGCACCAACATTGGATACTCACCACGCACACGAACAAACACACACACACCACAAAGAGGCACACACAACACAGAGACACACACCTCCCCCAAGGGGGGACACACACACTCTATAGCGACACATGCACTCACCCCACAGGGACACACACACACCACAAAGAGACACACATAACACAGACACACACACACCACACAGACCCCCCCACAGGGACACACACACATAGCCACCCTATAGGGACACATGCACTCACCCCACAGGGACACACACACACCACAAAGAGACACACACAACACAGATACACACCACACAGACCCCCCCCACACAGGGACACACACATACACACCCTATAGGGGCACATGCACACACCCCACAGGGACACCCACACCACAAAGAGACACATACAACAGAGACACACACCACACAGACCCCCCGCCCCCCACAGGGACACACACATCTACACCCCAGGGACACACACACCACACAGACAAACACAGATGTGCACAAATCACCTCACACAACTCGCCTCATACGTGTGCTATCTTTAATTTCCAAACATAAACATCTGATTAAAAACAGCCAATGTGCAACACATGTGCCATATAGGGAATTAAGGCAGATGTCAGTCACATGAGCCGTCTATTATGTGTATGTGTGAGGTAACATATACTGCCCGGCCAGGGGAGGGGTTTACTTTTGGCTGGAGATTTATTAGGCTGCCTATAGCAATCAATCACAGCACAGCTTCTATTTTCCTACGGGTCATTAATATGACATATTCAAATTCTATTTTGCTATAGCTAACATCAGTTATTTATTAACCCGGGCATATATACTAGCTGTAGTACCCGGCTACGCCCGGGTTAATAAATAACTGCTGTTAGCTATAACAAAATAGAATTTGAATATGTCATATTAATGACCCGCAGGAAAATAGAAGCTGTGCTGTGATTGATTGCTATAGGCAGCCTAATAAATCTCCAGCCAAAAGTAAACCCTCCCCCTGGCCGGGCAGTATATGTTACCTCACACATACACATAATAGACGGCTCATGTGACTGACATCTGCCTTAATTCCCTATATGGCACATGTGTTGCACATTGGCTGTTCTTAATCAGATGTTTATGTTTGAAAAATAAAGATAGCACACGTATGAGGCGAGTTGTGTGAGGTGATTTGTGCACATCTGTGTCTGTCTGTGTGGTGTGTGTGACCCTGGGGTGTGTGTGTCCCTGTGGGGTGAGTGCATGTGTCCCTATAGGGTGTGTATGTGTGTGTGTCCCTGTGGGGGGGGGGGTCTGTGTGGTGTGTGTCTCTGTTGTGTGTGTCTCTTTGTGCTGTGTGTGTGTGTGTCCCTGTGGGGTGAGTACACGTGTCCCTATAGGGTGTGTATGTGTGTGTGTCCCTGTGGGGGGTTCTGTGTGGTGTGTGTGTGAATCTGTGTTGTGTGTGTCTCTTTGTGGTGTGTGTGTGTCCCTGTGGGGTGAGTGCATGTGTCCCTATAGGGTGTGTATGTGTGTGTATCCCTGTGGGGGGGTGTCTGTGTGGTGTGTGTGTGTCTCTGTGTTGTGTGTGTCTTTTTGTGGTGTGTGTGTGTGTCCCTGTGGGGTGAGTGCATGTGCCCCTATAGGGTGTGTATGTGTGTGTGTCCCTGTGGGGGGGGAGGTCTGTGTGGTGTGTGTGTGTCTCTTTGTGGTGTGTGTGTGTCCCTGTGGGGTGAGTGCATGTGTCCCTATAGGGTGGCTATGTGTGTGTGTCCCTGTGGGGGGGTCTGTGTGGTGTGTGTCTGTGTTGTGTGTGTCTCTTAGTGGTGTGTGTGTGTGTACCTGTGGGGTGAGTGCACGTGTCGCTATACGGTGTGTGTGTGTGTCCGTGGGAGTGTGTGTGTCTCTGTGTTGTGTGTCTCTTTGTGGTGTGTGTGTGTTTGTTCAGGTGCGTGGTGAGTATCCAATATTGGGGCTGCACCTTAGCGACTATACACTTGCTGTTACTCTTTGTGTGCGTGTGGTGTGTATACATGTCCCCGTGCATGGTGAACATCTCATGTTGGGGCCCCACCTTAGTGACTATATGCTGGTATGTGCTGTTAGTCTTTGGCGCTATCATTAAGCCCCTCTCATTCACAACTGTCAACTGGTAACTGTCGATTTTTCCCCATTATGTAGATAGGGGCAAAATTGTTTGGTGAATTGGAATGCGTGGGGTTAAAATTTTGCCTCACAACATAGCCTATGGCGCTCCCGGGGTACAGATGTGTGACTGTGCAAAATGTTGTGGCTATACCTGACAGCTGTCGATTTTCCTCCAACACTTTTCCATTCACTTTTTCCCCATTATATAGATAGGGGCAAAATTGTTTGGTGAACTGGAACGCGCAGGGTTAAAATTTCGCCTCACAACATAGCTTGTGACGCTCTCGGGGTCCAGATGTGTGACTGTGCAAAATTTTGTGGCTGTAGTTGCGACGGTGTAGATGCCAATCCCGGATATACACACATACACACACATACACACAACATACACACATTCAGCTTTATATATCAGATAGATAGATAGATAGATAGATAGATAGATAGATAGATAGATAGATGTGAAATCAGATGTTTACATACACTATATCACTATATACAAAGACACATATGCATGTTCTTCCCACTGTACCACATAATACACCTCTCCTTTTTTAGGTCAATTAGGATGACCATAATTATTTCTATTTGCCAAATGCCAAAATAATGAGAGCAAGAGACAATGTTTTAAGTCATTTTTATGACTTTCTGAAAAGTCACAAGTTTACATACATTTCATTAGTATTTGTTAGCATTACCCTTGAACAGTATGACTTCAAATAAACATTTTGGATATCCTTCCATAAGCTACTCATAATAGTTAGTAGGAATTTGGGCCCATTCCTCCTGACAGAAATGGTGTAATTGAGCCATGTTTGTAGGTTACCTTGCGCGCACCTGCCTTTTCAGCTTTGCCCATAAATTTTCAATAGCGAAAAAAAGACGTCACCGGACAAGACCCGATGCTGCTGGCTTGGGACACTGTGTGTGGGGCGTAGGGCAGGAGGGCGAGAGCCAGTGCAGTGAGATGACCAAGAAAGGTACACCAGAAGGAGTCCCAGTAAAGTGCTTTGTCATCGAATTTTGGTTTATAGTTATTCAGTTTCGGAAGAAATGAAGTAGAATAACTTTCTTTTTTTGTTTTATTTTATTGTGTTATTAAAAATCCTTTGTGGATTGGTGATAGTGCAGTGATTTTCACAGTGTAACCGACCCCCAAGATATTAGACAAACAACCGTCTATACAAACATGGATCATTGGGGGTTTCCCAGGGTTGAGAACAATACACTTGCTTTTTGTCTCTGTCATGTAGGTTTGGGGAGAGATACTCCTTGGACACAGTACGTCTCCAAGTTAGATCAATCCGAGCAAACCAGTTCAGTCCTGTCAAGTTAGTAAATGTAGTGTTTATTGTATCGTTCCTATGCCAGTAGTCCAACCCATAAACCGTGTCCAGGACAAAAAACAACTGTATTGTTCTCAACCCTGGGAAACCCCCAATAATCCATGTTTGTATAGAGGAATGTTTGTCTAACGTCTTGGTGGGTTACACTGTGAAAATCAGCAATCTACAATGGATTTTTAATAACACAATAAAAAACAAAAACAAGAAAGTTATTCTTCTTCATTTTGTCCCAGTAAAGTGCACCTAAGTTACCTGAGAGTTGGCTGGATCCCTGACCCAGAGGACACAGCACCTGGCTGGCTGTTGTAACCTGGAGACTGTGAGTTAAGTGTGAGGACTGCATCCTGCTGTGTCCTCAGATTTATTTACTGCGTCACCCAGGGCCGGCGTCAGCACCCGGCGTACCCGGGCAAGTGCCGGGGCCCGACTGCTTGGAAGGGGCCCACCGGGCCCCTGAGGGCTAGGGTCACACTTGTGTTGTGACCCTAGCCTGACGCAAGTATTGTCTGCTGCAGCGCAGAGCGTTTAACGCTATGCGCTGCCAGCAACTGAGCCCATAGAAACCCGATGTTTACATTGACAACCAGTGGTTGTCAAGGTAAACGTCGGGTTTCTATGGGCTGCCTCCAGCGCATAGCATTAAACGCTATGCGCTGCAACATACAATACTTGCATAAGGCTAGGGTCAAAATGCAAGTGTGACCCTAGCCTCAGGGGCCCCTGAGCACTGCCCCCACAGCCAGAGCCATATCCAGGGGGCAGCTGGGGGGTCATTTTCAGGCTCCTGCAGCACCGGAGGGTCTCCCTCCTCCCCCCTCCACGGGAGCCGACAGAGCTGCACACTCTGGGCTCAGGCTGATAGGACCTGTGATGATGTCAATGGATGGGGAGGAGTCAGGGGTCTCATGATCAGCTCCTCAGTGTATCCAGGACTGTGCAGTGCTGGCCACCATGAATGATGCTCAAATAAGGTGAAGTTTGTGTGTGGTCAGGAGGCATTCAAGTGTGAATGTAGCAGAGGTGAGTGTGTACTAGGTGTATGGCAATTAGGTGAAGGTTATGTGTGGGGTCAGGAGGGATTTACAGTGTGAATGTAGTAGAGGCAAGTGTGTACTACCGTAGGTGCATGGAGCAGAGCCGTGTGTGTACGAGGTGTACGGAGCGGAGCCGAGTGGGTACTAGGTGTACAGAGCGGAGCCGTGTGTGTACGAGGTGTACGGAGCAGAGCCGAGTGTGTACGGAGCTGAGCCCAGTGTGTACGAGGTGTATGGAGCAGAGCCGTGTGTGTACGAGGTGTATGGAGCAGAACCGAGTGTGTACGAGGTGTACGGAGCAGAGCCATGTGTGTACGAGGTGTACGGAGCAGAGCCGAGTGTGTACGAGGTGTACGGAGCAGAGCCGTGTGTGTACGAGGTGTACGGAGCAGAGCCATGTGTGTACGAGGTGTACGGAGCAGAGCCGAGTGTGTACGAGGTGTACGGAGCAGAGCCGTGTGTGTACTAGGTGTACGGAGCAGAGCCGAGTGTGTACGAGGTGTACGGAGCAGAGCCGTGTGTGTACGAGGTGTACGGAGCAGAGCCGAGTGTGTACGAGGTGTACGGAGCAGAGCCACGTGTGTACGAAGTATGTGTACCAGTGGTAGCCCCCCGCGGATTCCGCTCCTATAGTCTCAGCCGCCTTTGCCAGCAGCATTCTTCTCCAGAGTCTCTTCTGCCGCTGTCTGCATTCTGCAGCTCAGCATGGAGGGGCACGATGTCATCACTGTGCTGATATGTGCAGAGCGATCGGAGGAGACCGGAGTGGCAAGAAGAAAGGTGAGGAGAAGAGAGATTCGGACGGCCAGACACTCCGCTTGGCTGCGGTGCCACCCATATGGCAGTGTGGCTCCATTGAGCTGCTTGCATTATTTGTGTGCTTGAGGATGCTTGTGTATATACCAAGCATCCTCAGACGCACAAAAATGCAACATTTTGCATTTGAAGGGTATTTTTAAAAAGCGCAAGGGAACGCAATCGCATTTTAGCTCGCTCCTAACAATGTGTAATATACTCACTGTCAGAAACAGCTCTTGCTGGTTTCAGCAGTCACTGTTCCTGTAAGGGCCCTTTCACATCAGCAGTATTTTCAAATCGCGGCAGATGCGGTGAAAAAACCGCATCTGCCACAATTACTGCATAACCGCGACACTTGCGGCACACTTGCGGCAAGCCCCATGCAATGTCTATGGGGCTTGCGGTAAGGGTGCGGCAGGTGCGGCAAGTGCGGTTTCGGCACTTGCGGCAGGTGCGGCCGCGAAAAAAACCGCTGCTTGCAAGTGTGCCGCAAGCGTCGCGGTTATGCGGTAATCGCGGCAGATGCGTTTTTTTCACCGCATCTGCCGCGATTTGAAAATACCGCTGATGTGAAAGGGCCCTAAGGCTGCCTTCACATAGGAGTTTTTTTAAAAATGTGGCAGTTGCGGTAAAAAAAAACCCGCATCTGCCGCATTTTCCCTCTAGCGGCTGCACTTGCTGCACGTTTGCGGCAAGCCCCATGCATTGTCTATGGGGCTTGCGGTAAGTGTGCGGCAATGTATATATATATATACATATATATATATATAGTCCACGATATGTACTTAAAGGGGGCCCACTGAGACTTTTCGCCCGGGGCCCACAGAAACCTGGAGCCGGCCCTGGCGTCACCTGCCCTGTACTATGTCAGTAACCATCATCATGCAAAAGGAAAAGGGAGAAGGAGGGGCGTAATGTGCGGCACCGGTGAATTATAACTAACTTGTTTATTCAATATGCCGAATGGCCACTCATCCCTGAAGTTGTGCTGTGTGCACAACAACAAACCGAATCTGGAAACCTCAGGGTCCTCCAGTGTGTGCAGTACCGCTGTCTGGCAATCCTGCTCTCTCCTCGGTCTCCTTGCGGGTCACGTGATCGGGGGCGAAACAGACGTCACCGCAGGTCCTCCAGAGATTAGTGTTGGAAACGCAGGTCCTATGTATCAGGAATCCTGCTATTCTTATTGCTCCCAGGACCACAGTATGGGTGATTTTGATATTGCAGGACCTAAAAGCAGCTCCACCAGGGATCCCTAAAGGGGATTTAATCATGCCAAAAAGAGAATTAGACTTTATACTTGCCCTGGGGCCTTCCTCTACCCGTGGAGAGCTGTAAGATCTCTGCTGCGTCACCAACTGCCCCAGTGGACCTTAACCGCAGCGTCGGCCATCCAATTGCTGAATACCACTCGTGGCATCACAAATTAATTCCCCATATAAACTTCCCCCATTTTTATGACACGGCCAGGACCACGGAGTCGGGTCACGCCATGACACATCCCAAGAAAGAACTGTCTGGACCGGTTCCGAATACCCCGTGGCCCTGGCATGGGCGTGTCATATACATTATAATGGCCCCACATTGTCCTGTGGGCACCATGGGGCCGTGGGGGTATTCGGAACTGGGCCTCTCGATGTCCTCGAGCGTCAGGGGGATGTCACGGTGGCATGACCTGGTCCATGGCTACCCAGATGGGCGGTCAATGAAAAGGGGGAAAAGAGTTTGTTGATAAAGAGGGGTAAAAGAAGTTCAAGAGTAGAGTTTGTCGTGACGACACCCGTGGTATGCGGCTATTAGGTGGCTGCTGCTGCGGTCTGGGACCTCTGGGGATGGTGGGATGGCAGCTGTGATGGTTTTGCTCCCCACAGGTGGAGCGGATCTCCAGGGTAGAGGTATTGGGTAATGGTGGGCCGGCGGGGCCGATCTGTCTGCAGGGAGGTGGTCGAAGTGGCTCACATGCAGGACCCTCCGGCCTGCGTGGGTTATCAGTCTACTGCTCCTCAGGTGAGAAATGAAAAGTCCCACACCCAATGCTTAATTCCAAACTCGGTTTACTTAGCTTTTCTATGTAGGCACCACAGGGTACAGTTGTTGTTACAGTTTCAGTCCGGATAGTCCTCAGCAACCAGGATAGGTCATCCAGGACACCCCCTTTATGTTCCTTTCTTCTTGGGCCTTCCTTCCTCTGTGCTGCCTGCTCTCCTTCTTCCTGCACGTGTCTCCACGCACAGAGCTCCAATCCAGCAGCCACGGGCCTTGTCAGGAGACTGGCTGTGTCTACTGACACTAGTACGGCTGTCTTCTCAGCGGAAGTGCCAGGAGTTGGCCACAGCTCCTCTAGACCTCGTGGCCACCGGTTCCATGGTGGGAGCTTGGAATCTCTTTGCCACCTTTAGGACAAGGTCCCTGGTGCTCGCCCTGCCTCTCCGCTTCACTGCAGACTTGGACACATGGGTGGATCGCTTACTGCCTGTGTCCCTAGGGCGCCCTCTGTCTCCTCATGGTCTCTGACCTCGGGACCCGGAATGAGCCTCAGCTCCACTCAAGTCCTCTGGGTCCTCCTTCTCTGTCCTCTCTGCTCCCACATTCTGCTCTCTCCTCAGCTGAACTGCCACTTCCTGTTGTCTTTCTCTTTTGTCTACTCTTCTACTTCCTTACTGCTTCTGTACTAACTTCCCACCCACCACCTATCACTCCATGCCATCCCACTGACTGCTTGAGCCGTCCCACTGACTGGGTTCACCCGCGGCCACTGGGACCGGGTGCGTTGGGTGTGCTTGTGGGTGACTGGACTACCAACCTGTTTACTGAGAACAGGAATACTACACCGTGGATTGGGTGCAGTACCCCTCTGTGGTGACCAGACCGCAGGGGTGCCACACCTTCATAGTCCTCCATGCAGTATAATGGGTCTCACATAATCCTCCATGCAGTTAAAGGGGCCCCACATAGTCCTTGTTATAGTATAATGGGCCACACATTGACTTCCATATGGTATAATGGGTCCCTCATTATCTTTTAAATAATATAATGGGCGATATTTACATATCTATTCAGTACAAAGGGCCCCACATTGTATGTGATGCCGATACAGTTGAAAGTGTGAAACCGGGAAGGGGCCATGAATCATAGGTTTCATAGTGGCGGCATAGCCTGCCGCTATTGTCAGTACACCACTGAAATCAAGTATTTAAAGAAAATATGTAAAAGAGCTGTCGAAATCACTAAAAAATTGCATCAATATTGCATTGCTTGACAGTTCTCAATTACAGCTTAACATAACAAAGATATGACAATCTGAATTTATGGAAATATGAAATCCTATTTCACATTGAAAGCCATGGAGATCTGACTAACCATTAGGTATTCAACCAAAGGTGCATTCAGTTGATCGTATAAATTAGATTGAGATTGGACCACAATATACTGGCCACGTGTCTCTCAACCTCAGTGTCATAGCTGCATACCCTGTTTCCCTGAAAATAAGACATAAACATGGAAGACTATTGTATTGAATATAATGAAGATTTATTGAAGAGAATCTAGCGTGTGCCAGCATTACATCTTGATATCAAAAATAAGACAGTGCCTTATATATAGTTTTTGCTCCTAAAGATGTGCTAGGTGTTATTTTCACAGGATGTCTTATTTTTGCATCAAGAAGAATTCACATTTATTGTTGAACAAAAAGCCCCCAATATCCCCATCATCCCCTTGCAGCCCCCATCCTCCCATTGCAGCCCCCAATATTCCCATCATCCCCTTACAGCCCCCAATATCCCCATCACCCCCTTACAGTACCTGCAAAAAAAAAAACCCCACACACACATACCATATACCCCCCAAAACACACACCCACCCACACACACACACCCTTTCCTTTCTCACCTGTCCTCTGCGGTTCGCATTGTGCAGTACTTAATATGGTGCTGATCTCAGATCCCTGCCTCAGCTGCTGTAGATGTATGGCAAGCCAATCAGCTGGCCTCTGTTTGGTCAGTGGCTTACTGTACATCTTCGACGGCTGAGGCAGGGAGCTCAGAGCGGCACTGGAATAAATACAGTGGTGGACACTGGGACAGTAGACAATACTGCAATAACTGGTATGGATCAAAGCAGCAGGCCCTGGTCTTCTGTTGAGTGGGCATGCTCAAAAAAAATCACTAGGTCTTATTTTAAACACTGTAGGAAAACCTCTACTAGGACTTTTTTTCAGGGGATGTCCTGTTTTCAGGGAAATACGGTACATACTGTATGTATGAAGGTGTCATGCATTGGTTGGTAGAGTTGAAGCCAGTCCGAGCATTGCGGTCTGACCTTATTCCGATATAGCCTGTCATCTGAATGCCCACTAATACGTATGTCTTATGTATCCCCAATATATTATAATAGCAATTTACTGTTAGGCTGCAGACTGGGAGCTCTGCATTATGTCAGGATATGAGCAGATTGCAAGACTCAGGTGACAAAATAAACACTTAGCATTGATGTAAAGTGGTAGTGGCCATCCGTCATCCTGTATCTTATGAACCAGCTCAACTGAGATGAAAGGATGAATGCCTTATTATTAACAAAGCAGAGCTACTGTAATAGGTGGGTACATATTCCATGACCTACTTTTTTATGCTATAATAAAACCATGTTAATACCTCTAAAGTGTAAATATCATTTCACTGAAAAAAAAAACAATAACCCAATACTGCAATGGTTGTTAATGATGGGTCACATAGCAGCTATGATAATGCTTTTATAAGCCATGTGGCATATTTCACACATTTTTCTGTGCTCTTTGACAAACTGCATTTTCTGGCTGTGTGGGAGTGGCCAGTCTGCCAGCACTATGTGTTAGAGCAGGCTGGTAGTGTGGGGAGCCAGCAGACAAGGGGTTAACAGAGATTGCTGTGACAAAACAGATGACACAACAGAGAAGCTTGTATAGAGGAGTGTACATCCTGACATTGCTCAACTCTGCTGTAATGTGATACATTGTCTACTTGTGAGCTGCAGTCAGCAGTGTAGGCCACGCCCCCCTCTATATTATCTCCTCACATGTGAAGACGGTTCTGACACGGAAAAAGCTTCACACACAGTGCACTGAGGACACCTTGTGGAAGGATTAGGAATGGTAACCAGCCAGAATTTTCTAATGAACTATATTACAAAGTTTACTATAATATAATCACTTGCTCTACATTATTATTAAATAAAAATTTAAAAGGCAATTACGCTTTAATACAGTTTTCCACCATCTCACAATTTTGTATTTCCATAATTCCTTACCTTTTGTGCTTTATTGCATACATGTGGTTTTTATTCTGCATGGTAAGTAAAGAAATGTAGTATTATGTATTCATTCATGAAACACTTCTGAACAATATTTGCAAATGCTACTTGGAAAGCAGTAGTCTTACAGCTCTTGTACATGATTCATTAAACTCCTCCTGTGCTGATATAAGTCGAAAAATCTATTTTAAAAATGATTGATGTAATCATTTTACTGCCTGACAGGTACTTTTGCTAACAATTTGTCATATTTTATATTAGTATTCTCATTCAAAAATTCTAACAGCCTAGATGTAAGTGCCATTTTTATCTATTCACAATGTAAGTTTGAAGCTGAAATGTTATAATTTGAAAACTGCAACGTATGAATGGACATGATATGTGTTGCATTCTGAGTGACTTGGACATATCAATGCAAATGGACATCAAAAACATAATAATATAAGGTCATCTTCCTTCTAGGCATAAAAGCACCAATTCATTAAGACACTATTAATGAAGTTGATGGGCAGTGAGGCCATTCCTCACTCTTGCTCTTTTCCAGTTCCTCCTATTTTGACAGAATTGTCCAAAAATGTGTGTGAAAATACCAAAAGGTGCTACATTTCTATGCAACTCCATATTACGCCATTTTTTCCAACTAGTCACAAAGTCTTACTGAAGACAGAGAGAGAGCGAGAGACAGAGACAGAGATCGAGACCCATTTTATTTCCTGTCCGCATCTGCATACATCAAGATTTTTTCATGCCGCAAAAACACAACATTGTGTGTTCGAGGAGGAGGTCAAAATGATGTAGTGGTATGGATCCTTTGAAATACTAATACCAACGCATGTTAAGTATAGGGACACAGGTCTGATCAGGAGGCTACAGGATTTGGGCAGATAGCGACGCAAGACAATAAAATGCAAGTGTGAAAACAGCCTAAATTGCAGACATAATATATGTCATGTTAAATATATTAGGCTCCTTTCACATCTATGCGTTTGTGCTTTTGCCTGCATTTGCCTGGCCTGTGCTAGTGCAAATGCTAGCGCAGGTGCATTTTCAGGCAAACGCAGGCAAGCACATAAGTGTATAGATGCACAGCTCCTGCGCTTGTCTGTGTTCCCGCCGCCATTACCTTCTATGGCGAACGCAGGATATGAAATGCCGGGAGCGCAAGTCTGCAAAGGGGCTGACTATGAGCGAATGGGTCACTCAGGGTGCACCAGAAACACGTAATGCGACATTTCTGGCGTGTCCTGAGTGATGCATGCACTCACACTCAGCCCATCTGCAGACCTTCGCTCCCAGCATTTTGTGTCCTGCGCTCGCCATAGAAGGTAATGGCGGCGGGAACGCAAACAAGTGCAAGAGTTGTGCATCTATGCGCTTATGTGCTTGCCTGCGTTTGCCTGAAAATGCACCTGCGCTTGCATTTGCGCTAGCGCAGGGCAGGCAAACACAGGCAAAAGCACAAATGCTTAGATGTGAAAGGGGCCTTAGTATTTTCATAAAAAAAACATTGTCCATTCTGTCCTGAAAAAAGATGTGGCATAATAAACCTTTTTTATTGTTTGGATTACAAAGTCTCCAGTTCAGACCAGGCTGAGCCAATAGGGATAGTAGGTATACTCTTCTTATTGCGAGAAGGGACCTCACTCCTCATGGTTTTTGAATTTTCTGTTACTCTGTATGGTCTCATAGTATTTGTATATGTCCCTTCTGAATTGTAAAGTGCTGCATAATATGTTAGTGCTATATAAATACAATTATTATTATTATTATTACCTCACAATGGGAGTCGGTGCCCTAACATATAACAAGCAAGTTTTTTGGTGCCCCTATTCATACGATGGCTATGTCTTCTAACCCTAAACACTCACTCTGTCCTGCCTCCAGGCATTTAATCTGTATTACTTACTGTGCGCTGTAGTAATATGGAGTGTATATTTTTCTTCACTAGGCTGTTTATAGAGAGTTCTGCCTTTAGCAAAGTTAATATCCCTTATTTAATGGTTTATAGTACTTTAGCTCCCTCTAGTGGCTGAACTTTTTACCAACTCAGGTTTCTATTTTTTATGTCTCCTCCCCTTTGCAATACATTATGCTAGTTCAGTCTCCATTTTCTCTCCATGCCTCATTCAGGAAGAGATCCTCCACCTTAATCCCTCTTGTGATAGCATCGCTGGTAAGAATTTATGTTTTCTGCAGCCATCAACTGCTCTAAATGTTACTCCAGCTTACTCTGTTGTATCCTAGGTTAGACTCTAGCTTGCTAAATGTTCCATGTATATTCTATAGCTATTTGATATATATTTTCACTGATTGTATATATGCCTATTGAATGTATTTGCACTCATTGTATATATCCCTATTGCTCCCAGTTTCTCTGAATTATACTAACACATTCAATAAAAGCACAAACTTCAGCAGCAGTCTCCTTACTGGACTCAGTATAGCGGTTTATCTGCCTGTTTAGCTTAATATGCTCAGCTTGTGTAGTGAGAACAGAACACACGCTATATAATGTCTTTGGGTGAATCAGATAAGAGAATGGACAAAAAACCACATGCGTATGGTGATGAAAAAATGGTGCAATAATAAATACAAAAAGCACACACCACCAGATGGTTAAGGTAGGTGAAGTTATAATCACTTTAGACCACCAACGGTCTGTGGTAACATAAAAAAAAAATTACCCAAATCATGACCGTACACATTTCTCTTCGCTGGGAACGAAGTTATTTAGGGGTCTACTAAAAGCTCAATGTCTAGTATTAGGCTAGGGTCACACTTGGCATGCATTTTTTAAGGTGCTTTTTCCCAGCATGCATTTTTGCTGTTAGATGTGGGGCAGCCTTAAAAAACGCATCCCAAAAATGCATGATACATTCAGACATGCGTTTTTGCTATTGGGGCATGCGTTTTTTGCATGGGGGCCTATGGATGTGTTTTTGCATGCGTTTTCACAAAACGCAAGTCTCAAAAACACATGTAAAATCTGCAAGTGTGACCCTAGCCTAAGCCAGAGAATTTTTTAATATATAGTGAGTTATTTCCAACTAAATAGGAAAAGAAACATGCCAACAAAAATATATATGAGACTCTTAGTATGAATATCAAGCTACACATAGACGATCACTAGCTAGCAAACATTACTTAGTGAGCATGTTAGCATCAATTATAATATTAACTGCAATCTGGCAGGGGCAGAGCAATTCATAATTGCAAAGCGGAGTCTTCTATTTCATATTCATAGACATCTTAAGGAATACTCCAGAAAAAAACAGTCCTGAAGAGCTTATTATTATGTATTTTCAGCCTGATGAGATACAGATCAACAGCTTGGGGGAGAGTGATATGATGCTGATCAAGAAGAAGACTCTTAGGGTATGTGCACATCAGTCATTTTGTGGGCTGGTTTTGACCGTTTTCCGTCGGCGGTTCCCGCTGGGTTTTATGTTAATTTATGTTAATCCTACCCACCGGTAGGATGAACATGCTAGTCAATAGAGTTTAGAAAACGCTGTGTACATTACAACGATTTTTGTCTTGACGATTTCAGTTTATTCACCGGTTTCCGACCGGTTGTCAAAGATAGAGCAAGCGACTTCTTTTCAGCGTTTTTCCAGCGGGTCCAGCTGAACAAGTGCAGCAAAGACCAGTCTGGAAATCGCTAAGGAACACGCCGGGGAAATCGCCAAGAACACGCTGTCCGACCGCTAGTAACCCGATCGCAAATCGTTAGCAAAACGCTAACAAAACCAGGGACACTAGCGAGTGCAGAAAACTCAGTTCTGCTAATCTCCACCGGTTCCCGGTCGTTCTGCAAAGATGCAGAAACGACTGATGTGCACATACCCTTATATGTGCTGGTCTAGGACCTATGGTATGACAGGTAAATCTCAGGGTAGGAATGTCCATAGAAGCCTCTATTGGTGAAAAAAAGAGGTAGTTTGAACCATGCTGATGCATTGAAATGTAGGTATCACTTAAGGTACCGTCACACGCTAGGATATAGGTGAACGAGATTGTTAGCTATGTCACGTGACAGCGATTATTTCGACATCGTTAGTGCATTGTCACATGCAAGGATGTCGTTAACGATCTTAAATTTGGCAACGCTCCAGCTACTTGGAGAAGAACTTTTGATCGATGTTGTATTCCAATGGTTTTATTGGTTTTAAGTTAGCAGGTATAAGATGACAAGATAATAAACATATCCAATATATCAGTACATCAAATATATCAAAACAACTTCAAGGGATGCAAATTTGTACAAATGTAGAAATCCAGTCATCAGAGATTATAGTTGCATGTATCTAAGTAAAAGAAAGGGTAAACATTGTAACGTTCAACATCTCAATATGTAAAGATTTATCTTGATCGATGTTATAAAGCGGCAGGAATAGGAGAATTATGAATGACATAGTTCAATAAGGTGTCACACTGAACGATGTTGCGGCTTCCCAGAACGTTAATTGGACGACGAACGATAGATGTGAGGTCCGGATCTCAAATCTTTGCTGAACGATCCAACAATTTATCTGTCCAACATCATTCGTGTACACACAACGACGCACTAACGATATCGTTTGAACGATCACAAATCCGTGACATTTCAACGATATTGTTAACGAGATCCTAGCGTGTGAAGTGGCCTTTACACATGGTGAAGATGAGCTCCTTCATCCACTATAACCAAAATACAGGAGCAGGGAAAAGAAAGATATATAGCCAGAGGATATATCAATGGCTGCATGCTCCGGTGCCTTGGTGGTCTCACTTATGGCCTGAATAGCTTGAAATGATCTCTCCCTGTAATTTGGCAAGCACGGTTATTTTAAATCTATATTTGGCAGCGATAATGTAAAATAAAAATCACACAACATTAAGAAATATCAAATATTGGCAAAGATAATGGACGGTTTCTTAAACATGGCATGAAATTCCTGTGAACTTACATGTGGCATGACATCCATTCTTAAAAAATTAGCAAAATGTAAGAAGGAAATCTTTTCACACTGTAATATTTCTTCCTAGGTACTCTGACAATTATTTTGATCTTTGAACATTGCAGCATTCCATGATTCATAACTTTCAAAGAGCAGAACACCTGGAAAATCTGTTTATCATCTATAATTCATGGAAAATATGAATCTCACAAAACTTTTAAAAGTGGAGAAGTTTATAATTTATTCAACCTGCAGGGATGAAAGAAAGTCTTTTTTAAGAACCTCCATTAAAAATAGCGAACAGACGGTTGCATTAGTGATAAATTACTTATTATTCATAGAGTAAGTAATCTAATAAGACATCATCACATAAACACCTCCAGCTTTTCAATGTCCTATGATATATTTTTAGATTAAATAGGTAATGACAAATTAAAATAATTAATTATTAGTATCTCTGCACATGGGTGACCACTTTTATACTGATCAAGCAACTTTTTCATCATGTATTATCACTTACTTATTTGTCATTCAGCTTTATATATACCGTATATACTCGTGTATAAGCCAACCCGTGTATAAGCCGACCCCCCTACTTTTGCCCCCAAAACCTGGGAAAACCTATTGACTCGTGTATAAGCCGAGGGTGGACCCCAGCACAGGTATACAGCCCCCAGCAGTGTGGTATACAGCAGCCCCAGAGGTATATACAGCAGCCCCAGTGGTAGTATACAGCATCCCCAGAGGTAGTATACAGCAGCCCCAGAGGTAGTATACAGCAGCCCCAAAGGTATATCCAGCAGCCCCAGTGGTAGTATACAGCAGCCCCGAGGTGTATACAGCAGCCCCAGTGGTATATACAGCCCCAGTGGTAGTATACAGCATCCCCAGAGGTAGTATACAGCAGCCCGAGAAGTAGTATACAGCAGCCCCAGAGGTAGTATACAGCAGCCCCAGAAGTAGTATACAGCAGCCCCAAAGGTATATACAGCAGCCCCAGTGGTAGTATACAGCAGCCCCGAGGTGTATACAGCAGCCCCAGTGGTATATACAGCCCCAGTGGTAGTATACAGCAGCCCCAGAGGTATATACAGCCCCAGTGGTAGTATACAGCATCCCCAGAGGTAGTATACAGCAGCCCCAGAGGTAGTATACAGCAGCCCCAAAGGTATATACAGCAGCCCCAGTGGTAGTATCCAGCAGCCCCAGAGGTAGTATACAGCAGCAGCCCCAGAGGTATATACAGCCCCAGTGGTATATACAGCAGCCCCAGTGGTAGTATCCAGCAGCCTCAGAGGTATATACAGCCCCAGTGGTAGTATCCAGCAGCCCCAGTGGTAGTATACAGCCCCAGTGGTAGTATCCAGCAGCCCCAGAGGTATATACAGCCCCAGTGGTAGTATCCAGCAGCCCCAGTGGTAGTATACAGCAGCCCGAGAAGTAGTATACAGCAGCCCCAGAGGTAGTATACAGCAGCCCCAGAAGTAGTATACAGCAGCCCCAAAGGTATATACAGCAGCCCCAGTGGTAGTATACAGCAGCCCCGAGGTGTATACAGCAGCCCCAGTGGTATATACAGCCCCAGTGGTAGTATACAGCAGCCCCAGAGGTATATACAGCCCCAGTGGTAGTATACAGCATCCCCAGAGGTAGTATACAGCAGCCCCAGAGGTAGTATACAGCAGCCCCAAAGGTATATACAGCAGCCCCAGTGGTAGTATCCAGCAGCCCCAGAGGTAGTATACAGCAGCAGCCCCAGAGGTATATACAGCCCCAGTGGTATATACAGCAGCCCCAGTGGTAGTATCCAGCAGCCTCAGAGGTATATACAGCCCCAGTGGTAGTATCCAGCAGCCCCAGTGGTAGTATACAGCCCCAGTGGTAGTATCCAGCAGCCCCAGAGGTATATACAGCCCCAGTGGTAGTATCCAGCAGCCCCAGTGGTAGTATACAGCCCCAGTGATAGTATCCAGCAGCCCCAGAGGTATATACAGCCCCAGTGGTAGTAAACAGCCCCCCCTCCTTATCATGTCCCCCCCCAGGCTGCGGCAGCTGTCAAAATAACAAACACTTTATACATCACCTTCCGGCGCAGCTCCTCCGCTCCTCCGGTCCCGACTTCTTCTTCTTCTTGTGCCGGCTTCTGTGACCGCGCGCAGGAAATGACGTCATCTCCTGCGCCCGGTCACATGACACCGGCACAAGCAGGAAGAAGAAGTCGGGACCGGAGGAGCGGAGGAGCTGCGCCGGAAGGTGATGTATAAAGTGTTTGTTATTTTGACAACTGCCGCAGCCTGGGGGGGACATGATAAGGGGGGGAAACTGTTTATTACTACTGGGGGACCCATAATAAGGAGGGGGGGCTGTGTATTGCAATATGCACGGCATCCCCCCGCCGTTGATGGACGGGGGGATGCCGTGCATATTCATTGCACTAATGAGGCGGCCCCACGTGACCGCCTGCGGTCACCGCGGCCCCCTCCTGCCTCCTCCAGCCCCCGGTCACAGCCCCCCTCCCACAGCATACCGTATGACCCGTGTATAAGCCGAGGGGGGGACTTTTCAGCCCAATTTTTGGGCTGAAAAACTCGGCTTATACACGAGTATATACGGTATGTAGAGAGGAAGAGCAGCAGTAAAATAATGGGATAGGATGTCCTAGGGGCATATATAGAAATCATAATGCCCTATAGCAGAAATCCTTATCGGTAACAACCCCCACACCTGCAACCCAAAAAATTATTTGGTAGAGTAGGTGGGATCAAGGCACATAGTTATAGTCACATAAAGGCTTATCTTTTAATTTTAAGGTTAAGTTCCCACGTTAAGGTTTTGATATTGGAAATTTTTTTGCTGTGCAAAAAATACAGTATCTCACAGTTCCCAAAAAGTTAAAGGGAGTTGAAGAAATATCATGGCCACTGTGCTGTTGTGCTCCTATCTTTTATACAGATTAAACTGACCTGTGGTGTGTGTTTAAAATCCACAACATGCCAATTTTTTTTGCTGGTATGCTGAGTTTTATACACCTATTTTCTCCAACGAAGTGCATTAGAAGCAGAAATAACACAGGTAAAAAATGCACATGCAAATTTGGTGTGTTTCTGATGCAGAGACACACGCATGTAATGTGCACGTGAATGTACAAATAAGCTAAGATGGGCAAACCCGCAGAGGTTCGGGTTCTCTTGATCCAGCTGGTCTTAAAAGAAGTTGGGTTCGGTATCGAACTTGACCCGAACTTAAGCCTGAACTCCATATGGGGTTACTACTACTAATGGTTGTAATAAGGCTAGGGGGGCTGCAAAAGGAAGCAAAATGCCAAACAATTATACTTACCAGTTTCTTTGCTACAATCAATGCTACCAGATCCGCTCATTAAGCCTTGCATATGCATATTCTTCTGCTTCCCACACTCACCCTCTGTGACAGGTTCTGTGATTGGTTGTCATCAGACTGTGCCACTACCCTCTGTGTCTGTGACTGATTTCCCTGACAGTAGTGTAAAAACAAATAAATGATTGAAAAAAAATGTTGTGGGGTCCCCCATATTTTCATCCCAGATAAAACAAATAGCTGGAAGCTGCAGCCTGCAGCTGTGTGTTTTGTCTTGGCTGGCTTACAAAATACGTTGGGACCCACCATGATGATTTATTTTTTAAATTATTTAAATAAACAATTAAAAAAAAAAACAGCAGGGTTCTCCGTTAATTTGGATAACCAGCCAAGAGCTGGGAGCTGGTATTGTCAGTTTGGGGAGGTGCATGGTTATTGGTTATTGGGCTCTCCCCAGGCTAAAAATAACAGCCTGCAAATTGGTGCATCAATTAAATGCGCCAAATCCATCAACTCATCCGGGTAATAAAAGGGGTTAATTTCAGCTGTGATTTGCCAAAAATTACAACTATCATCAAGCCCTAACCGGTTATCACGGGTGTATCAGGAGGCATGGATGAGGCTGTTAGGGCCATACGCAGAAGGTAGCAGAATCTGGCCAATCAACCAAAATCCTGAATTCTGATTCTGTCCCTTCAAGAGGTACTTCTCTGTTTAATGATTGCTGGAGGTCACTAAGATCCAGCTGATCTCCTACCTGCCTACCTTCAGCTGTCTCTGTCTATACCCCCTGACTCCCATGATGCATTCATTGCTAGTAATAGCATGTTTGGAGTTGGTGGTGTTTCGTGGCTCAGCAGAGCGTTGTGGACTGGACTCCATGTGTTATTTGTTGTCTGGCTCTCCTTTCAGCTGTTTCTCCCTCTCCACTTTGTTTCCCTGGTGTTTTACCTTTAGCTATTAGCTGGGTTGTCCAGTGTCCACCCTATCTGATCCCTAAGTAGTTTTAGCTTGAGGGACAGACAGGGATGAGGTATCCTGATCGGCGACAGTTGCGATACTGTATAGGGTTGTTAGGGGAGCCAGGTGTCAGCGCTAGTGTTTCTAGGGTTCACCAACTCCCCTCTGCCCTTAGCATCAGGGACTCCTTTTCCCACATCGTCGTCCTGCACTGGGTACCTCTCTATGCCCACAATGATATTATCATCAGCCACACCTGATTTAAAAGAAAAGGGTGAAGCTGATTTTTTTTTTTTTTCTTCTGGATTCTGTCTCTGCTTTGGCCCAGCAGCTCTAGCCTCTGACCCTGGAAGTTGCAGACATTAGGTCGTTGTTACAGGATCAGTAGTTGCAGACTGTTGTGGTGTGGGACCCTGCAGGTGGTCAGGTCAGACCTGAACCTAGATTGCTCTCCCAAATTTTTAGTATTTAAAGAAGCCTGCAAACTATACTTTTAGCTTCAGCCCAATTCCTCTGGAGATGAGCAGCAGCGTGTGGGAATTATTATGGTCTGGGGTAACAGCTATTTTCCTTGTGGAGACTTTTCTGCCAGCCAGCAGTGAGGAGACTTAAAGCCACAATGTTTCTCTGGGAAATCACTCCCAGAGGAGCATTGCGGCTTTAAGTCTCCTCACTGCCGGCTGGCAGAAAAGTCTCCACAAGGAGAATAGCGGTTCCCCCAGAACTCTTCTTAGCCTCTCACACAGCCAGATCAGAAATCCCACACACTGCACTGCTGAGGGGCAATCACCCTGAAATGCAGCATCTGCAGTTTGGGGTTCTAATCTGGCACAAAACCTGAGTCAAATTAAAAAGCTTGTTAAAGAGTCAATTATGACTTTTAGGATTGCTACCTTTATTAGATAGCATTAGAGTTTTTCACTTCCTCAGATGAAGCATTGAAGAGGCTTATTAAGTCTCCTCACTGCCGACTGGCAGAAAAGTTTACATAAGGAGAATAGCTGTTCCCCCAGACCTGGTCTTAGCCTCTCACACAGCCTACACAGAATTCCACACACTGCACTGATGAGGGGCAGTCACCAAGAAAGGCAGTGTTTGCAGTTTGGGGTTCTGATCTGGCAGAAATCCTAATTCATATTAAATGGCTTGTTAATGAGTCAATTATGACTTATAGGATTGCTACCTTTATTTGGTGACATTAGAGTTTTTCGCTTCCTCACTGAAAATGACAATTTGCATATGGGAATTATTATGCCGCTGTTACAGGGAGATCCCAATCCTGGTCTTTCTCTGTGCCACGCTACTTTGCTTGTCTCCAGTCAGTAGGTGTGGGTATTTTATGCTCTTGGACTCATCTATGATGATCCTGACCAATAGCCAAATCCAGATTGTGTCACCTCCAACAGGGAAATCGGTCAGTAGAGACTTACTGTTTTGAGATTCTAGTGGCTACAGAGCAGTGGAAATCCAGCTCAGAGCCCTTTTCAGGGACTCTCAGAAAGGTTGAAGAATGCTTTGGCGTTTATGAGATCCTGAAATCTCTGGAAGCTACCATGTCTTTGGCTATATGCATGGATAGATGCCTCCAGATAGAAGGGGTAAACCTCTTTCTCCTGAGAAACTTTTCGAGCTTGTAGTCTATTGCCGGGTCAGCAATCTGAAGGAGCAACTGCCTCCAATGTTTCTTTTTGACATTTACAAAAGAAAAAAGGGGTCTGTTTTTTGTATGGTAAATACCTTTTTTTTTATAGTCTGTTCCTCTGTTCTTAAGTGGAAGGGGACACCTGTTACCATGAGTGGTGTGGGGATGGACGAGCAGAAGGTGTGTGTATCTTCCACTTGTTAATCCTGTTTTCTCCTGGGAGCTGAGGTGGCACTAGAGAGCAGAAGTGAATGGATTTCCATATTTGTAGATAGTGATAGCGGTCATAATGGTGGATGCTTTTTTTGTAAAGAGTCATGGGCTTACCTGCAGTTTGTTATATAATCCTATTCATTTCTATACCATTGACTCAGCGCCACTTGCTCAGGGAAGTCTAATGCAGATAGTGCATAATATTAAATTGAAGGTAAAACCCCAAAACCAGGAGACAATTTCTTGCTATGTTCTGGAAGGTTTCCCCGTTCCCATTGTTCTGGGCTTGCCTTGGTTGGTTAAACATAATCCCGTGGTTGATTTGAAATCCAGGGAATTGTGGGTTGGTGTGATTTCTGTGTGGACAGTTGCTTGAAGACATCTCTTGCAGCAGTCTCTGCTGTGACATTGCCTGTATTTCTATCGGAATTTAAGGATGAGTTCTCAGAGAGGGATTATCAGGATTTGCCTCCTTACTATGTGTCCTATTACCCTGATTCCTGGAGCTAAACTACCCAAGTCCAGGATGTATAATATTTTTGGTCCTGAGAGACAAGCCATGAAGGATTTCATTGCCACCAGCGCCGGTCTTTGTAGATAGGAATTTAAAGTTTCAAATCTTTAAGATTGTGGATTCTTGCATGTCGCACCATCCCCTCCAGTATTTGGTGCACTGGAGGTGTTACGGTCCCGAGGAAAGGATGTGGGTGTCAGCATCAGAAGTTAATGCCGCAAGGCTGATCTACGCATTTCACTGTTCCGATCCTGGCCCTGAGTGTCTGGAGACCACTCGTAGAAAGGGGGTACTCTCACAGATGTATCAGGAGGCATACATAAGGCTGTTGGGGCCACTCGCAGAAAGCCACAGTGTCTGGCAAAACAGCCAAAATCCTGAATTGTGGATCTGTCCCTTTAAGAGGTATTTCTCTGCTTGTTGATAGCTGGAGGTCACTAGGACACAGTTGATCTCCTACCTGCCTACCTTAAGCTGTCTCTATTTATACCCCTTGCTCCCATGATGGTGATAGCGTATTTGGAGTTGGTGGTGCTTCCTGGCTTAGCAGTGCATTTTGGACTTCCTGTCCTGTTTGTTGTCTGGCTCTCCTTTCAGCTAAGTGTTTCTTCCTCTCCCCTTTGTTTGTTTCACTGGTATTTTTCCTTTAGCTATTAGGTATTAGCTGGGTTGACTAGTGTCCACCCTATCTGATCCCTAAGTAGTTTTAGTTTGAGGGACAGACAGGGATGAGGATTCCTGATCGGTGACAGTTGCAGATAATGTATAGGGCTGTTAGAGGAACCAGGTGTCAGCGCTGGTGTTTCTAGAGGTCACCATATCTCCTTTGCCCTTAGCATCAGGGACTACTCCCAACCCCCCCCCCCCCCCCCCCCCCCCCATTGTCCTGCACTGGGTGTCTCCCTACACCCTGCATGACACCTGTCAAAATAAATAAATAAAAAGCTCCTTTATTTAAAAAAAAAAAACACTCTCTTTCACCTCTCTATTGGTCCCCAAAATAGTCCTGCAGGTCCGAAGTAGTCAAACATATATGATGTGCCATGAAGAATCCGGCTCTGCTACTTCCAGAAGCTAAAACAATATCCCTATTGAATTATTCACTCCAAAAAACAATATATTACAACAGAAAAGGATACCTTTTCTACAGGAATGATGACAAATGATATCAAGATATAAATGATTCCAAATTTTATTTATATTTCATATAAAAAAATCCATAAAATTATTAAAAAATCCAGAGCATATCCTCTTAGGGATCCACAGGAATACAACCACAGCAGTATATATTACATAGTATATAACATTCAAAACATTCTTTCAATAGCCACACAAATGTATATTACCATTATCTCAAGTGGCACGGTTTTGTGGTATTAATCTTATGTATAGAGGGAAACCAAAAAGTAGCTGGACTGCCAAAGAACCGGTTGCTTTAACCATTGATAACCACACTCTCACTGAGGTATCTTATATTCATATGGTATCACCAAACCTAAGCCTTCAGCATTAGCCAGTTCCCACTGTCTCTATTATAGTCCAAACAAAACCCCCTATAGAGTGTTAGGATGTATACCTGATCCTGACCGCTGTGCTGTAGCTGTGGTCCCTTCTCCCCTACGTCCGTTTCGCACCTCGCTTCTTCCGGGGGGCGTGGTTAACAACGGGTATCAGTGGGTCTTATATATAGCCCCCATCCAATGCCATTATGCCACGTCAACATCGCCCGCACACACCTCCTTATTAGCGCGTGTCCAATCAGGTCGCGCTCTCCCAGCCTCGCCCACCCGCGGCTCGACGTGCAAAGCACCGTCATCAATGCCGCAAGTGTCAGCGTGCCCAGAGCGTCAGCCATGATTTCGGGCATGCGCATTGAAACTGTGTGTGGCGATGTAAGAGCGTCTCTGTTGTTATGGCGACCATCACATGACTGATCATGTGAGTTAGCCAGACGCATTAATGTAAACAAACCTCCGTAAAACTATCTACAAGCTTCCATAATTCATATATAAGCATGACAACATTATATTAAGGAATCAACCAAATAAATACCCAATAAATATGATTATACACTACAATATTGCACCAAGGGACAGGACCAATTAAATTAAATCCAATATATCAATATATGTGTAATACTAAAGTATAAAAACACATTAAACATATAATATAATATATACCCACATACAATACAATAATCCATATAAATTAATTAACATAGATCCCTAATTAATAATATTAACAATTGATTATATTAATAATCAATTATAAATTAACAATTTATTCCCCAATATTATATAATATATAAAAATATAAAAATATATCCAATTAATTAAAGTTTATAAAGTGCAATACATACTAAACATTATGTGAATATATAAATAATTAATTACCCCAATTATTTTATTACTCTATTATATACAATTATCTATTATACATAGGCCTGAATTAACAGGACTACATAAAGTGTACAGTGCATTATTATTGATCCCATACAATCAAACACATATACTGCAGAATGTTCCCATATTCATTTGAAAATCACTATCATTCTTTAATTCATCCGATTATTTCCTCTGAGGTGATTCCCCAATTAGGCTCGTAGATCCTCATATATCTAAGACCGAAGATATTGGTATTTTTCTAAAAAATACAATAAAAATAAATTAGGCATAAATTAACATACATTAGTTCCATGACTCTATTTCCACTGAAATTATCCGTTGTATAGCATGACACCATCAATATTATAAAAAAGCACCAAAACCAAAACTCTCATTGAGTCCTTTCGGGGCCAATGTTCCAAGTCTATAAATCCATCTACTTTCAATTTGAGCCAATTTCTGGCCCAAATTTCCTCCTCTTATACCCAATTCAACCTGATCTATAGCTCTAATCTTCAAAAGGTGCGGGTTACTCTGATGAAATTGCTTAAAATGTCTTGGGAGTGTTTTAAGCTGTGATAAGTCCTCTTCATTCTTAGCTTTCTCTATAGCGAGGCAATGTTCTCTAACTCTCACCTTAACCTCCCTTGTCGTCAACCCCACATATAGTTTCTGGCATGGGCATTCTCCCACATAAATCACTCCTTTCGAAGAACAAGTAAGATGGTTTAAGATCTTAAAACTTTTTGACCCCTCCTGATTATGGAATGTCTTAGTCTTTACTAAATTAGCACAGGCCTTACATAAACCGCAGGGATAAAAACCGTAAAAATCCTTTTTTATTTTTGCTTTTCCATCCGTATTCTTTTTGGGGTTATAGTGACTATGCACCAATAGATCTTTAAGGTTTTGTGCCCGTCTAGCCACCAAAGAAGGTTTTTCAGGTAAAACCTGTTTAAGGATAGGGTCAGTCTGTAACACTGACCAATGCGCCAGAAGAATTTTTCTCAACTCATTCCAATTGTTGTTATAGGTAGTGATGTAACGTACCTTATTATCCTTTAAATCCTTCTTTTTGTCCCCTGGATAAAGCAATTCATTTCTTGTTGTTCCCATTGCTCGATTGTATCCGCGTTTTATGCTCCGATGGCCATAGCCACGTGCTCTAAATCTTTCTTTAAGATCCAATGATTGACGCTGAAAAGATTCCTCCTTGGAACACAATCTCTTTATCCGTAAGAATTGGCTAATGGGTATACCACTAATCATTGTGGGAGGATGAGCGGAATCTGCATACAGAAAAGAGTTCGTTGAGGTGGGTTTTCTATATACCTCCGTTGAAATATCACCATTTGGTAAAACTTCAATCATCAAATCCAGAAAATCAATCTTTTTTCCATATTTATACGTCAGTTTGATGTTTAATTCGTTTTGATTTAAACTAGCCATTAAGGATTCCAAATCTGCAATACTCCCCTCCCAAATGAAAAGTACGTCGTCTATATACCTTATCCATTGATGGACTTTATCCATACCAGGAACAACTTCTCCCATAAAGATCTCCCTTTCCCATAATCCTAAAAACAGGTTAGCGTAGCTAGGGGCACAAGATGCCCCCATAGCCACGCCCTGTTTTTGCAGGAAAGTTTTTCCACAAAATACAAAAAAATTGTGTGTTAACACAAATTCCATCAAAGTCAGGAGAAAATTAATCATGTCTGGTTCCATATCTGTTGTCATAAGGAACCATCTGATGGCTTTCAAACCATCGGTATGGCGGATAGACGTATAAAGCGACTCGATGTCAGCTGTTACTAAAATCATCCCCTCATCGAGATGCATCTGATCTAATTTCTGTAGGACCGATGTAGTGTCTTTTACAAAAGAGGGTAAAGACATCACTAGGGGTTTCAGATAGTAGTCCAGAATTAAACAAATCGGTTCACATAGGCTTTGGTTACCCGATATAATCGGCCTACCTGGAGGGTCCACGGCATTTTTATGAATCTTGGGGATTAGATAGAAAGTTGCGATTCTTGGCTCATATTTTGTCATAAATTCCAGCAATTTCTTGGGAATGATGTTTCCACCGACAGCGTCCTCAATAATATTCAGAAGATCCTTTTTAAAGATACAAAGGGGGTTACCATAAAGTTTTCCATAACATGTTTCATCATTGAGAAGCTTAAAAGCCTGCTTCTCATACAGAACACATGGCCATACCACCACATTACCCCCTTTGTCGGCCTGTTTAATCACAACATCATCCCAATTCTTTATTTCCTCCAAGGCCTTTAGTTCCCCCACACTCAAGTTCTTTTTACCCTTAAACCGGTCCAATTTTTCAATATCCTGTGTGACCAATTTAGTGAAAACATCAACAGCCGGACATAAACTTATAGACGGAAATTTTTTTGATTTACCACATAGATGTTGAGGAAATTTTCCTACCTTATTGCTATCTTTATCATTTTCAAGAGATTCCAAGATCTCCACTGCTTCCAACTCTTCTTCTGTCAGGTTAGTTCCATTTAATCCTGTTCTTACATGGATTCTTTTTAATAGGATCTTACGCGCAAATAGGTGAAGATCTTTTATTGTCGTGAACGGGTCTATAGTGGAAGAAGGGGAAAACGTTAATCCTTTCTCCAAAATTCTCAATTGGTCCATAGTTAAAGTATGATCTGACAAGTTTATTACCCTTCTCTGATCATCATTGGACCCGTCATTTCTGTCCACAGGGTTCTTCCTTTTTCGATTGTATACCCTCTTGAATCTTGGTTGCCTTAAATCCCTTTCAACATCTGTGTCGACAGTTGTAGTTGAACTGACTGACATAGTTCTTTTAGACTGTTCACCTTGCACCATATTACGATTTTGCCATCTAAAGATCAGAGGTTTGTTTACATTAATGCGTCTGGCTAACTCACATGATCAGTCATGTGATGGTCGCCATAACAACAGAGACGCTCTTACATCGCCACACACAGTTTCAATGCGCATGCCCGAAATCATGGCTGACGCTCTGGGCACGCTGACACTTGCGGCATTGATGACGGTGCTTTGCACATCGAGCCGCGGGTGGGCGAGGCTGGGAGAGCGCGACCTGATTGGACACGCGCTAATAAGGAGGTGTGTGCGGGCGATGTTGACGTGGCATAATGGCATTGGATGGGGGCTATATATAAGACCCACTGATACCCGTTGTTAACCACGCCCCCCGGAAGAAGCGAGGTGCGAAACGGACGTAGGGGAGAAGGGACCACAGCTACAGCACAGCGGTCAGGATCAGGTATACATCCTAACACTCTATAGGGGGTTTTGTTTGGACTATAATAGAGACAGTGGGAACTGGCTAATGCTGAAGGCTTAGGTTTGGTGATACCATATGAATATAAGATACCTCAGTGAGAGTGTGGTTATCAATGGTTAAAGCAACCAGTTCTTTGGCAGTCCAGCTACTTTTTGGTTTCCCTCTATACATAAGATTAATACCACAAAACCGTGCCACTTGAGATAATGGTAATATACATTTGTGTGGCTATTGAAAGAATGTTTTGAATGTTATATACTATGTAATATATACTGCTGTGGTTGTATTCCTGTGGATCCCTAAGAGGATATGCTCTGGATTTTTTAATAATTTTATGGATTTTTTTATATGAAATATAAATAAAATTTGGAATCATTTATATCTTGATATCATTTGTCATCATTCCTGTAGAAAAGGTATCCTTTTCTGTTGTAATATATTGTTTTTTGGAGTGAATAATTCAATAGGGATATTGTTTTAGCTGTTTTATTCTGTTTTATTACAGATTGTCCCACCTATACGGTGTTTTGGAATTTAATATGGATTTTAAAGCACGTGAATTGTCTTGGCGTACAAAGGCCGTAGATTTGTTCAGAGCAGGTACCTCGGGTGTATCGCATGACACTGCAGCATCAGTAAGAGAATTGATGCGACAATACAAAAATAATTTATATAAAAAAACCAAAATTTGGTGGACCAAAACATCTTTGGAGAGTTATGTAGAGCAAAAAATTGTACCAAGAGGTCTGAGGGTTAATATTTTTCCCACTTTTGAAATGGAAGAAGATGACTTGGTAAAGAAGTGGATGTTAACTGCAGCAAATTGCTCTATAGAATTCATTAAGATCATTATTGAAAAAAATACCATTAGTTTATCTAAATTAGATGAGCAATTGGAAAAAACAATGGAGCTGATTAAAAAAGATTCATCACCAGACACTGTTCAAAAGTGGTTGGAGGAAATGGATAAAGATCTGCAAAAATGGGAACAGGACATTAGTTCAGGAAAGCAAAGGAAATTTAAGAGAGATCTTGCAGATTACGAGACTAATAGGATCTTTAGATGGCAAAATCGTAATATGGTGCAAGGTGAACAGTCTAAAAGAACTATGTCAGTCAGTTCAACTACAACTGTCGACACAGATGTTGAAAGGGATTTAAGGCAACCAAGATTCAAGAGGGTATACAATCGAAAAAGGAAGAACCCTGTGGACAGAAATGACGGGTCCAATGATGATCAGAGAAGGGTAATAAACTTGTCAGATCATACTTTAACTATGGACCAATTGAGAATTTTGGAGAAAGGATTAACGTTTTCCCCTTCTTCCACTATAGACCCGTTCACGACAATAAAAGATCTTCACCTATTTGCGCGTAAGATCCTATTAAAAAGAATCCATGTAAGAACAGGATTAAATGGAACTAACCTGACAGAAGAAGAGTTGGAAGCAGTGGAGATCTTGGAATCTCTTGAAAATGATAAAGATAGCAATAAGGTAGGAAAATTTCCTCAACATCTATGTGGTAAATCAAAAAAATTTCCGTCTATAAGTTTATGTCCGGCTGTTGATGTTTTCACTAAATTGGTCACACAGGATATTGAAAAATTGGACCGGTTTAAGGGTAAAAAGAACTTGAGTGTGGGGGAACTAAAGGCCTTGGAGGAAATAAAGAATTGGGATGATGTTGTGATTAAACAGGCCGACAAAGGGGGTAATGTGGTGGTATGGCCATGTGTTCTGTATGAGAAGCAGGCTTTTAAGCTTCTCAATGATGAAACATGTTATGGAAAACTTTATGGTAACCCCCTTTGTATCTTTAAAAAGGATCTTCTGAATATTATTGAGGACGCTGTCGGTGGAAACATCATTCCCAAGAAATTGCTGGAATTTATGACAAAATATGAGCCAAGAATCGCAACTTTCTATCTAATCCCCAAGATTCATAAAAATGCCGTGGACCCTCCAGGTAGGCCGATTATATCGGGTAACCAAAGCCTATGTGAACCGATTTGTTTAATTCTGGACTACTATCTGAAACCCCTAGTGATGTCTTTACCCTCTTTTGTAAAAGACACTACATCGGTCCTACAGAAATTAGATCAGATGCATCTCGATGAGGGGATGATTTTAGTAACAGCTGACATCGAGTCGCTTTATACGTCTATCCGCCATACCGATGGTTTGAAAGCCATCAGATGGTTCCTTATGACAACAGATATGGAACCAGACATGATTAATTTTCTCCTGACTTTGATGGAATTTGTGTTAACACACAATTTTTTTGTATTTTGTGGAAAAACTTTCCTGCAAAAACAGGGCGTGGCTATGGGGGCATCTTGTGCCCCTAGCTACGCTAACCTGTTTTTAGGATTATGGGAAAGGGAGATCTTTATGGGAGAAGTTGTTCCTGGTATGGATAAAGTCCATCAATGGATAAGGTATATAGACGACGTACTTTTCATTTGGGAGGGGAGTATTGCAGATTTGGAATCCTTAATGGCTAGTTTAAATCAAAACGAATTAAACATCAAACTGACGTATAAATATGGAAAAAAGATTGATTTTCTGGATTTGATGATTGAAGTTTTACCAAATGGTGATATTTCAACGGAGGTATATAGAAAACCCACCTCAACGAACTCTTTTCTGTATGCAGATTCCGCTCATCCTCCCACAATGATTAGTGGTATACCCATTAGCCAATTCTTACGGATAAAGAGATTGTGTTCCAAGGAGGAATCTTTTCAGCGTCAATCATTGGATCTTAAAGAAAGATTTAGAGCACGTGGCTATGGCCATCGGAGCATAAAACGCGGATACAATCGAGCAATGGGAACAACAAGAAATGAATTGCTTTATCCAGGGGACAAAAAGAAGGATTTAAAGGATAATAAGGTACGTTACATCACTACCTATAACAACAATTGGAATGAGTTGAGAAAAATTCTTCTGGCGCATTGGTCAGTGTTACAGACTGACCCTATCCTTAAACAGGTTTTACCTGAAAAACCTTCTTTGGTGGCTAGACGGGCACAAAATCTTAAAGATCTATTGGTGCATAGTCACTATAACCCCAAAAAGAATACGGATGGAAAAGCAAAAATAAAAAAGGATTTTTACGGTTTTTATCCCTGCGGTTTATGTAAGGCCTGTGCTAATTTAGTAAAGACTAAGACATTCCATAATCAGGAGGGGTCAAAAAGTTTTAAGATCTTAAACCATCTTACTTGTTCTTCGAAAGGAGTGATTTATGTGGGAGAATGCCCATGCCAGAAACTATATGTGGGGTTGACGACAAGGGAGGTTAAGGTGAGAGTTAGAGAACATTGCCTCGCTATAGAGAAAGCTAAGAATGAAGAGGACTTATCACAGCTTAAAACACTCCCAAGACATTTTAAGCAATTTCATCAGAGTAACCCGCACCTTTTGAAGATTAGAGCTATAGATCAGGTTGAATTGGGTATAAGATGAGGAAATTTGGGCCAGAAATTGGCTCAAATTGAAAGTAGATGGATTTATAGACTTGGAACATTGGCCCCGAAAGGACTCAATGAGAGTTTTGGTTTTGGTGCTTTTTTATAATATTGATGGTGTCATGCTATACAACGGATAATTTCAGTGGAAATAGAGTCATGGAACTAATGTATGTTAATTTATGCCTAATTTATTTTTATTGTATTTTTTAGAAAAATACCAATATCTTCGGTCTTAGATATATGAGGATCTACGAGCCTAATTGGGGAATCACCTCAGAGGAAATAATCGGATGAATTAAAGAATGATAGTGATTTTCAAATGAATATGGGAACATTCTGCAGTATATGTGTTTGATTGTATGGGATCAATAATAATGCACTGTACACTTTATGTAGTCCTGTTAATTCAGGCCTATGTATAATAGATAATTTATATAATAGAGTAATAAAATAATTGGGGTAATTAATTATTTATATATTCACATAATGTTTAGTATGTATTGCACTTTATAAACTTTAATTAATTGGATATATTTTTATATTTTTATATATTATATAATATTGGGGAATAAATTGTTAATTTATAATTGATTATTAATATAATCAATTGTTAATATTATTAATTAGGGATCTATGTTAATTAATTTATATGGATTATTGTATTGTATGTGGGTATATATTATATTATATGTTTAATGTGTTTTTATACTTTAGTATTACACATATATTGATATATTGGATTTAATTTAATTGGTCCTGTCCCTTGGTGCAATATTGTAGTGTATAATCATATTTATTGGGTATTTATTTGGTTGATTCCTTAATATAATGTTGTCATGCTTATATATGAATTATGGAAGCTTGTAGATAGTTTTACGGAGGTTTGTTTACATTAATGCGTCTGGCTAACTCACATGATCAGTCATGTGATGGTCGCCATAACAACAGAGACGCTCTTACATCGCCACACACAGTTTCAATGCGCATGCCCGAAATCATGGCTGACGCTCTGGGCACGCTGACACTTGCGGCATTGATGACGGTGCTTTGCACGTCGAGCCGCGGGTGGGCGAGGCTGGGAGAGCGCGACCTGATTGGACACGCGCTAATAAGGAGGTGTGTGCGGGCGATGTTGACGTGGCATAATGGCATTGGATGGGGGCTATATATAAGACCCACTGATACCCGTTGTTAACCACGCCCCCCGGAAGAAGCGAGGTGCGAAACGGACGTAGGGGAGAAGGGACCACAGCTACAGCACAGCGGTCAGGATCAGGTATACATCCTAACACTCTATAGGGGGTTTTGTTTGGACTATAATAGAGACAGTGGGAACTGGCTAATGCTGAAGGCTTAGGTTTGGTGATACCATATGAATATAAGATACCTCAGTGAGAGTGTGGTTATCAATGGTTAAAGCAACCGGTTCTTTGGCAGTCCAGCTACTTTTTGGTTTCCCTCTATACATAAGATTAATACCACAAAACCGTGCCACTTGAGATAATGGTAATATACATTTGTGTGGCTATTGAAAGAATGTTTTGAATGTTATATACTATGTAATATATACTGCTGTGGTTGTATTCCTGTGGATCCCTAAGAGGATATGCTCTGGATTTTTTAATAATTTTATGGATTTTTTTATATGAAATATAAATAAAATTTGGAATCATTTATATCTTGATATCATTTGTCATCATTCCTGTAGAAAAGGTATCCTTTTCTGTTGTAATATACTTCCAGAAGCTGCAGTGATGGAAAATGCAACCACTCATAGCAGCTGCTGGGATACACTGACAGCTGCAGGGAGGCCTCGGCTATGAGAAGTGGTGACATCACTAAGGTCACAGGAATTCATAGACGAGGGCTATCCAGCCATTATCATTGAACTCAGTTTAACTAACTTCTGGATTGACTGGTAGCGGGACATGGCAACACAATGGTCTGGAAATGAGTTGAACTGAGTTTACACTGTCATAACCTCCAGCTGGGAACTCAATTGAACTATTCCTGGACAGCTGTGCCATGTCCCGAAATCCGGTAGCGGGTTCAACTGAGTCCACTGACAGCAGTGTGCAACCCTATGAACTCCGGTAACCTCAGTGCCATCACCACTTCTCATATCTGAGGGTTCTACCAAGGCCCAGGAGCTGCAGTGAGTGGTCGTGTTTTACATCATTTCTGGCTTTAGCAGAGCTACATTCATCGTGGGACGTCGTATGCTGGACTACTTTAGACCTGCAGGGGTGTTTTTGGGGTTAATACAGGGGTGAAATAGGGTGTGTGTGTTTTTTCAAATAAAAAATGTTCCTCTGTCTTTTGAGCTTAGTTATTTTGACTTGCAGGTTAGTAATGGGTTTGTCTATTACCAGCCTAAGGCTTGATGTGAGCTGTTATTTTTGACTAATCATAGCTGTCATTAACACCTTATATTACCCCAATTGTTACCACACCATGGTACTCAGAATGAGCCAGCTAAAGCACCAGGATTTGGTGCATCTAATTGAAGTGCCAAATCTGGGGCAGCTGTGGGTACCTATTTTTGATCTGGGGAGGGCCCAATAACTAGCCGCCCAAGCTGACAATACCAGCCCCCAGTTGTTTGCTTTATCTTGGCTGTTTGTCAAAATTGTGAAGGACCGCACATCCATTGTTTTTAATTATTTATTTAAATCATTTAAAAAAAAAAATGGGAGTCCTCTGTGTTTTGCTACCTAGCCAAGAGAAAACAGCACTGCTTTATCTGCCCTGAGGATAAAATTGATGAAGGAGGGCACTGAAACGCGTAGGAGAATAAAGGAGGTTTTGATGAAGATTTTCTACTCGTATTTATTGGAGTGAGTGATCCTGGCAGCGCGGACTACAGCACACCTTTTTTCCCTAAGCATTGATAAATTATGGGGACTTCATGTCATTTTATAAAAATTTTTATTTATTTTTACACTAAAGTGAATGCAAACAATCAAGGACACTAGCACAGAGGGTTGACGCACAGTCTGCAACCAATCACAGAGGCTGTCACAGAGGGTGGGCGAAGGTGCAGAGAAATATGCATAAGGTTTAATGAGTGGACCCGAAAGCAGTGACATCAGCATGGAAGCCCAGCACGTATAATTGTCTTGCTTTATTTCCCATTTTGTACCAGTAAACCTTGCTAATTGGCTCTTTTTTAACAAGCTTTATCTGGACTGCCAAACCCAAACAGTAATACGGACTTCCCTGAGAAGGTATGTTCTGGGTCCATGCACGGACACTAGGTATGGCCATCACTTCAAATAAGAATTTGTCAATGCAAAAAAACAGGAAGTTTCAAAAAATGAAGCAAATAATTTTGAAGCATTACATACCAAAAAGATAAAAAAGACTGCAGCATAAAAAAAAACGATAAAAACGTGAAAAAATGCAGTAAAAATGCAACATAATTTTTATTTCATTTTATTAGCTCCATGGACTATGATTTTTTTGATAACATACAAGATGTTTGTTTTTTTCATTCCCCCATCTCTATTTTTTCGATCACTAATTACAAACTAATTTCTTCAATCAGTGTGCAGGGTGTGGGTCCTGTCTCTTGCGGGTTGGATTTATATTTAAAGTTGATTCCAGTTACATGATGTTATACCTATGAAAAAGGATCAGATTTGTGAAATCCAAAATGCAACAGTTACACAATGGTTTTTATTTCTTCATATTTTTAATACATGTAATTTAAAATGGATTAATAAACTCATTCATTTTATAGTTTTATTTTTGTGAGACTCTCCTTGGATGCAGGATTATTCTCTTGGTTTTCTTACAGCTTCAAGTATTGTCTTCTTCAGGACCATTGACCTGGATATTATCCGAGCACCACCTTTTCCATTTTTTAAAATGATAAATTTTGGTTGTGGTTATTTTTATTACTACTGAATGGGTTTGTAATGTTGGGTATCTGATAGACACCTTGACATGGCTAACTTCTGGTCTTGATGGCAGCTAACATTAAACATCTGGCATTACCCGATTTGCCAACACAGACAGTGGGAAAAACCAAGGCGAAGCACTAGAATTGGCGCATCTAATGGGGGCGAAACTAACGCTGAGATGCAAGGTGATTGCCACTCATCAGTGCAAAGTATGAGATCTGATATGGCTGTATGGGGGGCTAATATGGGGTCTAAGGAAACACCTATTCTCCTTGTGCATACTATCATTGAGGAGACATTTAGCCACAATGCTCCTCTGGGAAATATGCAAATTTTCTCTTCAGAGAGAAAGTAGAAAAACTCTAGTGTTCTGGACTGATGAGGGGCAAACATCCTGAAATGCAGCATCTGCAGATTGGGGATCTGATCTGGCATAAATCCTAAATCATATTGAAAGGCTCATTACAGAGTCAATTTTGACTTTTAAGATTGCTGCTTTCAGTAGGCGGCAATAGAGTTCGTCCACTTCCTCCCTGAAGAGACAATATGCATATTTCCCAAAGGAGCATTGCAGCTCAAAGTCTCCTCACTTCTAGCATACAGGATTAATCTCCACAAGGAGAATAGCTATTCAGTTAGATTTCAATGGACATATGGCACTGGTCTTATTAAAATGTTAACTCCTTACCGACACAGGACTTTGTACAACGTCCTGGGCCGGTAAGGGGGCTTTGATGTGAGCTCCGGCGCGGCGCTCACATCAAAGCTCCGACATCTCAGCTGATCTCCCACCTCTTCCTATAAGCCTACAACACACACTGAGACCCTATCCACTGCACCATCTCACCTCTCCCCCTCCTACCGTCTCCCTCCCCACCCCCTCTAGATTGTGAGCCCTCACGGACAAGATCCCCGGCCCTATTGTACCCGTATGATTAATTGTGGATTTGTCGTCATTTGTGGTCGTCTTCGACCACCTGTCTTTGTCTACCCTCTAAATTGTAAAGCGCCATGTATCTTAATAGCGCTATATAAATACCTAATAATAATAATAAAAAAATCTCATCAGCTGAGATGTCAGGGTCGGGATCCGATCGGTGCTGTTAACCCCTTGGATCCCGCCATCAATCTCTGATAGCGGGGATCCAAGGCGGCCGCGGCGGGAAACACGCTGTTTCCTGCCTGCTCCGGGAGATCCCACGATAGTATCGCGGGATCTCCGGCACTCACGTGACAGCCCGGGGTCCTGGCTAGACCCCGGATGCTGTCAGAGCGCAGTTACGTGTAGTGGTTGGCAGGGTTGCCAACCACAACACGGCCGCGATTCTGGGAGATACAGATGAGCTGCAGCTCATCTGTATCTCCCAGAAGCGATCGGATTGTGTAGCAAGGTGCCTCTCTAAGAGGCAGTGTAAAATTAAGAATGAATTGATTAATAAAGTTTTTAAAAACCTGTAAAAAAAAGCAAAAACATAAAAGTTCAAATCACCCCCTTTTTCCCCCAATCACTATAAAAGTATTAAAAAATAAAAAAAATGCACATGTTTGGTATCGCCACATTCAGAATCGCCCGATCTATCATCATATTAAATCTGCTATTGAGAGCCATAAACTCTATAACAGAAAAAATGGTCCAAACGTCAAAATTCCGTTTTTTTGGTCACCGGAACATTGGTATAAAATGCAATAACGGGCGATCAAAACTGCGGATCCCCCCAAAAATGGTATCATTAGAAACATCAGCTCAAGACACAAAAAATAAGCCACACACAGCCCCAGATCCTGAAAAATGAGGACGCCAAGGGTCGCAGAACATGGCGCAAAAAGTCTGTTTTTGTTTTTTTGCAAACTTCTGAATTTTTTTTCACCACCTAGATACCAATAAAGGTATACATGTTGGGTGTCTACAAACGCGTACTGACCCGAGGCATCATCCCGTCACATCAGTTTTACCATATAGCGAACATGGCGACTAAAATCCCCAAAAAACAAACGTGTTATTGCACTTTTTTTGCAATTTCACTGCATTTAGAATTTTTTTGCAATTTTCCTGTACACTATATGGTAAAATAAATGATTGCATATGAAAGTACATCTCGTTCCGCAAAAACAAGCCATCATATGTTTATCTTGACGGAAAAATAAAAAAGTTATGGCTCTTGGAAGCAGGGGAGCAAAAAACGAAAATGAAAAATGAAAAATTCCCCGGTTATGAAGGGGTTAAGCTGTCAGATGAGTTGAGACAGACAGAATACAGTCTATGTGTAAGAGCAGTATATGGGCCCTTTGTAGTCCAAGAGATCATCAAAATGCACTCCTTGTGTGTCTTTGGCAGAAACTGCTTGCTTTTAGACCCTCTTACCTAAAGGGTGTCTGTGTGGCTGCACAAGTTGCGCCAAAGATATATCTGTCTCTGAAATGACGTGCATCATTACCAGAAATTATTCTGCAGTCATACAATGGAGTAACATTTCTTGCATATACTATGCCACACCTTTTCAAGGTTTTGCCGGGCAGGCTTTGCCACACCACATCATGGCTGGCGTGGAAATACAAAAAGCCACAACATTGTTGCTCAACTTAATTCTGCACAAAACGTATGCAACATTTGAAGACGATTTACAACAGAAAACTGAAAACTGGCAAAAACACTTTCAAGTATCAGATCAAATAATACATTTAATTCTGCTCACTCTTTATCTAGACTACACTTTATGTATGGCTGGGAAATGAGTCTAAGGTTTGTGCTAAAAAAATAAAATGTAAGAAAAAAATGTATGAACCAAGTACCAGCTGTTCTGTACCTCACTGTGGTGCACAGATCATATTAAAACTGAATGCATTTGTAATGCAGGAAAGAAAGTGTGGGGCCCCTGCGAACTGGTCACCACTTGATGTCGGAATTGGTAAGCCAGTCTTCCCACACACACCCAGCACACTCCCGATCCTAAGTCTAGGGACTCTATGCCCAGCAACGGGATAGTGGAAAGAGCCAGGTGGTGGGTGGAAAATTAGAGAAGGACCCGGTTAGGGGAGGTAACAACAGAACAAAAAGGACACAAAACCAAGTCCAAGCAGGCAATAGTAGTAGTGGAAGAGAAAAGAGGAGCGAGTCAGCCGAGAGACACCAGAGAATGAAGTCCAGTCAGTAGAAGGAGAGGCGAGAACACCACCAGACAGGACTGCAAGGACACGGACCCGGTGGCCTGTGCCACTATGAGGCTAGCCTGGTTCCAAAGCTGTAGACCATGGTGAGAGAAAGAAGTAGTCCAGGTGTGCTTGAATTAGTGAGGACACTGGGGGACTGAGCCGAAACCAGAGTGCCAGCTCTGCTGAAGTGGCCTGGATGCTGTACGCTCCAACTTTGAATCCCAGCAGGGTTGGGGTCTTTATGTGCCGAGACCCAACTCCAGCGCAGTGAAAAGAAGGCCGACGTACTAGGGCTAGGGGACCCGGTAGGTCACCCACTGAAAGCCCATGAAAGCTGGATCGTAACTAGCATGCGGACAGACCGAAAAGGCCTGAAAGAGACACAAAAGGGGGAGATGCAGATGAACCATCCCGGTTGCTTAGACCACACCGGAGCCACTACTGAACTGTTGTAAGCTGTACCATCTGTAAGGAAAAGAGTAAAACCCGGTTAAAGCTCGATACTGTCTGAGATTGTGTTTCTTACGCGTGAGAGGAGATAGACTGATCCGGCGGCAGGAGGCTGCCCATAATTGAGAGCTTCACACCTCTGACGAGCTTGCATGTTCCTAAACTACACGGTTGCCCTGGGGACCAGCTCTACCTGTGGAGGGCTCAACATCCTTGCTGCTACCCCCATCATCTCCAGAGGTCGCAACTGCAGCGGAGCCAACCCATAACCGCACACCACGGGTGGCATCAAATATAATCCCTAAAAACTATTCCCCCTTTTATTGACCGCCCAGGGCCACGGAGCCGGGTCTCAACCCCCGTGACTCCCCCGGCAGAACTGCCACCCAGTTCCGAGTGCCCCATGGCCCCAGTGGGCGAATCAAAAGCAGTATCCACCACTCAAGAGTAAAAGCTTTTTTTCTCTGGGATATCAGTCATAAAATTAATTGAACTATAAGGCTAGACACATGGTATGTTCTTAATAATAGCACGTAATTGTAATTTGTGTTATCATTTTTGCAGTGGCTTGAGTGCTGCATCATGGTTAGTAAAAGTTGCTGGCAAACACTGTTTATGGAACTTACTTTGAAGGTTTTGTGCAGAACCTACATATTGTAGTTTCATTAAGGCTACATGGAATTTCTCCTTAGGTCTAAGGTAGTAGAAATAGCCATCATTAGGAGCATTTCTACAGAACTAAAAGATCAGGGGCACAAGCCCCAAAGTACTTGTCTCCCCATATGCTAATCCTAAATTCAAAGAGGATCTACACAAATATAATGTTTGCATTAGGGATGAGCGAGTACCTTAATATTCGTGCTCACTATACTCACAACGAGTAGGTACCAGTACTCGCTACTCGTTGCGAGTATAGCGAGTACGCATACTTTCGCAGTGTATCTATAGATACACTGTGAAAGTAGCCTAAAAGTGAATAAAAGTTGTTAAAAAATAATAAAATTACATACTCACTAGAGATGAGCGAGTATGCTTGTCACTACTCGGTACTCGCACGAATATCTCGGTACTCGGCGAGTACCGAGTAATCTCGCGATACTCTTGCTATTCTTGGGGTCCACCTCCCTGCATGTTGGCGCTCTTTTCAGAGCCAGCCCGCATGCAGGGATTGGCTGACAGACACTGTAATGCCACATCCATGTTGGTTGTGGCATTACAGTGATTGGCTGGCCGCACAGCGTCATCAGGTTTTTATAAGACCTGACCGTGCTGTGCTCGTCACTCTGCTCCATTAGACAGTCAGTGTAGGGAGAGCTGCTGCTGATTGAGGGACAGATTTTTGGCCTTTCAACTAGTGTAGGCACAGGGCTGCCAGTCTAATTACCACAACAGTCCTTCTGAGGACTAATAGAGCTGTATACAGGGAGGCAGGGTATATAGTACACTTCGTTGTGCCAGTATACCAGCCTGCATCACATCTGGGGCTGTTGGACAGGCTGCAAATCTCATCCATCCATACCAAAACAGTGCTTTTAGGGATTAATTTAGCTCACTATAGGCAGGAGTAGGTTTTAGTTCAAATTAGGATACGCCAAAAGACTCGCTATTGTAGTCAGCGTTTGTGTCTGACTAGTCCACCTGCAGGGCCTTAATCTCCAATCTCAGGGTCGTGCTAAAAACCAACTCTTGTCTGCACTCATTTAGCATCTTAGTGCTGTTACTGTAGGTTGCAGCGTAAATTAGGATACGCCAAAAGACTCGCTATTGTAGTCAGGGTTTGTGTCTGACTAGTCCACCTGCAGGGCCTTAATTTCAAATCTCAGGGTCGTGCTAATAACAAACTCTTGTCTGCACTCATTTAGCATCTTAGTGCTGCTACTGTAGGTTGCAGCGTAAATTAGGATACGCCAAAAGACTTGCTATTGTAGGCAGCGTTTGTGTCTGACTAGTCCACCTGCAGGGCCTTAATTTCAAATCTCAGGGTCGTGCTAAAAACCAACTCTTGTCTGCACTCATTTAGCATCTTAGTGCTGCTACTGTAGGTTGCAGCGTAAATTAGAATACGCCAAAAGACTTGCTATTGTAGTCAGCGTTTGTGTCTGACTAGTCCACCTGCAGGGCCTTAATTTCATATCTCAGGGTCGTGCTAAAAACCAACTGTTGTCTGCACTAATTTAGCATCTTAGTGCTGCTACTGTAGGTTGCAGCGTAAATTAGGATACGCCAAAAGACTTGCTATTGTAGGCAGCGTTTGTGTCTGACTAGTCCACCTGCAGGGCCTTAATTTCAAATCTCAGGGTCGTGCTAAAAACCAACTCTTGTCTGCACTCATTTAGCATCTTAGTGCTGCTACTGTAGGTTGCAGCGTAAATTAGAATACGCCAAAAGACTCGCTATTGTAGTCAGCGTTTGTGTCTGACTAGTCCACCTGCAGGGCCTTAATTTCATATCTCAGGGTCGTGCTAAAAACCAACAGTTGTCTGCACTAATTTAGCATCTTAGTGCTGCTACTGTAGGTTGCAGCGTAAATTAGGATACGCCAAAAAACTTGCTATTGTAGGCAGCGTTTGTGTCTGAGTAGTCCACCTGCAGGGCCTTAATTTCAAATCTCAGTGTCGTGCTTAAAACCAACTCTTGTCTACACTCATTTAGCATCTTAGTGCTGCGACTGTAGGTTGCAGCGTAAATTAGGATACGCCAAAAGACTCGCTATTGTAGTCAGCGTTTGTGTCTGACTAGTCCACCTGCAGGGCCTTAATCTCAAATCTCAGGGTCGCGCTAAAAACTAACTCTTGTCTGCACTCATTTAGCTATATACAGTCAGAACAACATTGAAAATGCGCAAGGCCAGTGGCATGGGACAAGGAACTGGATGTGATGGTGGTGCAGGCAGAGGCCGAACCCGTGTGCAAGCTCGAATTGTGCCACGACAAACGCCCATATCATCTCGCTTGACTTTCTTTTCCCAATTTCTAGGTGAACGCAGCAGTACTCCACTATTAAACCAAGACCAGTGTCAACAGGTTGTTAGTTGAGTATATATAACAACAAAAAGGAGAGGAGGTGTGCACAAATATATATCATTTAATGTTAGACAAGTAAACTGGCTTCACAAAGTAAAAGGATGGATACATAAGATGCTTGGGGCAAAGTGCATAAAATGCAGGTGTAACAATGTAAAATCAACCATTTACAGTGCACAATATAACATCCAAATGGATAATAACATAGCCCACCTATAGTACATCAGAGATGAAGATGTATAACACATATACATATAAAGTGCCAGTGCAACAATTGAAACCACAAACCCTGCAACCATAGATTAAATCTAATGGCCACTTTACACGCGGCAACAGGAAGATAGAAACCGGCAGGTGTCGGAGACAATTGTACCTTTTACCTTCAAAACACCTTGCAGATACCTGAATTACATGCAGCCACTTCAAGGTGTTTTGAAGGTAAAAGGTACAATTGTCTCCAACACCTGCCGGTTTCTATCTTCTTGTTGCCGCATGTAAAGTGGTAATAAGGGCTACAACAGTAACCCAAATGGAAGGTGCACAAAGGTAATTACCACACAGTATACAGCACAGCCCCAAGGCAGTGGAGTATCCCCGGGTCCACAAAACATCATACGTGCCCTTAACAACGCAGTTTCCGGCAAAGTCCAGCTAACCACAGACACGTGGACAAGTGCTTGCGGGCAGGGCTGGTACATCTCACTGACGGCACACTGGATTAATATTCTGGAAGGCGGGACCCAGTCTGAGCTTGGGACGGAACACGTCCTTCCGACACCAAGGATTGCAAGCCCTAACTCAGTCAGGTTTTCACCCACAGTGTACAGCTCTGGCACGTTCTGCTACTCAGCCTCCTCCTCCTCTTCCTCCATCCTCCACACCAGTCCCAAGCTGGAAGCACTGCAGCACTGCCTCGGATAAGCGGCAACAGGCTGTGCTGAAGCTAATATGCATAGGTGACAAACCCAACAACGCTGAAGAGTTGTGGACAGCTCTGAAACAGCAGGCAGATCATGGCTCACACCGCTGAACCTACAGCCAGGCATGGTCGTGTGTGACAATGGCCGGAACCTTCTGGCGGCTCTGAGGCGAGGTGAGCTGACACATGTTCCATGCGTGGCCCATGTGCTTAACCTCGTGGTTCAGTTTATTAAATCCTACCCGGAGCTGTCTGATCTGCTCGTCAAAGTACGCTGACTGTGTGCCAATTTTAGAAAGTCACCTATTGCTTCTGCCAGCCTTGCCGGCTTTCAGCGACGTTTGCCGCTTCCGGCTCACAGACTGGTGTGTGATGTCCCCACGCGTTGGAATACCACACTGCACATTTTAGTCAGGATTTGTGAGCAGCAGAGGGCAGTTGTTGAGTACCAGCATCAACTAGGCCGTCGATATACAGTTCAAACTCCACACATAAGACCTCAAGAGTGGACATGGATGTCCGACATATGTACTGTCCTCCAAAACTTTGAGGACTCCACCAAGATGGTGAGCGGCGATAACGCCATCATTAGCGTCACCATCCCGCTTCTCTGTCTTCTAAAACGCTCTCTGCTCAAAATCAAAGACCATGCATTGCAAGCGGAGCAGGATGAGTTGCAGCAAGAAACCGTACTGGGTGATTACACACAGCCCAGACTCATCTCATCCCAACGTGCATTGGAGGACTATGACGAGGAGGAGGATGAAGAAATGGAGCTACTTTCATTCGGAATTGACGGTAATACATGCACAACCGTCAGACCATCGGTTGAGCATGGATGGCCAGAAGACAGGGGAGAGGAGGAGGAGGAGGATGAGGTCAGCATGGCCAGTCATGCTGTTGGTGAGGACCCTGAAGTCTTGCCTGTTAACAGTCTGGCGCACATGGCTGACTTTATGTTACGCTTCCTGTGTCGTGACCCTCGCGTTATCAAGATCTTGGCGGACACTCATTACTGGTTGGTGACAGTTTTAGACCCACGCTACAAAGAGAACTTTATTTCTCTTATTCCCGAGGCGGAGAGGTCTACAAAAATGCTGCAGTACCAGAAGGCCATAGTCGCGGAATTATTTTAAAAAATCCCTTCTGAAAACGCTAGCGGCAGAGGTCACGATTCAGTGGACAACCAAGGCGTCCGGCAGAGACAGGCACAAGTCCAATCCAGCAGAGGTAGGGGAATACTCTCAAAGATATGGGACACTTTTCTCAGCACCTCCCGTACCACAGGCCCTGAGGTGCAGGGTAGTGTCACAAGGAATGCAAAGTTTGCAAAAATGCTGAGGGAGTATCTTGCCAATAGTACTAAAGTGCTCCTAGACTCCTCTGTGCCTTATAATCATTGGGTATCCAAGCTGGACACGTGGCAGGAATTGCCTCTCTACGCCTTGGAAGTCCTGGCCTGCCCTGCCGCTAGCGTTTTGTCAGAGCGTGTTTTTAGTGCCGCAGGTGGAATCATTACAGATAAACAAACCCGCCTGTCAACTGAAAATGCTGACAGGCTGACTTTGATCAAGATGAACAAGGGTTGGATTGGGCCTGACTTCATCACACCACCACCAAATGATAGCGGAATTTAAATTTTGTGCCGGTAGATACCCATGCACCTCCGCACACCCACACATCGGTACACACTTCATGTGTTTGGCTACTTGCTGTACTGCTCCTCCTTCTCCTCATCCGCTACCATCATATGATCAGTGTGACCATGGTTCATGATGCCACAAAACCATAATTTTTTGACATCATATTTATGATGATGATGACCCTAACCATTCAAAAGTTAGGCATTAGTTTAATGTATACCCCCCAGGGGTAAAAATTTTAGTCCATGCTTGCAGAATGGGCATTACAAGTACAGGAGACCAGCTCCTTTGTAATGGGAACAATTATTTAGAGGCTCTCCTCCATGTTTCTTCCCAGGGGCATCGCAATGCCTCCCAATTTTTGGCAGCCCTTCCTAGGGAAATCCTACAAAAGACCCACCTGTTTAAAATGGGCACATTATTTAAAAAGGCTCTCATACACATCTCTATCCAGGAGCATTGAAGTGCAACACAATTTTTGGCTTCCCTGCCTAGGGCAATACTACAAAAGGCACACTTGCTTAAAATGGGCACATTTTTTGAAAAGGCCCTCATGCACGCCTCTATCAGGGGCATCTTGGTGCCTCCCAACCTTTGGGTTCCCTGCCTAGGAAAATACAACAACAGACACACTTGCTTAAAATGGACACATTTTTTGAAAAGGCCCTCATGCACGCCTCTATCCAGGGGCATCTTGGTGCCTCCCAACCTTTGGGTTCCCTGCCTAGGGAAATACAACAACAGACCCACTTTCTTAAAATGGGCACATGATTTAATGAGGCCCTCATGCACGCCTCTATCCAGTGGCATATTGGTGCCTCCCAATTTTTGGCTTCCCTGCCTAGGGCAATCCTACAAAAGACCCACCTGCTTAAAATGGGCACATCATTTAAAGAGGCCCTCATGCACGCCTCTATCCAGGGGCATATTGGTGCCTCCCAATTTTTGGCTTCCCTGCCTAGGGCAATGCTACAAAAGACACACTTGCTTAAAATAGCCACATTTTTTTAGAAGGCCCTCATGCACGCCTCTATCCAGGGGCAACTTGGTGCCTCCTAACCTTTGGCTTCCCTGTCTAGGGAAATACAACAACAGACCCACTTGCTTAAAATTGGCACATTTTTTTTGAAAAGGCCCTCATGTACGCCTCTATCCAGGGGCATATTGGTGCCTCCCAATGTTTGGCTTCCCTGCCTAGGGCAATACTACAAAAGACCCACTTGCTTAAAATGGGCACATCATTTAAAGAGGCCCTCATGCAAGCCTCTATCCAGTGGCATATTGGTGTCTCCCAATTTTTGGCTTCCCTGCCTAGGGCAATCTACAAAAGACCCACCTGCTTAAAATGGCACATCATTTAAAGAGGCCCTCATGCACGCCTCTATCCAGGGGCATATTGGTGCCTCCCAATTTTTGGCTTCCCTGCCTAGGGCAATGCTACAAAAGACACACTTGCTTAAAATAGCACATTTTTTTAAAAGGCCCTCATGCACGCCTCTATCCAGGGGCAACTTGGTGCCTCCTAACCTTTGGCTTCCCTGCCTAGGGAAATACACAACAGACCCACTTGCTTAAAATGGGCACATCATTTAAAGAGGCCCTCATGCACGCCTCTATCCAGTGGCATATTGGTGCCTCCCAATTTTTGGCTTCCCTGCCTAGGGCAATACTAAAAAAGACCCACTTGCTTAAAATGGCCACATTTTTTGAAAAGGCCCTCATGCACGCCTCTATCCAGGGGCATATTGGTGCCTCCCAACCTTTGGCTTCCCTGCCTAGGGAAATACAACAACAGACCACTTGTTAAAATGGGCACATCATTTAAAGAGGCCCTCATGCATGCCTCTATCCAGTGGCATATTGGTGCCTCCCAATGTTTGGCTTCCCTGCTAGGGCAACACTACAAAAGACCCACTTGCTTAAAATGGGCACATCATTTAAAGAGGCCCTCATGCACGCCTCTATCCAGGGGCATATTGGTGCCTCCCAATGTTTGGCTTCCCTGCCTAGGGCAATACTACAAAAGACCCACTTGCTTAAAATGGGCACATCATTTAAACAGGCCCTCATGCACGCCTCTATCCAGTGGCATAATTGGTGCCTCCCAATTTTTGGCTTCCCTGCCTAAGCTTCTGATTGGCAACATCTGAGTTAATTGGAGACACACCTGTGGATCTATTTTAATGCACACATGAAACATACTGCTTCTTTGGGTTTCATTATAGGAAAGTCTAAAGAAATCAGTCAAGATATAACGAAGAGAATTGTGGACTTCCACAAGTCTGCTTCATCCTTGGGTGCAATTTCCAGATACCTGAAGGTGCCTTGTTTATCTGTACAAACAATTTTATGCAAGTACAAACAAGATGGAAATGTGGAGCCATTATGCCCTCAGGAGAGAGAGGGGTTCTCTGTACCAGAGATGAATGTGCTTTGGTCCAACATGTGCATATCAACCCAAGAATAAAAGCAAAAGACCTTTTGAAGATGATGGCAGAAGCTGGTAAGATTGTGTTATTATCTAAAGTGAAACAAGTACTGTATCAATATAAGCTAAAAGGCCACTTTGCCAGGAAGAAGACATTATTCCAAATGAAACATAAAAAAGCCAGATTTATGTTGCAAAAGCACTCAGGAACAAAGACCTACATTTTTGGAGACATGTCCTTGGTTTGACGAAACTAAAATTCAACTGTTTGGTCATAATGACCATCGCTATGTTTGGAGGAAAAAGGGAGAAGTTTGCAAGCCTAAGAACACCATCCCAACTGTGAAAAATGGGGGTGGCAGGATTATGTTGTAGGGTTGATTTGCTGCAGGAGGGACTGACTGATGCACTTCACAAAATAGATGGCATCATGAAGAAAGAAGATTATGTGGCAATACTGAAGCAAAATCTCAAGGCATTAACCAGGAAGTTAAAGCTTGGGCGGAAAAGGGTCTTCCAAATGCACAATGACCCAAAGCATACCGACAAACTGGTTACAAAGCTGCTGAAGGATAACAAAGTCAATATTTTGGAGGGCCATCAAAAAGCCCTCATCACAATGCTAAATTGAAAATTTATGGGCAAAGCTAAAAAGGCAGGTGCAAACAAGGCGACCATCAAACATGGCTCAGTTACACCAGTTCTGTCAGGAGGAGTGACCCAAATTCTTACCAACTATTGTGAGAAGCTTGTGGAAGGATATCCAAAATGTTGACCCAAGTCATACAGTTTGAGGGCAATGGTACCAAATACTAATGAAATGTATGTGAACTTTTGACTTTGCAGAAAGTAATAAAAATGCCTTAAAGAGGACCTGTCATCTCCTGCTGCATGGCAATCTAAATGCAGCACTGAATGCGGCATGTCTGCTGCATTCAGGGAAGGGGTCCCATATGTGTCTGTGTGCTGTGTACCCCGAGATATAGGCTTAGAAAAACTTACAGTTTGAAGCCATGGAGGCAGTCACTGTGGCTAGAGGGAGCTTGATTGATGGTGGCCATTCCATCCCCCACTGCCTCTCTGTGTGCTGCTTCTGCTGTGCTGGCTCTGCCCTCCTCCTCTCCTCCTCTCCTCCTCTCTGTCACTCACAGCATGCAAATCATTTGTCCTGATGTCAGCTCCAGATTCCTGCCCTGACAAAGGATAAACAACACCGCAAGAGGCAGCACACAGAGGCAGTGGGGGATGGAATGGCCACACTCAATCAAGCTCACTACAGCCACAGTGACCACTTCCATGGCTTCCAACTGTAAGTTTTACAAAGGCTATATCTCGGAGTAAACAGCACACAGACACATGGGGGACCCCTTCCCTGAATGCAGCAGACATGCTGCATTCAGTGCTGCATTTAGATTGCCATGCAGCACGGGGGTGACAGATCCTCTTTAAAATATTCTCTCTCTCATTACTCTGGCATTTGGCAAATCTAAATTATTATGTTAATCTTAATTGACCTAAAATGGAAAAGATTTATAAAGTTGAGTGTGTGTGTGTGTCCCATTTACAATTACAAAATTTTGCACAGCCACCTCATTCGACTGAGGGAACACATAGGCTATGTTTTAAGGATAAATTTTAACCCTGCCCTTTACAGAATTTCACCAAAAACAAAGGCTTATTTAGGCAAGGGCCACAATTGAATTTGCAATCCTGCAACTGGATCCTGTTTTTCATCCTGAAAACCTGATCAGGTACCTGACCCATAGACTCCAATGTTAACATTTGTTTACCAAAGTGCAATCCATCTACAGGATCTAGTTTTTGAGATGTCAGGTTTTAATAGGGTCTGAAATATTTTTTGGTGTCGATCAAAACCTGATCCTTTTTTTTACATGGGACTCTATGGAAATGGATCAGGTACAGGATGGTATATATTGGCACCATCAGGTACCGGATCAGGTACATGATCCGCTAAAAATGCCTCAAAAATTGCAAGGGGAAAAACTGGATCCAGTAATGCATCCAGTTACTGGATGCAGGCTCCCAAGTGCGGTACCGGATCAGGTTTCCATAGGGTTCCATGTTAAAAAAAACTCATCAGGTTTTGCTAAAAGGCCAAAAAATGTTGCAGACCCTATTAAAAACTGACTTCTCAAAAACTGGATCCAGTAGACGGATTGCACTTTGGCAAACAATTGTTAACATTGGAGTCTAGGGGTCAGGTACCTCATCGGGTTTTCAAGATGAAAAACTGGATCCAGTAACTGGATTGCAAACTGAAGTGTGGCCCTAGACTTAGCCTGGATATTTATCAGGTGGCCTATAGAGACAAATCACAGCTCAGCTTCTGATTGGTTGCTATAGTCAACAAAGGACATTCTTAGTATAAAACACCTTATGTGTCAGATTATATGATTTTGGTGGTGACACTTTGCCATTGTGGTGTAGGGACTAATGTAAGTCACATGAGCTTATTTGTATACTAATTGTGTGGGCTTTTATACACTGTCAATTACAGACAATAATGCCCTGTTAGAAAAGGAATTTGATTGGTTGTCATCATATACTAAGAGAAAAGTCGTAATACAGCTCAATGACTAATCTGAAGGAAGGTAAGCAAGACTGACGGACATACCTCATTTGACTCGGGGAATGTCATAGGCTATGTTTTGAGTAGAAATGTTCACCCCATACTTTACAGTCATTCACCAAAAAAAATGCATATTTACTGTTTGTAAGGGCCCTTTCACATCAGCGTTTTTCGTAATTCGCGGCAGATGCGGTGAAAAAAACGCATCTGCCGCGTTTACCGCATAACCGTTCCACTTGCGGCGCGGTTGCGGTTTTTTCTATGCAATGTATAGGGGGACTTGCGGCAGGTGCGGCAAGTGCGGTTTTGCACTTGCGGCAGGTGCGGCCGCGAAAAAAACCGCGGCTTACTGCGTTTTTTTTCGCGGCCGCACCTGCCGCAAGTGCAAAACCGCACTTGCCGCATCTGCCGCAAGTCCCCCTATACATTGCATAGAAAAAACCGCAACCGCGCCGCAAGTGGAACGGTTATGCGGTAAACGCGGCAGATGCGGTTTTTTCACCGCATCTGCCGCGAATTACGAAAAACGCAGATGTGAAAGCACCTAAGTGTGAGGTAATAGATACTGCATTGGCTGTTTTGACAGTTGGCCTGGATATTTATCAGGTGATCTATAGCAACCAATCACAGCTCAGCTTCTATTTTGCGACAGATCATTAATAGGAGCTCTGGTTGGTTGCTATATGGCAACAAAGGACTTTCTTAGTATTACACAGCTTATGTGTGAGTTTATATTATTTTGATGCTGACACTTAGCCAACACTGTTGTAGAGGCTGATGTAAGTCACATGACCTTACCTGTATACTAATTGTGTGGGGATTTATATACTCTCAATTGCAAACAATAATGCCCCATAAGAAAAGGAAATTGATTGGAAGATTGTTCTCAGACAAGCCGTATTACAGCTATATGAGCAATCTGAAGAAAGGGAAGCAAGGCTGACCAACAAGCGAACAAGAGCTGCTTCCTTAAAGGCCAATGAAACATCTCAGCAGAGAGAGGACCGACTTACCAGTATGAGAATCGGAATTGCTACCACCAGGACAAAGGAAAAGGTTGGAAATTTGAAACACTGTGCCTTTTGCTACCACTCAGATATCAACTATCGGGATAATCCAATAGTTAACATAGGAAAAATGAATGTGTTGTTCATGTACTGCAATGCCCTGAAGTGGAAAGATGAACTGCCAGGTTTATGCTGTGCCAATTTCAAGGTAAAACTTATTCCTCTCTTCTCACCACCAGATCCCCTATAGTCTCTGATGACAGGCGCCACTGCAACATCAAAGCATTTCTTGGACAACATCAGGAAGTACAACTCCTGCTTCCAAAGGACATCATTTGGTGCTACAAGAGACATTTTTACAACTGGATTTATGCCCACAATCAAAGTTGTTATGCCCTCAGCCACAGGGCTGGTCTCTCATGGACAGGGAGACAGGCACCCAGCATGTGGCGCTATGCATCTCACCCGCTCTGTCCCTGCTGCTGGGCTGGTCTCTGCTAAGCAGGGAGATCGGTGCCCACCACGCAGATCCACTGGTACTGCTCACCCTGTCTGTGCCTCCAGGCAGTTGGTGGCTTCCTTCTCTGCTAGGAACCTGCAGGTCTCCTGGGAATGCTCTTAGGATGCACGTCCCGCTTCCTACACATACTTAAAGGAGCAGTGCACCTGTTCTCTATTATGGTACCTTTACACGCCGCTACTGAAAGGTAGAAACCGGCAGGTATCAGAGACAATTGTACCTCTTACTTTCAAAACACCGCAAAGTTGTAATTCAGGTTTTACCATCCCGTCTCTTTGGATACCTGTCTTTCAGCCGTGCTGAAAAACAAGCAGGTATAATCCCTATGGCAGCGGCGTGTAATCGGGGCACAGGCAAGGTATTTGAGTTACCTGGGGCGTGCTACAGCGTCATGTATACCACGCCCCATCAGCTATCATTGGTGGGGACTGCTGTGTACCCATTGGCTGTCCCTGCATAGGGCGGCATATTTAACGAGCAGACCAGTCACAATACACATTTGCTATAGCGTCATGTATTAACCAGCCTCCCTGCGCTAGCTGGCCAATCATGATGCTATTGCATTGTCCAATCACCGCACAAGCGTCGCGCAAGACACAACTCTGTCATGCCTTTGTAGTTACGGCGCACAATATGTATGCCTAGATTCCCTTGTGGTAGCGGCATGTAAATCAGTGAAGGTGCTCCACAGAAGGTAACCTACGGTACCCGTAGGCACTTCCGGGGAACACAAATACCTTCTGTGGAGCACCTTGTGGCGACGTGTAATTGCGGTATCAGGTATCGTTAGGAACCGTTGAAAACACGCGCGTGCACGTGCGGTGCCTACCTGTTGCTACACTCGGTAGCGGCGTGTAAAGGTACCATTAGGGCTTCTATGCTGTGATGCTCTGTGCAGAAAAACCATCCTCCCCCTTAGGGAGGTGCCTGAGCAACGTGTGCATTTTCAAGGATCGTTGCATCAGTCCAGGTGACACTCTGCTGAGCAATGCACTAGGAAGTGTTGGCCTAATGCATATTGATCTGTTTGTATTACAACAACTATTGTTTGTTTAATATGATGTCATTTTATGTCTGCATGCATATTGTTCAGATGTCAACAAAGTTAAGAAAAAAAAAAAGGTCCTCATTCAGAGACAGGATGTTCCTCCTCCTGCTCCCTGCGCACTCATTCTAGTGTGGTACTGGAAGCTGAAAGTCACAGCAGATTTCTCTCTCCTCTCCCAGAAACCAGATTGATCCTATTCTCATGTTGTAAGCTGGATGTTGTTAATTCTCAATAAATGAATATTCTCTGTTGCTCGCTGTGGACATCACGCTGATTAACGCGCTGCTAATAAGAAGACTACTGCCTTGTTTCCACATTATTCTAACACCTCTGTCTCCACAGAATTCTCTGGCTAGCCATGCCTCTCCTGATGTGCACGGAACCATCCAGATTCCTGTACCAGCTGGATTCATCTTTCCGGGATTGTACGGAGCTCACAGGATTCATCTCACCAACAGAGTCAGTGTTCCACAGTATCTCCATCTCTATTGTCTGCTCAGTACGGGTTGCCCCTCTGGTCCTGGATTTGTGGCATTTAGAACTCCTGGTGTTGTAATGTGTAAATCCCTGTATAGAGGTTACCTCTGCCAGTGCTCCACTACGAGAGTTCGGTATCGCGATCCAAAGGGTCCTCCTCTCAGATACCTTTCCCTTTTTGTTAATATCCTCCTCAATAAATAGCCTTGGTTTTACTATAGTCACTCTCCTGTCTCTTGAGTATCGTGTATTCAGCTACCACTGCACACTGTGAGTCCACTCTACATCTTCATGCCCTGTGGGTGTAACAGTTTTCCCAGGCCATGGACTCCACTGATACCCTATTGTCAGCCCAGAGAGAGTTGGCTGGGCTTCCTCAGAGCCAGGATCAGCTAGTGGTTCTTTTGTTCAAGCCTTGGATACTTGTCTGTCTAAAATACAGGCTACCAAGCCCACCAAAATGATTCAGCTAGCAGAACTTCATCAGGAACTTAGTCATCAATATGAGATGCAGACCCATATGTTGGTCTACATAACCTCCGTGGTTGACTGATTAACTAAGGTACAGCTGGTTGCCACTTCCCATGTCTTGCAGCCTCCGGTACAGAATCCGATGGTTGTTCCCACAACAGAACCCTGTTCTCGCCTCTACAAGACTCCTCGTTACGATGATGACCCCCAAGTTGTGCAAAGAATTTCTCAACCAATGCTTGCTGCATTTTCACCTATTTCCTCAGCATTATCTGACTGACATGGCCAAGGTGGCCTTCGTATCCTCTCATCTGTAGGAAGAAGTTTTAGCCTGGTTCAACCCCTTAATGGAGCGGAATGATCCCATCATGTCTGACCTGCAGGAATTTATTGACACATTCCACAAGATTTTTCACGAGCCTAGTCGGGCCACTTCTGCCGTGGAGCCTCTCTTTAATTTACAATAGAGCTCTCTCACTGTCGGTCAATATGCCATTCGTTTACGCACCTTGGCTTCAGAGCACTATTGGACCAATGAGCCGCTGGTCGGAGCCTTCCAGAGAGGATTATCTAGAAGAATCCAGGATAAATTGGCAATCAGGGACCTACCCAAGACTCTGGATGACCTCATATCCCTCACCATTCGGATTGACTTACGTCTCCAGGAGCGCTCGAGATAGAGGATTCTCTAGAAGCAATCTTCCCGTTCAGCATCTTCTTCACCGAAATCTTTGTTTCCACCTTGTCCTGCTCCAGTGTCTGAGGACGAACCCATGGAGCTCAACCACGTCAAGGTGAAGAGGAATCAACAAGAGGGGAGGCGCGCTAGGAATCCTCATTGAAACGGTGGGTGCTCCACTTCCAGTCAACGTAATGGTACTGAAAGGCTGGAAAACTCTTCCACCTAGGACAGGTAAGAGAGGCCTCCCTAGGTGACAATAATTCCTCTCTTCAACTAACTATATCTATAGAGGTGATCCTCAGAAAAGTACGGTTTTCCGAGACAGCCTATCTGGACTCCAAGTCTGGTGGAAATTTCATCCAGCAAGCTGTGGCCAGGCGGTTCCTGATTCTAATTGTTCCTGTGCAACGGTCCCGTGACATTGTCTCTGTAGAAGGAAGACCCCTGAAGGACTCTGCAATGGGCCATAAGGGCCGGGGGTACTCGGTAGCCAGAAGTCTTTCATGATGCCACCTGGCATTATGCCAGGTATGGCCGACGCTGCAGATTAGGACCACTGGGGCAGATGGTGCAGCACCTGGGATGGTATCACTCCCCACAGGTGGAGTGGTGCTCCAGGGTTAATGTGCCAACCTATTGAGACGGTGATGGTGACTGTGCAATGGTGCAGAAGGGCATGGGGAATAACTGGAGGACTCCGGGGTTGCAGTTCTCAAGGGTTTACTCACAGTTCAGTTCACCAGTTCAGCACAGCAGGGGCACTTTGTCCTCCGGGTCTGCAATCCAGCCAAATCCCAGGCAGCTTGGGCCTACTCCTCCAAGACACCCTATCGTAAGCCTCTCCTGGTTGACTCTCCCACGCTGGCTACTTGCCTCTCCCGCCTTGCGTCCTGGTGCACATTGTCCCAAGCAGGTGGCTGAAGACCTTGTTGGGCAACAGGCGACCCGTCCCCTTACCCTAGGTCTAGCCACTGTTTTGGTGAATATTCACAGTCAATAGCCACTGCCCATGCAGGTGCAGCGGCCTCTGGTTTCCTAGCTCCCACTTAAAGTATGTTACTAGATCGGGGCCGGTCAGATCTTGCAACCTGTAAACGTGAGATAAATGCGCATAGGGTCTTATCCTTTTTACAAAGGGTTATAGCGGTGTATATCAGGAACTGCTCACCTGGTTCGGTTGTGTCACCCACAACCGGTATAATCGCCTGCAAGATGGCTTGTAGAATGGCTGCTGCAGGGCCGCACCTTCACGATAAACGTGGAAACAGGAATGCTGTAATGGGACAAAATGCCGGAATGCCTGCGCTGCCACCAAGAATCACCAGGAAACAAAGAGTTAACTGGGCAGATTTTTCTTTTATTCTACCTACGCGTTTCAGAGCCTCTATCCGAGCTCCTTCCTCAGGGAACATCCTGAGGGACTTCCTGATGTTCCCTGAGGAAGGAGCTCGGTTAGAGGCTCTGAAACGCGTAGGATAGAATAAAAGAAAAATCTGCCCAGTTAACTCTTTGTTTCCTGGTGATTCTTGGTGGCAGCGCGGGCATTCCGGCATTTTGTCCCATTACAACAGATCTTGCAACCTAGCTCCACCAGCAATGCCCTCCAGGGAGATTGCTGGAATGGGATCCTTCCGGCCAGGGTTCCGTGGCGACCTTCTCTCTGCTCCCACTCCTTCCCTGACATCAACCTCCCCTAGAGCTCCATCTTGTCTCATTTCTCTCTCCAACTACCTAACTCCTCCTCTTCTTCTCTGCTTCCCCTACCTTCTTCTCCCACCCCCTCTGCCTATTCCCTCCCCAGCCAGAAGATGGGGCTTTTCCTGAACAGGATCCGCCCAAGATCCCAAGGCCTGGAGTTAGGATGGGTGTTGAGTGCAGATGTTCGCATGTCTCAGGTTTGTGTCCCTCCTTACCTGGGAGTGGGATACCACACCTATGGTTTTGGTGCATTACCTCTGTGGTGACCAGACCGCAGGGGTGACACAATTCCATTCTTGGTATCACCGAAGAGGCGGAGCTTCAAATCGGAGCACTCCACAGGGAGAAAATTACCTTCTATCTGTTACCAAATCTTTCTCCACCATTCCTATTAGGACTTCCATAGTTGCAGTTCCATGAACCTGTCTTGGATTGGCTATCCAGAGAAGTCCTTCAATGGGGTCAGTCTTGTCATGATCACTGCCTCAAACCTGTACAGCCTGGTTCTACTCCGTGGCCTCCATGCCTGGTTTGCTTTCTGCCTACTAGTCCTTTGCAGATGTAATCGACAAAAAGAAAGCTGAGACTCTTCCTCCTCACAGGCCTTACGATTGTCCATCGATCTAATCCCGGATCTTCTCCGCCTCAAGGTAGGATGTACCGTTTCTCCCACAGAGTCTCAAGCCATGTCCAAGTACATCAAGGAGAATTTGGTTTATCCAGAAGTCATAAATTTAAGGAACAACTCATATATGGTTTTTAATTTCAAGTTTAATTAAAATAGGTGTAAACTAGTGACATTGTGACTAGTGACTTACAATAATCCACCCCCAATACTATTGACTAAAAATAACCCACCCCCCATACTGACTAAAAATAACCAACCCCATACTGACTAAAAATAACCCGCCCCCCACACTGACTAAAAATAACTTGCCCCTCATATATGACTAAAAATATCCCACCCCCTATACTAACTAAAAATAACCCACCCCCCATACTGACTGGGCTGGAGCTGGGTTCTTCTTCATCAAGAAGAAAGATGGGTCTCTTCGACCGTGTATTGACTACTGTGGTCCCAACATAATAGCTGTAAAGAACAAATACCCTCTTCCCTTAATTCGAGAGCTATTTGATCGTCTTCAAGGTTCCAGGATTTTTATCAAGTTGGATCTCTGTGGGGCTTACAACCTTGTCAGGATATGATCTGAGAATAAGTGGAAAACCAACTTCAACACGCGAGATGTGATGCACCCTCATGGACGTGGGGTACTCAGAACCGGACTATTAAGCAGTTCTGGAGAGTCAAAGGGGTCAAGACCCGGCTTTTTTGACCCTGAGTTCAGTTGTAAAATGAGAGATTCTGGCTTGGTAAAGAAAGGGAATTGTGAAAAGGGAGTTTTTCATGACACCACCTGTGGTATGTGGCTATAGGTGGCCACCGCTGCTGCAGAACCTTCGGGGATGATGGGCGGGCAGCTGAGATGACGTTGCTCTCCACAGGCAGAGCGGATCCCCAGGGCAGTGGATGTAGTAGGGGTGTAGGGTGCAGAATGGCAGGCGCAAAGCAACAGAGAGACTCACAGTTTTGTAGTTCTTCAGTCCTTTACTGCTGCACTGTAATTCAGGCTATTGTTAACGTGGTCCTTGCTTGAGAGCAACTCGAGATAGTCTTCACCTGGCCAGTTCCGAGGCCTCCTTGCTACGCTCAGTTTGCAGGCTCCTGCTGCTGCTTTAGCTAAACTGCTAGCCCTCTCTCACCTGCAAAGTGCCGGTATGGCAGGCAACTCGAGTCCTTTATTAGTCCCTCATCTCGGGTGACGGCTCCTTAACTCTCTACGTTGCTTTGCCTCCAGGCACAGGATTGCTGGGGAACTTGGAGTTCCCCACCTTCCAATATTGACTGCCGTGACATTTGACCCTGCACAGCCTCGGACTTCAGTGTCCGTTCTTTACACTGTTCCTCTGGGGTGAGCACAGTGCTGCAGTGCTTCCCCGGGTGTTCCTTCGACACTTCCTCAGACACTAGCCTCGGGCCTTACGCTGAGTTGGAGATCCTGGGACGAGCTTAAGGCAGCTACTAGGGATGGGTGAATCCTAAATTACTCGGAATCGCTAGACTCTGATGAGTCTGAGTCCAGGACTCGCTACTCGTTGCGACTCTAGCGAGTCCAATGTAATGAATGGGGAAGCGAGTATTGCAGCGATTCCTCTGCTGCCGGACCCTATAAGGAGTCTGGCAGCAGAGGAAAAACCTGCAATTCCCCATTTTATTCTTTTATTCATTTTTTTCTGAAAAATCAATAAAACAATCCTAAAAAAGGGACTGCATCTTTATTAACCCCTGACCATGGTCCAGGGGTTAATAAAGATGCAGTCCCTTTTATTTATATTGTTTTATGGATTTTTTAGAAAAAAATTTGACGTGGGCTTCGCTGTATTTCTGTAACCAGCCGGATCCAGCAGCCAGCGACGGGCTGCCCCCAACCCCCAGGTGCCTATTTGTACCTGGCCAGACACAAGAATATAGGTGAGCCCCCTTTTTTTATTATTTCATGAATTTCATGAAATAATAAAAAAAAAAATGCGTGGGGCTCCACGCAATTTCTATGTCCAGCCAGGTACAGCTAAGCAGCTGGGGGCTGGAATCCGCAGCACAGGGAGGCCCAAGCTTTCTGGGCACCCCCCGCTGCAAATTGCAGCCCGCTGCCACCCCAGAAGATGGCGCGTTCATTGAAGCGCCATCTTCTGGTGCTGAACCCCGCTCTTCCAGTGGCCCTGGTGCCGGGTGGCTCACTGGGTAATAAAGGGGTTAGGGCCAGCTAAGGCCGAAATTTATGTCGGTCACGCCAATATTAGACATGACCACCATGAATTTCCAGTAATCAATTGAAAAAAAAAACACAACACAGAGAAAAATAATTTTATTAGAAATAAAACAGAACACAATTAGGGACTCCATCTTTATTCCAAAAATCCTCTTCCGTCCGACGTAGTCCAAAACGCAATCTCAGCTCTGCTACATCCCTGTCTGTGCTTAGACATACAGGGAGAGCAGACTGAGAACTGACTAAACAGTCAGGGTTTAGCTCAGGTCATTATGACCTGTGCTGAACCCTGCTGTCAGCCCGACTCTCTCTGCTGCCGGAGATTCCCGAGCGGAGATGGAAGTTAATTTATTTACTGCTCTGTCACCGCTCAGGAATCTACGGAGGCAGAAGCAGAGAGGCGGGGAGCGAGTCTGCGGCCGGCGGTGGCGGAGGCAGCGGTAAGTAGCCGGCCGGTCCGGTGCACTCACACCCCTTCCCCCCCAAAGCCCACCCCTGGTCAGGACTCAGAGGAGGAAGCGGCAGTGAGTAAATTTCACCGCCGGCTTCCCTGCCTGAGCCCTGCGTCCCTGCTCCTGCTCCCCCCGCCGGTCCTAACTTAGGATCGGGTGGGGAGGCTGCAGGGGGGGGTGGGGAGGGATGATGGACTCGTTACTGTGCGAGTAATAGCTTGGAAACTCGCAGAGTACTGAGTCCTGCGATTCCACTATTACTCGCAGAGTAACGAGTCCTAGCGAGTAGATTCGCACATCCCTAGCAGCTACCTGTCCACCAGGATGTCTTCCTCAGTCCTCCTAGGAACTGAACTAACTAGCTCTGCCCCAGACCAGAATTTATAGGGGAGCTCACCCTAAAGTCGGGTTTAGGTCTCCCCCTTCTGGCTGGAGGCTGAAGGTGTTGTGTGTGGTTACCCGCCTGGTGTGAATAACCTCTGTTGCTCTCAAACATGACATTACCACCCGGGGGCAATAATCACACTGTGGCAGTTGGACCCTGGGGTGCCATAGATGTTCACTACAAACATCGGGTGATGCCCTATGGGTTAAGCAACGCACCCTCCATCTTCCAAGAGTTTGCCAAAGATGTAATGATGGAGAGCGGTGTACAGCTGCCGGATAAGCTCCTAATGGCACACAGGTGAGAGGGATTTGGATTGAACAGCCCCAGCTGGGCACTCACTAACAGCAGACACTGATTGGTTAACCTAAGGTGGAGTGTGCACAATGTGAGGATATAAGCCCTCAGCTAGGTGGGCCCTGTACTATACCGGTCCCATACTATAGCTAGAGAGGCTATTGTACTATCCAGCCCAGTAAGTGATAGGGTGCTGTGATACCCCTGAAGAGCCCTATGGGTGAAACATGTCGGGAGGCACCTGGGCATCTCTATAGGGCAAGTGACAGCTAGGGTGAGCTATGGACTGCCCTTGTCAGGGCGGGAGTGAGATCATAAGGTGGCAGACAAATCCCTGGCAGGGCGAGTTTGTTTATGCCTACTCTTCTTCTCTAGAGGGTTGAGATTTTTAGATAGTGATTTGCAAATATATGTTCTGAGTGTTATAGTGAGCAAAAAATTGTAGAAAGTATGTGAAAGTGATAGAAATTGAATTTTTCGTGATTAATCCATTTCTATCACTTTCACATACTTTCTACAATTTTTTGCTCACTGTAACACTCAGAACATATATTTGCAAATCACTATCTAAAAGTTTTTATGAACCACATTGCCATTATTTTTAATGCACAAATGGACAGATAGCACAATGGGTAGTGCACACACAAAATCCATGACACTAGATTTTATGAGACCTGTTTTTATGAGTTCTATTCAGCACTATGACACTTTATATAAAACTGTTTTTTTGAAACTTTTAATATAAGTCTGTCATTATCTATTTGATATAGTAACCATGTAACATTTATATGATTAGAGCTTCAGTTTCTCATGCTATTTCTTGACATTTTTAACAGCATTTATTTTACTACAGAACTTTGTTGATAAACAATGTGACGTCAATCTATGATCCTCCCTATATGCTGATGTCATTGTAATTATCTCTTTGGTGCCATTTCTCTGATAAATACGAATCTGTTCAGTGTAATCTTGATGTTCCCTGAGTAAGGAGCTCGGTACGTGGCTCCGAAACGCGTTGGAAATAAACCTATATCACCAGTACCCAGACGTCCAGTGTCGTTGGTGTATTTATCTTCCTTGCAGCAGCGTGGACACAAAGGTACTTCGTCCGAAAAACCTGTACTCTTCTTCTCTGACATACCAGTGAGCAAGGAGCACTTGAAAGACGTAGTGGCGGCGCCCCACCATGAACTTAGTGAGATCGTTCTGATTATAGTGTTATCTTTGCTAGGATGTATCAGCTTGTCTCATACTAAACCATTGTTTGTGTGTTATGGGAAATAGGGGATACACTCCTTTTAAGTTTATTCAGCAGGTTTGAGTGAACAAGTGTGGGCTTGACCCAGCACAGATAAGGTGTCAAAAGAAACTATCCCTGATGAGAATCACTGATTAAGTCAGAGATCCCCAACTCCAGGCCTCAAAGGCCACCAACAGTGCAGGTTTTCAGGATTTCCTTAGTATTGCACAGGTGCTAATGTGATCATCTGCACAGGTAATGATTCCAAGCCCTGTGCAATACTAAGGAAATCCTGAAAACCTGCACTGTTGGTGGGCCTTGAGGCCTGGATTTGGGGACCTCTGGATTAAGTAGTGATCCAGCAGGGAGGAGAGTGACACCATAAGTATTTGTTAGTTTGTGGGTGATATTCTCATGGTGTATATGTGTGTTTGTCCAAAGTGTGGCGAGGACAAAGCCACTTTTTAAATGGTAATATTAAAAGTTATATTTTAATTTCCAGTATTCACAATACGCTATATCTATCATTTGGAGATACTCCTGTGAGATTCACTCTGTGTACCACTAGTGTTTTGTGGAAAAGCCGATCTAAGATTGTGTAACTGCTGCATGCGTGCGTCCCTTTCTATGGCAGGAATTATTTCACCAAATTTTGTCTTGTACCGGGTTGGCAACCTAGTAATCGGCATTACTTCTAATTTGGACAATCTGAGGGTCATGTTGCAGGTAGTGCAGCAAGAAGGCGCTCATGTGTCTTGCGCATCCAGGAGGACCAAGTCCTTGTTGTGTTGGTGGCAGGGAGGTAAGAATCATGCTTCCTTCCTCTGCCCTCTCCCCCCAACCTCGCACAACAGAAATGTCATCAAGGTCTCCCTCATCTGCTGAATCTTCCATGCCTATCGCCAGTTTGTCCTCCATTTCTTCCTGGGCTCCTGCACCTTCCTCAACAGTTTGGCTGTTACCATGCGCCCTCATTAATCCGTCTTCCCCACCCTCCCATGCTTGCCATCTTGGTGCTGCTGACCTTGAGAACCTTGGTGATCTTGTTATCCCTTCTGCGTAGGACTCCTCCTGTACTTCCTCCACCTCCTCTTGTCCCACCACCTGACTCCGAATACTGTTTAGAGTGTGCTCCAGCATGTAGATGACCGAATAGTCATGCTGATAATGCCATCGTCAGCGCTAAACATCTTCGTCGCCATTTCAAAACTGAGGAGAAGGGTAGATAGGTCCTTGAACTGAGACCATTCCAGCAGCATGATCTGTCCCACCTTTGGATCTCGTTGGCCCAGGCTTTACATCATAACATATTGCACCAGGGCTCGCCGGTGCTGCCACAGTCGCTGCAACATGTGCAGAGTGGAATTCCAGCACATCGCATTTCAGACGGTGAACCGGCAGGCCGAAAGACTTCTGGAGCTGGGATGCGAACGCCAGAAGTGAGCACACAGCGACCGTACCCTCTGCAGAAGCCCATCTAGGCCGGGATAGTGTGTTAAAAATTGCTGGACAATCAGGTTCAACACGTGAACCATACAAGGCACGTGTGTCACATTGCCCCCGGCGAAGGGCCGCACCCAGGTTTGCAGCATTGTCGCACATGGCCTTCTCTGGCTGCAGGTTGAGTGACGACAACCATAGCTGAAAACTCAGACTCCAGAGTTGACCACAACTCCTCAGCTGTGTGACTCACATTTCCCAGACATTTCAAGGTAACCACCGCCTGATGGCGTTGAGCCCAGCTGCAATCATAGTAAGGAGGTGTGCTTGATTCCCTGTGCACAGTTACAACACGTGTGGCATTACCAGACAGGCTTTGGGCGCAGGTGGAGGACCGAGACAAGGTTGAGGAGGCAGAAGCAGTGGAGATACTGCTACATACCGAGGATTGATGCACAACTCGTGGGGACAGCAAGACTTGTACAGCAGACCCTTCTCCAGCTCTCACCATAGTTACCCAGTGCCCAGTCACCAACATGTAACGCCTCTGTCCATGCTTACTGGTCCAAGTGTCTGTGTTGAAATGCACCCTGTCACATACAGAGTCTCTCAAGGAAGCGGTGATGTTGTCTGCAACATGCTGGTGTAGCACAGGCACGCCCTTCTTGGAGAAGTAGTGGCGACTGGGCATCTGGTACTGGGGCACTGCTACGGCATAAGGTCTCTAAAATCTTCTGTGTCCACCAGGCGGAAGGGCAGCATTTCTGTAGCCAACAGCTTGCAGATCGTGAAATTCAACCGCTAAGCTTTGTCATGGCTAGGAGGAAATGGTCTTTTACTTGTCCACATCTGAGGGACGGAGGGCTGGCTGCTGTGCTGAGATGGGGTTGAGTAGGGTGTCCCTGGGAAACTGCTGGTCTGTGAGGGAGGTGCAGGCGCAGATATAATGTTGCCTTCATCCAAAGGTGGTGCTCTCGATGTCTGAGAGAGCTCAACACCAGCAGCATTTTCCACTTCAAAAACAAGTGACGACCTGGCAATCACACTGCTTGTTGCAGGTAAAGAGGTGGAAGGTCTGCGTCCAAAAGCATGAGAGACAGCTGTCCCCACAGTCACAGAGGATAAAAAGCACGCGGATGCACTTGATGGGGCACACGGTGGTTGAAGTTTTTAGCCACTACTCAGAGATTGGTGACAAATCTTACAGATCACATGAGTTGGGTGATCCTTGGTGATGTCAAAAAAGGCCCAGGCTAGGCAAGGGTTAGAGCCCATGCGACCTGCAGAGCCACCATGACTTCTGCTCAGAGGCAGAGTTGTGCCTGCGGATGCTGTTGTTGACGTGTTTCCAGTACTCCATCTCTGTCCAGGAAGGTGCAACCTAACCTCGTCGCCACTAGATCCTCCTCCACCACCTCTGCTGACTTCATCGACTGACTGACTGTGGGTTGACAGTAAGTGGGATTTCCAACCTCATCATTACCCTGTGTGTCCTCAGAGACAACCTCTTCCTGCCCTGACCGAAAAGTTAGGTTGTCGGTCCAATCAGGTATCTGAGTCTCATCAGCATTGTCTCCACCAAGAGGAGTTACAGTTTGGGAATGAGGGTCTACATTATGCTCAGAACCTTCTTCATCTGGGCCTGGATCTGACTCACAAAGCTTCTGGGCATCAGTGCAGATCATTTCCTCGTCTGGACTCACTGCAGCTTTGGAGAAGACCTCTGATTCCCAGACTATAGTGTGACTGAACAGCACTGCAGACTCAACCATCTCTGTTACCCCATACTCAGTAGGGCGGCTGGAGACTTGGGGGCTGGTGTGATTGGGATGACACCTCAGAGGACTGGAGGGTTTGGGATGTTAAAGTTGAGGTGGAGGAGAGTCCACTTGATGGAACACTTGAGATCCATTCAAGCACCTGCTGTTTTTGTGCCTCATCTACAATAGGTATCGATGGTCGTGTCCGTAAGACAGGGAAACTCGCAGAGTACCGACTCCTGCGAGTTCCTTACTACTCGCAGAGTAACGAGTCCTAGCAAGTAGATTCACCCATCCATAAGCTAATGTGGCACCCCAAGGGTTAATGTGCCACAGAAACATCAACACAGGTTTACTCCCCACACAACACTACATTAGAAAGTGGGAGGAGTTTAGGTGGCACCTGCACTAGTGGGAGGAGCTAAGTTGTTTAACACAGAGCAGGAGTGACAGTTAGTTCAGTTTGACTCTGGAGCAGGAGCAGAGTCAAGTAGAAGTGGAGGTCCTGAGAGGTCTGAGAAAAGGAGTAACAGAGGAACATCCCCGGGATAAAGAGTTACCCCAAACTTAACCCCGGAGAGGCGCTTAAGACGGATACCGGATCCGAGGCTGTGCCTGAGACAGACAGGACAGTAAACACCGGCATAGTGAAGGTCCACCATCTTCACTGTACCATAGCAAAGCAACACGGAGGGGTCAGTGACACAGAGGACTCAAGTTGCCCAGCATATTGGTACCCGTGAGCAGAGACAGGGCCAGCAGTTCAGCTACAAGCAGCAGCAGGGCCACACACAGCGCTTAAGTAGGAAGCCAAGGACCCGGTCAGGGTGAGAGCACCCGTACAGACTCCGTGGACAATACTGTGTTATACCATCTGCAAGTAAAGACTTGGAAAACAACAGAAACCGTGAGTGTGTGTGATCCTTATACTGAAGCCCCACTTGCCCTCATATACGCTTCTACTCTCATCATCTCTACTGCTACCCCTACTCTCCTGCAGCATCAATAACTATCCTCACAGACTTTAACTACTACTACCACTGCCCCGGGAACCCAGTTCTGCCCACAGGAACTATTCTATCCAAGCTGCTATCCCATCATCCCCGGAGGTTCTGCAGCAGCGGCGGCCCCATTACTGGCCGCATATAGTGGGTGGCGTCACGAGTGACAAATCCCCTGTAAATAATCCCCCATTTTATTGTGCGGGCCAGGGACACGGTCCGGACCAGGACCGCCGTGACATCCCCCAGCATTTACCCCGGTCCGGCACCGAGTACCCCGTCCCAGTGGGCTCCACACTTACTCGAATACTAAGAAAGGGGGGGGTCGCAATTCTGATTGCAAACAATTGCCCTGTACAAGTCACCGCCACCCACACCGACACCAGGGGACGATGCGGTGGTTCTGGAGGCATTGGTGAGAGGCTCTCCTCATATACTTGCCAACATCTATGCCCCGAACGAGGGACAGATTCGCTTTCTGAGTTCTTCATTAATTGAGGGACTACCCCCTGCGGCAATGATAGTGGGCGAGATTTTAATCTTCCATTCTCAGAATCAGCTGACAGACTCTCTCTCGGGGGACTCCCGCCCTCTGACTCTGTAAAGAAGCTTTCTTTAGGCTTCCGGTAGATCATAAAATCTGAGGCTCTTTTTGACGCATGGAGAGTGGCTCATCCAGCTGAGAAGGCCTTTACCTTTTTCTCCCACCCTCACCAGACCCACACCAGGATCGATTATTTTTTTGTGAACTCTCCTATACTGGGGCGACTGGAGGGGGTGGAACTGGGCTCTATCACTTGGTCAGACCACGCCCCTGTGATCATGGATCTTGGGGGGGCCCCCTCCTGGCCTAGGTCTGGTCACTGGCGCTTGAATGAATCCCTGCTGTAGGACCCTGTCGTCAAGGCCTCCCTGCATAAACAACTGGAGGAATACTTCCAGCTCAACATAAACTCGGTCTCCTCTCCAGGAGTTCTGTGGGAGGCCCATAAGGCGGTGATGAGGGCCTTTGTATCAGGGAAAGCGCTAGAGACAAAAAATCTGCAAAGGCCCAGAAGGTCTCCCTGACCACTCAATTAAAACTTCAAGAAAGGAAACTCCTTGTGTCTCCCTCTCTGGCCACTTTGAAAGAGGTGGTCAAACTAAGGGAAAACCTAGAAGACCTGGCGGTGAGGGTCGCTGAGAAGCTGCTCATGTTCTCTAAGTGAAAATTCTATGAAAGAGGCAATAAGGCACATACCCTCCTTGCACGCCAGTTGAAGGAACGCACCGTGGCTTCCTGTCCCCAGGCCTTGCGGGATTACACGGGGGTGACCCACTATCACCCTGATGCCATAGTTGATATTTTTTACAACTTCTACAATAAACTTTACAACCTTGGGGCTCCATCGGCTGGTGGCTCTCAAAGTTTGGAGGCTCTTGAGGACTATCTTTCTACCCTGGATCTCCCCTCCCTACCCCAAGAATCGATTGATGCACTAAACAATGCAATATCCTCTGACGAGGTGGAGGAGGTCCTGGAGTCTCTGCCCCAGGTAAAGTCACCTGGCCCTGATGGCCTGACATACTTCTACTACAAGACATTTGCTAAAACGCTACTTCCCCACATGTCCTCACTGTTCAACTCCTTCTTACAGGGTGATCCAATTCCGCCCACAATGCTACATTCCCATCTCATCCTCCTTCCGAAGCCACCCAGAGATCCCTTAGACTGCGCAAACTATAGGCCAATAGCCCTTTTGAATTTGGATTTGAAGATATTCACCAAGCTACTGGCCTCCAGACTTAACAAGTCGCTACCCATGATCGTACACAAAGATCAGGTGGGCATTATCCCATGCCGTCAGGGTGGAGATAACACTAGGAGGGTGATAGACTTGGTGGATGTCTCGAATAGGGATGGGCGAATCTACTCGCTAGGACTCGTTACTCGGCGAGTAGTAAGGGACTCGCAGGACTCGGTACTCTGCGAGTTTCCCAGCGTTTACTCGCACGAGTCCAATCAATGGCAAACACTGACAAAACTAGGATTGCCATTGTTTGCATTAGACTCGGCTACTGTGCCAGTGATAGCAGGGAAACTCGCAAATAACTGCTGTTACATTGCGAGCCGAGTCCAGCTGTCTTCTCTGTGCAGCTCCAGGGTCCTAGAGCCTGCCTTCTCACAGAGATGATGTAGCAGAGCTGAGATTGTTCTCAGTCTGCTCAATCCCTGTGCATAGACATCTATATCTATGCACAGGGGATGTAGCAGAGAGGACATCGCGTTTTGGACTACGTCGGACGGAAAAGGATTTTTTTAATTAAAGATGGAGTCCCTAATGGCTTTTTTTTTATTTCAAATAAAAAATTTTCTCTGTGTTTTTTTAACCCTTTATTGGAGATTCTTAGTGGCTGGGTCAAACGTTGCCTGACATTAAGAATCTCGGGCTTAATACCACCTTGTATAACAAAGCTGGTATTAACCCCTTTATTACCCAGCGTGCCACCGCCACCAGGGCCGCTGGAAGAGCGGGGTTCAGCGCCAGAGGATGGCGCTTCAATGAACGCGCCATCTTCTGGGGCGGCTGCGGGCTGCAATTTGCAGCGGGGGGTGCCCAGAAAGCTTGGGCATCCCTGCGCTGCGGATTCCAGCCCCCAGCTGCTTAGCTGTACCTGGCTAGACATAGAAATTGCGCGGAGCCCCACGCATTTTTTTTTTATTATTTCATGAATTTCAGAGTCAGAGTCTCAGAGTCAGAGTCAGAGTCTGACTCAGAGTCAGAGTCAGAGTCTGACTCAGAGTCACAGTCTCAGAGTCAGAGTCTCAGAGTCAGAGTCTGACTCAGAGTCAGAGTCTCAGAGTCAGAGTCTCAGAGTCAGAGTCAGAGTCTCAGAGTCAGAGTCTCAGAGTCAGAGTCTCAGAGTCAGAGTCAGAGTCTCAGAGTCTCAGAGTCAGAGTCTCACAGTCAGAGTCTCAGAGTCAGAGTCTCACAGTCAGAGTCTCACAGTCAGAGTCTCACAGTCAGAGTCAGAGTCTCAGAGTCAGAGTCTCAGAGTCTCACAGTCAGAGTCTCAGAGTCAAAGTCTCAGAGTCAGAGTCTCAGAGTCAGAGTCTCAGAGTCAGAGTCAGAGTCTCATAGTCAGAGTCTCAGAGTCAGAGTCAGAGTCTCAGAGTCAGAGTCTCAGAGTCAGAGTCTCAGAGTCAGAGTCTCACAGTCAGAGTCTCAGAGTCAGAGTCTCAGAGTCAGAGTCTCAGAGTCAGAGTCTCAGAGTCAGAGTCAGAGTCTCAGAGTCAGAGTCAGAGTCTCAGAGTCAGAGTCTCACAGTCAGAGTCTCACAGTCAGAGTCTCAGAGTCAGAGTCTCAGAGTCAGAGTCAGAGTCTCAGAGTCAGAGTCTCAGAGTCAGAGTCTCAGAGTCAGAGTCTCAGAGTCAGAGTCAGAGTCAAAGTCTCAGAGTCAGTCTCAGAGTCAGAGTCTCAGAGTCAGAGTCTCAGAGTCAGAGTCTGAGTCTCAGAGTCAGAGTCAGAGTCTCAGAGTCAGAGTCTCAGAGTCTGAGTCTCAGAGTCTGAGTCTCAGAGTCAGAGTCAGAGTCAGAGTCTCAGAGTCTCAGAGTCAGAGTCTCAGAGTCAGAGTCTCAGAGTCAGAGTCTCAGAGTCAGAGTCAGAGTCTCAGAGTCAGAGTCTCAGAGTCAGAGTCTCAGAGTCAGAGTCAGAGTCTCAGAGTCAGAGTCTCAGATTCAGAGTCAGAGTCTCAGAGTCAGAGTGTCAGAGTGTCAGAGTCAGAGTCTCAGAGTCAGAGTCTCAGAGTCAGAGTCTCAGAGTCAGAGTCAGAGTCTCAGGGTCAGAGTGTCAGAGTCAGAGTGTCAGAGTCAGAGTCTCAGAGTCAAGTCTCAGAGTCAGAGTCTCAGAGTCAGAGTCTCAGAGTCTCAGAGTCAGAGTCTCAGAGTCAGAGTCTCAGAGTCAGAGTCTCAGAGTCAGAGTCTCAGAGTCAGAGTCTCAGAGTCAGAGTCTCAGAGTCAGAGTCAGAGTCTCAGACTCAGAGTCTCAGAGTCAGAGTCTCAGAGTCAGAGTCAGAGTCTCAGAGTCGAGTCTGAGTCTCAGAGTCAGAGTCAGAGTCTCAGAGTCTCAGAGTCTCAGAGTCTCAGAGTCAAGTCAGAGTTCAGAGTCAAGTCTCAGAGTCAGAGTCTCAAGTCAGAGTCTCAGAGTCTCAGAGTCAGAGTCAGAGTCTCAGAGTCAGATCAGAGTCTCAAGAGTCAGAGTATCAGAGTCAGAGTCTCAGAGTCTCAGAGTCAGAGTCTCAGAGTCAGAGTCTCAGAGTCAGAGTCTCAGTCTCTTGGTGGATGTCTCGAATAGGGATGGGCGAATCTACTCGCTAGGACTCGTTACTCGGCGAGTAGTAAGGGACTCGCAGGACTCGGTACTCTGCGAGTTTCCCAGCGTTTACTCGCACGAGTCCAATCAATGGCAAACACTGACAAAACTAGGATTGCCATTGTTTGCATTAGACTCGGCTACTGTGCCAGTGATAGCAGGGAAACTCGCAAATAACTGCTGTTACATTGCGAGCCGAGTCCAGCTGTCTTCTCTGTGCAGCTCCAGGGTCCTAGAGCCTGGCTTCTCACAGAGATGATGTAGCAGAGCTGAGATTGTTCTCAGTCTGCTCAATCCCTGTGCATAGACATCTATATCTATGCACAGGGGATGTAGCAGAGAGGACATCGCGTTTTGGACTACGTCGGACGGAAAAGGATTTTTTTAATTAAAGATGGAGTCCCTAATGGCTTTTTTTTTATTTCAAATAAAAAATTTTCTCTGTGTTTTTTTAACCCTTTATTGGAGATTCTTAGTGGCTGGGTCAAACGTTGCCTGACATTAAGAATCTCGGGCTTAATACCACCTTGTATAACAAAGCTGGTATTAACCCCTTTATTACCCAGCGTGCCACCGCCACCAGGGCCGCTGGAAGAGCGGGGTTCAGCGCCAGAGGATGGCGCTTCAATGAACGCGCCATCTTCTGGGGCGGCTGCGGGCTGCAATTTGCAGCGGGGGGTGCCCAGAAAGCTTGGGCATCCCTGCGCTGCGGATTCCAGCCCCCAGCTGCTTAGCTGTACCTGGCTAGACATAGAAATTGCGCGGAGCCCCACGCATTTTTTTTTTATTATTTCATGAATTTCAGAGTCAGAGTCTCAGAGTCAGAGTCAGAGTCTGACTCAGAGTCAGAGTCAGAGTCTGACTCAGAGTCACAGTCTCAGAGTCAGAGTCTCAGAGTCAGAGTCTGACTCAGAGTCAGAGTCTCAGAGTCAGAGTCTCAGAGTCAGAGTCAGAGTCTCAGAGTCAGAGTCTCAGAGTCAGAGTCTCAGAGTCAGAGTCAGAGTCTCAGAGTCAGAGTCTCAGAGTCAGAGTCTCACAGTCAGAGTCTCAGAGTCAGAGTCTCACAGTCAGAGTCTCACAGTCAGAGTCTCACAGTCAGAGTCAGAGTCTCAGAGTCAGAGTCTCAGAGTCAGAGTCTCACAGTCAGAGTCTCAGAGTCAAAGTCTCAGAGTCAGAGTCTCAGAGTCAGAGTCTCAGAGTCAGAGTCAGAGTCTCATAGTCAGAGTCTCAGAGTCAGAGTCAGAGTCTCAGAGTCAGAGTCTCAGAGTCAGAGTCTCAGAGTCAGAGTCAGAGTCTCAGAGTCAGAGTCTCAGAGTCAGAGTCTCAGAGTCAGAGTCTCAGAGTCAGAGTCTCAGAGTCAGAGTCAGAGTCTCAGAGTCAGAGTCAGAGTCTCAGAGTCAGAGTCTCACAGTCAGAGTCTCACAGTCAGAGTCTCAGAGTCAGAGTCTCAGAGTCAGAGTCAGAGTCTCAGAGTCAGAGTCTCAGAGTCAGAGTCTCAGAGTCAGAGTCTCAGAGTCAGAGTCAGAGTCTCAGAGTCAGAGTCTCAGAGTCAGAGTCTCAGAGTCAGAGTCAGAGTCAAAGTCTCAGAGTCAGAGTCTCAGAGTCAGAGTCTCAGAGTCAGAGTCTCAGAGTCAGAGTCTCAGAGTCAGAGTCTGAGTCTCAGAGTCAGAGTCAGAGTCTCAGAGTCAGAGTCTCAGAGTCTGAGTCTCAGAGTCTGAGTCTCAGAGTCAGAGTCAGAGTATCAGAGTCTCAGAGTCTCAGAGTCAGAGTCTCAGAGTCAGAGTCTAAGAGTCAGAGTCTCAGAGTCAGAGTCTCAGAGTCAGAGTTTCAGAGTCAGAGTCACAGTCTCAGAGTCTCAGAGTCAGAGTCAGAGTCTCAGAGTCTCAGAGTCAGAGTCTCAGAGTCAGAGTCTCAGAGTCAGAGTCTCAGAGTCAGAGTCAGAGTCTCAGAGTCAGAGTCTCAGAGTCAGAGTCTCAGAGTCAGAGTCAGAGTCTCAGAGTCAGAGTCTCAGAGTCAGAGTCTCAGATTCAGAGTCAGAGTCTCAGAGTCAGAGTGTCAGAGTGTCAGAGTCAGAGTCTCAGAGTCAGAGTCTCAGAGTCAGAGTCTCAGAGTCAGAGTCTCAGATTCAGAGTCAGAGTCTCAGAGTCAGAGTGTCAGAGTGTCAGAGTCAGAGTCTCAGAGTCAGAGTCTCAGAGTCAGAGTCTCAGAGTCAGAGTCAGAGTCTCAGGGTCAGAGTGTCAGAGTCAGAGTGTCAGAGTCAGAGTCTCAGAGTCAGAGTCTCAGAGTCAGAGTCTCAGAGTCAGAGTCTCAGAGTCTCAGAGTCAGAGTCTCAGAGTCAGAGTCTCAGAGTCAGAGTCTCAGAGTCAGAGTCAGAGTCTCAGAGTCAGAGTCTCAGAGTCAGAGTCAGAGTCTCAGACTCAGAGTCTCAGAGTCAGAGTCTCAGAGTCAGAGTCTCAGAGTCAGAGTCAGAGTCTCAGAGTCAGAGTCTCAGAGTCAGAGTCAGAGTCTCAGAGTCAGAGTCAGAGTCAGAGTCTCAGAGTCTCAGAGTCTCAGAGTCAGAGTCTCAGAGTCAGAGTCAGAGTCTCAGAGTCAGAGTCTCAGAGTCAGAGTCAGAGTCTCAGAGTCTCAGAGTCAGAGTCTCAGAGTCAGAGTCTCAGAGTCAGAGTATCAGAGTCAGAGTCTCAGAGTCTCAGAGTCAGAGTCTCAGAGTCAGAGTCTCAGAGTCAGAGTCAGAGTCTCAGAGTCAGAGTCAGAGTCTCAGAGTCTCAGAGTCTCAGAGTCAGTCTCAAAGTCTCAGAGTCAGAGTCGTCAGAGTCCATCATTAAAGAGTCTCAGAGTTCAGAGTCCAGAGTCCAGGAGTTCAGATCGTCTCAGAGAGTCTCAGAGTCAGTCTCAGAGTCAGAGTCTCAGAGTCTCAGAGTCAGAGTCTCAGAGTCAGAGTCTCAGAGTCTCAGAGTCTCAAGAGTCAGAGTCTCAGAGTCAGAGTAAGTCAGATCAGAGTCTCAGAGTCAGTCTCAGAGTCAGAGTCTCAGAGTCAGTCAGAGTCCCCAGAGTCTCAGAGTCTCAGAGATTCATCAGAGTCAGAGTCAGAGTCTCAGAGTCAGAGTCAGAGTCTCAGAGTCAGAGTCCAGAGTCTCATCAGAGTCTCAGAGTCTCAAGAGCCCTCAGAGTCAGTTCTCAGAGTTCAGAGTCAAAAGTCTCAGAGTCAGAGTCAGAGTCTCAGAGTCAGAGTCTCAGAGTCAGATTCAGAGTCTCAGAGTCAGAGTCTCAGAGTCAGAGTCTCAAGTCAGAGTCTCAGAGTCAGAGTCGTCAGAGTCAGAGTCAGAGTCTAGAGTCTCAGCAGTCTCAGAGTCAGAGCTCAGAGTCTCAGAGTCAGAGTCTCAGAGTCAGAGTCTCAGAGTCTCAGAGTCAGAGTCAGAGTCAATCAGAGTCAGAGTCAGAGTCTCAGAGTCAGAGTCTCAGAGAGGTCTCAGATCAGAGTCTCAGTCAGAGTCGATCACGAGTCAAGTCTAGAGTCTCAGATCTCAGAGTCTCAGAGTCTCAGATCATCAGAGTCTCAGAGTCAGAAGTCTCAGAGTCAGAGTCAGAGTCTCAGAGTCAGAGTCTCAGAGTCAGATTCAGAGTCTCAGAGTCAGAGTCTCAGAGTCTGAGTCTCAGAGTCTCAAAGTCAGAGTCTCAGAGTCAGAGTCTCAGAGTCAGAGTCAGAGTCTCAGAGTCTCAGAGTCAGAGTCTCAGAGTCAGAGTCTCAGAGTCAGAGTCTCAGAGTCAGAGTCAGAGTCTCAGAGTCAGAGTCTCAGAGTCAGAGTCTCAGAGTCAGAGTCTCAGAGTCAGAGTCAGAGTCTCAGAGTCAGCGTCTCAGAGTCAGCGTCTCAGAGTCAGAGTCTCAGAGTCAGAGTCTCAGAGTCAGAGTCAGAGTCTCAGAGTCAGAGTCTCAGAGTCAGAGTCTCAGAGTCAGAGTCTCAGAGTCAGAGTCAGAGTCTCAGAGTCAGAGTCTCAGAGTCAGAGTCAGAGTCTCAGAGTCAGAGTCAGAGTCTCAGAGTCAGAGTCAGAGTCTCAGAGTCAGAGTCTCAGAGTCAGAGTCAGAATCTCAGAATTTCATGAAATAATTTTAAAAAAATGCGTAGGGCTCCGCGCAATTTCTATTTCTAGCCAGGTACAGCTAAGCAGCTGGGGGCTGGAATCCGCAACGCAGGGATGCCCAAGCTTTCTGGGCACCCCCCGCTGCAAATTGCAGCCCGCAGCCGCCCCAGAAGATGGCGCGTTCATTGAAGCACCATCCTCTGGCGCTGAACCCCGCTCTTGCAGCGGCCCTGGTGGCGGTGGCACGCTGGGTAATAACGAGGTTAGGGCCAGCTTTGTATCATCAGCTGGCCCTAAGCCCGAAATTTATGGCGGTCACGCCAATATTAGACATGACCGCCATGAATTTCTATTAAATTGTTTTAAAAAAAAACACAACACAGAGAAAATTTTTTATTAGAAATAAAAAAAAAAGCCATTAGGGACTCCATCTTTAATTAAAAAAATCCTCTTCCGTCCGACGCAGTTCAAAACGCGATGTCCTCTCTGCTCATCCCTGTGCATAGATATAGATGTCTATGCACAGGGATGAGCAGACTGAGAACAATCTCAGCTCTGCTACATCAGGCAGCAGGCGGGCTCTAGGACCCTGGAGCTGTGGCAGCCAGCACACTGAGCAGACAGGACTCTTATCTGTGCGAGTTTCCCAGCGATTACAGTTGCAAAGTAAACGAGTCCAATGCAAATAAATGGCAAAACTAGGATTGCTTCAGGCTGAAGCTTCCGAGACACATCTGCGATTTGTAAATCTCACACTACTCGCTATTACTCGCTTCCCCATTCATTAACATTGGACTCGCTAGACTCGCAACGAGTAGCGAGTCCTGTGCTCGGACTCGCTAGAGTCAAGCGATTCCGAGTAATTTAGGATTCGCCCATCACTAGTCTCGAACCTAAAGAAACTGCAGACTTTAGTACTGAGCCTAGATGCAGAGAAGGCTTTCGATCGCCTCTCCTGGCCTTTCTTTTTTGGTACCATGCGAGTCTTCAGCATCTCGGGTGGTTTTATGTCTGCGCTGAAATCTCTATACAACTATCCCACAGCGGCCATAAAGCTTCCCCTCTGTACCTCTAAACCATTCACTATATCAAATGGCACCAGGCAGGGGTACCCCCTATCACCTCTTCTGCTTGCCCTCTGCATAGAGTCCCTGGCAACAGCCATATGGCGGGACCCTAACATCTCAGGGGTGAATGTTGGGAGCAAGTCATTTAAGATCGCATTATTTGCGGACAATGTCCCACTGACGCACACCAACCTCCACATATCTCTCCCGAATCTCATGAAGGCTTTGAAGAGGTATGGGGATTTATCTGTATATAAAATTAATTCCAGCAAAACTGAGGCCATGCCTCTGAACATTCCCCCCGAGGTATGGGACCACTTACGCCGGAATTTTAAATTCAGGTGTAAACTGGATGCTGTAAACTACCTGGATACCTGGGGGTCCACATAACGTTCTCATACGAAACCCTCTATAAACTTAATTTCCCCTCTCTGTTTAAAGAATCGAAAGCCCGTTTGACTAAATGGCTCTCACTCCCCTTATCCTGGATGGGCCGGATGGCGGCGGTAAAAATGAACCTATTGCCTAGATTGATTTATGCCTTTGAGACCCTTCCAGTTAAATTTCCGATTTCAGAGCTGAAGTCTCTCCAGGCGGAAATCATTAGATTCATATGGCAGCGAAAGCGCCATAGAGTGGCCAGGGAGGTTCTGACAACTCACAAGGCTAGGGGGGAGCTGTCCATACCAGATATACTTAAATACTATTGGGCCACCCACTTGAGGACAATCCCTTGCTGGACATCCCTATGGGCCTATAGCAGGTGGAATGAAGTGGAAAAATTATGGATCGCCCCGATACACCCTAACTCTCTTCTATGGTCACCTGCACAATGTAGCTCTTTCGCTCCCCTCCTGGATCTCATGCAGTTCACATATGACCTGTGGCTTGTCTGCACGTGGAGGTTTGACCTCATGTCACCTTGTTCCCCTCTGGTGTCCTTCCTCTACCAACCACTGCTCCCCAGCAGTCTAGAATCTCCTATGGTCCATCCCTGGCTAACAGCAGGTCTGTTCAGATTTGTGGATATCATTGATGGAAGGACCATGGAGATTCATTCGTTTGACCATCTCAAACGCCACTTTTCACTTTCTAACCGGGAATTTTTTCAGTATCTACAAATTAGAGATTTGGCTAATTCCCTATATGGTAGAGCAGGAGCCTCAATTCCTACAGATTTTGAGAGAATATGTAGGAGGGGTACGGACACCAGGGGCTTGATCTCAGAAATATACAGCCTACTATCTGATCCACAGGATGGGTCAGGTGAAACTTTTTCCTACATGCATAGGTGGGAGGTCGCCCTGGAGAGACGGATATCCCCCCGAGAGTGGTGTGTCATTTGGAGAAATGCCGCAAAATTATCAGTGTGCACCCTTTACAAAGAAAATATTTATAAAATCATAATGTTTTGGTACCACACTCCAGAATTTCTACATGGGCTAGACCCATCTATTCCTCCCTTGTGTTGGAGGTGCGGAGAGAGCACCGGGTCCCTTTTGGGAACAAGTTAAGTCTCTGATTGACAGGGTACTGTATGCAGATGTGGACCTTGATCCCCTGGTGCTTCTTCTGGGTCATGGTGCTCCGGGCATGGGCAAACTATCCACTAGATTGATGCAACATATTCTGGATAGTGACTTAAGGGCTACTAATACCCTGGGCTAGGTCCTTCCCTGGTGGGATAACTGGCTAGTGTCCATGTTGTAGACTCTTAACCGAGGCTTCATGGACTTCATCTGCATGAACATATTCTTATGGCGGCGAGATGCTTGATCGCACGTCACTGGAAACAGTCGAGCCCCCCGACGCTCCAGGGCCTCATTAGACAGATCAAAGATGTCAGACGGATGGAACATGTTACAGCCCTATTGAATGACTCTATAGAGCGCTTCCTGGCGGTCTGGTCCCCATGGGATTATTATGCAGCGGGCTCTGATCTGTAGATTGGTCAGTCTTGGCTTGGGAACTGCTGGTTTAACTAATTCCAACTTCTCCCCTTTTTTTCCCTACCCCCACTACGCATGTATGTCTTGTCTTTGTCTTTTTGTTTATGTGGAAGTTATGACTCTAATAACTTTGCATTATTTACTTTATATATTCGTTAGATTGGACTATAGTTGAGCTAGGTGCCCTGCGCTGCCTTGTTTCTCAACGTCAAAAGGTCCTGTCCGCTGGAATTGGAGTGGGGGACTGTTTTGCCCCCATGACCAATTTAGTGTCAGAATGCCACAGAGGCAAGTGCAGGAGAGCCCTGGCTTTTTCTTTATATCTTATATATAAAATACAGATGCACCTAAATGCTCAATATTTGTATTGTTACTTAATGTTTAATAAAAATGTATGGTTAAAAAAAAAGCAATACAGTAAAGCTAAATAAATATCTTTGCAAGGTGACTTCAAGAGATTAACTTCATGGCTCTTTTCATTAATATTTAACCAAAAAGATTGCTGCAATGTTCCAGCAAAATCATATGCCTAGCAAGAAAAGTAGGCTGTCATCCAAAGCTAGCCCTTTTTTGTGTTACTGTTAAACAGTAACTCAGTGTTATCCTTTATTCTGTTAACATTTATTTTTTCTGGTAAATCATTTTTTGTCAATTTTAAGTTGTACAGAAATAATGATTTAGTAAAGAAGGTACAGTTAAGATACTTTATACTAATGTGCTGTAAATTAGAAAATATATTATTTCTGTTTCTTACTGATGTAACAGAGGAGAGTTCCAAATAGGATGAAATAAATGTTGACCACAAAAATTGCAATGAACTATAGCTAATCTGGGGAGCAGGTAACCCAGTCACTCCTTGACATTTACCCTCTAACCCTAGTCCAGGAAATTAAGGCCACGTCACACACACAGATATCTGTTCAGATATTGGTCACAAATCTCCAGTTGCAGTGAAATTATGGACACATTGTTACATTTGTACACAGCCCCAAAAATGGATCAATTTGTCCATAATTTCACTGCAACCAGAGATCTGCGAACAATCTCTGCACAGATATCTGTGTGTGTGTAACGTGGCCTTTAGATTTCCCAGCAGGGTTTTCCAGGTCTCAACCTGGAAATCACTCAAAAGAACACATACCATGGGGGAGGGGAGCATACTAGTGGTGCCACTTGTGCCCAAGAGGCTAGGAAGCCCACTTATATCTTTACACCAGGTGGAATTGTGCATTATGATCAGCTATTGAACTACAAAGGGTCCATATATAGTTCTTAAACAGGGGCCCTCTTCTGTCTGTGTCCGCTACTGACATGCTACAACCAACTTCCAATATTGAAATGCCACACGATTGATTGAGCATCTGCATACCTGTGCATCGATTTGTGGGTGTATTCCCTTCTACAAGTATGCGCACACTCTGGTAATTTTTTCCGGTGATGGGTGTTATGTAGTGATGGATGATATAAGATAGCATGCGCAAGCTTGAAAAAGGGAGATCACCACTCAAAATATTGCATAGGTATACCATTTGCCTAATCCACCATACAGCATCGTATCATGGTGGTCAAGATGTGGATGTCTGCAAGTTAAAGCCACATTCGTGGATTATGAAACATCATAGAATAAGTGAGGTGAACTGTTATATCTGGATATGTGCAATAGACTTTTAGTATATTGAAGTTTTCTAAATCATTAAAAAGTGATTATGGCATGCGATGTTTTGAAAATAAGGTCTGAAGAAGGAGTGAGAGACCCTGATGAAACACTCATTGCATGGTTTTGTCATGTGCTTAGTTGGTGCTGACCTTGCTGGATGCTGCTGTGTATGTGTTTGCCTTTAAGAGCTGCATGGTTGATAGTTGTGAAGGTCCTGGGCCTCCTGTGTTGTGCTCCAGAACTGCATTCACTATGAGGTTCGGCTGCTGGTTGAGGGGTTAATGTGTGATTCACCTGAACTCCCCTCCCGCTGGCCTTTAAGTAGCCTCTCCTTCCACCAGGTGGTGCTGCTGATAGAGTCTCACTCTATGCCTGGAAGCCGTGCTGTGCTGACCTATGTGTTTGTGTTGCTGAAGTCCTTTCCTTTGGAGTTGCTGAATCCCAGTTCTGTGGAGGGAGGTGAGGGGGGAATAGCGCAGGGCTGGTGGAGGAGTTTTAGGAAGAGGCTGGAGGTCCGAATCTTCTCACCTTCAAAGATACCTTTTGGGATCAGGGCCATTCAGGGTTCCTAGACTAGGGTCAGACTAGTCTTCCCTGGTGACTCTGCCCATAGCTGCCATTCATCAGCATTCTCTCACTACACCGTGACAGGTTTGTTAAAATAAGTTTTTTATTTTTTAAGTGAAATCTGACAGTGACAGTGAAATCCTAGATAGATATGAGTGAACCTTTGGAAGTTCAGGTTTCAGTTCAGTGTGCTGAATTCGCATATGTTCGGCGAAATAATCAACAAACAGTTCGCCAAACTTCTGAACCCCATTCAAATCAATGGGAGGCAAAATCAAGGGTCTAGAAAACACCTTCAAAGGAGCCCAAAAGCTTCCAAACACAGCTCAAACTGTTTTACAGTGGAGCCCCACTCTTTTGACATTATCTTCCTACACTATTACTTAGCAAGCTTCAGTGCCGCTGTCACCATGCTTCAGGGCCCGTTCATGAACCTCAGACATATTGACTGCCCAATTTTGATAACAGCTAAGATAAAGCCACCAGCTGTGGTCTGCAGGCTGCAGCTGTCTGCTGTATTCTAACTGGTAATGAAAGGTAATCTTTAATATCTTAAAAGGTTTTAAAATCTTTAAAAAAATAGCAGACCGCAGCTACCCCTGGAGTGGCAACCCACTCCTGGCACTTTGCCCCGGATCTCTCTGCCCAGGTCCAAGGGGTTTTGGTATGTGGAGTTGATGGCATATGGGTAATGTCAGCTGGCAACAAGACCAGAGATTAGTAATGTCAAGGTGTCAATCAGATACCCGATGTTAGTAACCAAGTCAGTAAGAATATAAATAACTACACCAATAAATATTTTATTTGAAAAAATATCCCCAATACATTCCTCTTCCATTTCCTATATGGTGGGACACGCTGTGAGTTCTCTGAGGTTGTCTCAGGTTACACAGTGGGTATCACACAGCAGGAAATCACGCTGTGTGACCTGAGATAACCTCAGTGGCATCAGCACTTGTAACAGATGCTTTCTTGCATGAGCCGTGATATCTACCGAGATGTAGCGGGTATATTTCACCGTTATCATGAGAGGAACTGTCAAGGTTTACGGTGCAGTTAAAAGTTGAGGGATAGCCCTTGTGTGCCCCTGAATCTTGAACTGCAGTAATGCTTGTGATGGTATTGTTTGTCACACTCTCACCAGTGCCTGAGAAGCTACTCTCAAAGCATATGGGGGATGCTTTCTGGGAAAGTGACCCCACTATATTGTTGTAAGACCCAGGGCCCACAGTTTGTTGTTTAATGCTTGTTTTTAAGCAGATGTTGGGGCAGAAAAAAGAAACCTGAACCACATGTACAAAGAAAGAAAAAGCTCTGCAAATTCTGAAAAAATACACTGTTTGCAGTCCCTGAGGACTACACTTAACCAGCCTGTTCTACAGGAGTTGATGTAGTGTCTTGCATTTCCATACATCAGACCATCAGGCTAGAGGCGTACTCGCCAGTCTCTGTAGGGAAGTATCAAAGCAACTCTTTGCAGAAACAGTCCAGCACACAAAGAGTGAAAAAAACTTTACTATAGCAATTTTTGGAAAAAAGGCTGTGGTGGTACATGATGAAATTTGTAACATTTATGAGACCCAAACAGTCATAATTTTAGCATAGCCGTTAGGCACATACTACAATTAGTCTCAAAGACATACCGTATTTTTCGCTTTATAAGACGCACCTGATTATAAGACGCACCCCCAAATTTGGTGAATGAAAAGAGAAAAAAAATAATTTTTAATGTAAAATGGGGTCCGTCTTATAATGCCAGTGTTTGTCTTACAATCAGTTTATATGGCCCCTATCCTGGTATATTTGTCTCCATTCTGGTATATGTGCCCCCTCCTGATATGCATGCCTCCATCCTGATATATGGTCCCAATCCTTGTATCCATGCCTCCATCCTGGTATATGGTCTTCCTCCTGGTATCCATGCCCCCATCCTGGTATATGTGCCCCCTCCTGGTATCCATGCTCCCAGCCTGGTATATATGTCCCTTCCTGATATATATGCCCCCATCCTGGTTTCCATGCCCCATCCTGGTTAATAGCCCTCCTGATATACTGTATGTCCCAGAATGGGGGACATACATCCTAGTGCATAGCCCCCCCCAAGTCTTACCGAGGGAGCCACGGAGGTTGGGGGCCAAGGCAGGAGCTGCGGGGGTGTCGCGCCGGTCTCTGGTGGGCCACAGAGGTTGGGGGCCAAGGCTGGAGCTGTGAGGGTGTTGCGCCGGTCTCCGGTGGGCGCCGCCATTATTATTTCCCAGCATGCATTGCCGGTCTGGCAATGCATGCTCTAGTGTCTAGAAATGGCCGCGGATCGCAGTCTGCGCATGCGCCGCGGCCATTTTCTTGAAGTCCTGTGTGGCAGACACAGGCGCGCAATACAAGTTTCCCTCTGCTAACGGGAAACTTGTATTGCAAACCGGAAGCACGTCACCGGCGCCCGGATTTTGCAATGGCGCCGGCCTGTACAATGGCGCTGCCGCCGTACTGGACATCAAAAATGCCGCCCGCATACCTCCGACCACCAGGCCAGCTACGTTGCCCCACCGGAACCATGCCTGGTACCAGTCTCCCCCGCAGCCGCCACCAGCCACTGGGTAAAAAAAGTTTTTTTTAACTTTTCACCCCATTTTTTTCACTGTCCGCTTTGTAAGACGCACCCCCACTTCCCCCCCAATTTGGGGGAAATGAAAGTGCGTCTTAAAAAGCGGAAAATACGGTATATATCAATATACACAGTACTGTATAAGGAAAGTCCTATGGGGATTAGCAGTCTCCATTACAATGGTGCAAAGTCCATTAAGGATACAGTCCATTAAGGGATTTGAGGTGTAGCCCGAAAGCTACAGTCCTGCTAATCCAGGAGGGCGAAGCACAACCAGCACTTAACTTGGGAAGGGAAAAAAATAAAATGAACCTCACTAATCTAAGAACTCAACAGCTGATAAATGTCCTTCTCTGGACAACATGCAAGTCCTCTGTTTAATAAGAGTCGATTAAAGCATTGGAAGAAAGGGAGGTTGTAAATGCGCTGCCGTTTATTCAATAGATCCAAAGATTCCAAGGAGTCGCAGGAACGTTAATGGCAACACCTTTAAAACAATAAAGGTGTTGCCATTAACGTTCCTGCGACTCCTTGGAATCTTTGGATCTATTGAATAAATGGCAGCGCATTTACAACCTCCCTTTCTTCCACTGCTTTAATCGTTACCATTTGTTGGAGTGCTACCAGCCGGTTTTCTGCATAATAGTTGTTGTGATTTTCACAGTAACATAAGGTTAGTGCAATTACACGCACACATCCCGTTCACACTCGGATAAGACCCTATGTGTGCTTTTCTGCTTTCTTTCAGTTTTTCATAAGAGTCAAAAGCCTTGAGCAGTTTTTTGAATGCCATTCCACATGGTACTCCACTAGCAGGGGGGGTCGCAGGGGCTACTCCTCTATGGGCATACCCTGCCATCACCTGCCCCCCAATACACCACAACATGGAAACCGCTGGAGAAGAGGGTAGAGAAATTAGAGGATGCCCACCCCCTCTAAGAGAGACAGGAGGAACTTGGGCAACACCCACAGGCCCTTCAGGATTGATGGCCTTGTGCGTTTGTCTGCAGCTGGATGGCTAGCCAAAAGAGCCCTGGCCTCCAGCTGTCATGATGTAGAGTACTAATGAGGGAATGGCAGTTACGGGCAGGGTGACCAGGGAAGACTAGTCTGACCCTAGTCTAGGAACCCTGATCCCAAAGGTATCTCTGATGGTGAGAAGGTTTGGGCCCCCAGCCTCTCCCTAAAACACCTCCACCAGCCCTGCGCTATTCCCCCTCACCTCCCTCCACAGAACTGGGATTCAGCAACTCCAAAGGAAAGGACTTCAGCAACAAAAACACACAGGTCAGCACAGCACGGCTTCCAGGCATAGAGTGAAACTCCATCAGCAGCACTACCTGGTGGAAGGAGAGGCTACTTAAAGGCTAGGGGGAGGGCAGTTCAGGTGAGTCACACATTAACTCCTCAACCAGCAGTTGAACCTAATAGTGAATGCAGTTCTGGAGCACAATACAGGAGGCCCAGGACCTTCACAACTATCAACCATGCAGCTCTTAAAGACAAACACATACACAGCAGCATCCAGCAATGTCAGCGTCATCTAAGTGCGTGACAGTGAGTCGGTCAACAGGGTAGGGGGTACTCGGATACCGGGACAGGGGGTTCACTTCGGTGGGGATCACGGCTGGTCGGTTCCCGGTTCCGTTCCCTGGACCCTCAGTGACGGGGTGGGGGTGAAGATGATGGGGGATTTGTAATGTGACACCACCTCTTGGTACCTGGTAATAGAGTTACCAGCGCTGAGGCCGGTGGCTGAGGTGATGGGAATGCAGCTTTGGTAGTACAGCTTCCCACAGGTGGAGCTTTACCTCAGGCCAGCTGGGTGGAAGATGGGAGTCATAGTAGCGGTTCTGTTGTGAATACTACAGGCAGCAGCGGTGAAGCAGGCACACACACACAATAGTCTATGTTTCGGTACCTTTTTACGGATGTTCAGTAATAGGCACAGTCCAGGAGGGTAACCAGGTTATCGGTGCCGTTTGGGATGTCCACCTTGGAGAGTTGTGAGGCCTCCTCTGTTACTCTGTGCGGTAATTGGGGTAACTTCTGTCTGGAGCTGAACCTGCTGCTCTTTCTCCTTCTCAGGATGCTATTCCACAACCGACAATGAGGACCTTGCTGTCCAGATCCTTATTCTCCTCTTGGGCCCCTGGTCCTATGCTTGGTCAGGTTTGGCGTATTGCTTTCTTTACGTTAGGAGGACTAGATCCTCCTGGTCTGTCCAGTCTTTCTCTGCTACCACTAGATTAATAGCAGCTTTGGACTCTAATGTCCGGGTGGGCTAAAGGGATCTCAGATCTGTTCCCTTCTTCTGTCTTCCTGCCTCTTCCACTGGCCTCCGTCCCTCTCTCTAGGGCACTGCACAGCTGGGTCAGGTTTCCTGGTTCTGGGCCTGGCTTGGTCCCAGCAAGCAGCTCCTTCCAGTCCTTCCACTGACTACTCACTAACTGACTCCTCCCCTCAGGCCTGAGTCTTTATAGGGGATCTGGCTTAAGGACAGCCAGTGGGGCTCTCCCTCCAGGTCTGTGGCGGAACGTGTTGTGTGTTGTGTGTGCCAAATTGTGCATCCCTCCCTGCACCAGTGGGACCTGTGGCAATCCCCGCAGGGGTGCCACAACAGTACCCCCTCTTTTAAGAGAGGCCTCCGGACTCGACTACGGCAGGTCCGAAATAAGTCCACATTCCCTGAGCGACGAGATAGGGGTAGGTCAAGGCGGTACAGCACAGGATTACAAATGGCCGATATCTGAAACAGTCCTATAACCCCAGAACCAGGAGCCCCGGCAGCACACCTCCACCTGATGTGTTTGGACAACACCCACACATACTCATCAACTCTCAAGTCTGGACCTGCACGTTTATTTCTAAATCTGCAGTCACAGGTAGAGGGCACACATCCAGGACGGTAAATTGCAGCAGTGTACCCCGGGGCCCAGGGCTCCCTCCCCTGGAGTGCACAGCAGGAACTACCTTCCCTCCCCGGCCCCTCCTCCTGGAACGACGCCTAGACCCACCATTGATCTGAGGCATAGTCTGGACTCCACCCCCTTTTCCAGGCTCACTTCCAGTCACTTCTGGAAGTAGGGTAGGAGTCGGGGCAACCAGTACGGTAGAAATAGTCGTAGCTAGGCAATTACTCACATAGAAAGCCCCCCAAGTTACAATCTTTCCGGCCCACCAGTCAATCACTGGGTTGTGTTTCTCCAGCCAGGGAAGGCCCAATACAATGGGAGTGGGCAGGTTCTCCAACAGGTACAAGACAGAACCTCCTGGTGAAGAGTTCCTATGCTCAAGTTCACATTACGCACACTTGGGAGAGACCTTCTGACTGAGTGGAACTGAGTCGATTGAGGCGATGAGAATGGGTCTCACTAAAGCACTGCTGGTGAGACCATGAGCCTGAGCAAAGCAATAATCCATCAAATTGACCCCCGCTTTACTATCGACCAGAACTGGCACAGTCTCGGTCTTACCATCCACCACCACCTTGGCATACAGTGTCAACAGAGACTTAGCGAGGAAGGAAAGATAAACTCTTGGTCGTCTCCTTCTGAATGACCCGAGGTAGGCTGCTTCTGAGACTGCTTGGTCTTGGAGTGAAGTGGACAAAGCTTAATAAAATGGTCAGATTTTCCACAGAAAAAACATGCTCCGCCCACTTGGAAAACAGTAGCCACAGGAGGTTTAACACGAGAACCTACTGTCCCCAACTGCATGGTTCATCGGGTATAGTCTCTCCCTCAGGCGTCTGTCAACCCGTATGGCTAGGGACATCGCAGCCTCCAATGACTCAGGTGCGGCGTACTGAACCAGGGTGTCTTGCAGTCTAGCTGACAAACCCAAGCAGAACTGACTCTGGAGGGCTGAGCCGTTCCACTGGGTGTCAGTCGCCCATCTCCAAACTCTGAGCAGTACTCCTCCACTGCTCGTGTGCCCTCTTGAGTTTACGGAGATTAGACTCAGCAAAGGTCACCCTATCAGGTTCGCCATAAACCTGAGCCAGAGCAGCAAAAAACCTGTCCACCAACCGCAACGATGTTGAGTCGGCCGGGAGGGAAAAGGCCCACGTCTGGGGATCCCCTTTAAGAAGGGAGACTATAATCCCCACCCACTGTTCCTCACTTACCGATGAACGGGGCCGGAGCCTAAAATAATGCTTACAGGCTTCACAGAAAACAATACATTTTACTCTTCCCCCAGAAAACCTATCTGGAAGAGAGACCTTGGGTTCTGGCATGGCCTGAGCATGAGCCGACACCAAGTAACCCACGACTTGCTGCAGCTCTTGCACTACCTGAGTGTGCAGGCCAGTTACCACTTCAGAGATGGTCTGCATCAGGCGAGAAAATGCATCAGCTGAGGCAGTCTGAGACATAGTGACTCAAGGGAAAAGGTATGGGCTGCTGATAATGTCACGAATACTGATGAGGGAATGGCAGTTACGGGCAGGGTGACTAGGAAAGACTAGTCTGACCCTAGTCTAGGAACCCTGAATGGCCCTGATCCTGAAGGTATCTCTGATTGTGAGAAGGTTCGGGCCTCCAGCCTCTTCCTAAAACTCCTCCACCAGCCCAGGACCTTCACAACTATCAACCATGCAGCTCTTAAAGACAAACACATACACAGCAGCATCCAGCAATGTCAGCGCCATCTAAGTGCGTGACACCAGCCGATACAACATCCTCTCCAGGTAAGCCTCCTGCTGCCAGTTTTCAAATTCATCGGCAGTGGCAACTTGACCTATGTCTGCTGCGAACCAACCCTTGCTGCCCTTCACATTCGTGAAGGTGACCTCCGCCCAACACACAGTGTGCAGAGCAGGGTGGACTGATTGACATAGCACCTATGACCAGTTCCCTTTTTGGCTAGGAAACCAAACCTCCTCTCCTAGATAAATGTCACAACCATGCCTTGGGTTCTTTGGTCATCAAAGTCATTGGCATTAGACCCATGCAACCATTCTTGGGTGATGGTATCCGCGAGCCTAATCTCTTCCAGAAAGGAGACAGGCTGGGATAGTTCATGCCTAATAGGACAGTTACTTGGAGGGAGTAGCGGCATCCGTCGGCATTTCCGGGGAACAAAGATACCTTTAGTGGAGCACGCAATGGCGGCGTGTATATGCGGCATCGGCGATCGGTATCCACCGTTAAAAATGTGCACGTGCGGTGGATACCTGTTGCTAGCCACAGTGGCGGCGTGTAAAGGTAGCTTAAGGTTTGATGGTCAATTTCTCAGGTTTCTGATTGCAAACCAAATCGTCCATGTTTGTGCTGAATTTGAAATTGGCGAACATGTTTGGGGAAGGTTCATCATCTCTAATCCTAGACATAGGGTGGAAGTCAGACATCCGTGTAACATGGTACACATACAAACCATGATGCAAAGCCTAGCCATGGGTCTCCTGACCTAAATTTGACAGCCTTATATATTTCTCTTAGGCTGCCAAGTTCAGATGAGGAGATATATGGCCAGTCTATCTATCATGGTCCAAACATGTAGGGATGTCTTTAAACAAGGTGTGGCCTGGATAAAAGGTTAAAGTGGGGCCCTAAATGCTCACATTTGTACCATCATACACAAACATTTAGGAGCATGTACTTGAGCGTTGTTCAGGCTATTAAAGAGGACCTGTCACCCCCATACATGCTGATCTAATTGCAGCACTGAATGCAGCATGTCTGCTGCATTCAGGCAAGGGGTCCCCATCCCTTGAGCCCCCTGTACCCTGAGATAATTGAATTTCCCTCTCCTGCGGTGACATCACCGCTTTTCCTTGCTCTGCTCCATGGATAACATGGAGCAGGGCGGGGATAAAAGGTGATGTCATGGCAGGAGGCGGGGCGGCCAGCCTCCTGTGGTGACATCACCACCTTTCCCCACCCTGCTCCGTGGATAACATGAAGCAGGGCAGGTGAGCTGATGTCACCGCAGGAGGCGGGGCAGGCGGCCAGCACCTCCAAAAATGATCCCTCACTCTGCGCCTGAATCCAGCTTCTCATGTAGCAGGCGCAGAAGAGGGAGACCATGAGTGACAGGAGGGAGTCGGCGTAGGGAGGATAATACATACAGGGGGCGTGAAATTGCCCTGTGTAGAGAAGTGGCCCCAGCCACTACACTCCACCTTTTTGGCTCCACATTGTAATTTTTAAATTCAATTATCTCGGGGTACAGGGGGGCTCAAGGGATGGGGGACCCCTTGCCTGAATGCAGCAGTCATGCTGCATTCAGTGCTGCAATTAGATCAGCATGTATGGGGGGTGACAGGTCCTCTTTAAGTGCGATCATCAATGTTAAAGTCATTTAGCTCTTGCTTACTAGCATCTTTACACAGACTGAGGAAGAATAATTGTCACTTGTTGATCCCCTTATATTATCATGTTATCAGCAGGACTTCTACTGGGCGATATCATGGTGAAAAACAATTATATTTGATCCAACACAAAAAATCCAATCACTCGAAGAATGAGCAACATTTAGCTTTTTTGTTAGGTGATTGCCAACATATATGAACTCTTGTCTGCATTGCTGGTGGTTTTAAATGTGGAAGCTACATTATGTGACTAGAGATGAGCGATCTTTTCCCGAACGTTTGCCAATTTCAAATACAAATACTGCTTCTTGAAAATGTGCAATCACTTTATTTCATTTCATTCCATTAATTTAAAACACAGATTTTTGGCATGTGCACAAGTGTGTTAGATATATATCATTAATATTGAACTTGTCTGTGCATTGCTGCCCACTAGCCTCATTCAGTATTTCAGATGAACTTATGGTGAGCTGAATGAACTTATTTGTTTTCCTTATTTCTCCTTCAAATATATGAGGCTTCAATAATCACTCTGTAAGCTCAGGCGTTACCTGTGGCATGGGGAATGGGGTTTGTAAGTAAATCAGGTGTCTTCTGCAGCTCACCCCATGGACGTGTTAATCAGGAGCTGGGCAACAATATTGTGCAAACAAGATGGTGCTATTTATCTAGCAGAGGGCGTTTGGTTTCCTAGCTAAAGAAGATCCTGGTCATCGGTGCTGCATCAACCAGTCTACCCTGCTGGTGCCATCGCAAATAGAGATGAGCGAGTACTAAAATTCGGGCCGAGCATCCCAAAATACTCGTGTACTCGGCCCAAACACCTAGCCCAATGTTATCCTATGGGAGACTCGAGTATTTTTCTGGCATGACCCCCGGCAGCGTGGATAAGCGTAAAACTGTCACAAAAGTATCAGAACAGTGCTCAAATGACATGGGGAAGACCCCTGTAAGCATTTCAGACTCGAAGGTCACTGCTGTGAACAATGTTGTCAGAGTATTACGCCACTTTTATGGACTGTCAAGAAAACGTTACAAAATGAAACCAAAACGGATTTTCATGGAAAAAATATTAAGGGCTCATACCCACTTGTGAGACAGAGTTGGTGTATGTTAGTTTTTTGGTTTACATGAAAGATTTAAAAAAAAAAAAATTGTGTGGCACTCCCATGCCCCTGGGAAGAGACTACATGGAGGCCTCTTTAAATAATGTGCCCATTTTAAGAAAGTGGGTCTTTTGTAGTCTTGCCCTTTGGCAGGGCAGCCAAAAATTGTGAGGCACCCCAATGCCCCTGGATAGAGATGTGCATGAGGGCCTCTTTAAATATTGTGCCCATTTTAAGGAACTTTGTCTTTTGTAGTATTGCCCTAGGCAGGGCAGCCAAAAATTGGGAGGCACACCAATGCCCCTGGATAGAGATGTGCATGAGGGCCTCTTTAAATATTGTGCCCATTTTAAGGAAGTTTGTCTATTGTAGTATTGCTTTTTGGCAGGGCAGCCAAAAATTGTGTGGCACTCTGATGCCCCTGAATAGAGACATGCATGAGGACCTCTTTAAATAATGTGCCCATTATAAAGAAATGGGTCTTTTGTAGTATTGCCCTTTGGCAGGGCTGCTAAACATTGGGAGGCACCTCAATGCCCCTGGATAGAGACGTGCATGAGGGCCTCTTTAAATATTGTGCCCATTTTAAAGAAGTGGGTCATTTGTAGTATTGCCCTTTGGCAGGACTGCTAAACATTGGGAGGCACCCCAATGCCCCTGGATAGAGACGTGCATGAGGGTCTACTTAAATATGGTTCCCATTATTAGGAAGTGGGTCTTCCATAGTTTTCCCTAGGAAGGGCTGCAAAAAATTGGGAGGCATTGCGATGCTCATGAGAAGAAACATGGAGGAGAGCCTCTAAATGTTGTTCCCATTACAAAGGAGCTGGACTCCTGTACTTGTGATGCCCATTCTCTAAGTATGGACTAAAACATTTACCCCTGGGGGGTATACATGAAACTACTGTCTAACTTTTTAACGGTTAGCGTCATCATCATCATAAATATGATGTAAATAAATTATGTTTTCGTGGCATCATGGACCACGGTCGCACTGATCATATGATGGTGGCGGATGAGGAGAAGGAGGTACAGTACAGCAAGTAGCCAAAGTCATGAACTGTGTACCCATCTGTGGGTGTGAGGAGGGGCATGGCAATTTACCGGCACAAAAAATACAATGCCTATGACTTTAGATTACGCTATAATTTGATGGTGGTGTGGTGAAGTGAGGCCCAATCCAACCCTTGTTCATCTTGATCAGAGTCAGCCTGTCAGCCTTCATTTACCATTTTTTGAGGCAGGAGGGGGTTGTAGCTCCAATTTTTATACACCAAAACACTCAGTATACCCATCTCAGCGTTTGTGACTGACCGGTATACCTGCTGTAATTTAATCTCTAATCTGCCATCTCAGTGTCCAGCTAAAAACCATCTTTTGGACGCCTTCATTTAGCTGTATACAGGCAGCACACCATTGAAAATGTGCAAGGCCGGTGGCAAGGGACAAGAAACTGGACGTGATGGTGGTGCATGCAGAAGCTGAGGCCGTGTTCAAGCTCAAACTGCGCCACGACAAACGCCCACATCATCTCCCTCGACCTTCGTGTTCCAATTTGTAGGGGACCATAGCAGTACACCACTATTAAACCAAGACCAGTGTCAACAGGTTGTTAGTTGGATAGCGGATAATGCTTCCAGTCAGTTTGGCACCACCACAAACACCCTGTCTTCCACACGGTCAAGTGTCAGTAGCCGTGAGACTGGACCGCACATTCCACAACCTGATCCTCCTTCCTCCCACAATGCCGACTGCCCGGCCCCTGACATAACTGATCCCACACTTGGACATTCTGAAGAGCTGTTCACTTATCCATTCTTAGATTCTGGCCTCTTGCCAACTCCACTTGAAGTGGGTCATGAGGAGATCGTATGTACCGATGCCCAAATATTTGAGTAGCCACATCTCACAAAGGCAACGGTGGGAACGTGTCTCAACAAGAGGTGGACGAAGATGAAACACAATTGCCAGAAAGTCAGGAGGAGGACTAGGGTAAGGAAGTGGAAGATGACGTGGTGGATGATCCAGTAACTGACCCAACTTGGCAGGAGGACATGCAGAGCGAGGACAGCAGTGCACAGGGGGAGGGAGGCATAGCATCACAACAGGCCGGAAGAAGCAGGGTGGTAGCCGCAGGCAGAAGGCAGGCAACCGTTCCCCGGAACAACAACATGACAGAAGTTGCCAGTACAACTGTTAGGTCTTCCCGAGTCTGGTTGTTTTTTAAGGTGTCTGCAGATAATTCCAAAAAGGCACCTGCCATGCCAGCATCAGCAGGGGTTGCAAAACTAGCAGCCTGACCATGACCAGCATGATCAGGCACATGTCAGCAAAGCACCCGACTTTGTGGTATGCACACCAGAGTCCAGGGGCATTGTCTGCCGGTGATACCACTGCATCTTCCACTGTTGTGCGTGAAGCCAATCCCCTGTCCATACTGCGTGCAAAGATGCCTCCTGTCCTGCACCTGTAGTTGCACAAGCAGAAATACCACCATCATCAACCACGTCCTTATCCCAGTGCAGTGTTCAGTTATCCATACACCAATCTTTGGAACGCAAGCGCAAATATGTTGCCAACGCCCCACATGCCACACTTCTAAATTTGCACATTTCGCGACAGCTTGCGCTGGAAATGTTGCCTTTTAGGCTAGTGGAGACGGAAGCATTCCGCGATCTGATGGCGGCAGCCATCCCACGTTACTCGGTCCCCAGCCGCCATTATTTCTCCCGGTGTGTTGTCCCCGCATTACATAACCACGTGTCACAAAACATTACACGTGCCCTTAACAACGTAGTTTCCGGAAAAGTCCCCCTAACCACGGACACGTGGACAAGTGCTTGTGGGCAGGGGCGGGACATCTCGCTGTCGACACACTGGGTTAATATTCTGGAAGCCGGACCCAGTCTGAGCTTGGGACGGAACACATCCTTGCTTTACCAGGGATTGCAGGCCCTAACTCAGTCAGGGTTTCACCCACAGTGTACAGCTCCGGAACGTCATGATTCTCAGCCTCCTCCTCATCCTCCACTTCACCCTCTACACCAGTCCGAAGTTGGAAGCACTGCAGCACTCCCTTGGCTATGCGGCAACAGGCTGTGCTGAAGCTAATATGCGTAGGTGACAAACTCCACAATGCTGAAGAGTTGTGGAAAGCTCTGAAACAGCAGATCACTGGCTCACACCGCTGAACCTACAGCTAGGCATGGTCGTGTGTGACAATGGCCGGAACCTAGTGGCGGCTCTGAGGCGAGGCGAGCTGACACATGTTCCATGCATGGCCCATGTGCTTAACCTCGTGGTTCAACGGTTTCTTAGATCCTTCCCGGAGCTGCTGTCGGATCTGCTCGTAAAAGTACGCTGCCTGTGTGCCCATTTTAGAAAGTCACCTACTGATTCAGCCGCCCTTGCCAGCTTTCAGCAACGTTTGCAAATTCCGACTCACAGACTGGTGTGTGATGTCCCCACGCATTGGAATTCCACACTGCACATGTTGGTCAGGATTTGTGAGCAGAAGAGGGCAGTTGTTGACTACCTGCATCAACTAGGCCGTCAGTATATGGTTGAAACTCCACACATAAGACCTCAGGAGTGGACATGGATGTCCAACATATGTACCGTCCTCCAAAACTTTGAGGACTCCACCAAGATGGTGAGGGGCGATGACGCCATCATTAGCCTCACCATCCCGCTTCTCTGTCTTCTAAAATGCTGTCTGCTCAAAATCAAAGCCGATGCATTGCAGGCGGAGCATGATGAGTTGGAGCAATAAACCGTACGGGGTGATTACACACAGCCCAGCCTCATCTCATCCCAACATGCATTGGAGGACTATGACGAGGAGGAGGATAAAGAAATGGAGCCACTTTCATGTGGAATTGACGGTAATACATGCACAACCGTCATACCGTCGGTTCAGCGTGGATGGCCAGAGGACAGGGGAGAGGAGGAGGAGGAGGATAATGAAGACAGCATCGTCAGTTAGCCTGTTGGTGAGGACCTGAAGTCTTCCCTGTTAACAGTCTGGTGCACATGGCTGACTTTAGGTGATGCTGCCTGTCTTGTGACCCTCGCGTTATCAACATCTTGGCAGACACTCATTACTGGTTGATGACACTTTTAGACCCACGCTACAAGGAGAACTTTATTTCTCTTATTCCCGAGGCGGAAAGGTCTACAAAAATGCTGCAGTACCAGAAGGCCATAGTAGCGGAATTAGTAAAAAAATTCCCTTCTGAAAACGCTTGCGGCAGAGGTCATGGTTCAGTGGACAACCAAGGTGTCCGGCCGAGAGAGGCACAAATCCGATCCAGCAGAGGTAGGGGAACACTCTCAAAGATCTGGGAGAGTTTTCTCAGCCCCTCCCATAGCACAGGCCCTCGTGTGCGAGGTACTGTCACAAGAACTGCAAAGTTTGTAAAGATGCTGAAGGAGTACCTTGCCGATCGTACAAAAGTGCTCCTAGATTCCTCTGTGCCTTATAATTATTGGGTATCCAAGCTGGACACGTGGCGGGAATTGTCCCTCTACACCTTGGAAGTCCTGGCCTGCCCTGCTGCTAGCGTTTTGTCAGAGCGTGTTTTTATTGCCGCAGGTGGAATCATTACTGATAAACGCACCAGCCTGTCAACTGAAAATGCTGACCAGTTGTTTTTGAGCTGGATACTGAGATTAGAGATTAAATTACAGCAGCTAGACCAGTCAGACACAAACGCTGACACGAGTATACTGAGTGTTGTTGCGTATACAAATTGGAGCTACAACCCCCTCCTGGTGCACAAAAATGCTAAATGAATGCAGACAAGAGTTGGTTTTTAGCTGGACACTGAGATTAGAGATTAGAGGTTAAATCCCAGCAGGAGTACCGGTCAGACACAAATGCTGACGAGAATACCGAGTGTTTTGGCGTATCCTAATTTCTGCTACAACCCACTCCTGGTGCACAAAAATGCTAAATGAATGCAGACAAGAGTTGGTTTTTAGCTGGACACTGAGATTAGAGATTAAATCCCAGCAGGTGGACCGGTCAGACACAAACGCTGACAAGAATACTGAGTGCTTTGGCGTATCCTAATTTCAGCTACAACCCACTCATGGCGCACAAAAATGCTAAATGAATGCAGACAAGAGTTGGTTTTTAATACTATGGATGACTGGCATCTAACCTCTAAGTGCAGGTACAAGCAGAAAAAATACATACTAATGAAAATAGGAGATATCTGCTGCAACACTGACACTAAATGTGTACAATTCATGAGTGCAATGAGCGGCCAAGCTGCACAGCTAATATAAGAAACATGATGAAATGTATTATGGCAAACACTGCCCTAGAATGTATTGCAAATTGGAAGACTTAGCTTCAGCAGTGGCCACTGCGAAGTGCCCAGTGACCAACGACAAGGTTCTTCCATCTCACCGGGTCCTACCACTATGACTAACAGAGTTGTGCAATGTGAATGGGTTTATATTTCCCTTATTTTTAATTGAAAAAGGAAAAGTGTGTGCTGGACTCCCTCCAACAAGATGGAGACCCAAGCTGGCCTCCGGGCGGGAAGGGGGAGGGGGAGGGAGCTCAGTCAAAATGAATACATAATTAATACTATGGATGACTGGCGTCTAACCTCTAAGTGCAGGTGCAAGCGTAAAAAATACATACAGTCATATGAAAAACTTTGGGCACCCCTCTTAATCTTACTCTTTTTTTTTTTTGTTAAAAAATTGTTTTTTTGCAACAGCTATTTCAGTGTGATATATGTAATAACTGATGGACACAGTAATATTTCAAGATTGAAAGGAGGTTTATTATACTAACCGAAAATGTGAAATATGCATTATTTCAAAAATTGACAGGTGCAAAAGTATGGGCACCTCAACAGAAAAGTGACATTAATATTTAGTAGATCCACCTTTTGCAAAAATAACAGCCTCTAGTCGCTTCCTGTAGCTGTTAATGAGTTCCTGGATCCTGGATGGAGGTATTTCTGACCATTCCTCTTTACAAAACAATTCCAGTTCAGTTAAGTTTGATGGTCGCCAAGCATGGACAGCCCGCTTCAAAACATCCCACAGATGTTCAATGATATTCAGGTCTGGGGACTGGGATGGTCCATTCCAGAGCATTGTAATTGTTCCTCTGCATGAATGCCTGAGTAGATTTGGAGCGGTGTTTTGGATCTTGTCTTGCTGAAAGATCCAGCCCCGGCGTAACTTCAACTTTGACACTGATTCTTGAACATTATTCTCAAGAATCTGCTGATACTGAGTGGAATCCATGCGACCCTCAACTTTAACAAGATTCCCGGTGCCGTCATTGGCCACACAGCCCCAAAGCATGATGGACCCTCCCCCAAATTTGACAGTGGGTAGCAAATGTTTTTATTGGAATGCTGTGTTTTTGTGGCGCCATGCATAACGCCTTGTTGTATGACCAAACAACTCAATCTTTGTTTCATCAGTCCACAGGACCTTTTTCCAAAATGAAACTGACTTGTCCAAATGTGCTTTTGCATACCTCAGGCGACTCTGTTTGTGGCGTGCATGCAGAAACTGCTTCTTTCGCATCACTCTCCCATACAGCTTCTCCTTGTGCAGTGTGCGCTGTATTGTTGACCGATGCACAGTGACACCATCTGCAGCAAGATGATGCTGCAGGTCTTTGGAGGTGGTCTGTGGATTGTTCTTGACTGTTCTCACCATTCTTCTTCTCTGCCTTTCTGATATTTTTGTTGGCCTGCCACTTCTGGCCTTTACAAGAACTGTCCCTGTGGTCTTCCATTTCCTTACTATGGTCCTCACAGTGGAAACTGACAAGTTAAATCTCTGAGACAACTTTTTGTAATCCTTCCCCTGAACAACTATGTTGAACAATCTTTTTTTTCAGATCCTTTGAGAGCTGTTTTGAGGAGCCTATGATGCCACTCCTCAGAGAAGATGCAACTAGGAGAACAACTTGCAAGTGGACACCTGAAATAGCTTTTCTCATGATTGGATACACCGGGCTATGAAGTACTATGAAGTAAGATTAAGAGGGGTGCCCAAACTTTTTCATATGACCGTACTAATGAAAATAGGAGATATCTGCTGCAACACTGACACTAAATGTGTACAATTCATGAGTGCAATGAGTGGCCGAGCTGCACAGCTAATATAAGAAACATGATAAAATGTATTATGGCAAACACTGCCCTAGAATATATTGCAAATTGGAAGACTTAGCTTCAGCAGTGGCCACTGCGGAGTGCCCAGTGACCAATGACAAGGTGCTTCTATCTCACCGGGTCCTACCACTATGACTAACAGAGTTGTGCAATGTGAACGGGTTTATATGCCCAGAGTTCTGCAGTGTCCTCACACTTTAATTCCTGTACAAGGATGTCGACCAACACAGGATCCCTGGATTAAGGCTAGGGTCACACATCAGTTGTTTTTTTTTAAAACCTGATATGGTGTTGAGCTTTTAAAAAGCTCAAAACCGGATCAGGAAACGCTCCTCATGATAAAAACCGGATAGAAACCTATGATAAAAACCGGATTGCTTCACAAGCAATCCGGTTTCCGCCTCCGGCTCTGCAGCCTGCGTGAAAAATCATGCAGACTGCAGTTTTCTGAGCGGTTCTGTTATCTGCAATGCGGGAACCGGATTGCTCAGGATGTGTAATCCTGGGATAAGCAAAGTGTTCTGTGTTTTGTAAAACTGTTAATTTGCTTAATAAATGTTCCTATAATGTCTCATCCTGAGAAATCCGGTTACTGGATTGCTGAATGTCAGAAGACAATTGCGTTCACCGTATCCGGATCTGGATGCGGTGAACGCAATTCCAGATTTAAGTGTGACCCTAGCCTAAGTCTTCAGAGTAGCTGCTGACCAATATTGTGGGCTGACAGGAATGGTCAAGTAACTTGCTCAGAACTAAGAGGACATACATGGTACACAATCAATGATAGAAGAATAGTCAAGAAGCCGGATGAGGTCAGGAGGACTGGAGTAACCAGAGGTAGTGTTCACTATCCCTGGCAGCGCATAAGAGGATTTCTGAAGCCTAAATAATACAAACAGCATAGGACTAGTGTTGCCTTCCCATGTTGCCTGCAACAAAATAACCCAATAGAAACAGCAAGGGCAAGCACCAAAACAGATTTCTCAGATTGTCACATTTTTTATTGAAAACACCGGACTAATTACACAGTCAATTTATCTGCTCCTACTAGTGATATTGAGGAATTTTCATCTATTAAAAAAATGACAAATCCAATATTTTTGACTCATTTGTTTTATGTGATTCTCTTTAGCCACTTGTAGGATTTGTTGGAAAATCTAATAAAGTTTTGTATCAAATTATTGCAGAAATCTTGAAAATTCTGAAGGGTTTGCAAAATTTCAAGCTTCAGTAAATTTTTTGATAATTATTATTATGTTAGGCTGGTTTCACACCGCGTATTTTTACCATCCATGTCTGTCCGTTGTAAAACGGACAGCTGCGGATCTGATTTGGCCCCCATGTATCCCTATGGGGATCGGATTTGGCCTAATTGCCATCTGATTTTGTCAGATCCGATTCAGTCCGATTTTTTGCTGTAGCCAATCGGATCTGACATGATCCGTGGCCCATAACATGGGGGTCTATGGAACACGGGTCCGAGAAAACATCATATGGTTTCTCGGACCCGATTTTAGTGTACAGAGCATGCTCAGTACATTTAAATCGCTCCTAACCATCTGATTTCACTTCCACAATGTATATATATATAGCGGAAGCGAAATTTAAGTGAAAGCAAGTGTTAAAAATAAAAAAAATCAATTCTCACCTTTCCAGCGATCCACCACCATCAGCATCTCTGGATGTACAGGACCTGGCATGACGTCACAGTCACATGACCGGTTACCTTTCAGCATCCGGAGCTAGATGCCGCACATCGTGAGATTGCTGGACAGGTGAGGATCGATTTTTTTTTTTTTAAGCCTTGCTTTCACTTAAATTTTAGTTCCGCAATGTATGTATATTGCGGAAGTGAAATTACCCCACACAGCTCTTTCTGTGTCCAGATCCGAGATAATCACGGATCCGGACACAGAAATAGGTCATCCCCTGTGATGTCCGTTCCTGTCCGTGGGATCCTACAAAAAGTAGGATCCCAGGGACAGGAAAAAATATGTAATGTGAACTCAGCCTTATTACATGATTGGTCTCAGTAAACACATCTGTCTATACATCATATGTATGGTGACTAAGAACGCGTTTTACTGCATTGGGATGAAGTTGTTTTGTGGATAGCAGGCATTTAATCACATCTCCTCCACTCCTAAATACAAACTGAGCTCTGTGTTGATGAACTGTGTTCTCCAGAGACAGATATGCAAATGAAGGAATGAGTAACAAGCTTACATATCCACTAGCACATTGAAAACAACATGCTTCAAGTAATTAATGCTGGCTGATTTAATTCACTGAATTAATGAAATTTATTTTCTGAGTTAGGAATTTCCTGTTGTCTGCACCTGGATTGATTGTGTTTCAGATTAGCATAAATAGGTCCATAATTCATGTAACCTGGGTGTAAATGAATTACTACATGAATAAAAAAGTGTTGGTAGATATAAACTGGTTTCCTGATTCCTGAGATCAACTAAGACTTTTACTGCTTTAAACTGTAATGAGTTTTTGTTACCTTAAAGTTTTATGGGACCTATCACATGGATGGTAAAGCAAAGATAAGGTATGCCACCATCACCATGAACTTGCTTCTTGTGGGCTCATACATATACAATAGATAATAACTACAGTTAGTGCATTAGTTCTTCTATACTTAAATAATTTCCTTTACTTGTGAGGTTATTAATGCATTTTTGTAATAAAACATATAAAACAAACGTTATTAGAAAAATAAAGTGATTTCCTAATGGTATATAGTTTATGAGAACATAAACAACTTATAAACCATAGGTTTCACAAATTATGGCTGTTCCCACGTACAGCCTTTTCTCTTTTGAGCTTTGCACTTGTTTTCTGTTTTGTTGCGGCGGAGATGTTGCTAGTTATGTCAATCAAATATTGAGCATCATCTTCCATTCCAACTGGCTGGTTTAATGGAGGCATCTTCTTGATGGCCAGGCAAACAGATCTTTTGTATCATGCAAGTCCTCCTAACCACAAAAAAAATGTACCGTATATACTCGTGTATAAGCCGACCCGTGTATAAGCCGACCCCCCTACTTTTGCCCCAAAAATCTGGAAAAACCTATTGACTCGTGTATAAGCCGAGGGTGGACCCCAGCACAGGTATACAGCCCCCAGCAGTGTGGTATACAGGCCCCCCAGTGGTAGTATACAGCAGCCCCAGTGGTAGTATACAGATTCCCCAGCAGCCCCAGTGGTAGTATACAGATTCCCCAGCAGCCCCAGTGGTAGTATACAGGAGCCCCAGCAGCCCCAGTGGTAGTATACAGATTCCCCAGCAGCCCCAGTGGTAGTATACAGGAGCCCCAGCAGCCCCAGTGGTAGTATACAGCAGCCCCAGTGGTAGTATACAGGAGCCCCAGCAGCCCCAGTGGTAGTATACAGGAGCCCCAGCAGCCCCAGTGGTAGTATACAGCAGCCCCAGTGGTAGTATACAGGAGCCCCAGCAGCCCCAGTGGTAGTATACAGGAGCCCCAGCAGCCCCAGTGGTAGTATACAGGAGCCCCAGCAGCCCCAGTGGTAGTATACAGCAGCCCCAGTGGTATACAGCAGGCCCCCAGGGGTACATATAGCAGCCCCCAGGGGTACCCAGCAGCCCCCTGGGGGCACCAACAGCCCCCAGGGGGGACCAACAGCCCCCAGGGGGTACCCAGCAGCCCCCTGGGGGTACCAACAGCCCCCTGGAGGTACCAACAGCCCCCAGGGGGTACCAACAGCCCCCAGGGGTACCCAGCAGCCCCATGGGGGTACCAGCAGCCCCCTGGGGGTACCAACAGCCCCCAGGGGGTACCAACAGCCCCCAGGGGGTACCCAGCAGCCCCCTGGGGTACCAACAGCCCCCAGGGGGTACCAACAGCCCCCAGGGGGTACCCAGCAGCCCCCTGGGGGTACCAACAGCCCCCAGGGGGTACCAACATCCCCCAGGGGGTACCAACAGCCCCCAGGGGGTACCCAGCAGCCCCCTGGGGGTACCAACAGCCCCCTGGGGGTACCAACAGCCCCCAGGGGTACCAACAGCCCCCAGGGGGTACCCAGCAGCCCCCTGGGGGTACCAACAGCCCCCAGGGGGTACCAACAGCCCCCAGGGGGTACCAACAGCACCCAGGGGGTACCAACAGCCCCCTGGGGGTACCAACAGCCCCCAGGGGGTACCCAGCAGCCCCCAGGGGCACCCAGCAGCCCCCTGGGGGTACCAACAGCCCCCAAAAGCTGGCACTGTCCCCCCTTGTAAGGCCTCCCCCCCGCTGCTTATACATTACCATCCCGGTGTTCTGATCGGCGCCGCTCCTCGGTGCTTCTTCTTCATCCTCCCCGTCCTCGCTCGCTGCATTCAGGATCTCCAGCGGTCGCGCGATGACGTCATATCGCTGCGACAGCCGGAGAACCCGGATGGATGCAGCGAGCGCGGACGGGAGGATGAAGACGCAGCACCGAGGAGCGGCGCCGATCAGAACACCGGGATGGTAATGTATAAGCAGCGGGGGGGGGCCCTTACAAGGGGGGACAGTGCCAGCTTTTGGGGGGGCCATATGCACTGCTTCCCCCTGCCGCTGATTGACAGGAGGATGCAGTGCATATATAATGAGCGGCCCCACGTGACGGGGCCGCTCATACAGCAGCCCCCCCCCTCCTCCTCCAGCCTCCACAGCCCCCGGGACACAGCCCCCCCGTATATGACTCGTGTATAAGCCGAGGGGGGGACTTTTCAGCCCAAATTTTGGGCTGAAAAACTCGGCTTAAACACGAGTATATACGGTAATAAAAATACATACAGTATATTATGACCCAAAAATAAGAAAAGTGCACAACCATTTGTGTTCTTTGAAACCCCCAGCATAGGAAACACTATTGTTCCGAAAACAGGTCTTAATCTATATCTACAGCAATGTTTTATTCCAATAAGGTCTCTCTAAAGCTCAGTAGACTCACTGCATGATTATTGGGATCTAGCACTCAAAGGCACGGGAAAAAGCTAAAAAAAATAGGTCAATGTGCAAAGTACAACATTGTATAATTACATAAGTATATTTTCCTCAAGTTACAGTAAATATGGGGATAGGAAATTCAATACTGGACTGGTGAAAGGGACTCAAGGAAGTGTAAATGGCTCATGAGTTATAGGGGACAAAATACTTACTTTGCCCTTGAGTGCTCGCAATTAGTGATGGGAGAACCCGCCGATGTTTGGGTTCAACGAACTCGCCCGAACTTTTTTTTAAGTTCGGGGTCGAAAGTGGCTCGAACTTGAGTCCGAACCCTGAACGCAGAATGTAAAGTTATGGGATGGGGGCTAGGTGGCTGTAAAAGAAAGAAGATAGTTAGTAAACAGAATTATACTTATCGGCGTCCACCCACTTGTACTTCCGGGCCACTCAACTGCCTGGATATTCACTCCAGAGGGACCCAACAGGCAATCACAGATGGTGACACAGAGAATTGGCGCACCAAAACCACGATGCATTTTTTTGCTGATTCCATGCTCTTTTGGTGCAATTTTGGTCCAAAACGGCATGCTTTGTGTTTAATGTGTTTATCTGCATCTACTTGCCCAAAAAAGCACCTATACCATAATGTGTTTTCTGCTGCAGATTTGACAGATTTCATGCTTTTTTTGGTGCATTGGGTTAAATATGTTCATTTGCATCTCCTGGCCAAAGAGCACCAAACACATCACCCGTTTTTTGTCGCGTATTCATGCTTTTTTGGTGCAATTTTGCCACAAAACTGCATGCATTGTGTTCAATATGTTCACCTGCATCTCTTGTCCCAAAAAAGCCCCAAAACCATAATGCGGTTTTACTGCAGATTTCATGTTTTTTTGGTGCATTGTGTTCAATGTGTTCATTTACATCTACTGGCCCAAAAAAAGCACCAAAACCGCAATACAGTTGAGCCCCTTTTATAAAATGATGCCTTGAAATAATAAAAAAAAATTACATGAGGCTTCACCATATTTTTGTATGTTAGCCAGGTACAGCAGGCAGATATAGGCAGTCCCCTACCCCAGAGGCCTATTTTTACCTGACTGGAAACCAAAAATATAGGGAAGCCCTTTTTTTAATTATTTATTGAGTTTCAAGAAATAATTTTTAAAAAATGACATGGGGCTTCACCATATTTTTGGTTTCAAGATAGGTACAACTAGGCAGCTGGGGGCTGGAATCCTCAACACAGGGTGGCCCATGCTTATTGGGGCCTCCCCGCTTTGAATTGCAGCCCGCAGCTGCTCCAGAAAATGGTACATTCATAGAAGCGCCATTTTCTGGTACTGTACCCCGACTTTTCCAGTGGCCCTGGTGGCGTTGGCATGCTGGGTAATAGAGGGGTTAATGCCTGTTTTGTATTGGCTGCTGGCACTAAGCTTGAAATTCTTAGTGTAAGCAGTAAAAAAACACAACTCCAAACAAAACATTTAGAAATAAAATACAAGACAACCCTGTTTCCTATTTTTAATCAACTAAAAAAAACTTTCCCTCCGACATGATCCACAGGGAACATCTTCAGCTCTGCTGCATATCTCATTGAGCAGATACTCATTCCCTGTGACAGCATCTGTGATTGGCTGTTGGGCCCCTCTGCAGCGGATATCTAGATAATGAGCAGCACCGGAAGTAGACGCAATGGGGTAATGGGACTCGGTAAGTAAGTATAATACTGATTAATAACAATTTTCTTTATTTTTACAGCTCCCCCACCCCGAACCTAAACCTGAACTGTAACACAAACTTTCCAGGAAAGTCTGTGCTTGAGATCTGTACCCAAACACTAGCTGTGCAATACAGACCCCAAACTTTACAGTTCAGGTTCGCCCATCACTACTCGCAATCCATACTATTCCACTGTGCCAAAGACCTTCATGTTCAGATATTTTAAACTGAAGCACAAAATGAAGCAATTTGGCAAAGACCTATTAGATATCGGTCTGTGGCCAGAGGAAAACAGCTATTTAAATGTATATGTTCTTTCCAAAAAGCAATATTGGACAATCTTCACCACTTGAAAGGGTGTTCAACTGCTCAGAAGAAGATATCCTATAATGAGACGACCATCACATGATTGAATTAGCATTAAGATACTGGTGAATGTGCAACTGGAATTAAATGGCCAGAGGAACATGAGCAGTGAACAGCAAATGGTAGTAGAATTCCTTGGACAAAGTGCTTGGTAGCTGTGGAAACAATCTGGACATAAGTGGGAGCAATCTGAGTAAGGGCCACGTCACACACACAGATATCTGTGTGTATGACGTGGCCCTAACACAGTTCTGGAGATTAGAGACTGGAACCAGAACTACAACTGCTAGAGCAATACTCAAGCAATGACTGAATATTCCATGTGGTTTTAAGTGGGCCCAAAAAAGAACTAAGATGGCTTCCACTAGTTAATTCAGCCAACTTAGTAAAGGGCAATTGCAGAACCCAACAGCAGCCTACAGTGGTAAGGAGTGGAAATACAAGCACAATATCAAGGTAAATACAGTAAGAGCAGTCTCTAGTGACCAGAGAAGGACAACAGAATCTTGACAATTTACTTCAGTGTGGAAATCCTGATGTTGCACTTGAGGGTGGGTAATACTTTTACTTATAAAATGGGTATTCTCAGTGATTTACAGTTGAAACCAGATGTTTCCAAATACTATATAAAAAATACATCTGCATGTTTTTCTCACTATCTGACATGAAATCAGAATACTCTTTTCTTATTTTAGGTCAATTATCATAATTTACTTACATGATCATGAAGTAGCATCCATCATTCACTTGGTGTCCTGATGTCTTCATATCAAGTGATGGGGTGTAAATATGGTGCCTGCTAGTGGTACTGTCCCTCACACAATACCGCCAGCGGTGCCGCTGATCCCGGAACCAATGATACCTGCAACCAATGCCTGGAACCGCTGCCCGCTGCACACATTGCTGCCTGCTGCACACGCAGCCCGCCAGAACTTACCACCAAATGACTAAGTGCGCCTGTGCACAGTATGTGCAGGCACAGTTAGTCATTCAGCGGTGAATGATACTTAGTTTTAAAAAGGCGGCAGCATGAACCAAAACCCATGCCGACTCACCCCGCCACTATCGTTGTACACCATGGGGGGAGAGAGAGCAAAGGGAGGAGAGATGGCATAAGGGGACAGACAACACACAGTGAAGAGAGAGTGCATGGGGGAAAGACAACATATGGAGACAGACAGCATAAACGGGGAAGAGAGAGCACATAGGGAGAGAGAGCGCACATGGATAGAGTGCACAGGGAGAGGGAGCGCACGGGGTTAAAGAGCGCACAGGGGGAACAGAGAGTTAACAGGTGGAAGAGAGAGTGCACAGGAGAAAGAGAGACAGCTCACAGGGGCAGAGACAATCAGCTTTGTAAATATTCACCTGCCCCCAGTTGTTCATGGTTCTCAGAAAAAATTGTCCAAATCCTATTATCAAATAGAGTTTTTTACCAGGCTATTTGCGCTCCCAGAGGAGCCTGGTAAAAAAACTCTATTGGATCTATATTCCTATGGTAACTCGGTCTGAGCTACTTACTAGCTACCAGGGATTTGCAGCATACCGACTACTGAGGAAATCTACACCTGGATACTTAATGGTCCCTAGTGACCGATACGCAAGTTAACAAGACCTAAAAAAGGTGAGTGCCATCCACATCCACCTACGATCTGATTATACATTTACATTTAGATCGGTGCGCTTTCTTCCTTTCCTTTCCTTCTACCAGAAACCAAATCCTATTATAGAACTGGCACACACCATAAAAATGGAAAATACAAAGGAAGTTGTGTCCAAGCAAAATAATTTTTATTTGCCACAAGAAACAGTGATCAGATTCCAATCCCGACATTTCAACCCTTACAATAGAGTCTTCATCAGGGAAATATACAGATCAGAAAAAACAACATAAGTATACATAAAAAATAACAATGAATACTTCATACAAAAATCAAAGACATTCTTAGTGAAAATACGAGATATGACATAACAATGAAAATAATGAGGTAGGTTATCATACCCGGTTGTACCTTGTGCAACGTGATATCATAGAAGAGAGCTCAAATTTGAGTCTCTGTGGCAGAGGTCCCCAACTCCAGGCCTCGAGGGCCGCTAACAGTGCAGGATTTCAGGATTTCCTAAGGGTGCATTTACACTGGCGTTCCCCAACGCAGCATTCTGTGGAGGAGAATCGCCATGTGAGCGCAGGCACCGCAAGTCCCTATGTTTATCATGGGGACGCACGGTGCTGCGCTTGACTGCGCATGACCGTGCACTCCCATTCATTTCCCTGTGTGATTTGTACGCTTGCGCCTGGTGCATACAAATCATACATTGTCGTCCGCACCAGACACGACATATCATGTTCAGGGTGCGGACGTAGTGTGTGAGTTGTCACACAAGCATGCGCATGCGTACAAATTACACAGGGAAATTGAATGGGAGCACACGGTTATGCGCAGTCAAACGCAGCACTGTGCGTCCCGATCATGCGGTGCCTGCGCTCACATGGCGATTCCCTTACGCAGAACGCTGCGGAGGGGAACGCCAATGTGAAGCCAGCCTTAGTATTGCACGGTGTTAATATGATCAAATGCACAGGTAATATGATTCCAACCCCTGTGCAATACTAAGGAGATCCTGAAAACATGCACTGTTGGCGGCCCTCGAGGCCTGGAGTTGGGGACCCCTGCTCTGTGGGTTTGTGGTGATTCTGTGGTCAGAGACAAAGACATCTATTAGAAAACAGTGCAATGATCTATGGTGCATGCAGTTTATGCCATACTATGGCAATACAGGAAAGAGTATAAAGGACAAGATAAGGAGAGAGAGAGAGTACCCTTAATTCAGGTGTACACCGTATCCTTAGAGTACAGATCAAGAAGATCCTTTTTGTTCTTGGTTAAGTCGCTGCTCTGAGCTAATAGAAGAAATATCTCTATGGTCATAGATATTAAAGAATAGATTGAGATTATGATAGAGAGACAGAAAAGGGAACACGTATCGCTTAAATGGTTCTAGACATCATGTGTAGTTGGTGATAGTGTTCTATGGTGTGTGCCAGTTCTATAATAGGCACAAGGGGAAGAGAGACAGCCCACAGGTAGGGAGACAGCACAAGAGGAGAGAGGACACAATAAAGAGAGTATACAGGAGGAGAGACAGCACAAGGGAAGAGAGAGCACACAGGAGGGAGAGAAAACCCACAGGGGGAGAGACAGCACAAGGGGAGAGAGAGAGCACAGGGAGAGAGAGCAAAGAGGGGGAAGAAAGAGCGCACAAGGAAGAGAGAGCACTCAGGGAAGAGAGAGTTCACAGGGAGAGACAGCACAAGGAGAGAAAGCGAATACACAGTGAAAATAGAGCACACAAAGAGAGAGACAGCCCACAGGGGAAAAGATCAGTGACAGCTTTGTGATGTTGGTCTACCAGGCATTGTTCCCATCTAGCCAGAATCCTACTCCACACTGATGAGGGCAATACCCGAAACAGCTGTCTGTTGATGGATAACCGGCTTTGCTAATTTCCTTGTCATATCCTTAAGCTCGTAACTGAGGGGATAGTGACTGAAAGGGCCACTTAATATGGTGGTTATGGTGGTCTCCGCAAGGAGTCCACCACAGGACTAGGTCCTTCCCTGGCGGGATATCTGGCTAGTCCCATGTTTGAGACTCTTAAATGAGGCTCCACAGACTCCATTTGAATATTCAAATTCCTAGGGGGCAATGCACCATGGATTTTACTGTGTTTGAGCGCTTTAGCCAGCTGCCTGCAGTGTTTTCCTCGACTGGTCTCCCTGAGATCAGTGAGAGCTTTGTGATGTTGGTCTACCAGGCATTGCTCTCACCTAGCCAGAATCCTACTCCACACTGATGAGGGGCAATACCCCGAAACAGCTTTCTGTGGATGGATACCTGGCTTTGGTAATTTCCTTGTCATATCCTTAAGCTCATAACTGAGCGGGATAGTGACTGAAAGGGCCACTTAATATGGTGGTTATGGTGGTCTCCGCAAGGAGTCCACCCCAGGGCTAGGTCCTTCCCTGGAGGGATATCTGGCTAGTCCTGTGTTTGAGACTCTTAAACGAGGCTCTACGGACTCCATTTGCACAGGGGAAAAGGTAGCCTCCAGGGGAGAGAGACAGCAGAGGAGTGAGAGAAAGAGCATGGAGGAGAGAGAGCACACAGGAGAAGAGAGAGCGTACAGGGGAAAGAGAGAGCTCACACAGTGAAGAGAGCATTTGGGAGGAGAGGCAGTACAATGGAATTAACAGCATACGGGGGAAGAGAGAGCACATGGGGGAGACATGGCACAAGGGAACAGGCAGCTCGCAGAGGGAAGAGAGAGTGCATGGGGGGAGAAACGGCACAAGAGGACAGACAGCATACAGAGGGAGAGACTGCTCATAGGAGAAAGAGAAAGCACCCATGGGGCTAAGACAGCAAACAGTGGGGAGAGAGCGTGCATGGGGGAGAGACAGCACAAGGGAGAGATAGCATACAGGGGAAGACAGAACACACAAAGGGGAGAGACAGCACAAGAAAAGAGAGAGCACAGAGGGGGAGAGACAGTCCACAGAGGGAGAGAGAGCACAGGGAAGAGACAGCCCACAGGGGGGAGAGACAATGCATTGGGGGACAGAGAGCACATGGACGGAGTTCATGGGAAGAGAAAGCACACAGGGAGAGAGTGCATGGAGAGAGAGTGCACAGGGAGAGGGAGGGTCACGAGGAGAGGACTCAGGGGAAAAAGTGACCAGACAGGGAAGAGAGAACACAGAGGGGAAGAGAGAGTTCACAGGGAGAAGAGAGAGTACACAAGGGGAAGAGAGACAGAACACAGGGAGAGAGAGACAGTGCATCAGGGCAATAAGGTACTTGGAACTGAGACGGTCGGTTCTTCTGGGGAATTTTACGGTGGGTCCGTAGCCCTGGCCGTGTCAAAAAGAAGGGGAAAAGTTTATATGGGGAATTAAATTGTAACGCCACCCGTCGTATTTGGCAATTGATGGCCAACGCTGCGGTTCAGATCTACTGGGGTGGTTGGTGATGCAGAAAAGTTGTTACAGCTCTCCATGGGTAGAGTGGGGCCAACATCTATTTGATGTTGGTTATTGATGTAGCACAGGGCAGATGACGCAGTAAATAAATCTGAGGACACAGCAGGGTGCAATCTTCACATTTTACTCAAAGTTCTCCAGGTTACAACAACCAGCCGGGTGGTTCCACCCAACTCAAGGGTAACTTGGGTGCACTTTACCGGGACCCCTTCTCTGGTGTACCTTTCCGGTTCATCTCAATGCGCTGGCTCTTGCCCTCATGCCCTGCACCTCACACACAGTGTCCCAAGCCAGCAGCCTCGGGTCCTGTTGGGCAACGTCTTCCTGGTCCTTTTGACCATATAGCAAATAAAGAAATAACTTTTAACTTGTAGTTGTATTTTATTGAGGTTATTTTTAAAAAAAATCCAGGTGTGGATTGGTGAATACAAACAGTGCTTTAAAACATGTAACCCACCCCCAATACACATACAGACAAACAATAGTCCATGTGATAGGAATCTCAAGGAGTTCTAATGGTGTTGGACACTCTAGTAATTACTTTTGCCACGGGTTTAATGGAGTTGGCTTCCCAGACACAATACGTATCAAAGAAAGATACCACCACCCAACCCAGTCTTTGGTTAAGTCAGTTAGTCTCATATTCAGATCTTTTCATGGTGCCCTATTGTATCAGTCACCTATAACTCCTGTTCAGAGGTCCTAAAGTCACATAGACCTAGTATCCATCAGTTGTTTCCATAAATATGGTTATCTCTTCCCTGCCCGACGCGTTTCGTCTCTCCAAAATATATGAGAGGCTCATCAGGGGCTTTCAAAACAGGAATTTCAAAGATGTGTGGGTCACACTGGTTATATGCGAGCCACCAGATTGTTAGTCTGAGGTCCAGGTGTACAGGCTGAGAAACGGTGTACTCAAGGAATCATATTCTTGTGTAGGGCAGATCTTGTCAAATAGTTCTGTTGGATAACAAAGAGGGGTCTAAGATTGAGCATACAATAATGTCTCAAAGTCTCCCTCCACCATTTCTCTATTATCTCTCATTATATAATGGTGCCAGCTAATAAAGTTACAAATCACCCTAATAGTGCGGAAATTGTATTTTTCAATCAGTCCACCTACCAGGGTGTTACTATTATCCCAAAATGTTCCTTGATTTCAGTAATCTTATGGCGACATAAACACTACTCCTTTTACATGTTGGAAAAAAGGGAATACGTGTTGAGTGTCCCATTAATATATACTCTCTAACAACACAAAGATGATATATGCCTACCCTTTTTATTAGATGGAGGAATGTATCTTACAGCCTTCTCCAATGATTTTCAAGATGGTTAGTCAAAATTGATTCCTTAAGTGTCCCTCACTTGGAAGAGAGAAATAGCATTGTTTATATAAAACAGGTACATTTGCAAACCCAGTTTCTAAAAAGTTGGGGACCAACCTGTTAGTATTAGCCCGGAATCCCACTATGAGATTAAACGGTTTCAATCTTCCCCACACTCATTAAAAGGGAACAGATAGTTACCTAGAAAAAGGGGGTATATTTTGGTTCAATGTTTTAACATATTCCCCTATTTTATATATATATCATATGTAAAAGATATTGAAGTTATTTGAGTGTACCTGTACATATAACATGCAGATCTCCAATATCAGTCTCACCTCCCTTTGTTTAAATATGTTATCCAGAGCCTTCTACTCCCTCTTAGTTTAGGGTTCTGTGAAGGACTTAAGTGACATTCCCATTAATAATCCCATATACCCTAAATAGATGATCACAGATCATGTATTATTATGGTCACTATAATTAACCTTATAGAAAACAGAATAAAGTCAAGTGTCTTTAAAGATACCTTATTCTCAGCCTGGTCAGCACATCAGAATCAAGTAGCAGCTCCCATGTGTAGAGCTGTATGCGCCGCCGGCTTCACTGTAGGTTAATATAGTAGCTCTGTGACCGCCATGCTCTCCTCCCCACCCTCCATCACGAGATCCACCTCCCGGAAACAGTTGGCACTTTTCTCCTTAGCTTGCGTTCCAGCTCCGGAGCGCAGAAGTGCGAACCGCGCATGCGCGGTTCCCGCACTTCCTATTTCGCCGCCCACAGGATTCCTATGGCAACGCTTATAGTTTACCTCATCACAAGCAAGTGCTTGTGTGCGGAATTGTGCCCGGAGTGTCAAAATGAGCCTGGATGAATGGCGGCAAGTCTCTGCAGATACATGTAATTAAATTGCAGTTATCAACTTGATATTATGGTCTTGTTTATTGGGGAGGGCGAGGAGGGTAGAAAGGGGGGGGGATAGGAGGGGTGTTAGGGGGGGGGCCTTGAGTTATTATAAAATGAGTACTCTGGAAATGTCATCATATTGATAAAATCTTCCCTATATAGTTTTATACTCTCTCTCTGGAAATATACAAATTAGGGGGAATGGAATGGGGTGAAACATTATTAAAGGAGAACAGCATGCAGTTCACAATTGCTACCTCAGCTCACCATATGTGTCCCAGCCTATAATGCCTGTTACAGTATCATGGAAAGACACGTGTTTAATAGATAATATCAGAATCAAATATTCTGAATCCAAAGATAAATCCCATTATCCTTCTGGATTGGTTTGGGAAATGGTAGTTTCTGAGGTCTATTTCCAATACAGGGAAAGAAAATAGATGCTCACCTCCCCGAATCGGGTGGTTTTTATATATATCAATAGGCTATACACGTGCAGGTTAGATGAAGCAAGAGTAATTTTGTATTTCATTTAAACCATCCGGCGTTACCGTTCTTAGTCGGTGTATCCACCTACATTCTTTTTGAGGAAGCTGGGAAAAGGTGTGTGACAGTCCGCGCCACCGGGTACCAAAGAAATCACCTGGGATGCAGGAAGTTATTTCAAGCTTTATCTTTATTCTCCAACATGTTTCAGCGCTCCACCTGGCGCCTTCCTCAGGGATATTACAATGCACATGTGCAGTGGGGTTTATATAGCACCTCACATGGTTAGCTGTGGTTGTGCCAGAGGGGTGTGTGACAGGGCCGGACTGGGACCAAAAAGCAGCCCTGGAAAACAAGCCCCAGCAGCCCACACACTATATCACCCATTAGCCACGATCAGTGAAGTTTGCTTTTACGTTGTCGTGGCCTCATCACTTTCTTAAAGGAGTTATCTGAAGAGCCACATGTGAATGGTGCAGCAGAGGGAATAATCAACCACAGCACCATTTACATGTTGATCTACAAAGCCACGTTTCTCGAGATTGTGGGGTCCCAGTGGTCAGATCCAGAGGAAAGTCATCACCTAAAAGTCATCACAGAATAATACAAATGAGGATTACACCCAGTATACAGGACAGGAGAAGTGGTGCTGTGCAGTGTATATATACAGAATAATACAGATACTGAGGATTACACCCAGTATACAGGACAGGAGAAGTGGTAATGTGTAGTGTATATATACAGAATAATACAGATACTGAGGATTACACCCAGTATACAGGACAGGAGAAGTGGTACTGTGCAGTGTATATATACAGAATAATACAGATACTGAGGATTATACCCAGTATACAGGACAGGAGAAGTGGTACTGTGCAGTGTATATATACAGAATAATACAGATACTGAGGATTACACCAGTATACAGGACAGGAGAAGTGGTACTGTGCAGGGTATATATACAGAATAATATAGATACTGAGGATTACACCCAGTATACAGGACAGGAGAAGTGGTACTGTGCAGGGTATATATACAGAATAATACAGATACTGAGGATTACACCCAGTATACAGGACAGGAGAAGTGGTACTGTGCAGGGTATATATACAGAATAATATAGACACTGAGGATTACACCCAGTATACAGGACAGGAGAAGTGTACTGTGCAGGTATATATACAGAATAATACAGATACTGAGGATTACACCCAGTATACAGGACAGGAGAAGTGGTACTGTGCAGGGTATATATACAGAATAATACAGATACTGAGGATTAACCCAGTGTACAGGACAGGAGAAGTGGTATGTGCAGGGTATATATACAGAATAATACAGATACTGAGGATTACCCAGTATACAGGACAGGAGAAGTGGTACTGTGCAGGTTATATACAGAATAATACAGATACTGAGGATTACACCCAGTATACAGGACAGGAGAAGTGGTAACTGTGCAGGGTATATATACAGAATAATACAGATACTGAGGATTACACCCAGTGTACAGGACAGGAGAAGTGGTACTGTGCAGGGTATATTACAGAATAATACAGATACTGAGGATTATACCCAGTGTACAGGACAGGAGAAGTGGTACATGTGCAGTGTATATATACAGAATAATACAGATACTGAGGATTACACCCAGTATACAGGACAGGAGAAGTGGTACTGTGCAGGGTATTATACAGAATAATACAGATACTGAGGATTACACCCAGTATACGGACAGGAGAAGTGGTACTGTGCAGGGTATATATACAGAATAATACAGATACTGAGGATTAACCCAGTTACAGGACAGGAGAAGTGGTACTGTGCAGGTATATATACAGAATAATACAGATACTGAGGATTACACCCAGTATACAGGACAGGAGAAGTGGTACTGTGCAGGGTATATATACAGAATAATACAGATACTGAGGATTACACCCAGTATACAGGACAGGAGAAGTGGTACTGTGCAGGGTATATATACAGAATAATACAGATACTGAGGATTACACCCAGTATACAGGACAGGAGAAGTTGGTACTGTGCAGGGTATATATACAGAATAATACAGATACTGAGGATTACACCCAGTATACAGGACAGGAGAAGTGGTACTGTGCAGGGTATATATACAGAATAATACAGATACTGAGGATTACACCCAGTATACAGGACAGGAGAAGTGGTACTGTGCAGGGTTATATACAGAATAATACAGTACTGAGGATTACACCCAGTATACAGGACAGGAGAAGTGGTACTGTGCAGGGTATATATACAGAATAATACAGATACTGAGGATTATACCCAGTATACAGGACAGGAGAAGTGGTACTGTGCAGGTATATATACAGAATAATACAGATACTGAGGATTACACCAGTATACAGGACAGGAGAAGTGGTACTGTGCAGGGTATATATACAGAATAATACAGATACTGAGGATTACACCCAGTATACAGGACAGGAGAAGTGGTACTGTGCAGGGTATATATACAGAATAATACAGATACTGAGGATTATACCCAGTGTACAGGACAGGAGAAGTGGTACTGTGCAGTGTATATATACAGAATAATACAGATACTGAGGATTACACCCAGTATACAGGACAGGAGAAGTGGTACTGTGCAGGGTATATATACAGAATAATACAGATACTGAGGATTACACCCAGTATACAGGACAGGAGAAGTGGTACTGTGCAGGGTATATATACAGAATAATAAGAACTGAGGATTACACCCAGTATACAGGACAGGAGAAGTGGTACTGTGCAGGTATATATACAGAATAATACAGATACTGAGGATTACACCCAGTATACAGGACAGGAGAAGTGGTACTGTGCAGGGTATATATACAGAATAATACAGATACTGAGGATTACACCCAGTATACAGGACAGGAGAAGTGGTACTGTGCAGGGTATATATACAGAATAATATAGACACTGAGGATTACACCCAGTATACAGGACAGGAGAAGTGGTACTATGCAGGGTATATATACAGAATAATACAGATACTGAGGATTACACCCAGTATACAGGACAGGAGAAGTGGTACTGTGCAGGGTATATATACAGAATAATATAGACACTGAGGATTACACCCAGTATACAGGACAGGAGAAGTGGTACTGTGCAGGGTATATATACAGAATAATACAGATACTGAGGATTACACCCAGTATACAGGACAGGAGAAGTGGTGCTGTGCAGGGTATATATACAGAATAATACAGATACTGAGGATTATACCCAGTGTACAGGACAGGAGAAGTGGTACTGTGCAGTGTATATATACAGAATAATACAGATACTGAGGATTACACCCAGTATACAGGACAGGAGAAGTGGTACTGTGCAGGGTATATATACAGAATAATACAGATACTGAGGATTACACCCAGTATACAGGACAGGAGAAGTGGTACTGTGCAGGGTATATATACAGAATAATATAGACACTGAGGATTACACCCAGTATACAGGACAGGAGAAGTGGTACTGTGCAGGGTATATATACAGAATAATACAGATACTGAGGATTACACCCAGTATACAGGACAGGAGAAGTGGTACTGTGCAGGGTATATATACAGAATAATACAGATACTGAGGATTACACCCAGTATACAGGACAGGAGAAGTGGCACTGTGCAGGGTATATATACAGAATAATATAGACACTGAGGATTACACCCAGCATACAGGACAGGAGAAGTGGTACTGTGCAGGGTATATATACAGAATAATACAGATACTGAGGATTACACCCAGTATACAGGACAGGAGAAGTGGTACTGTGCAGGGTATATATACAGAATAATACAGACACTGAGGATTATACCCAGTGTACAGGACAGGAGAAGTGGTACTGTGCAGTGTATATATACAGAATAATACAGATACTGAGGATTACACCCAGTATACAGGACAGGAGAAGTGGTACTGTGCAGGGTATATATACAGAATAATACAGATACTGAGGATTACACCCAGTATACAGGACAGGAGAAGTGGTACTGTGCAGGGTATATATACATAATAATATAGACACTGAGGATTACACCCAGTATACAGGACAGGAGAAGTGGTACTGTGCAGGGTATATATACAGAATAATACAGATACTGAGGATTACACCCAGTATACAGGACAGGAGAAGTGGTACTGTGCAGGGTATATATACAGAATAATACAGATACTGAGGATTATACCCAGTGTACAGGACAGGAGAAGTGGTACTGTGCAGTGTATATATACAGAATAATACAGATACTGAGGATTACACCCAGTATACAGGACAGGAGAAGTGGTACTGTGCAGGGTATATATACAGAATAATACAGATACTGAGGATTACACCCAGTATACAGGACAGGAGAAGTGGTACTGTGCAGGGTATATATACAGAATAATACAGATACTGAGGATTACACCCAGTATACAGGACAGGAGAAGTGGTACTGTGCAGGGTATATATACAGAATAATACAGATACTGAGGATTATACCCAGTATACAGGACTGGAGAAGTGGTACTGTGCAGTGTATATATACAGAATAGTACAGATACTGAGGATTACACCCAGTATACAGGGCAGGAGAAGTGGTGCTGTGCCGTGTATATATACAGAATAATATAGACACTGAGGATTACACCCAGTATACAGGACAGGAGAAGTGGTACTGTGCAGGGTATATATACAGAATAATACACATACTGAGGATTATACCCAGTGTACAGGACTGGAGAAGTGGTACTGTGCAGTGTCCACCACACACATCCAGATGTACACACATACAGTATGTAGCCGATTTGAAAGAAAAGTGATGTTATATCAGCGCTCAAATTACTTCAGGACACGGCTCTATCATAAATTACCTGTAGGCTTTTTTAATTCAGTATGGGAATCCAGTCTCCACAACGCGTTTCAACGCACAAAGCGTCTTTATCAAGTGATTCAGCGTGAAGATCCGAGACTGAATCCACAACACATCAACCTGTTGTGCGGACGGCACAACAGGATCAGGTGAGCAGGGGCCTGCACACCCGACCCCCTTCTCTAAACTACACAGTGTGGCGCAACCCGCTTTTTTTGTTTATAACACATACCGTATGGGCCTTTTCATATCTGAGTTTTGGCTGTGTTCATTTGTGGTTGTATGTGTTTTTACCCCTAAAAACACATTCCAAAACGCACCCATAGGGTTTAATGCAAAAGCAATGCAAAACGCAAAACACATGTGATTTTGCAAGAGCAGCCAAAAGCGTGGGCTGCATTTGCAAAAAAACATACGTTTTGCATTAAATGAAGCCAAACACAACCAAAACGCAGATGTGAACTGGGCCTATATATATATATATATATATATATATATATATATATATATATATGCACGTACATTCTTATGACACACACACATCCATATGTACACACATACATTATATATACGCACACATCCGTATGTACACACACAGCATATGTGTATATGCAGACACATCCATTTGTACACACATATACATTATATATATATTTTTATATATACATGTACCCATCCATATGTAAACACACATACATATGTACACACACACATCCATGTATACACACAGGCACATGTACACACACATCCATGTATACACACATACATCCATATGTACACACACAGACACACATCCATGTATACAGACACACATCCATATGTACACACAGACACACATCCATGTATACACACACAGTCACATCCATATGTACACACACATCAATGTACACACAGACACACATCCATATGTACACACACACTTCCTTATGTACACACAGACACACATCCATGTATACACACACATCCACATGTACACACACATTTCGTTATGTACACACAGACACACATCCATGTATACACACACATCCACATGTACACACACAGACACACATCCATGTATACACACACATCCATGTACACACAGACACACATCCATGTATACACACACATCCACATGTACACACAGACACACATCCATGTATACACACACATCCATGTACACACCAGACACACATCCATGTATACACACACATCCACATGTACAACACACCCATGTATACACACACATCCACATGTACACACAGACACACATCCATGTATACACACACATCCACATGTACACACACAGACACACATCCATGTATACACACACATCCATGTACACACAGACACACATCCATGTATACACACACATCCACATGTACACACAGACACACATCCATGTATACACACACATCCATGTACACACAGACACACATCCATGTATACACACACATCCACATGTACACACACCCATGTATACACACACATCCACATGTACACACACAGACACACATCCATGTATACACACACATCCACATGTACACACACAGACACACATCCATGTATACACACAGATCCACATGTACACACACAGACACACATCCATGTATACACACACATCCACATGTACACACACAGACACACATCCATGTATACACACAGATCCACATGTACACACACAGACACATCCATGTATACACACAGATCCACATGTACACACACAGACACACATCCATGTATACACACAGATCCACATGTACACACACAGACACACATCCATGTATACACACAGATCCACATGTACACACACAGACACACATCCATGTATACACACACATCCACATGTACACACACAGACACACACACACACATATCCATGTACAAAGACACACATCCATACGTACACAATCATACAGTACATACACACATTTACAGTACACACACATATACATGGAGGGATATACATAGTCTTACAGTGCTGCTCTGCTGCCTGAGTCACAATTACCATCCAGGACAGGACTCTGCTCTGCAGTCCGTCGCTCTGTCTGCGGGATAGATGGCAGTTGCTTCACAGGTCACAGATCTGGGGAGGGAGGGGGGGGGCAGTGAAAGTTCAAACAACCATAAATCCCCTGTGCCTCATATGGAGACCGGAGCCACCAGACAGCATCCAGACACATTGCAGAAACCTCCAGGCCGGAGGCATAATACTCCTTACCGCCCAGGATGAGGAGCTCAGCAGACGCAGGAGATGAAGCTGGAGGAAGGTGCCCGGTACCAGCTGACAGTGCAGGTAGTGCATCGCCCCAGGCCCCCCTGGTCAGCAGGGTGCACAGAAGCTTCAGGGAGGCTGGAGCCGCTGAGGAGTGGAGGAGCTGTCATACTCCTCCTCCAAGAATCGGCTGCAGGAAAAGAGCCGGAAGCTCCACACCGGAAACGCGGCTGCGGCTACTGTGTAGCTCCCCGGCTGTGCAACGGTGCAATTCCACTTCAGCCCACCGGGAGAACTCCCGGTACGCCCTATGGCCAGTCCGGGCCTGGTGTGTGATATCACAAAGTGGGCGTGGTTACAAGTTTTGGAGCCATTTTTACTAACATATCAAACTAAACATCATTTTAATCACAAGTTGGTATTAAACATTTGTTAAAAATCGCATCATCAAAATGAGCTAAAAAACATCTCAAATTTCACGACGAAAAAGCATATAAAACCATTGCTGCTATCAATACTGCCAAAAAATAAAGATTGTGTGACTCTATACTGCTGCCTTCAGGTGGGAACGAACCTGTGTTTTTACCATTATAGGGTACCTGACTTGCATTCTAGTGACTTGTGCCACTGTGACTGGCGGAAGTTGCTGTTGCACATAGATCTTAAGTATTGCATAATATTGTGATAAAATATCTATTTCTTTCTCTTTTCTAGGACTATCTATAATGGTGTCTATCAGTATTCTACTTATGAGGATGTAAGGGACTACAAATCCTCCAAAACAGAACAGCAAGGAAAGATTAAAACATAATCAATAAAAAATTTCTAAAAAATAGATAAAATAAAATTCTCTAAAGTGGCTTTGTTTTTCTTGTCGTTTTTCAGTACGTGGTGGTGGATAAATGGTAGAGCCATAAGGCTGAAATCGCACTCCCAGGGGTTAGTGTGGGTTCCATCCCATCATCTATCTCAGTGATGGGCAACCTTTTGAGCTTGGTGTGTCAAAATTCGCCAAAAAAACCGCGCATAAATCGGGAGGTGTGTCACCTTGAGAAAAAAAAACCCTAATTTTACGATATTTATAGTTTAAATAACAAATATGTATAATTATTTAACTTACCTGCTTAGTGACTTCTTTGTTAATCTGTCAGTTGGTTTCTTTTGTTGGTCTTGCTGTTATTTAACCTGTGTGGGGTGCCATGAACTAAGTCAGATAAGTGAGGGGGAGGGGGAATTCTTCCAGTGATGGCGAACCTGTGGCAGTCCAGCAACAGCTGGACTGCCACAGGTTCGCCATCACTGATTTAGTGACTTTTTTGTTGCTGAAGTTCATTGGCTAAAATAAATCTTCAATTGAAGGTTGGTATTTTGTACACTTCAAGGCCAAGCAAGCGCTACTAAGGTTATCTGTCAAAATGTCTATTTATATTCCACGTTCTGCTTACTACCGTTTCACTACATAGAACGCAAAATGATCTGCCATTTTTTTCTATAATGCCATACATCTCAGTCCATGTCTCTTGAAAGGGTCGGCTACTGCTACTACCACTTCCTTTACTTAACCTTGGTTTTTTTTGGCTTCTCCATAAGAGGGGCAGTGACAGAAGATTTATAGATAGCCCTGCAGGCAATTGGGGGTTAACTGTCTTTTAGGAAAGGGCAGAGTTAATAAGCAGAAATAGGGATTAATAGGGTGCGCAACAATAATAGTGGTGAAATGGAGTCTGTACTATGCTGCAAGATGGCGTTCCTTATGTAAATTAATGGCGGGAAACGGCACCCATAGCACAGGCCTCTTCCAGCCTCCCCCTCACTTATCTCAGTAATGGCCAATCACACATTCATGACACCCCAGATTCTGCCCAGAACCTTTCACTGCAGTATGGTTGCTGTAGTAATCACTGGACCTCCAGACAGCGATCACAGGGCCTCAGATATGCGTCCCCCACAGCGTTCCGCTGCTCCCTGCTGTGCCAGCCAGAAGTTCCGCTTACCGGAAGTCCCAGGACTAGACGCTCTGTGCCGGAGCTCTGCTGTTCTGGCTACAGACCTCCAGCACATTTTTTTTTCCTCAGCTGTAGTTAGTGATGGGCGAGTCCTAAATTACTCGGAATCGCTTGACTCTAGTCTAGCGAGTCCGAGCCCGGGACTCGCTACTCGTTGCGAATCTAGCGAGTCCAATGTTAATGAATGGGGAAGCGAGTAATAGCGAGTAATGTGTGATTTACAAATCGCAGATGTCTCGGAAAGCGCTCGCATTGCCGTGTCGGAAACCCGACTTGCAACAGTTTTTTGCTGCTGTGTCCGTGTTTGTGGTTTTTATCCAAATAGCGAGTCTAGTTTCTCCGGCGGCCGCGTGTCACTGAAAATGGCTTCGCGTGTCAGTGCTGACACGCGTGTCATAGGTTCGCCATCACTGATCTATCTGATAATCATATAAGGTACATGTGGGTTACAATGTGAGAGATTGATGCATAACCAATTAATAGTTTCATTATTATGGAGGGGCAAAGATTCAACTATATATATATGTAATTCTAGTACTTATAGTCCTAAAAAAGGGAGGTGGTCAGGGGTAGGGGTCAACATTCCTGTGTTCTGCCAAAATTAGTTTGCTCTTGTGATGCTGTATTCATAAGATGGCAGTAGAGTGCTCGTCAATGTGTTAAATGTGACCTAGTGTCTCTAGTGCATAGTGTGTATCTGCAGATTATTAATAATATAAATAAAAATAAATATTAAATACAACAACAAATGCAAACATAATGTAGTGATAAAAAAGTGGAATAAATAATGCACAATTATCTAATCTGTGCGGATTTATAAGGAATGCCAGGAGCTGGCTTTGGGGTATTCCTATCAACAAACATATATCATAAACATCGAATTATAGATCATTATTCCTAAATTGAGACTGTGGAAGTGTGCTATGTGCTTATATTTAGGGACTTCACCAAAATAAATATAATTATTCAAAAACTATATTAGCTCTGAAATCACATTCAATCCATTTGGTTTGAGTGTGTTGAGTTTAAATATCCAGTATTTTTCTCTTTTTTTCAATTGCTCAAATCTATTAGGAACTAATTCAGAAATGTGGTCAATGGGTGTAATTTTGATCAACTTGGTATCCCGTTTGTGGTGAGTGTCATAGTGCCATGATACTCCATGCATCCTAAAGCCATTTTTGATGTTAGACCGATGTTTATTGAGTCTCTCATGAAGGGCTCTTATTGTTCTCCCCACGTATTGTTTCCCGCATGGGCATTCCATCAAGTAGATAACGAATTTCGTTGTACAATTCATGTTATACTTAATTTTAAACTGTTCCTTTGATGTAGAGGATACAAAGGTATCTGTTTGCAGGATACTCTCACAACACAGGCATCTTCTTTTATTGCATTGTGTGACCCTTTTTGGAGCTGTATCAATGTCTTCAGAAGGATTTTTAGTTTTCAATCTACTAGGTGCTACTATCCCCTTTATATTCGGGGCTCTCCGGAAAGTTATGCCCGGTCTCTTGGGGATGATATTCCTCAGTATGGGGTCATTCTGTAGTATGTGCCAATGTGACTGTATACAATCTCTAATTTCTCGGTGACAGTTATTGTATGTGGTAATGAAGTTCAGGGTCTTCATTCCGTCTGACTCTCTGATCTTTTTCATTTCCAGCAATGTGTCCTGTGGGATATCTCTGTTGTATTTTTGCGTGTCCTCCACTAATTTCTTAGGGTACCCTCTGTCCAAGAATCTTTTTTTCAGGGTTTCTGATTGCTGTATATAGTCGACTTCCAAGGTGCAATTTTTCCTTATTCTCCTGAACTGGTTGGTGGGAATATTTCTCAACCATCTCACATGGTGGCCACTCTGGTAGTTGATATATGAATTCTTGTCCGTTGGTTTGAAGTAGGTTTTTGTTTGAACTTCTGTGTTGGTTGAGAAGATTGTGAGATCCAGAAAATGTATAAGATTTTCATGTATTGTGGGGTCTAAAGTTATTCCCCATGTGTTGCTGTTGATTTCTGTCACAAAATCATCAAAATCTCCTTGCTCTGTGTCCCATATCAGGAACAGGTCATCTATATATCTCTTATACAGTATGATGCCATTTTTCTGTGTATTGTTGTAAATATGAATATATTCGAAAAGCCCCATGAACAAATTTGCATAGGAACATGCAGTTTTTGACCCCATGGCTGTACCATGCTTCTGATGGTACATTTTGTTGTCAAACATGAAGTATTTATTTTCACCAAACAATAATGAGTAGTCCAACACTGATGAATGCGATTAATAACCGCATTCATCCACCACCAGAAAATCTGCAAAAAATCAGTGCAAAAAATCCGCACAGGAATCACACAAAAAGCTCTCTGTTTATAATAAATATTTCTTCCAGTTTGTAGCAAGTGCTATCAAAAAAAGTATCAAAAACAGGGCTATTGGTCTGTACGTTTTTTGCAAAAAATATACGTAAGCTGTCTCACCTCGTCACGGTTGCCCTAGCGAGACAGTCCCTAGCTGATGTGTGCATTTAAAACCTGAGTGTGTGAACATACCTCCATCCAGGCTCCAGCCAGGACTCCACTCTGTGGGCTTTTTACCTGTGAAACAGGTTGTGTGTGGACTACTCATAGGGGAAGGGTGGGTCACTTCCCTTTCCTGCGAACAGGAGAAATACATTCACCAAACAATAATGAGTAGTCCAACACTGATGAATGCGATTAATAACCGCATTCATCCACCACCAGAAAACTCAGGTTTTAAATGCACACATCAGCTAGGGACTGTCTCGCTAGGGCAACCGTGACGAGGTGAGACAGCTTATAGCCCTGTTTTTTATACTTTTTTTGATAGCACTTGCTACAAACTGGAAGAAATATTTATCATAAACAGAGAGCTTTTTGTGTGATTCCTGTGCGGATTTTTTGCACTGATTTTTTGCAGATTTTCTGGTGGTGGATGAATGCGGTTATTAATCGCATTCATCAGTGTTGGACTACTCATTATTGTTTGGTGAAAATAATTACTTCATGTTTGACAACAAAATGTACCATCAGAAGCATGGTACAGCCATGGGGTCAAAAACTGCATGTTCCTATGCAAATTTGTTCATGGGGCTTTTCGAATATATTCATATTTACAACAATACACAGAAAAATGGCATCATACTGTATAAGAGATATATAGATGACCTGTTCCTGATATGGGACACAGAGCAAGGAGATTTTGATGATTTTGTGACAGAAATCAACAGCAACACATGGGGAATAACTTTAGACCCCACAATACATGAAAATCTTATAAATTTTCTGGATCTCACAATCTTCTCAACCAACACAGAAGTTCAAACAAAAACCTACTTCAAACCAACGGACAAGAATTCATATATCAACTACCAGAGTGGCCACCATGTGAGATGGTTGAGAAATATTCCCACCAACCAGTTCAGGAGAATAAGGAAAAATTGCACCTTGGAAGTCGACTATATACAGCAATCAGAAACCCTGAAAAAAAGATTCTTGGACAGAGGGTACCCTAAGAAATTAGTGGAGGACACGCAAAAATACAACAGAGATATCCCACAGGACACATTGCTGGAAATGAAAAAGATCAGAGAGTCAGACGGAATGAAGACCCTGAACTTCATTACCACATACAATAACTGTCACCGAGAAATTAGAGATTGTATACAGTCACATTGGCACATACTATAGAATGACCCCATACTGAGGAATATCATCCCCAAGAGACCGGGCATAACTTTCCGGAGAGCCCCGAATATAAAGGGGATAGTAGCACCTAGTAGATTGAAAACTAAAAATCCTTCTGAAGACATTGATACAGCTCCAAAAAGGGTCACACAATGCAATAAAAGAAGATGCCTGTGTTGTGAGAGTATCCTGCAAACAGATACCTTTGTATCCTCTACATCAAAGGAACAGTTTAAAATTAAGTATAACATGAATTGTACAACGAAATTCGTTATCTACTTGATGGAATGCCCATGCGGGAAACAATACGTGGGGAGAACAATAAGAGCCCTTCATGAGAGACTCAATAAACATCGGTCTAACATCAAAAATGGCTTTAGGATGCATGGAGTATCATGGCACTATGACACTCACCACAAAAGGGATACCAAGTTGATCAAAATTACACCCATTGACCACATTTCTGAATTAGTTCCTAATAGATTTGAGCAATTGAAAAAAAGAGAAAAATACTGGATATTTAAACTCAACACACTCAAACCAAATGGATTGAATGTGATTTCAGAGCTAATATAGTTTTTGAATAATTATATTTATTTTGGTGAAGTCCCTAAATATAAGCACATAGCACACTTCCACAGTCTCAATTTAGGAATAATGATCTATAATTCGATGTTTATGATAATGTTTGTTGATAGGAATACCCCAAAGCCAGCTCCTGGCATTCCTTATATATCCGCACAGATTAGATAATTGTGCATTATTTATTCCACTTTTTTATCACTACATTATGTTTGCATTTGTTGTTGTATTTAATATTTATTTTTATTTATATTATTAATAATCTGCAGATACACACTATGCACTAGGTCACATTTAACACATTGACGAGCACTCTACTGCCATCTTATGAATACAGCATCACAAGAGCAAACTAATTTTGGCAGAACACAGGAATGTTGACCCCTACCCCTGACCACCTCCCTTTTTTAGGACTATAAGTACTAGAATTACATATATATATAGTTGATTCTTTGCCCCTCCATAATAATGAAACTATTAATTGGTTATCCATCAATCTCTCACATTGTAACCCACATGTACCTTATATGATTATCAGATAGATGATGGGATGGAACCCACACTAACCCCTGGGAGTGCGATTTCAGCCTTATGGCTCTACCATTTATCCACCACCACGTACTGAAAAACGACAAGAAAAACAAAGCCACTGTAGAGAATTTTATTTTATCTATTTTTTAGAAATTTTTTATTGATTATGTTTTAATCTTTCCTTGCTGTTCTGTTTTGGAGGATTTGTAGTCCCTTACATCCTCATAAGTAGAATACTGATAGACACCATTATAGATAGTCCTAGAAAAGAGAAAGAAATAGATATTTTATCACAATATTATGCAATACTTAAGATCTATGTGCAACAGCAACTTCCACCAGTCACAGTGGCACAAGTCACTAGAATGCAAGTCAGGTACCCTATAATGGTAAAAACACAGGTTCGTTCCCACCTGAAGGCAGCAGTATAGAGTCACACAATCTTTATTTTTTGGCAGTATTGATAGCAACAATGGTTTTATATGCTTTTTCGTCGTGAAATTTGAGATGTTTTTTAGCTCATTTTGATGATGCGATTTTTAACAAATGTTTAATACCAGCTTGTGATTAAAATGATGTTTAGTTTGATATGTTAGTAAAAATGGCTCCAAAACTTGTAACCACGCCCACTTTGTGATATCACACACCCCTCTGGCACAACCACAGCTAACCATGTGAGGTGCTATATAAACCCCACTGCACATGTGCATTGTAATATCCCTGAGGAAGGCGCCAGGTGGAGCGCTGAAACATGTTGGAGAATAAAGATAAAGCTTGAAATAACTTCCTGCATCCCAGGTGATTTCTTTGGTACCCGGTGGCGCGGACTGTCACACACCTTTTCCCAGCTTCCTGAGAGTCTTTCCCGTGCGAGTGGTTGGTGGAGGTCCTGCAGCAGCCGGTATTGATTGTATGCCTTCAAGCCAGTTGTGGGTCATCACAACTGGAATAGGTGAGTGGTTTTGACAATATATCTCTCATCTCGTAGTGTCTGAGTGATAGGGCACTATTGCGCCTCTTGTTCCCCCTTCCTATATTATATTGGTACATTCTTTTTGAAGGATGTTCCTATCCCAATCATCTCCTCTAGGTGGTTGCGTTACTACCTCAATTGCCGTAAATGAGAAACAATCCAGGCTGCCCTCATGTTCCTGTCTCACATGTCTTGCTATAGGGGTGTCCCTATTTTTTTTATATCGCCTATATGTTCCCCAATTCTTTTCCGAAACTCACGTTTCGTCTTGCCAACGTACTCTAGATTACAAGTACACTTGAAGTAGTACACTACCCCAATGGTTCTACAATTCGCAAAATGGCGTATTTCAAACGTCCTACCTGTATTTCTGCTGGTAAAAGTTTTGCCGGTGTTTATATATCTACAGGCTACACATTTGCCACATTTAAATGTGCCATTTGCCCTGTTATCTAGCCACGTCTTTTTATTAGTTTTTGGGGGTTCATAAGTGCTATGAACAAGTTGGTCCTTGAGGTTTCTTCCTCTCCTGTATGTTATAGAAGGTGTCACTGGAATCAGGTCACTGATTTCAGGGTCTGCTGTTAGTATACGCCAGTGTTTAGTTAAAATTTCTCTCACTTCCTTTGCACAAGTGTCATATTTGCCAATAACCCTCATGACATCCTTCTCCATTTTTTGTTTTGGTTTTAATAAATCCCCTCTAGGGGTATTTTCTGCCATCTTAAAAGCTCTACTCAGAATGTTCTTGGGATACCCTCTCATAGTAAACCGTTCCCTCAGTCCCTTTGCTTGTTCGTAAAACTGACGGTTGTCTGAACAATTTCTTCTCACACGAAGATATTGCCCCTTCGGTATCCCCGCTCTTAAACTCTTGGGGTGATGACTCCTCCAATGTAATAGGTCATTGCTGGCCGTTTAATTTCTAAAAGTTTTTGTGGTTAAATGACCATCCACCCCTTTCTCGATTGTGACATCTAGGAAGTTAAGTTCTTTTTCTTGGAATTCCGACGTGAATCTAAGTCCTATGTTGTTTTTGTTTAGGTCTTCAATAAATCTATTAAAACTTCCCTCATTTCCTGACCATAAGACAAAGACATAATCTATGTAACGTCCCCAGAAAATAATTTGGGGACACCACCAAGAGGAGTCACCTTTACCCCCAAACACAATTGTATCCTCCCACCAGCCCAGGAACAATTAGCATATGTAGGGGCCATGGAACTCCCCATGGCTGTGCCCCTGAGCTGGTGGTAGTATTTGCCATTGAACTTGAAATAACTGTGTTTGAGAATGTACTCCAACATATTCAGTACAAAGTCGTTGTGAGGACCGTATTGGATACCCTTCATGCTGAGAAAGTATTTAGCAGCTACTAGACCAAAATCATGGGGTATACTGCTATATAACGCTTCTACATCTATTGAGACTAGATGTGTCTCCTTATCAATAATGATGTCCTCTAGCCTATTTAACAAATCCATTGTATCTCTCAAGTAAGATGGTAATGATAGCACATGATTTCTTAGTACTTTATCTAAATATATACTAGCGTTTTGAGAATATGAGTCATTCCCAGATACAATTGGGCGTCCTTTCAAAGGGGAAACCCCTTTATGTATCTTGGGTAATGAGTAAAAGACAGGTGTTACCGGGTATTTGATGTCCATAAATCTCCACTCACTTTTGCTTATCAAACCCTCCTCGTATGCTTTATCCAAATGAACCTTCAGATTTGTCTTGTATTCTACCATCGGGTCTTGTTTCAAAACACTATAGGTTGACTGATCTTTTAAAATATCAAAACACATTTTAGTGTAGACCTCATGACTCATAACCACCAGGTTGCCTCCCTTATCGGCAGGTTTCAAAATTATTTCTTGATTTTTGGACAGCCCTTCCAACACTTCCCGTTCTGACCGATCTAAATTGGGGTGGAAGTGTTTATTTGCCTCCTGTAGTTTGTCCAGGTCTTCACTTACTAATCTAAGAAAAATATCGACACTGGTGGTTCCTGTTAAAGGAGGTGCTCGTGTACTGCGAGGTCTAAGATCAGTAAATGGTCCAAAGCCGTTTTCCCTCATATGTGCAAGATCAATCAGGTCTTGCGCTAGAGGTAGATCTTCCTCGGCAATGCCCAATTCAATGCATTTGTTCCTATCATTGTTTTTAAAGAAACTACGCCATTTTAGTTTCCAAACGAATAGATTGATGTCCTTTGTCCATTCAAAGGAGTCAAATCTATTCGTTGGTACATATGACAAACCCTGTCTCAGCAATTTGATTTCTAAATCACTGAGTGAATACGATGACAAATTTATGATTTTTAGTTCGTCCTTTTCAAGTTTTGTCCTCTCTTATGGACGACCAACTAATGGTAACGAGGGGTAGGAACCACGGGTCGATCGCGTAGGTCGTACCCCCGTTGTTGCAGGCTCTGTTCTAAAAAAGAAGAAGGTGCAGCTGGTATAGAAAAGACACCTAAGGATGATGGCGGTGCTTGTGGTGGAGCAGGTCCAGGTCTTGGATCCGGTTTTGGAGTATCCCATCGTGGTTTGTTTTTGCCCCATCCCCTCCCTTTATTATGTGGTTTCTTTGGGACTCGTTCGTTATTTGCCCTTTCCAATCTCGCCAGTCTTTCACTTAAGACTCCGAGATTGCTATCACTCTCTGAGGTTTCTCCCTCTGAGGAAGAAACGTCAGTGGGTATTGGTTGAGGCGGTAATGGGACAGCAGATGTGCCCTGTGTTGTTAAGAAGGGGTAGGCTTTTTTGTCCCTAAAGTCTATATAGTCTCTTTGAAACTGTTTTTGTTTCCTATCCTTAATATTGTTTTGGAACTTTTCGATTGTTTGCTGAAGTATATTTTCCCTCCTCTGAAAATCAGGGTCTGTTTTATATTTCAAGGCCTGTTCAGTCAAATTGTTCAATTTACTTGATGTTTCTTCAAATATCAGTTTTTCTTCTTTCAGAAGAATTTCCATCAAGCGGAGAGAACTATCTGTTAGTTCCTTCTCCCACGAGACCATTAACTCTGGGGAACGTGTTCTCTTCGCCGGAGCTAGATTGACCCTAAGTCCGGCTGGAACGATTTTTTTTAATATAGTTTTCAAGGGACTTAATTTCCCACCAGGACCTGAGATTGTCCTTATAACAACCTGTCAAAGCTTGAAACGTAGTTTTGATATTCATACAGGGTGTGCCACCTTGGTTAGCCACCGGATCGGAGAAGGCATCTTGGGCGTCAAGCGCCCATTGTTCCCTATTAATTGGGCCTGTCAGAAAACTAGCAATAGATATCAGTATTTAAACTTTAAGTAAATCACCGATTTGCAGTTTCCTAGTTATTTTTAATTTCATCTAGCAAATAAAGAAATAACTTTTAACTTGTAGTTGTAGTTTATTGAGGTTATTTTAAAAAAAAATCCAGGTGTGGATTGGTGAATACAAACAGTGCTTTAAAACGTGTAACCCACCCCCAATACACATACAGACAAACAATAGTCCATGTGATAGGAATCTCAAGGAGTTCTAATGGTGTTGGACACTCTAGTAATTACTTTTGCCACGGGTTTAATGGAGTTGGCTTCCCAGACACAATACGTATCAAAGAAAGATACCACCATCCAACCCAGTCGTTGGTTAAGTCAGTTAGTCTCGTATTCAGGTCTTTTCCTGGTGCCCTATTGTATCAGTCACCTATAACTCCTGTTCAGAGGTCCTAAAGTCACATAGACCTAGTATCCATCGGTTGTTTCCATAAATATGGTTATCTCTTCCCTGCCCGACGCGTTTCATCTCTTCCTTCAACAGGAATTTCAAAGATGTGTGGGTCACACTGGTTATATGCGAGCCACCAGATTGTTAGTCTGAGGTCCAGGTGTACAGGCTGAGAAAGGGTGTACTCAAGGAATCATATTCTTGTGTAGGGCAGATCTTGTCAAAGAGTTCTGTTGGATAACAAAGAGGGGTCTAAGATTGAGCATACAATAATGTCTCAAAGTCTCCCTCCACCATTTCTCTATTATCTCTCATTATATAATGGTGCCAGCTAATAAAGTTACAAATCACCCTAATAGCGCGGAAATTGTATTTTTCAATCAGTCCACCTACCAGGGTGTTACTATTATCCCAAAATGTTTCTTGATTTCAGTAACCTTATGGCGACATAAACACTCCTCCTTTTACATGTTGGAAAAAAGGGAATACGTGTTGAGTGTCCCATTAATATATATTCTCTAACAACACAAAGATGATATATGCCTACCCTTTTTATTAGATGGAGGAATGTATCTTACAGCCTTCTCCAATGATGCTAACTTGTTCCTGGGCTGGTGGGAGGATACAATTGTGTTTGGGGGTGAAGGTGACTCCTCTTGGTGGTGTCCCCAAATTATTTTCTGGGGACGTTACATAGATGAAGTCTTTGTCTTATGGTCAGGAAATGAGGGAAGTTTTAATAGATTTATTGAAGACCTAAACAAAAACAACATAGGACTTAGATTCACGTCGGAATTCCAAGAAAAAGAACTTAACTTCCTAGATGTCACAATCGAGAAAGGGGTGGATGGTCATTTAACCACAAAAACTTTTAGAAAGAAAACGGCCAGCAATGACCTATTACATTGGAGGAGTCATCACCCCAAGAGTTTAAGAGCGGGGATACCGAAGGGGCAATATCTTCGTGTGAGAAGAAATTGTTCAGACAACCGTCAGTTTTACGAACAAGCAAAGGGACTGAGGGAACGGTTTACTATGAGAGGGTATCCCAAGAACATTCTGAGTAGAGCTTTTAAGATGGCAGAAAATACCCCTAGAGGGGATTTATTAAAACCAAAACAAAAAATGGAGAAGGATGTCATGAGGGTTATTGGCAAATATGACACTTGTGCAAAGGAAGTGAGAGAAATTTTAACTAAACACTGGCGTATACTAACAGCAGACCCTGAAATCAGTGACCTGATTCCAGTGACACCTTCTATAACATACAGGAGAGGAAGAAACCTCAAGGACCAACTTGTTCATAGCACTTATGAACCCCCAAAAACTAATAAAAAGACGTGGCTAGATAACAAGGCAAATGGCACATTTAAATGTGGCAAATGTGTAGACTGTAGATATATAAACACCGGCAAAACTTTTACCAGCAGAAATACAGGTAGGACGTTTGAAATACGCCATTTTGCGAATTGTAGAACCATTGGGGTAGTGTACTACTTCAAGTGTACTTGTAATCTAGAGTACGTTGGCAAGACGAAACGTGAGTTTCGGAAAAGAATTGGGGAACATATAGGCGATATAAAAAAAAATAGGGACACCCCTATAGCAAGACATGTGAGACAGGAACATGAGGGCAGCCTGGATTGTTTCTCATTTACGGCAATTGAGGTAGTAACGCAACCACCTAGAGGAGGTGATTGGGATAGGAACATCCTTCAAAAAGAATGTAGGTGGATACACCGACTAAGAACGGTAACGCCGGACGGTTTAAAAGAAATACAAAATTACTCTTGCTTCATCTAACCTGCACGTGTATAGCCTATTGATATATATAAAAACCACCCGATTCGGGTAGGTGAGCATCTATTTTCTTTCCCTGTATTGGAAACAGACCTCAGAAACTACCATTTCCCAAACCAATCCAGAAGGATAATGGGATTTATCTTTGGATTCAGAAAATTTGATTCTGATATTATTTATTAAACACGTGTCTTTCCATGATACTGTACCAGGCATTATAGGCTGGGACACATATGGTGAGCTGAGGTAGCAATTGTGAACTGCATGCTGGTCTCCTTTAATAATGTTTCACCCCATTCCATTCCCCCTAATTTGTATATTTCCAGAGAGAGAGTATAAAACTATATAGGGGAAGATTTTATCAATATGATAACATTTCCAGAGTACTCATTTTATAATAACTCAACGCCCCCCCCCTAACACCCCTCCCACCCCCCCCTTTCTACCCTCCTCGCCCTCCCCAATAAACAAGACCATAATATCAAGTTGATAACTGCAATTTAATTACATGTATCTGCAGAGACTTGCCGCCATTCATCCAGGCTCATTTTGACACTCCGGGCACAATTCCGCACACAAGCACTTGCTTGTGATGAGGTAAACTATAAGCGTTGCCATAGGAATCCTGTGGGCGGCGAAATAGGAAGTGCGGGAACCGCGCATGCGCGGTTCGCACTTCTGCGCTCCGGAGCTGGAACGCAAGCTAAGGAGAAAAGTGCCAACTGTTTCCGGGAGGTGGATCTCGTGATGGAGGGTGGGGAGGAGAGGAGGGCGGTCACAGAGCTACTATATTAACCCACAGTGAAGCCGGCGGCGCATACAGCTCTACACATGGGAGCTGCTACTTGATTCTGATGTGCTGACCAGGCTGAGAATAAGGTATCTTTAAAGACACTTGACTTTATTCTGTTTTCTATAAGGTTAATTATAGTGACCATAATAATACATGATCTGTGATCATCTATTTAGGGTATATGGGATTATTAATGGGAATGTCACTTAAGTCCTTCACAGAACCCTAAACTAAGAGGGAGTAGAAGGCTCTGGATAACATATTTAAACAAAGGGAGGTGAGACTGATATTGGAGATCTGCATGTTATATGTACAGGTACACTCAAATATCTTCAATATCTTTTACATATGATATATATAAAATAGGGGAATATGTTAAAACATTGAACCAAAATATACCCCTTTTTCTAGGTAACTATCTGTTCCCTTTTAATGAGTGTGGGGAAGATTGAAACCGTTTAATCTCATAGTGGGATTCCGGGCTAATACTAACAGGTTGGTCCCCACCTTTTTAGAAACTGGGTTTGCAAATGTACCTGTTTTATATAAACAATGCTATTTCTCTCTTCCAAGTGAGGGACACTTAAGGAATCAATTTTGACTAACCATCTTGAAAATCATTGGAGAAGGCTCTAAGATACATTCCTCCATCTAATAAAAAGGGTAGGCATATATCATCTTTGTGTTGTTAGAGAGTATATATTAATGGGACACTCAACACGTATTCCCTTTATTCCAACATGTAAAAGGAGGAGTGTTTATGTCGCCATAAGGTTACTGGAATCAAGAAACATTTTGGGATAATAGTAACACCCTGGTAGGTGGACTGATTGAAAAATACAATTTCCGCACTATTAGGGTGATTTGTAACTTTATTAGCTGGCACCATTATATAATGAGAGATAATAGAGAAATGGTGGAGGGAGACTTTGAGACATTATTGTATGCTCAATCTTAGACCCCTCTTTGTCATCCAACAGAACTCTTTGACAAGATCTGCACTACACAAGAATATGATTCCTTGAGTACACCGTTTCTCAGCCTGTACACCTGGACCTCAGACTAACAATCTGGTGGCTCGCATATAACCAGTGTGACCCACACATCTTTGAAATTCCTGTTTTGAAAGCCCCTGATGAGCTTCTCATATATTTTGGAGAGACGAAACGCGTCGGGCAGGGAAGAGATAACCATATTTATGGAAACAACCGATGGATACTAGGTCTATGTGACTTTAGGACCTCTGAACAGGAGTTATAGGTGACTGATACAATAGGGCACCAGGAAAAGACCTGAATACGAGACTAACTGACTTAACCAACGACTGGGTTGGGTGGTGGTATCTTTCTTTGATACGTATTGTGTCTGGGAAGCCAACTCCATTAAACCCGTGGCAAAAGTAATTACTAGAGTGTCCAACACCATTAGAACTCCTTGAGATTCCTATCACATGGACTATTGTTTGTCTGTATGTGTATTGGGGGTGGGTTACACGTTTTAAAGCACTGTTTGTATTCACCAATCCACACCTGGATTTTTTTTAAAAATAACCTCAATAAACTACAACTACAAGTTAAAAGTTATTTCTTTATTTGCTAGATGAAATTAAAAATAACTAGGAAACTGCAAATCGGTGATTTCCTTTTGACCATATGTAGCTGTATTTGTAGCGAATGTGTATGGATGTGGCTGTTGCACATACAGATACCACAGGCTCCGGTGTGCTAGTTGAGTCCTACAGTCACTCCCAGGCCATATCCAGGGGGATGCTGGTGGGTCATTTGCCCCGGGCGCAAGAGGGAAATTAGCTAATTGTGCACAAATTGTCTATTTTCACTTAGGGATGTACTCATTTTTGTTATCAGCAGTTTAAACATTAATGGCTGTGTGTTGAGTTATTTAGAGGGCATGCCAAATTTACACTGTTAGGCTGCCTTCACATTTGCGTTTGTGTCTGCATGCTGATGGCATGCAGACACAAACGCAGTGAAAAGCAGAGTCATTTTGATGTGTCCGCAGTGGAGCCCGGGCAGCCAATCGGCGATGTCCGGGGGCGGGCCGGAGGCGGAGATCAGCAGCGGAGATCTCCTCCTCCCCGCCACCGGTAAGTTCCGGGACGTGTCAGCGGGGTAAAACAGCTGATCTGACAGCTGTTTGAATCTCCCGCGCTGACACCGAGAGGAGATGTCGGCGCGGGAAGATTCAAACAGCTGTCACATCAGCTGTTTCTCCCCCCTCCGACACCGCTAGAAGATTACCAGCGGCGGGGAGGAGGAGATCATCAGAGGCTCCAGCTGATCTCCCGGTGGCCGTCGATGATCTCCTGTGACATCACCGGCGGCCACCGGGAGAGATTTCAATGGGTCCGCAGCGTTCTCCGGCGCTGTCAAGGGCAGAACACTGCGGACCCACTGACGCCAATGCATTCTTTTGTGCGCTTTGGGAAGCTTGCTGATTTTCCAAGGTCCCCGAGCGCACAAAAAATGCAACATGCTGCGTCCCGGGTGCGGACGGGGGACCCTGGAGGGAGCAGATATCTTCCGCATCTGCAACCGAACACAGGAAACGCTGCCAAACGCAGGCACTATGCGTTCCTATGTTAAAACATAGGAACGCAGTGCGCATGCGCTTGACTGCGTATGGGAACGCAGCATACGCTGCCTTCCCATACGCAAATGTGAAGGCACCCTTATACAAGCTGTTCACTGACTATTTTACATTGTATCAAACTGTTATCTTTAGTATTGTCACAGGAAAAGATATAATAAAATGTTTTTTATTTTAAACTGAAGGGTGTACTCACTTTTGTGATATACTGTATGTAAATATGTTCTACTTGTAGTACAAGTCATTTCTTTGTTATAAGGTTACTCCAATGTTATAACTTTAAAAGAAAAAAAATAAATATTTAAAAAAAAATAAAATCTCCAATGAATAAATATTAATCATAATGAATGAAAGCATGTTACAAGACATACTGTGCTCTATTTTTCAGAGGTTCTAGTGTAACTTTTTATTGTTTTAACTTTCTGAATTTGTTTCTATAGCTTTCTTCTATTGTTTTGGACTCCTGTGGCTTGTTCACATGTCTAGCAATTGTGCAATTGTATTGAGTCTATTTATAGTAGTTTGGAATATGAAGTGAAGTGAATTCATGACTAAGGGAAGGTGTGCTGAAAATAATTGTTTGTTGTGTCAGGTATACCAGCTCTCTGGATGTGGTTTATACATGTGCTAGGTTGTGTGTGGGCAGAACGTACGTATAGAGCACAAAAAAATGGCCAACATTTTCTCCTGTTCAACTCAATAAAAGTTTGCTATGTTGCCATAAAGGTTTTCTATAAAATAAATCTTAACTGGCAATATATATATATATATATATATATATATATATACACGGTATATATATATATATATATATGTATATACTGTGTGCAGAATTATTAGACAAATTGTATTTTAGAGGATTGTTTTTATTATTGATCAGCAACTATGTTCTCAACCCACTCTGAAATATAGAAATATCAAAGCTTAATATTTTTTTATTTTTTGAAGTTGGAGTGTTTTTTTTAGATTTGGCTATCTTAGGAGGATGTCTGTTTGTGCAGGTAACTATTACTGTGCAGAATTATTAGGCATTTGGTTGTATTGAGGACCTCGCGCATGCGCAATGCGAATCGCGAAGTCAGCAAGTCACCCAATGGGTGTAATGACGTCAGTATAGACGAATATGAAGCAATAGCGTCATAGCGGCTATACCGCCTATCTACAATGACTAGGAGGCTCTGTATTGTTTAGCATGCCCATAGGGGCGTGCATAATTACATTGCAGGTGACCAGGAGAAGCCACAGGGAATGCCCTGTGTGACTTCTCAAGCTCAGAGAAGCCGCAGTGTGGCAGGTAAAAAAATAACTTTTATAAACTTTACAAACAGCCATTTGTAAGACAAAGGGATGTCTAGAAAGAGATTAGGATGGTGCAGGGACTGCTCTTAAAAGGCTGGGGGCTCATTTTTAGGGGTCAGTTTCCCTTTAATAAAAACCAAATATATTCCCATCTCACTTGTTTATTTTCACCAGGTAAACTAATAGAACTGCACAAAATTTAGAAATAAACATTTCTGACATGCAAAAACAAAACCCCAAAAAATTAGTGACCAATATAGTCACCTTTCTTTATGATGACATTCAACAGCCTTCCATCAATAGATTCTGTTAGTTGCTTGATCTGTTTATGATGAACATTGCGTGCAGCAGCCACCACAGCCTCCCAGACACTGTTCCGAGAGGTGTACTGTTTTCCCTCCCTGTAGATCTCACATTTTAGGAGGGACCACAGATTCTCTATGGGGTTCAGATCAGGTGAACAAGGGGGCCATGTCATTATTGTTTCTTCTTTTAGACCTTCACTGGCCAGCCATGCTGTGGAGTAGTTGGATGCATATGATGGAGCATTGTCCTGCATGAAAATCATGTTTTTCTTGAACGATACCAACTTCTTCCTGCACCACTGCTTGAAGAAGTTGTCTTCCAGAAACTGGCAGTAGGTCCGGGAGTTGAGCTTTACGCCATCTTCAACCCGAAAAGGTCCCACAAGTTCATCTTTTAAACTATACATTTTTATTGAACAAGGAATACATTTTCCAGTTAACAAGACATAACAGATTCGGTATATGTAAAAAATCATCTCAAGTTTCCACTACACAGTAATTCTCTGTGCCTACAGTCTCTCATGAGAGGTTAAAGATCCCGCTGTGCGCAAAGCGGGCGGAGCCCCCATAAGAGATCGAATCAAAAGATATTGACTATTGAATCAACCAATATACTGTCAATTAATCAAATACAGAGAAAGTGAAGAACATTATAGAGTTCCTACAGACATACAGACAAGTAAGACTCTGACAAGACTGGAGGGGGTAGGAAGGAGGGGAAAAGGATATGGAAATAGTATCGGCCTCTATAAACACGTTAGAGAGAAGATAGTTCACAACCAGCAGCATAGTAGTCCCATGGAGACCAGATCAACATGAATTTATCCACCGAGCCATTCAGTAAGGCCATAAGATATTCCATTCGCCTAACATCTAAAATCCTTCTCTTGAGCCTTAGCAGAGAGGGTGCATTCATTTGCCTCCAGCATCTTGCAATTAGGCATCTGGCCGCTGTAAGTATGTGTAAAAAGAGTCTGGATGTCAGTTTGCCCAAACCTGGGGCCCCATATCCCAATAAAAATACTAGAGGATCTAGATCAATATCCGCATGTAGGACTTTATCTGCTAGGGATTTGACCTGACCCTAAAAGGGTGCAATCTTTGGGCAAGCCCAGAATATGTGAAATGTGGTGCCCACGTCTCCTCCACACCTCCAACATATCGATGGTAAAGAGGGATCCAGTCTGTGGAGGACCTCAGGTGTATAGTACCATAGCATTAATATTTTGTAGATGTTCTCCTTATAGAGGGTACATATTGAGGACTTAACAGCGTTTCGCCATATGAATGTCCACTCTCGATCAGAAATCCCCCTTCCCAGAGTGGACACCCATTTCGTCATATATAGAAACGGTCTGTTCCACTCCGCCCGGGGGCTGGATATTAGATTGTAAATCGTGGATATCAGACCCTTGGTGTCTGTGGTCCCTCTGCACAGCCATTCAAGGTCTGTAGGGACGGAGACCCCTGCCCTACCAAACAAGGAGTCAGCCAAATCCTTAATCTGCAGATACTGGAAAAACTCCCTGTTGGATAATGAGAAGTGACGCTTAAGATGATCGAAGGCATAGATCTCCATGGTCCTCCCATCAATAATGTCAGCAAACCTAAATAGACCGGATTTCAACCAGGGATGAACCATGGAGGACTCCAGGCTACTTGGAAGCAGAGGTTGATATATGAAGGACACTAAAGGAGAGCATGGCGACATCAGAGCAAACCTCTTGGTACACGTAAGCCATAGATCGCGAGTAAACTGCATGGGGCCTAGTAAAGGGGTGAGAGGGCGGGACTGAGCAGGTGACCACAGAAAAGAGTTATGGTGAACAGGAGCTATCCAAAGTTTTTCCACTTCAGTCCATGTACTGTAAGCCCATAGGGAGGCCCAAGAGGGGATTCTCCGCAAATGAGTAGCCCAATAGTATTTTAGGACGTCTGGTACCAAAACCCCCCCTCTATGTTTATGGGACAAAAGGACCTCCCTCGCCACCCTGTGCCTCCTCCGATGCCAAATGAAATCGATGATGGCCGCCTGTAAAGATTTCAACTCCGAGATAGGAATCCTAACTGGCAGTTTTTCAAATGCATTGATAAGTTTGGGAAGCACAGTCATCTTCACCGCCATCATCCAACCTATCCACGCCAGGGGAAGCGACATCCATTTAATCAGTGTTGCCTTAAAGTCGTGGAAAATGGGAGGAAAATTGTATTTATACAACGTGTCATAGGAGGAGGTAATCTGTACACTCAGATATTTGACCACGTCTGTCTTCCACCTAAACTTGAAGTTCAGACGTAGGTGGTCCCAAGTCTCGGGGGAGAGATTCAAGGGCATAGCTTCTGTCTTGCTAGAATTGATTTTGTAGCCTGACAGGGCTCCATAGGTCTTTAAGGCCAACAAAAGATTGGGAAGAGAGATATGGATATTAGTGAGGGTCTGGAGCACGTCATCTGCAAATAGTGCTATTTTAAATGATTTGCTCCTGAGCATCACCCCGAGATATTGGGATCCTGCCGAATAGCCGTGGCCAATGGTTCGATACAGAGGGCGAACAGGAGGGGCGACAGGGGGCACCCCTGTCTAGTGCCATTTGAAATAGTGAAGGATTTGGAAGTGCTAAAGGGCAGTTTAATGGACGCAGTTGGGTAATTATAAAGCGCTTGAAGAGCCGTTAGGAATCCCCCAGAGATACCAAAGGACCGCACGGTTTCAAAGAGGAAGAAACAGGAGAGGTGGTCGAAAGCCTTTTCTGCATCAAGGCTCAGGACAAGGGCCTGCTGCTGTCTCCGATTCGAGACATCCACCAAATCTATAACTCTCCTAGTGTTGTCACCTCCCTGGCGGCAGGGGATAAAACCCACTTGATCCTTATGCACCAGTAGTGGCATCCATTTGTTGAGTCTAGTAGCTAGGAGTTTGGTGAAGCTCTTTAAATCGGAGTTCAGCAGAGATATTGGCCTATAATTTGCACAGTCCAATGGATCTCTGGGAGGCTTGGGAATCAAGACTAGATGGGAATGCAGCATAGTGTGTGGTATGGGAACCCCATTCAGGAAAGCATTAAACAAAGATAGTCATATGAGGAAGCAATGTCTTAGCAAAGGTTTTATAATATAAGTAGGTCAGACCATCAGGCCCCGGAGACTTTCCTTGTGGTAATAAATCCAACACCTCCTCCACCTCCTCAGAGGAGATCGCAGCATTAAGAGCCTCAATCGCTCCCTGATGCATAGAGGGGAGCGTCAAAGAATAGAGGTAGTCTGTTAGGGTGCCGCATCCCCCCGGTTTGTCGCCCGTGTGAGAATGCAAGTTATAGAGTTTATTATAGTAGGTATAGATGTGGCACCCTGGCACCTGTTGGGCACCACAGAAATCCTTAGAACATGAATGGAGTAACAGCAAAGCAACACTCACCACAACACTACAACACCTTAGAACACCTGGTTTCACCCGAGCCTCTAGGGGGAGCTCCACTGGTCACTTTGAGCCAGTTCCCCCTATAAATAGAGTCTTGGAGGGAGAAACTTCAGAGTGTGGCAGACACTACAAGAGCTGCCAGGCACAGAGTGTGTGCAGTCGCTACAAGAGCTGCCAGCCTGTGTGAAACCTCCACCCTATGAGGAACACACTAGGCCCAGTCAGCCTGCTAGCATGTGAGGAAATCCCTGCAACTGGGATAAGAGGAAGAAGGAGAACACCTCTCGGGAAACAGAGTTATTCTGACTCTTTCCTTAATAACCGGTTACTGGAACCGAAGCTGTGGAAGCTACATAGCCACTGCAGAGAACCAGCATACTTCACAGGGAGTCTAGCCCCCTGTTCCACCTGTCGCACTACCAACGAGAGCCCAGGGAAGAAGGTAGAATTATCATCACCCCTTTTACAGTGCCCTCAGTGCGGACAACCAGGTGAAATCCGTTCTATTGAACACACTGCCCGGTCCGGCTGGATTCCACATCCCCCGACCTTAGCACCAGAAGTATAGAGAGAAGGAAGCCTACACAAACTGCTTGCTGTGAATCTCCAGGATTGCTAAACTTCACGAACCCAGGTCTGGCGTACCTGAAAGCCACCAGTAAAGGTACTAAAAAGACTTTGGCGTGTCTTGTCTGACTCCTGGGCCTAACAGCAGCATTACCGCAGCTGCCTCATAACATCTTGCGCAGCTCCCGGCTCCGGGGACTCCCGCTCATCCTGTGGGGAGCATCCCAACTTGCTGCCTACCATCCCCCGGAGACCTAGCAGCGCTGGTAAAGTTACCAGAACACCCGCAGGTGGCGTCACGAAGACAAATCATCCCTACTGTTCCGCCATTGCCCCTATTGATCTGGACCACTGGGCCTACACCACCGCAGGCGCGGTTCCGTGACTGGAGGAGAATCACCGGCTACGGTGAGTCATAGAAAATATCCGCTATGGCATCAGGGTGATAGTGGGTAATACCCTCGGGGTCTCGAAGTGCCTGAGGACCGGGAGCTGTTTTACACTCTTTGAGCTGGTGTGCAAGAAGAGTATGAACTTTGTTGCCCTGCTCATAAAACTTTTGTTTCGAAAAAGTGAGCAGCTTCTCAGCCCCCTGGACCACCAGATCCTTCAGTTGTTCCCTGAGTCCAACCACCTCCCTCAAGGTAGACAAGGTCGGGTGCGTGAGTAGCTTTTGTTCCCGAATTTTTAGACTAGCTGTTAAGGATGACTTTAGGGCTTCTGCAGATTTCTTGGCTCTGGCCCCTTCTCTAATGCAATGGCCCCTTATCACCGTCTTATGGGCCTCCCACAGGACTCCTATCGAGGAAACCGAATCAACATTCAGCTTAAAGTATTCTTCTAGCTGACCCAATAGGGAAGTTTTGGCAGCTGGCTCTTTCAATAAAGTCTTATTACGGCGCCAATGTCTGTTGCGAGGGCATGCGAGGGAGCTGTGGATGTCCATGGTCAGGGGTGCGTGATCTGACCAAGTGATGGTGCCAAGCTCCACTCTTCTCAGGGCTCGCAGTAAGTGATAATTCACGAAAAAATAGTCAATCCTAGAGTGGGTCCGATGAGGATGGGAGAAGAAGGAAAAGGCTCTTTCCCCGGGGAGCGTCACCCTCCAGGCATCAAAAAGCGCTTCAGAACGTATAGGTTTACGGAAGCCTAAAGACAGCCTCTGTGAAACCTCAGAGGGCGGTAGTCCCCCCCAGTGATAGCATATCAGATATTTCCAAAAAGAGGATATTAAAATCTCCTCCCACAATAGTTGCTTCTGAGGGAAGCGCCTCAAGTAGTGCAAAGACCTCCTTCAGAAAACGAAGTTGACCTTCATTAGGGGCATAAAGATTGACCAAGATGTAGGGTGTGCCACTTAAAGACATTTCGAAGATAATGTATCTGCCCTTGGGGCCTATATGTGAGGCAGTAACGAGTGCTGGCCAGCTAGAGGCCAGTAATATGGCCACTCCTCCCATCTTGGAGTCAGAACAAGCGGAAAACTGTTGGGGTATACGTGTGAGGCAAACCTGAACGACCCGGCGGAGTCAAAGTGCGTCTCCTGGAGAAAAACAATCTCAGCTCTGGAGGATCGCAATTCTTTGAGGAGTAATTTCCTCATGCGGGAGGGAGAGTTAAGACCCCGCGCATTGAGGGATATAAGGCAAATCATCATAACGGGTATGTGAGTGTAGTGAGCAAGTATCAGGCATGGTACGTGTAGGAAGGTGATCCTCCAAATTTTTTCTTTCTGCATGAGACTCTGGCTGTCTGCCGTCAGTTGTATTTCGTTCCAAACAAGTGGAAGAGGCCTGCAGAAACATATAGGGAATAAACATGGAGGGAAGGGAAAGACAAAGACAAGCAATAATGAGAGAAGACATCATACAATCATAAACTTTAAAGAACTTCAAAAAGTAATAATAATCAGAAAAATCCAGAAATAACCCGGTCAGAAGTCCTCCAAAAAAAAAAGGAGGGGTAAGAGAGAGAGGGGAACCTCCCCCTCACTAAATCAGAAGGTCCCTCCCAGGGGAACTCAAGTAGAAGGGGGAAGGGAGAACCGAAGCACCCAAGAAACATCAAGGAGGACTGCCACTACGAGCGCAACGCACCCGCCAACCACGATCCCGCTAACCCCCCCATCTGGGGCTTTTTCTAAGGAAAGGGACCTCAAGGCCCCTCCAAGTCTGAAAGGGTCAAGGCAAGTCTCAAGTACCTAATCCAGCCGGACCACGATCCCGCTAACCCCCCATCTGGGGCTTTTCCTAAGGAAAGGGACCTCAAGGCCCCCCCAAGTCTGAAAGGGTCAAGGCAAGTCTCAAGTACCTAATCCAGCCGGACCAGCTGATCACGAAAAAGAAAAGGGAGAGAACCCACTAAGACAAAAATTAAGGGGCAGTAAGAGGACCAGTCTCGAATACCAAAGAACCAAGTTCGCCACGGAGTCAACGATGGGGAGGAGGGAGTCCGCCGCTCCCACCTCTCTTCCCACCACCTCCTCTCGCACCCCTCCGAGATCCCCGTGCTTTAGCTCACACAGGGGGTGGGGGGTCTCCAGGAATGTAAAGGACCCAATGAGGGACATGGATAGGAGAGATGTCCAGAGCAGCATAAAAAGCCTGGATGTCTGCTGGAGTGCGTAACGAGGCTGACCATCCCTCCTTCCTTGCAAATAACTGGAATGGAAAGCCCCATCTATAAGGGATTTGATGATCCTGGAGAAGGGCCAGCAGAGGTCGGAGGTGTCTTCTTTTTTGTAGGGTTATGCGGGAGAGATCTGGGAAGAGCTGAACTGTAGAGCCCTTAAATGTGGGGGCGGTGTTACTCGCCCGGGCTTTGGTCATAATTTGTTCTTTAATGGTAAAATCATGGACACAACAAATTATGTCCCGTGGCTGTCCCGACCGGGATTTGGGTTGGAGGGCCCTGTGGGCTCAATCCAGCTTAGTGACATTGGAAGGGGGGGTCCCAAGGATGTCACTGAAAATAGATTGCAATATAGAATTAGGGGATTCCGCCTCTTCAGATTTGGGCACCCCCTGTATGCGGATATTGCATCTACGACCCCTGTTGTCCAAATCCTCTAAATGGGACTGCATTTCATCTATAGCAGCTTGCTGCGAGGACACTAGTTGATGGAACTCAGTAAGATGTTTCCTTGTGGAGTCGTGGTCGTCCTCAAGCGTCTCTGCCTAACACTAGTAATTTCAGCTCTGCAGGCTTCTTTAACCTCATTTATTAAAGTTTTAAAGTCCTTTTTGAAGGCAAGGAGGCTAAAAGGGTTTGCCAATCAGCAGGAGGAAGATGGGTCAGCCCAAAAACCCCATTTGGCTATGGGGTGGGCAGATATTGATGAGCTTGGAGAGGATAGGGGAGCAGTAATAACCCTGAGAGGGCTGGGATGGTGCAGGGCTCTGGGTGCTCCCCCCGCCAGAGTCTCCCTGCTTGTGGTATGGGGTCTGGGGGCCAAGAACATTGGGAAGATCTTGCCTCCCCCTCCCCAGTACCTCTCCATGTTGATGTGCAGGAGAGACCTCGCTGGATCCGCCGATGATGTGTTACATTGCAGCTCTTCCCATCTCCGGTAGAGCAGGCGCTGTGTTCTCCTCACCTCTGCTGTCCTCACAGTCGCTCCTCATGTCCTCAGCCTCCATGCCGCTCCGTGAGTCCGCCTCCTCCTCCCCATGCTGCTGGGAAGATGGCGCCTGCTCTGCAGGTTGCCGCTGCTTTAAAAGGGTATCCAGGGCAGTTTTTGTGGTCGCCGGTCCCGCCACAGCTTGCAGGACGGTCTTGAATTGTTTAGGACCCATGATGTGGGGTCAAGTCAGGCCGTAGGTGCTGGTAAAAGCTGAATGTAGCGGTGGTTGGCGTGAGCCTCGCTGCTCAGCATTCTCTCAGGGAAACATCTGGACACGCCCCACACAAGTTCATCTTTGATGATCCCAGCCCATACCAGTACCCCACCTACACCTTGCTGGTGTCTGAGTCGGAGTGGAGCTCTCTGCCCTTTACTGATCCAGCCTCTGGCCCATCCATCTGGCCCATCAAGAGTCACTCTCATTTCATCAGCCCAATAAAACCTTTGAAAAATCAGTCTTAAGATATTTCTTGGCCCAGTCTTGACATTTTATCTTATGTTTCTTGTTCAAAGGTAGTCGTTTTCAGCCTTCCTTACCATGGCCATGTCCCTGAGTATAGCACACCTTGTGCTTTTTGATACTCCAGTAATGTTGTAGCTCTGAAATATGGCAAAACTGGTGGCAAATGGCATCTTGGCAGCTTCACGCTTGATTTTCCTCAATTCATGGGCAGTTATTGTGCTCCTTTTCTGCCCAACATGCTTTTTGCCATGAAACGCTTGATCGTTCGGTGATCACGCTTCAAAAGTTTGGCAATTTCAAGACTGATGCATCCCTCTGCAAGACATCTCACAATTTTGGACTTTTAAGAGCCGGTCAAATCTCTCTTCTGACACATTTTGCCTAAGGAAATGCATTTGCCTAATAATTCTGCACACCTTATATAGGGTGTTGATGTCATTAGACCACACCCCTCCTCATTACAGAGATGCACAATTTACTTAATTGGTAGTTGGCTCTCAAGCCTATACAGCTTGGAGTAGGACAACATGTATAAAAAGTATCATGTGATCAAAATACTCATTTGCCTAATAATTCTGCACACAGTGTATATATTATATATATATATATATATATATATATATATATATATTATATATTTATACTTTAATGCTATTTCAAATAATAGATGTATTTTTAATTCCCATTTTTAATAGAATAACCAACAATTGCATGCTAAAGGAGTTATTCCCAAAAATAAAGGTCATCCACTATCCATTAGAAATTGGATAACTTGATGTCCGTTGGGGGTACAACCTCTGAGACCTCCACTGATCAGAACAGAGTTCTGGAATCCAGACAAAGGGCTCTGCAGCCCCATTCTGAGTGGAGGAGGAGGGTCAAAATACAAAGCTTTGGTTCATTCATTTATTTATTCTATTCATTCTCTATGGGACTGCCAGAGACTCCCATCAATCAGCAAGGTATTTTAAAGACACCTTTAAAAAATTAAGTTTTTTTTAATAGAAGAGAGTTGATAAATGTCCCTTAATTATGTTATCATTTATATAGTTTGATGCAATTGTAAAGACTGTTGATTCTTTGTCACCTCTATAATGGCCCAATGGTCTTAGCTGCCCTGCAATGATAGACACCGGCGTTAGTGGTGGTGCCATCATAGTCAGTACATGACTTCTCATAAAAAATATCTACACATTTTTAAACATGCTGTTAACATACATGATAATAATAATTGCATAATAGTATGTAAACATAAATGGAAAAAATACATTGTACCCTCAAACATCTCCTGACGAAGTCCATGGTGACGAAACGTGTCGAGGTGGGCTAGGCATGTGGACATGTATCAGTCTCCCAATTGAGGAATTCATCATGGCACAAGATAAATCATGCATTTTTCTTATATCATGATGCAGTTATTTACCCACTGAATAGGGTAGACTGAAGAGAAGTTCTCTTTGGTTGCCTATAGTGGCTGCAGCCTGATTTTCCTATATCTTGCGTGGTGTTTGGCTCTGTAGTATTAGCATTAGCAGTATTTATACAGTGCTGATAGATATCCCTTTATTATATATAGCCCATTATTTTGGTCTATGTTGCTCTGTATGATAAGATTTAATATTAAAATGATTGGGGCTCTGGTACGGTGTACCGCATGACATGTCTTTTCTTCTAATAGGGTTGTAAGATCTATACTATAAAACTTGTTGTTTTGTGTAATCTCACCAAGTAGATTTGTATATTTTATTACCTACCGCTTTCTTATTATTTCTAAAAAAAAATGTAATAATTTTGCATAGTATTATGTAGTTGGTGTTTTTGTGGTGATGTCCATATACTGGAGTGTCCCTACATTTGGGTAAAAAGTTCAGTGTCCCCAACTACTTGTTATAACTAAGAGGCCCTTTTTTAGGTTATATATTGTACCCTCAAAGCTTGGTGTTTATATTACAGTTAACAGAATCTGGTGCCCTATTGTATGGCTATTTGCTATGCTCATTTCTGGTAGCAGTATCTCATTCAATTGAAAAATATAGTGCATATAAAGGACAAACAGTATTCATATATGAATGCATTGTACTGAAGCCATAGTATTCAGATATTAGGAATGGAGAGCTTCCAATTTATTCTCAGCCTGGGATATTTGGATGAAAATAGAAAACTTGACAGATCATTTCAGCTGACTCCTTACTATTGCCAAGTTTTTCTATCTGAAACTTGTGTGGAATTTCCCTGGCTACTATTTTATCTCCATTAGCTCAATAGATTGCACAAAATACCAGCAAGCAGAGCTGTAATCTTAAAAGCAATGACATATCTAATAGCTGATGTTCTCTCCTGCTCGTAGGCAGTCGATTGCTACATGTTAGTGTCTTTAATTAAATGTCTTTAAGGGTGGTTTCACACTAGCGTATGTAAATGCAGCGTTACTGAACGTAGCCAAACGCATGCACACTGCGTTCCTACGTTTAACATGGGAGCGCATAGTACCTGTGTTTGGCTGCGTTCGGATGCCCTTCGCACTCCGAACACAGCCTGTTGCATTTTTTGTGTGTTTGAGGGAGCTTGTTTTATCTGCAAGCTCCCACAAGCGCACAAACAATGCATGCAAGTCAATGGATCCGCAGTGTCCTCCGCATGACAGCGCAGGAGAACGCTGCAGATCTCATTGAAATCTCTGCAGGTGGCCACCGCTGATCTCCCGGGACATCAGCGCCGGCCACTGGGAGATCAGCGGCAGCCACCGGGAGATCAGCTGGAGCAGCCGCTGATCTCCTCTCCTGGCCGTCGGCGGGGAGAAACAGCTAATTTGATAGCTGTTTACATCTCCCGCGCCGACATCTCCTCTTCGGTGTCTGCGCGGGAGATTTAAACAGCTGTCAGATCAACTGTTTCCCCCCGCCGACACCGAAGAGGAGATCAGCTGATTGGCTGCCTGGCTTGCATACTGATGTGAACGCATGTGGAGATTCTCTGCTACGTTCACATCAGTATGGCTGCGTTTGCAATGCGTTTGCGTCTGCATGTCCTCCGCATGCAGACACAAACGCAAATGTGAAACCATGTGAAATTCATTGGGGGATGAAAAGAAGGAAGTTTTCATGCAAGTTTGGCCATGTTCACACACAATTTGCGTTTTTGTTAGCACTCCTAAAAGCACATGCGTTTTTTTAAATGTGCTAAAAATGTCCCTTGTGTGTCTGAAAGGATTTGCCACGTTTTTGGACTTAGGGTGCTTTCACACTAGCGTTTTTTTCAAATCGCGGCAGATGCGGTGAAAAAACCGCATCTGCCGCGATTACCGCATAACCGCGACACTTGCGGCACACTTGCGGCAAGCCCCATGCAATGTCTATGGGGCTTGCGGTAAGGTGCGGCAGATGCAAGTGTGCTGCAAGTGTCGCGGTTATGCGGTAATCGCGGCAGATGCGGTTTTTTCATCGCATCTGCCGCGATTTGAAAAAAACGCTGATGTGAAAGGGGCCTTAGTCATTTTTTCACCAAAAATGCAGGCAAAAACGCATGCGTTAACGCAGGGTGCATAAATGTGCCATTTAAAAACGCATGCGTTTCCCATAGGGCCCCATGTTAAAAAAACGCATGCGTTTTTGGAAAATAGCCCTGCGTTTTTTTCCAGCACCCAAAAAACGCTGCATGCAACGTTTTTTGGACTGGTGGAAAAAAACGCATGTACACTCAAGTGTACCATGCGTTAACGCACCTGCGTTTTTTTTTACAGCACAAAAAACGCAGAGATGGGCAAAAAAGCTCATGTGTGTGAACAAGGCCTTTGTTCCATGCATTGATGTTCATGCTGTTGTTGATACTTTGTAAGGAAGCATTTATTTTATAGATGTACTAGCTGTAGTACCCAGCTACGCCCGGGTTAATAAATAACTGCTGTTAGCTATAACAAAATAGAATTTGAATATGTCATATTAATGACCTGTAGGAAAATAGAAGCTGAGCTGTGATTGATTGCTATAGGCAGCCTAATAAATCTCCAGCCAACAGTAAACCCTCCCCCTGGCCGGGCAGTATATGTTGCCTCACACATACACATAATAGACAGCTCATGTGACTGACATCTGCCTTAATTCCCTATATGGCACATGTGTTGCACATTGGCTGTTTTTAATCAGATGTTTATGTTTGGAAAATAAAGATAGCACACATATGAGGCGAGTTGTGTGAGGTGATTTGTGCACATCTGTGTCTGTCTGTGTGGTGTGTGTCCCTGAGGTGTGTATGTGTGTGTCCCTGTGGGATGGGGTCTGTGTGGTATGTGTCTCTGTTGTGTGTGTCTCTTTGTTGTGTGTGTGTGTGTCCCTGTGGGTGAGTGCATGTGCCCCTATAGGGTGTGTATGTGTGTGTCCCTGTGGGGGGGTATGTGTGGTGTGTGTCTCTGTTGTGTGTGTCTCTTTGTGGTGTGTGTGTGTGTCCCTGTGGGGTGAGTGCATGTGTCCCTATAGGGTGTGTATGTGTGTGTCCCTGTGGGGGGTGTCTGTGTGGGGTGTGTGTGTCTGTGTTGTGTGTGTCCCTTTGTGGTGTGTGTGTCCCTGAGGGGTGAGTGCATGTGTCCCTATAGGGTGTGTATGTGTGTGTGTAAACCTGGAAAACCTCAGTCGGATCCCTCTCCAGTCTAGTATAAGTGGCTCTATCTTCTAGTATGTCAAGACACATCCTCTTATAACGTCCATGACTCATCACGACAAGGTTTCCCCCTTTGTCGGCTTGTTTCAATATTATTTGGTCATTTCTGGTCAAGTCATCTAGGGTGTGTCTTTCATCTCTTGTTAGGTTTGAATAATCCACCTTCTTTCTAGTTTTACTTAGCCTCTTAAGATCGTTTGTTACTAGACTGGTGAATATGTCGATACTTGTCACATCACAACTGGGTGGCATCTTCCTACTGGGGGGCCTACACTCGGTGAAAGGGCCTTTACCAACCTCCACAGGCTGACCCACAGCCAGATCTCTAAGGTTCGAGAAAGTCTCAATGTCTTCTTCCTCGATACCTAGCTGGCGACATTTTTCATCATCATTAGTTCTAAAAAACCTTTTCCACTTAAGTTTTCTAGAAAAGAGATTCAAGTCCTTAACCCATTCAAATTCATTGAATCGGTTCGTGGGAACAAAAGAGAGTCCTTTGGAAAGTACATTTTTTTCTTCTACCGTTAGGTCGTGATCGGAGAGGTTTATGACCCTACTCTCCTCTATTGCTTTGGTCTTGCCCCCTGTTCCAAATTTTTCCCCCTTAGGGGGTATGGGTCTCTTCCTAAAAAAGACGACGATGTCTGAGGGCATGTCACATACGTTCCCAAAGCTGTTGGTCCATGTGAGACAGACCCAAAGCGAGAGTGTGAACCAAAACCAAAACTTGGTCTGCGGGGGCTGGTATTGTATTCCCGGGTTCCGGTCCCTCTGGGCCCTCTCCTCCCTCCTGACCACCTCTTCCTCGTCCCCCTTTCTTGTTCTTTTTCCATTTCCTGTTCTTTGGAGGTTTCTTAGGTTTCGGTAATCTACCTTGCCCTCCTTCCTCTTGGCCCCCCTCTCTCCCTGACTGGTCGGTATCCGAGGCAGAGACGTCAGTGTTACCGATGTCCCGATCACCCCTTTGGAGGAACAGATAAGCCCTTTTTTCTTTGAATTCTAAGGAGTCTCTTAAAAATTGTTTATGTTTTCGTTCCTTTATAAATGATTGTAACCGACTAATATTATGTTCGAGGGTGGCCTCCCTTTTCCCAAATTCAGGGGTCTCCTTATGTTTTTTAGCCTCCTCCGTCAGTTCTGTCAACTTTTTACTAGTTTCTTCAAAGGAACTCTTCTCCTCTTCCAGCAAGATTTTCATAAATCTCAAAGAACTATTAACTGACTCCTCCTCCCACCTCTCCAGAAGTTTGGGGGACCTTGATCTATTAGCAGGAATGATATTCAATCTCAATCCCTTGGGAACGATTTTATTATTAATGTACTTTTCCAAACACTCGATTTCCCACCAGGACTTGACGTTCTCTTTATATGTAATGGTTATCTCGTGAAAAAGTTTTTTGAGATCACCTGTATTGTCACCAACACTAGTGTCCTCGGCCTCCGAGAAAACATCCCTGGCCTCTAAGGCCCACCTCTCTCTGTCCACGGTCCTGACAAGAATCCCGCCATCAATTCATGTACAAGTTAGACTTCAAATTTATTTTGATGTTCAATACGCCTAATTAGTTTATCTTAAACAGAGGCAGTATTTCTAAAATATAACCTTTATTTTGTTTTAATTAAAACAGGGACCACCTCGGGTCCAAACACAGTATAACCTTGTGAAGGGGGTGGAAGGGGGGTGGGTCGCCCTGTTCTTTCCCTATACTCCCCTACCTAGCAGCGGAGTTTTCACCCTAAAAACCCCCTATGGTGTCCCCGCTCCTCGGCGGCTATCCCTCCTGATCCCTTTCCTGTGACAGGGGGGGGGGGGGGGATTTTTTATGAATAATTCCCCATATACATATGCACTATACCCAAGGTAAAAAAGGTTGTGAATTCCTCTGGTGTCCGGGTCTATCCCTTTAGACAAGTGAAAAATTACCACTATAGGAATCACTTTTTCCTAAAATATGGATAGGTTACCTATACTACACAATAGCGTAGGAGGAGAAAGGAAACAATATATGATTGTTGCCTTCCTGGGTAATCTTTCATTACAATGCTTATAGGGCAAGCCTAAGCATATATACCCAATATAGGCAAGCTAACATCCTCCTCTCCTCCACAAGGTACCCAACCATACACAAATAACAGTGTTCCTTATCAATAGCCCGTAATAATCCAGCAGTGCACACCAGATAACCACTAGATACAGGCACCACCCTCACAACAATGGATCAGTTGGACCATAGAACTAGGTAGGGGAATGGTTACCCTTTGACAAGACAAGATTTGTGGAAGTACTTATCTTAATCATGAAGACCGGTCCGACGCGGCGTTTCTCCCACCTTACAATGTTCTGGTGGGTTCATCAGGACAGTCTATCCAACGGAGCTTTTGTTAGAGCTCCAGGACGCCCAGGGAGGGTATATGGTAAATTCCCCCCTTCCCCTTTCTCAGTAGATGGCGGCCCCCACTCTGTCTCACCGTGCCCTTTTATAACTTATGCTCTATGCTACCCCGTATGGCAGCGGCATCCGAGTGCGTGTCACCCCGCGCCCACTTCCGCGTTCCAGACGCCGGAAGTATCACGTGGGAAGCAGTCACATGACTGCAATGGTCCGTCGCGGCTAATCGTTCCGCGACCGGAAGTGTGCATCTCTGAAATGGTTCCCCCGGGAACATTAACATTTCACATAAGGTTCCGAGTTAGCAGTTTAGTATTGTTTTTGACAGGCAAAGCACAAGATTGAAGCTGCCTGTCCTGCCTGCCAGTGAAAAAATGGTAATGTCCCAGGACTTATACATAGCACATCTCAGCCACGCACATCGTGACCACCAGTCACTCCCCCCCGGGGAGAACCAGGGCAACACAGGCAGCATTACAAAGGTCACATTAGATCTTCTAAATGGGGAGATTTTAGGATAGGCACACATGACTAGACTTGTATATACCACTTACAAGTATACATAGAGGTATTTACTGTGTATAACAATAAAGAGAGACATATATATATCACATGTCTCTCAATCCCTCAATGGAGACCAAATAAACATAATAGAGTCCTAGCTCCACTCTGGGATTAATAGACTCCAGCAGGACAAATGCCTCGATATACTGAACCCATGGAATCGGATACTAGAGTTCAGCATGGCTACCAGGGAGATCAACTCGGACACTCAAGGCAGCCAGAATTCTACAAAAAGGATGTATATGTGAGCTGTTCATTTAAACCACATGCCCCCGACGACTCCATCCGATAAATCCACCGTGTTTCTTTTTGCAGGATCTTTTTATCCCAGTTACCACCTCTGGTCGGTCTCTCTACCACCTCTATGATCCTAAATTCACAGCACTCCAGATCTCCTCCATGTGTCTCTCGTATATGGCGTGATATGGGGGTGTCCCTCTCATTTCTAATATCCCCAAGGTGTTCCCCAATGCGTTTTTTTAAAAGGTCGTTTCGTTTTTCCAATGTAATCCATTGGACAACTGCATTGGAAGAGATAGACTACCCCCTCAGTCCTGCAATTACCAAACTGTCTCATTTCGAACCTCTCTCCGGTGGTACTACTCTGAAAGAAGGTCGATTTTTTGACATAATGGCAATAAATACATTTTCCACACCTGAATGTACCATTTGTTCTCTGATCTAACCAGGTACCCTGTTTCTTTGGGACACTATAGTGACTGTGAACCAAACGATCTCTCAGTGACCTACCCCGCCTATAAGTGATAGCTGGTTTTTTTGGGACAAAGGGGGCTATTTCTCTATCAGCCAAAGGCACCCCCCAGTGTTTCTCAAAGATGCTCCTCACATCTCCAGATCTATCATCAAAAGTCCCTATCATCCTAATGATATCCTCTGGTGGTTGTTTACCTTTGGGTCTCAAAAGAGCATCCCGGTTGTTCTGTACAGCGTTCTTAAATGCATCTTTTAGTACCAGAGGGGGGTATCCTTTTTCAAGAAACCTTCTTTGCATCCTCTCGCCTCTAGATGAAAATTACCAGTATCTGAGCAATTACGTCTCGCCCTAAGATACTGGCCTTTTGGGATCCCTCTCTTCAGACCCATTGGATGGTGACTATCCCACCTAAGTAAATCATTGGCCGCCGTCGGTTTACGGTACATAGTTAACTGTTTGCAATGTACCTTCCACATCCTTATAGATGGTGATGTCAAGGAAGTTGATTGACCTATCCCGAATCTCGCTGGTGAACCTCAACCCAATATCGTTTACATTCAGTTCACGGATAAAAGTCAAAACGATTCGTTGTCACCCTTCCACAGAAGTAGAACGTCGTCGATGTACCTACCCCAGAATAATATCCGGGGTTCCACCACGCCGCACCATCATCCGGGAAGATAACCGTATCCTCCCACCAGCCCAGGAGCAAGTTAGCATAGCTAGGGGCACAAGAACTCCCCATAGCTGTGCCCTGAGCTGGTGGTAGAAAATCCCGTTGAACTGAAAGAAATTATGGTAAGAATATATGATAGCAAAGAGAGGACAAAGTCACTGTGTTCCTTATATTGCACCCCCCTTGTTCTTAGATAGTATTCCACTGCCTCTAAACCCTTTTTATGAGGATACTACTGTACAGTGCCTCCACATCAATGGAGGCTAACTGTACATCTGTCCCCACTGATATACCATCAAGTTTACCCATAAGGTCAAGGGTATCCCTAATGTATGAGGGAAGACTGGTGACAAAATCCCTCAAGATCTTATCCAGGTAAATCCCTCCGTTCTGGGAAAGAGATTCAATTCCAGAAACGATGGGACGACCTTTAAGTGGGTTGAGGCCCTTGTGGACCTTCGGGAGTGCATAGAACACAGCCACAACTGGAAATTTGTTAAAGATAAAATCCCTCTCTTTCTTAGAGATCACACCTGCACATAGACCCTCCTGTAGTATACGAGAGACACATGGAGGAGATCTGGAGTGCTGTGAATTTAGGATCATAGAGGTGGTAGAGAGACCGACCAGAGGTGGTAACTGGGATAAAAAGATCCTGCAAAAAGAAACACGGTGGATTTATCGGATGGAGTCGTCGGGGCATGTGGTTTAAATGAACAGCTCACATATACATCCTTTTTGTAGAATTCTGGCTGCCCTTGAGTGTCCGAGTTGATCTCCCTGGTAGCCATGCTGAACTCTAGTATCCGATTCCATGGGTTCAGTATATCGAGGCATTTGTCCTGCTGGAGTCTATTAATCCCAGAGTGGAGCTAGGACTCTATTATGTTTATTTGGTCTCCATTGAGGGATTGAGAGACATGTGATATATATATGTCTCTCTTTATTGTTATACACAGTAAATACCTCTATGTATACTTGTAAGTGGTATATACAAGTCTAGTCATGTGTGCCTATCCTAAAATCTCCCCATTTAGAAGATCTAATGTGACCCTTTGTAATGCTGCCTGTGTTGCCCTGGTTCTCCCCGGGGGGGAGTGACTGGTGGTCACGATGTGCGTGGCTGAGATGTGCTATGTATAAGTCCTGGGACATTACCATTTTTTCACTGGCAGGCAGGACAGGCAGCTTCAATCTTGTGCTTTGCCTGTCAAAAACAATACTAAACTGCTAACTCGGAACCTTATGTGAAATGTTAATGTTCCCGGGGGAACCATTTCAGAGATGCACACTTCCGGTCGCGGAACGATTAGCCGCGACGGACCATTGCAGTCATGTGACTGCTTCCCACGTGATACTTCCGGCGTCTGGAACGCGGAAGTGGGCGCGGGGTGACACGCACTCGGATGCCGCTGCCATACGGGGTAGCATAGAGCATAAGTTATAAAAGGGCACGGTGAGACAGAGTGGGGGCCGCCATCTACTGAGAAAGGGGAAGGGGGGAATTTACCATATACCCTCCCTGGGCGTCCTGGAGCTCTAACAAAAGCTCCGTTGGATAGACTGTCCCTGATGAACCCACCAGAACATTGTAAGGTGGGAGAAACGCCGCGTCGGACCGGTCTTCATGATTAAGATAAGTACTTCCACAAATCTTGTCTTGTCAAAGGGTAACCATTCCCCTACCTAGTTCTATGGTCCAACTGATCCATTGTTGTGAGGGTGGTGCCTGTATCTAGTGGTTATCTGGTGTGCACCTGCTGGATTATTACAGGCTATTGATAAGGAACACTGTTATTTGTGTATGGTTGGGTACCTTGTGGAGGAGAGGAGGATGTTAGCTTGCCTATATTGGGTATATATGCTTAGGCTTGCCCTATAAGCATTGTAATGAAAGATTACCCAGGAAGGCAACAATCATATATTGTTTCCTTTCTCCTCCTACGCTATTGTGTAGTATAGGTAACCTATCCATATTTTAGGAAAAAGTGATTCCTATAGTGGTAATTTTTCCACTTGTCTAAAGGGATAGACCCGGACACCAGAGGAATTCACAACCTTTTTTACCTTGGGTATAGTGCATATGTATATGGGGAATTATTCATAAAAAATCCCCCCCCCCCCCCCCTGTCACAGGAAAGGGATCAGGAGGGATAGCCGCCGAGGAGCGGGGACACCATAGGGGGTTTTTTAGGGTGAAAACTCCGCTGCTAGGTAGGGGAGTATAGGGAAAGAACAGGGCGACCCACCCCCCTTCCACCCCCCTTCACAAGGTTATACTGTGTTTGGACCCGAGGTGGTCCCTGTTTTAATTAAAACAAAATAAAGGTTATATTTTAGAAATACTGCCTCTGCTATTATTAAGCCCCTCTCATTCACAACTGTCAACTGGTAACTGTCACTTTTTCCCCATTATGTCGATAGGGGCAAAATTGTTTGGTGAGTTGGAATGCGCGGGGTTAAAATTTCGCCTCACAACATAGCCTATGACACTCCCGGGGTCCAGACGTGTGACTGTGCAAAATTTTGTCTCTATAGCTGACAGCTGTCGATTTTCCTCCCACACGTTTCCTTTCCCTTTTTTCCTATTATGTAGATAGGGGCAAAATTGTTTGGTGAACTGGAACGCGCAGGCTTAAAATTTCGCCTCACAACATAGCCTATGACGCTCTCGGGTCCAGACGTGTGACTCTGCAAAATTTTGCGGCTGTAGCTGCGACGGTGTAGATGCCAATCCTGGATATACACACACACATACACACATACACACATTCAGCTTTATATATTAGATAGCTGTAGTACCCAGCTACGCCCGGGTTAATAAATAACTGCTGTTAGCTATAACAACATTGAATTTGAATATGTCATATTAATGAGCTGTAGGAAAATAGAAGCTGAGCTGTGATTGGTTGCTATAGGCAGCCTAATAAATCTCCAGCCAACAGTAATCCCTCCCCCTGGCCGGGCAGTATATGTTACCTCACACATACACATAATAGACGGCTCATGTGACTGACATCTGCCTTAATTCCCTATATGGCAGATGTGTTGCACATTGGCTGTTTGTAATCAGATGTTTATGTTTGGAAAATAAAGATAGCACACGTATGAGGCGAGTTGTGTGAGGTGATTTGTGCACATCTGTGTTTGTCTGTGTGGTGTGTGTCCCTATAGGGAGTGTATGTGTGTGTGTCCCTGTGGGGGGGGTCTGTGTGGTGTGTGTGTATCTGTGTTGTGTGTGTCTCTTTGTGTTCTGTGTGTGTCCCTGTTGGGTGTGTGCATGTGCCCCTATAGGGTGTGTAGGTGTGTGTCCCTGTGTGGGGGGGTCTGTGTGCTGTGTGGTGTGTGTCTCTGTTGTGTGTGTCTCTTTGTGGTGTGTGTGTCCCTGTGGGGTGAGTGCATGTGTCCCTATAGGGTGGCTATGTGTGTGTGTCCCTGTGGGGGGGAAGGGGTCTGTGTGGTGTGTGTGTCTGTGTTATGTGTGTCTCTTTAAGGTGTGTGTCCCTGTGGGGTGAGTGCATGTGTCGCTATAGAGTGTGTGTGTGTGTGTCCCCTTGGGGGAGGTGTGTGTCTCTGTGTTGTGTGTCTCTTTGTGGTGTGTGTGTGTTTGTTCGGGTGAGTGGTGAGTATCCAATGTTGGTGCTGCACTTTAGCGACTATACACTTGCTGTTACTCTTTGTGTGCATGTGGTGTGTATACATGTCGCCATGCGTGATGAATATCTGATGTTGGGGCCCCATCTTAGTGACTATATGCTGGTATGTGCTGTTAGTCTTTGGTGCTATTATTAAGCCCCTCTTATTCACAACTGTCATCTGGTAACTGTCACTTTTTCCCCATCATGTAGATAGGGGCAAAATTGTTTGGTGAATTGGAATGCGCGGGGTTAAAATTTCGCCTCACAATATAGCCTATGACGCTCCTGGGGTCCAGACGTGTGACTGTGCAAAATTCTGTCTCTATAGCTGACAGCTGTCGATTTTCCTCCAACACTTTTCCATTTACTTTTTCCCCATTATATAGATAGGGGCAAAATAGTTTGGTCAACTGGAACGCGCAGGGTTAAAATTTCGCCTCACAACATAGCCTATGACGCTCCCGGGGTCCAGACGTGTGACTGTGCAAAATTTTGTAGCTGTAGTTGCGACGGTGCAGATGCCAATCCCGGATATACACACATACACACACACATACATACACACATTCAGCTTTATATATTAGATTAAACAAAATAACTGTAATGAAGGTTGTATGAATAAGGCCTCATTCAGACGTTTGTGAGTTTACACTTACACAAAAAAGAGCAAAAAAAAAAGTATTTTTACTATTATCAGTGTTTTGTGTTTTATCAGAATTTGGTCATTGTTTCAACTTTTGCCATTAGTGTTTCACCAGTGATTTTAACATATAAAAAAGATTTTATAAATTTTGCAGAATTCAACTTAAAGGTACTGTTACATGGTAAGATATCGCTGAAACGTGACGGGTTTGGGGTCGTTCAAATGACATCGCTAGTACTTTGTTGCATGTGACACCGAGATAGGCAAAGTCTTTAACGACATCGTTATCGCGGTGTCACACACAACGATGCAGCAGGTTGGCTGAACGACGATCATCTGATTTATGAACATGTTCACAAATCTGCGATCAGCGATCCAACGATTTATCGTAGTCATATCTCAGTGTCACACGCAACGACGTACTAACGATGTCGTTTGAACGACTCCAAACCCGTGACGTTTCAGCGATATCATTCACAATATCATACCATGTAACGGTACCTAAACTCATCTATCTCAACTCAAGTGCTAGTCTAGGACTTTGCAGTCTTGGCTCCCCATTGTAATTGAATGAGTAATTAAAAAAATATGTTTTATCTTTTTTATATCAATCTTGAAATGACCCATGAACTTATACCAGTGCTTCACATCTCTTCTTGACTCTACCTCCACCTGGCCTTGACCCTAACTCCTCCACAGGACTGGACTAACCATCAATCAAATCTGGCACATGTCAGATAGGCTGGTCTGGCAGGCTGATACAGTTAACAGGTGAGATCTATTGGAAGGTGGCATCATGAAGGAGACATCTGGTGGAATGACAAGATCATAGCATGGTCCCTCATGCTTTGGCCCACTGATAGACAAACTAGAAGAGGAGACACAGGCTGTGGTGGATGCAGACCAGGATTGGGTGAGTATAAGCTATTATTATTATTATTATTTGACCTGTGAATCAGTGGGATAAAGTGACACTGTATAATGGAATGTACTGTGGGGGTATCTCACTGTGTATGGGGGAAAGTACTGTGGCATCATCATACTTAGTATATGGGGCATCATATTGTGCATCGGGAGCTATACAGAATCATACAATGTGTGGAGGATTGTGAGGGCTATCATACTATGAATTTTGGGTCAATAGGGCATGATACTGAGTATTAAGAAATTTTGGGGGTTTATCATAATGTGTATACACTGTATGCAGAATTATTAGGCAAATGAGTATTTTGATCACATGATACTTTTTATACATGTTGTCCTACTCCAAGCTGTATAGGCTTGAGAGCCAATTACCAATTAAGTAAATCAGGTGATGTGCATCTCTTTAATGAGGAAGGCTGTGGTGTAATGACATCAACACCCTATATAAGGTGAGCTTAATTATTAGGCAAATGCCTTTCCTTAGCCAAAATGGGTCAGAAGAGAGATTTGACAGGAACTGAAAGTCCAAAATTGGGAGATGTCTTGCAGAGGGATCCAGCAGTCTTGAAATTGCCAAACTCTTGAAGGGTGATCCCTGAACAATCAAGTGTTTCATGGCAAATAGCCAACAGGGTCGCAAGAAGCGTGTTGGGAAAAAAAGGCGCAAAATAACTGCCCATGAATTGAGGAAAATCAAGCGTGATACTGCCAAGATGCCATTTGCCACCAGTTTTGCCATATTTCAGAGCTGTAACGTTACTGGAGTATCAAAAAGCACAAGGTGTGCTATACTCAGGGACATGACCAAGGTAAGGAAGGCTGAAAAACGACCACCTTTGAACAAGAAACATAAGATAAAACGTCAAGACTGGGCCAAGAAATATCTTAAGACTGATTTTTCAAAGGTTTTCAAATGGATGGACCAGAGGCTGGATCAGTAAAGGGCAGAGAGCTCCACTCCAACTCAGACACCAGCAAGGTGGAGGTGGGGCACTGGTATGGGCTGGTATCATCAAAGATGAACTTGCGGGACCTTTTCGGGTTGAGGATGGAGTGAAGCTCAACTCCCGGACCTACTGCCAGTTTCTTTAAGTCAACTTCTTCAAGCAAGTGGTAGAGGAAGAAGTCGGTATCGTTCAAGAAAGAAAAATGATTTTCCTGCAGGACAATGCTCCATCACATGCATCCAACTACTCCACACATGGCTGGCCAGTAAAGGTCTAAAAGAAGAAAAAATAATGACATGGCCCCCCTTGTTCACCTGATCTGAACCCCATAGAGAACCTGTGGTCCCTCCTAAAATGTGAGATCTAAAGGGAGGGAAAACAGTACAGCTCTCAAAGCAGTGTCTGGGGAGGCTGTGGTGGCTGCTGCACGCAATGTTGATCGTAAACAGATCCAGCAACTGACAGGATCTATGGATGGAAGGCTGTTGAGTGTCATCATAAAGAAAGGTGGCTATATTGGTCACTAATTTTTTTGGGTTTTGTTTTGCATGTCAGAAATGTTTTTTTCTAAAGTTTGTGCAGTTATATTAGTTTACCTGGTAAAAATAAACAAGTGAGATGGGAATATATTTGTTTTTTATTAAGTTGCCTAACAATTCTGCACAGTAATAGTTACCTGCACAAACAGATATCCTCCTAAAATAGCCAAATCTATAAAAAAAAAACACTCCAACTTCCAAAAATATTAAGCTTTGATATTTATGAGTCTTTTGGGTTGATTGAGAACATAGTTGTTGATCAATAATTAAAATAATCCTCTGAAATACAACTTGACTAATAATTCTACACAGTGTAGTAAGCTGTGATGGTGTCATACTGCCTAGAAAGGGAACTAGTGGCCAATAATACTGTATAGGGTGGGCCATTTATATGGATGCACCTAAATAAAATGGGAATGGTTGGTGACATCAACTTCTTATTAGTGGCACATTATTATATGGGAGGGGGAAAACTTTTTTTTAGATGGGTGATGGTAACCATGGTGACCATTTTGAAAAACAATGGTATGCTTTGTTTTAACATAACTTTATTCTTTCATGAGTTATTTACAAGTTTATGACCACTTATAAAATGTGTTCACAGTGCTGACCATTGTGTTGGATTGTCAATGCAACCCTATTCTCCCACTCTTGACACTCTGATAGCAACACAGCAGAAGAAATGCTAGCACAGGCTTCCAGGATCCGTTGTTTCAGATGCTGCACATCTCGTATCTTCACAGCATAGACAATTGCCTTCAGATGAGCGATGAGGCAAACTTTTTTGTGAATGGTGAAGTTAACAAACAAAACCACCGCTATTGGTTTGACAGTAACCCACAGTGGATAGATCCTTCAAACACTATTGGAACACAAAATTGATGGTATGGTGTGGTATATGGGGTACAAAGATAGTGGGACCATTCTTCATCAATGGAAACCTCAGTGCCACTGGATATCTGAATCATGTAGCAATTTCAGATATCAAGTGGCATTAAGGTTTCCATTGATGAAGAATGGCCCCACTATCTTTGTACCCCATATATCACACCATACCATCAATATTTGTGTTAAAACAGTCTTGGAGGGATTTATCCACTGTGGGTTAGTGTCAGACCAATAGCGGTGGTTTTGTATGTTAACTTCAACATTCACAAAACGTTTGCCTCATCACTCATCTGAAGGCAATTGTCTATGCTGTGAAGATATGAGATGTGCAGCATCTGAAACAAAGGATACTGGAGGCCTGTTCTAGCATTTCTTCTGCGGTGTTGCTATCAGTGTGTCACGAGTGATAGAAGAGGGTTGCATTGACAATCACAATGGGCAGCACTTTGAACACATTTTATTAGTGGTCATAAACTTATAAGTAACTCATGAAAGATTTAAGCAGCAAGGTAGGTTGCCCTCCGTTAAGACCTATAGAGTCTAGTCAGGTACGGCTGTGTTAAACCAATGGCATAGAAAAACTGAGAAGTTAAAACTTAACTTTTACTAGCTCTATATTAAAAAGACATAGTTGTCTAGACCAAACAAAACAAAAAAGTGCGCAAACGTGACTGTGCAAGTCAGTGTAGTGCTAAACTGAACCCCTCTTATTACCAGGGTTCACAGGTACCCAAGCTAGGTCCCGTCCAAATACCCTAGGGACGCTGGCAGGTGCCTGCTTTTTCGGTATACAAGCTGGCAGCAGGGATGTGCAAACTATCCGGTAACCAGATTGCTCAGGATTACACATCCTGAGCAATTCTGTTAACGGATTGCGGCTTCAGCATTCCGGTTCCCGGATTGCTGGTTGTTTGAAGACAATTGCATTCACCGGATCCGGATGTGGATGCGGTGAACGCAATTCTATATTTAAGTGTGACCCTAGCCTTAGACACTGCAGCATTTCAGTCTAACACATGCCTAAAATGATAGAGGCAGTGTCTGATACATGCTGCCCGTGAATCAGTAAGCATGTATCAGGAGTCAGGTTCCCCTTAAGCTGTGTTCATAAATTGTGGTCACTAAATAATTTAATTAGTTATTCAATTTTATGTTAGATAGCTTGTGCTATTAATTTTGTTGTGTCAGATCAATCAATAAAATAATTACTGCTAATTTCCCCCAAATGCTGATCTTTGCTTAGGCTGGGTTCACATTGCAGCGTGCTCCGGTCCGGGGCTGTCTGGGGTGACAGCCTGGACGGAGTTTTGCTCCATAGGAGACTATCGGGCGGGACAGAGCTGGATGGCAATTATCTGCCATCAGGCTGCTATCTCGCCGGATGAAGCCGGGACAAGTGGGGTTTTCCTTCCGAATCCAAAAACGTTGCATGCAACGTTTTTGGATTTGGCAGAAACATCCCGCTTCTCCAGGATACATCCGGCGAGATAGCAGCCGGATGGCAGATAATTGCCATCCAGCTCCGTCCCGCCCGATAGTCTCCTATGGAGCAAAACTCCGGTCCAGGCTGTCATCCCGGACAGCCCGGACCGGAGCACGCCGCAATGTGAACCCAGCCTTAGGCTGGCTTCACACTGCAGTTTTTCACTGATCAGTGTCCATCAGTGTTTGGATGCCAAAACCAGGAGAGGAACCAGGAAAGGAACTTGCAGAGAAAAACTAGAATTGAAAGATCGACACCTGTTCTGAGTTTTGGAGACACTCCTGGTTTTGGCACCCAAACACTGAAGGACTGTGATCAGTGAAAAACTGCAGTGTGAAGCCAGCCTTAGGGCCGCTTCACACTGCGGCGTGATCCGGTCCGGTTCTGTCCGGGAGGACCCAGACAGCCGCGGACCAGATCAGCACACAGGACTGGGGGGCTATTATGCCCTCCGGTCCGGTGTGCAGCACACGCAGCTGCAGCCGCTGACAGGTCAGGACCGTGGCGCCCGCGGTCCTGACTTATCAGCAGCGGGAACTGCGTGCGCTGCACACCGGGCCGGAGGGCATAATACCCCCCAGTCCTGTGTGCTGATCCGGTCCGCGGCTGTCTGGGTCCTTCCGGACAGAACCGGACCAGATCACGCCGCAGTGTGAAGCGGCCCTTAGAGTGTCAGGTAGGCATTCATGCATTTAAAATGTGATTGCTAATTATTAACATTTATCACTACAAGTGGCCTCTCAGGTTTTAATAAGCACTAGATAGTTGATAGCTGTGAAGAACGGATGTGTGTGCCTGTTAACGGCCCCTTGACATGTTTAATTTGACATCATTCTGCCTGCTGCCAGAAGGAAAATTGCAGTATGCAGGAAGTTTTGCAATAGCAAAGCCAGCTAGTCCAATATTTACTGCAAATAATAGGTCAGTAAAAATAAGTTGTAACAAAAGGATATTGTATTTAAATATAAGATTATCTTGGGCGCCCGATACGACAGTTTGTAAATAAAAAGCATTCACCAGCATAAAGGGTCTATATACCATACATTATATATGTAGACTTTACTGAGATATGGCATGGGTCATCTCTTAACAAGTTCAATTATAAATCTTACTCTTTAGAATTGCTAAAATGTAATTATGCTAAAATATAACCTTTTGTTTGGCATGCATTAACCCCTTTACCACCCGGCCTGTTTTGCCCCTAATGACCAGGCCATTTCTGACCAGTGTCACTTTATAAGATTATAACTCTGGAACACTTCAATGGATCCCAGTAATTCCGAGATTGTTTTTTCATAACAGATTGGACTTCATGTTAATGGTAAATTTAGAACTATATTTTTTGCGTTCGTTTATTTGTGGAAAAACAACTGAAACTTTAGCAACTTTCAAACTTTGAATTCTTATGCCCTTAGACCATAAAGTTAACTCACACAAAGTTAATAAATAACATTTCCCACGTCTACTTTACATTAGCACCATTTTTAAACAATTTTTTAGTCAAGTTGTTACAAAGGTTGAAAGTTTATGAGCAATTTCTCATTTCTCCAACAAAATTTATAAAAATATTTTTTAGGCACCACATCCTATTTGAAGTGACTTTGAGGGGTCTACATGAAAGAAAACACCTAATAGTGACAGCATTCCAAAACTGCACCCCTCAAACTACTCAAAACATTCAAGAAGATTATTAATCCTTAAGGTACTTCACAGGAACTAAAGCAATGTGAAAGGAAAAAAATCTACATTTTTTTACAACAAAAATGTTAATTTAGCCTCAAATATTGCATTTTCATTTTTACAAGGGTAACATGAGAAAATTCACCATATAATTTGTTATGCAATTTCAACTGAGTACACTGATACCCCATATGTGGCAGAAAACCACTGTTTGATTGCTAAGCTCAGAAGGGAATGAGTGCCATTAGATTTTTTGAATGGCACATTGGCTGGAATCATTAGCTGACACTATGACACATTTGGAGAGCCCATGATGTGCCTAAACAGTGGAGCTCCCCCACAAGTGAACCCATTTTGGAAACTACAGTCATGGCCAAAAGTTTTGAGAATGATACAAATATTAATTTTAACAAAGTCTACTGCTTCAGTTTTTCTAATGGCAATTTGCATATACTCCAGAATGTCATAAAGAGTGAACAGCTTAACAGCAATTACTTGCTAAGTCAATATTTGCCTAGAAAGTGAACTTTAACCCCCTAAACACATTTCAACATCATTGCAGTCCTGCCTTAAAAGGAGCAGCTAACATCGTTTTAGTGATTGTTCCATTAACACAGGTGTGGGTGTTGATGAGGACAGGGCTGGTGAACAATCAGTCATGATTAAGTAAGAATGACACCACTGGACACTTTAAAAGGAGGCTGGTGCTTGGTATCATTGTTTCTCTTCAGTTAAACATGGTTATCTCTAAAGAAACACGAGCAGCCATCATTGCACTGCACAAAAATGGCCTAACAGGGAAGAGTATCGCAGCTAGAAAGATTGCACCTCAGTCAACAATCTATCGCATCATCAAGAACTTCAAGGAGAGAGCTTCCATTGTTGTCAAAAAGGCTCCAGGGCGCCCAAGAAAGACCAGCAAGCGCCAGGACCGTATCTTAAAACTGTTTCAGCTGCGGGATCGGACTACCAGCAGTGCCGAGCTTGCTCAGGAATGGCAGCAGGCTGGTGTGAGTGCTTCTGCACGCACTGTGAGGCGGAGACTCTTTGAGCAAGGCCTGTTTTCAAGGAGGGCAGCAAAGAAGCCACTTCTCTCCAGAAAAAACATCAGGGACCGACTGATATTCTGCAAAAGGTACAGGGAGTGGACTGCTGAGGACTGGGGTAAAGTCATTTTCTCTGATGAATCCCCTTTTCGATTGTTTGGGACATCTGGAAAACAGCTTATTCGGAGAAGAAGAGGTGAGCGCTACCACCAGTCTTGTCTCATGCCAACTGTAAAGCATCCTGAAACCATTCATGTGTGGGGTTGCTTCTCAGCCAAGGGAATCGGCTCACTCACAGTCTTGCCTAAAAGCACAGCCATGAATAAAGAATGGTACCAGAATGTCCTCCAAGAGCAACTTCTCCCAACCGTCCAAGAGCAGTTTGGCGCCCAACAATGCATTTTCCAGCATGATGGAGCACCTTGCCATAAAGCAAAGGTGATAACTAAATGGCTCAGGGAATAAAACATAGAGATTTTGGGTCCATAGCCTGGAAACTCCCCAGATCTAAATCCCATTGAGAACTTGTGTTCAATCATCAAGAGACGGGTGGACAAACAAAAACCAACAAATTCTTGCAAAATGCAAGCATTGATTATGCAAGAATGGACTGCTATCAGTCAGGATTTGGTCCAGAAGTTGATTGAGAGCATGCCAGGGAGAATTGCAGATGTCCTGAAGAAGAAGGGTCAACACTGCAAATATTGACTTGCTGCATTAACTCATTCTAACTGTCAATATAACCTTTTGGTACTCATAATATGATTGCAATTATATTTCTGTATGTGATATAAACAACAGACAAACACAAATAAAAACCAGAGGGCAGCAGATCATGTACAAATATAATTTTGGTGTCATTCTCAAAACTTTTGGCCATGACTGTAGACACTGCAAAGAATTTGTCTAAATGTGTGATGAAAACTTTGAACCCCAAGTGCTTCACAGAATTTCATTTGAGCCGTGAAAATTAAAAAGTACGTTTTTTTCTACAAAAATATTCTTTTAGCCACAATGCTTTCTTTCTCACAGAGGCAACAGGATAAAATGAAACCCAAAGTTTGCTGTGCAACCTCTCCTGAGTACACTGCTACCATATCTGTATTGGAAAACTACAGTACTGTTTGGGCACATGGTAGGGTTCAGAAGGGAGGAAGAGATGTTTTGAAGTGCAGATTTTGATGGAATGGTCTGCAGGTGTCCTGTAACAAGTGACCCAATTTTGGGAGTTCATCTATGGGTGTAGTGACAAATTTATCTCTGAAAAACACCCATGGAGTCAAATGCAGTGAATGTAGGTATTATTACAAATTGCAAATAAGAAATAAGCCCTTGTAGTACCCAGTACAATTGTGCATTGTGCCCAGCTTGTGCGTCTGGAGAAATACACCCCATAAATGAAACGGTCTTCCCCACTACAACAGTGCCACGTTTGTGGACGTTAACTGTGAATTAGACATTCTGGGGATTAGAACGAGGGGAGATTATGGATGTTGGAGTGTAGGCTTTGCTGGTTTTCTTTTTGGGGGGCAAGGAGTTATAGCACTTTTCCAGAGTCGTAGTTCTACCAGTAGCATGACAACTCCCTATTAGAGATGAGCAAGTATACTTGTCACTACTTGGTACTCGCACGAATATCACGGTACTCAGGCTACTGCGAGTACCGTTAATCCGCGATACTCTTGCTATGCTCGTGGTCCACCTCTCTGCATGTTGCGCTCTTTTCAGAGCCAGCCCGCATGCAGGATGGCTGACAGACAGGTAATGCCACAGCCATGTTGTGTGGCATTACAGTGATTGGCTGGCCGCACAGCGTGATCAGGTCTTATAAGGCCTGCCGCGCTGTGCTCGTCACTCTGCGACATAGACAGTCAGTGTAGGAGAGCTGCTGCTGATTGACAGGTTTGTGGCCTTTTAGCTGTGTAGGCACAGGCTGCCATCTATTAACACAACATCCTTCTGAGGACTAATAGAGCAGCTATACAGGCAGGCAGGGAGGCAGGATCTCCCAAACTTCGCTGTGCCAGTATACCAGCCTGCATCGCATCTGGGCTGGTTCCAGCTCATCCATCCCAACAAAGCCGTGCTTTAGAATTATTTAGCTCACTAAGGCAGGAGTAGGTTTTAGCTCAAATTAGGGTACACCAAAAGCCTTGTGCTAAAACCTTCTCTTCTCTGGACTAATTTAGCATCTAATTGCTGCTACTTAGGTTGCAGCGTAATAGGTACACCAAAGCCTTGTGCTAAAAACCTACTCTTGTCTGCACTAATGTGCATCTAAGTGTTGTTATTTTAGGTTGCAGGTTAAATTAGGGTACACCAAAAGCCTCGTGCTAAAACCTTCTCTTGTCTGCACTAAATTGCATCTAAGTGCTGCTACTGAGGTTGCAGCGTTAATTAGGGTACACAAAAGCCTCGTGCTAAAAACCTACTCTGTCTGCACTAATTTGCATCTAAGTGCTGCTACTGTAGTTGCAGCGTTAATTAGGGTACACCAAAAGCCTTGTCCTACTCTTGTCTGCACTAAATGTCATCTAAGTGCTGTAACTTTAGGTTGCAGTGTTAATTAGGTACACCAAAGCTCGTGCAAAAACCTACTCTTGTCTGCACTAATTTTGCATCTAAGTGCTGCTACTGTCTGTTGCAGCGTAAATTAGGATACGCCAAAAGACACGCTATTGTAGTCAGCGATTGTGTCAGACAGTCCACCAGCAGGCTTAATTTCAAACTTTGGTCGTGCTAAAAACCTACTCTTGTCTGCACTAAATTTGGCTAGAGGACAGGGAGAGGAGAGGAGGTCAGCATGGCCAGTCTTCCTGTTGGTGAGACCCAGAAGTCTTGACTGTTAACTGTCTAGCGCACATGCTGATTTTATGATACACTGCCTGTGTCGTGACCCTCGTGTTATGAAGATCTTGATGACACTCATTACTGGTTGGTGACACTTTTAGACCCACGCTACAAAGAGAACTTATTTCTCTTATTCCCGAACGGAGAGGTCTCCAAAATGCTGCTGTACCAGAAGGCCCTAGTGGCGGAATTATAAAAAAATTCCCTTCTGAAACGCTAGCGCAGAGTCACATTCAGTGGACAACCAAGGTGTCCACAGAGTGAGCACAAGTCTAATCCAGCAGAGGTAGGGGACACTCTCAAGATCTGGACACTTTTCTCAGCACCCTCGTACACAGGCCCTGAGGTGCGGGTAGTGTCACAAGGAATGCAAAGTTTGCAAACGATGCTGAGGAGTACCTTGCTGATCGTACTAAAGTGCTCTAGACTTCTCTGTGCCTTAAATTATTGGTACCAGCTGACACGGCAGAATTGGGCTCTCTCTACGCCTTGGAAGTCCTGGCCTGCCCTGCCGCTGGCGTTTTGTCAAGCATGTTTTAGTGCCACAGTGGAATTATTACAGATAAACGCACTCCGCCTGTCAACTAAAATGCTGACAGCTGACTTTAATCAAGATGAACAAGGTTGGATTGGGCCTGACTTCACCACACCACCACCAAATGATAGCGGAATTTTAATTTGGTGCCGGTAGATTCCCATGCACCTCCGCACACCCACACATCGGTACAGACTTCAAGTTTTGGTTACTTGCTGTACTGCTACTCCTTCTCCTCATCCGCCACCATCATATAATCAGTGTGACCGTGTTCATGAAGCCACAAAACCATAATTTTTTTACATCATATTTATGATGATGATGCACCTAACCGTTCTAAAGTTAGGCATTAGTTTCATGTATACCCCCAGGGGTAAATTTTTAGTCCATGCTTCCAAATGGGCATTACAAGTACAGGATACCCGCTCCTTGTAATGGGAACAATTTTAGGGGCTCTCCTCCAGTTTCTTCCCAGGGCATCGCAATGCCTCCCAATTTTTGGCAGCCCTTCCTAGGGCAATCCTACAAAAGACCCACTTGCTTCAAATGGTACATTATTTTATAAGGCTCTCATGCACGTCTCTATCCAGGGCATTGAAGTGCTACCCAATTTTTGGCTTCCCTGACTAGGGAAATACTCCAAAAGACCCACTTGCTTCAATTGGCACATTATTTAAAAAGGCTCTCATGCATGTCTCTATCCAGAAGCATTGAAGTGCTACCTAATTTTTGGCTTCCCTGACTAGGAAATAGTACAGCAGACTCACTGTCCTCAAATAGGCACATTATTTTATAAGGCTCTCATGCACGTCTCTATCCAGGGGCATTGAAGTGCTACCCAATTTTTGGCTTCCCTGACTAGGGAAGTACTCAAAAGACCCACTTCTTCAAAGGGCACATTATTTTAAAAAGGCTATCATGCATGTCTCTATCCAGGGGCATTGAAGTGCTACCAATTTTTGGCTTCCCTGACTAGGGAAATAGTACAGCAGACTCACTTGCTTCAAATGGCACATTATTTTATAAGGCTCTCATGCACGTCTATATCAAGGGGCATTGAAGTGCTACCCAATTTTTGGCTTCCCTGACTAGGGAAATAGTACAGCAGACTCACTTGCGTCAAATGGGCACATTATTTTATAACGCTCTCATGCACGTCTCTATCCAGGGGCATTGAAGTGCACACAATTTTTGGCATCCCTGACTAGGGAAATAGTACAGCAGACTCACTTCCTTCAAATGGGCACATTATTTTATAAGGCTCTCATGCACGTCTCTATCTAGGGGCATTGAAGTGCTACACAATTTTTGGTTTCCCTGACTAGGGAAATAGTACAGCAGACTCACTTGCTTCAATGGGCACATTTTTTATAAAGGCTCTCATGCACGTCTCTACCAGGGGCATTGAAGTGCTACACAATTTTTGGCTTCCCTGACTAGGGGAAATACTCCAAAAGACCACTTGCTTCAAATGGCACATTATTTAAAAAGGCTCATGCATGTCCTCTATCCAGGGCATTGAAGTGCTACACAATTTTTGGCTTCCCTGACTAGGGAAATACTCCAAAGATACACTTGCTTACAATGGCCACATTTTTTAAAAAGGCCCTCATGCACTCCTATATGCAGTGGCATCTTGGTGCCTCCAAACCTTTGGCTTCCCTGCCTAGGGAAATACTACAGCAGATACACTTGCTTACAATGGCCACATTTTTTAAAAAGGCCCTCATGCATGCCTCTATGCAGTGGCATCTTGGTGCCTCCAAACCTTTGGCTTCCCTGCCTAGGGCAATACTACAGCATAACCTATAAAGGGACAACCCTCCTCAATTGTCTAGGAGAAAAAAGTGCCACAACCAATCCAGATGCGAATAATTTATTATATCAAGTTCAATTACATAATAGTACTATACAAATTGCACCCGGTGAAAGAGGGGAAAAACAGGAACAAGGAAAACTAAAAACAAAGCATCATGCAGGAGACAGAGGGGTACACTGGACCAGGATTCACAGTTTGATTACATACAAGAAACTTCTACATATTGGACTAAAGTGCAGCTAATGTCAACTGGTATCATTCAATAAGTGCAATAACATAATACCAGGGGGCTATGAAATAACTAGACAGCAATTGTATCCATCAACCTAACTTTAGGGTGATGATATGAAGAGTAAAGATGTCAGCCCCAACAGGTCTACTACATAGCAGGCCTGAGCTGCACTGGTGATTAGCCTACTACCACAATGGAACCAGGCAAGTGGCATTGCTTATTTGAATATATTTATTATCCCACTTATACTGTGCAGGAGAGCCCCTTCTTATTTTGATATTTCACTTCCATCCTGTGCTCTATGCTGAGCACTTACATTTGAGTTTCCAGCTGCATCTCCAAAATATGTGATTCAGGTGAATCCCCCGACAGGTCCATTCAATAATGATGCAGCAGAGTTACTCTGGATTCTATTTGTCCTTTGTTCATCAGTGCCCTTTTCAAAGGTGCACAAAACTGTTGATGACCGCACTTTTGTGCACACCTAAAAATACAGGAGAAACAGATGGACACCGTCAGATCACAGGTCAGATGGGAGTTCAAAGTGACTCTTAATTACACATAATCACCAATGTGAGCACTCAGCCTAAGCACAGGATAAACGTGAGCTGCGCTGTACTGCCATCTTTGAGAGACAGAATATACAAATCAACAGCAGTTGAAGAATTGGCTTTATTATTATTTTCACGCTGTACAGCTAGTATTATAACTGATTAGTCGCCAGGTCAATATGATAACAGAAATAGCAGATATAAATAGTTTAATTCTTTAGGTTTTGGCTACTATATCACTAAAAATTACTTTTTACAAAGTAAAGATTTTTTGCATCACTGAATTTTGAAGGCTATAGTTTTTTATTTTTCTGCTGATAGAGTCATGTGAGGGCTTGTTTTTTGCAGGATGAGTTTTTATTTCTACCATTGTGGGACACATTTTTTTTTACCGCTTTCTATTCTGCTTTTGTGAGGCAGAATCAAGAAGCAAAAGCACTTCAGTAATTGTTTTTTTTTTTTTTTTTTTATTATGCCATTCTCTGTGTCATAAAAGTGATGCAACATCTTTATTCTTGGGGTCAGTACATCACAGTGATACCATATTTATATTTTTTTTGTTTGTTTTGCCCCATTTTCACCACAAATACTATTTTATAGGAAAAAATAGTTTGTGCATTGCTGCATTTTGAGAGCTATAATGTTTTTATTCTTTTGCTGATTGAGCTGTTTGGTGACTTATTTTTTGCTGATAGAAATAGTTACACTCAATGGACAGCAGGAAACTTTTTTTTCAGCTGTATGATGAATTTTTTTCCTTACTCTCTTTATGAGCCATCACCCTTTACTGCTCTGATTGCCGCTGCAGAGCTGCCACCCCCAGCTGCCTGACTTTACTTTGGCTGGCAATAAATATACAGTGAAGCCCAATATTTTATTTTAAATAATTTAAATGAATAAGTTAAAAAAAATGTGTGAGCTCGCACCATATTTTGATTGCCAGCCAGGTAAAACCAGACAGTTGGGGGCTGGGATTCTCAGCGTGGTAAGACCCAAGAGTTCTGGGCCTCCCATGCTGAAAACCGCAGCCCATAGCCATCCCTGAAAATGGCGAATGCCTCATTGCGCTATTTCCAGGCACTTTACCCAGCTCTTCCAGCGGCCCTGGTGGGAGGATGCACAGTGGGTAATAAGGGGCTAATACCAGCTTCGTATTTTCTGCTGGTACTAAGCCCGAAATTCATGGCATCAAGCCAAATTAAACCTGGCCACCATGAATTTCTAGTAAACATTAAAAAAAAACTGAACACAGAGAAATTTTTTTTATTAGAAATAAAATAAAAAACACATTTAGGGATTCCATCTTTAATTACAAGAAAACCCTTCTCTCCAACATAGTCCATAGGCAGCGTAGGTTCAGCTCTGCTTCATCGCTCTGAACGACCAAGCATTTGTCCAGAGCGACAAGCAGGCTAAGGCTGACGGTGGGCAGTCAGGGATTAATCGAGTTCATAGCTGAGCCATGAACTCGGGTGACCCCTGAAGTCACCGCGAACTCTGCCGAAAACTGAAGCGGTTCTTCAAATCCCCAAGGCTTGCGGGACAAACATCTGTATCTACCACTTCATCCACTGTTTCTGCCTCCTCCACCTCTTCTAGGGACTCCATCTGTGCTCTCAACCTCTCCCTTAATGTTCCAACAGTGCTGAGAGAATCCCTCCCACCTCTGTACTGCACTGCCAAAGCTCACCTCAATCAGGCAGTCTTAAAATTAAAATGCCTTGGAGAATGCAGTCACATGGCTGATGGATTGTGTAAAGCTATCCAATGGCTGTCTCTGGAGTGAGGGATGGATCTGTGATCTGTATGAACTGGGTGGCAGCCCTATGCAGTGGAAAACTAAGACACATGCCTTGCATGGCTTATATCCTCAACCCGGTTTTACAGCAATTTCTATGCCACTATCACGGGTTGGATGTGTTGTTGCAGAAGGCACAGTTGCTGTGTGCTCACTTCTGCCATTTGCACCCTACGATTCATTGACTAGCATCGCTACAAAGGTCTTTCGGACAGCCGGTTAACCGGTTGATATGCAATGTGCGATACAGTGGAATTCCATTCTACATACGTTGCAGCGACTGTGGATGCAGCAACGAGCAATGGTGTCATCCAACGGAAGCCAGAGATGGTGCAAATAATGCTTGCAGAGTTGGCCTAGATCAAGCACCTCTGCTCTACTCCAGTCATCTACATGCTGTAGCACACTTTGAATAGAGGAAGAGGAGGAATCAGAGGAGGATACCAGACTATTATCATCTTAGAGGCAGGTGGCATGGGAGGGTGGAGTACAGTGATGGAGTGGGGCTCCTGGTACCAGACAAACTGTTAGTGAAGGTGCAGAATAAGAGGAACAAATGGAGGAGGACGATGAGGAAGAGGTGGTCGGTGGGCAGCAGTCAGAAGATGAAGAAGAGATTGAGCCCCTTTCTGCTGTCCGTGGTTGGTGTGAGGGGTGGAGGAAGCAAGTTATAGTGTTACCCCGCCACCAACATAGCAAGGACTTAGACCTCAAGGAAGCACCTGACACGAGCGCCTTCTTTTTGCACTATCTGCAACATGATGTCCATATTCTTATGATTATAAAGAGTGCTGACTACTGAGTTGCCCTTCTTTTAGATCTATGTTACAAGAGTACATTTTGCAAGATGATTCTCCCCTAAAAAGGGTCACACTCATGCTGAAATATAAAAATAAGCTTGACCACACTCTTAGGAGTGGTTTTCCCCAAGACAGCAGTGAGACACAGATTTCACATAGCAGTTCTAGATTTCCAACCCCGGGAACGTTGGGTTGTCATTGCAAAGACATTGCCAGAAGTTTAAGTGTCAGAGGTGGAGACGATGTGCAGCAATATTAAGAGCTCAATATCGGGGGAATTGAACCATTTTGTATTTTGGGCTTAACAAATGGAAGAGTGGCCTGAGCTTGCTAGTCATGCCTTGGAGGTTTTGTCATGCCCTTTGTTAAGCACGCTTACTCACCTAGACCGCCAGGCGACCAGCAAAGATGGGCGAACGTCCATGATGGAGGTAGAGTGGACCTATTCGACCACAGGGGGGACTAGGGTTTACCTACACTAAGGCAGAGCAGAAACTGGGACCTGTGGCAGGTGAGCAAATTGGCAAGGTGGTAAACGTCAGGACTTTAACACACCGCACGACTTCAGGTATAAGGAAAATAAAGTTTACTTTCACAAAGACACTAAATACAAGACGCACAGCATATGGCATAGCATTAAGATCATCTAAGGATGATGTCGCCACAGGGTCACCTGGCAGAGGCATATCAGTAGGACGTCTGACACGTGCCTCAGGCGTAGCACTGGCACAGCAGGAGGACATCATACACCAACCTTGGGCAGACGACATCTCTAGATGGGCACCAGGTTCCAAGTTGTATATCAGGACACAGGCGGAACATCAGTACACAGACTAGACATGAACAGGACAGGTCCAGGAACACCAACAGGTCAGCTTAGGACACAGGCTGGGCAGATCTAGGAAACGTAGGCAGGGCCAGTACTAGAAAACAAGGCTGGACACTTCCAGGAATACAGGCAGGACCGACACTTGAAATCGGGCTGGATGATCTATCTATCAAAATAAATGATATCACACTTTGCCCTGCATCTGAGGTTCCGCTGCCTCGGAGTAACCTATGACTCTACCTTGTCCTTCAAACTGCACATCCACGCCCTTGCCACCTTCTGGCACCTCCAGCTCAAAAATATTTCCAGACTCCGTCCCTTCTTCAACCCTCAATCTACTAAACTACTAGTGCACGCCGTCATAATCTCCTGTCTCGACTACTGCAACTCCTTCTCTGTGGCCTCCCTGCTAACACTCTTGCACGTCTCCAATCTGTCCTTAACTCTGCTGCCCAACTAATCCACCCCTATCCTTGCTATTCCTCCACTTCTATCCTCTGCATATTTTTCCACTGGCTCCCAATTCCCCAGCGTATCCAAATCAAACTACTAACATTGACTTACAAAGCAGTCCACAATCTGTTCCACCCATATATCTTTAAAATAATCTCCCGATATCATCCAACTTGTAATCTTCGATCCTCCCAAGACCTCCTTCTTTCCTCCACACTTGTACATTCCTCATCTAACTGCCTGCAAGACTTCGCCCGACCATCCCCCATTCTCTAGAATTCTGCACCCCAAAACATCCAACTGTCCCCCACACTAGGAACCTTCAAGCGGAACCCTAAAACCCATCTCTTCAGAACAGTCTACAACCTGCAATGACCACAGTGCCACCTCACCACCACTGGACCTGGTGCTCCACCACAACTGGACCCGGTGCTCCACCACCACTGGACCTGGCTCTCCACCACCACTGGACCTTGCGCTCCACCACCACCAGAGCAGACCCAACCTACTCTTCTCTCCCCACCACCCTGTACTGTAGAATGTAAGCCCACAAGGGCAGGATCCTCTCTCCCCTCTGTATCGGTCTGTCACTGTTAGCTTGTTCATTGCATTTTTAACTTGTTTGTATGTATCCCTTTCTCATGTACTGCACCATGAAATCAATGGTGCTCTATAAATAAATAATAATAATAATAATATGACCAGGAACTGGACATCTGGACACAGGTAGGACATCAGGACATCAGGATACAGGCAGGACATCTGGACACAGGCAGGAAATCAACAGGATATCAGGACACCAGTAGAACCAATAGAACATCGACAGGACTTCGGGACAATGACAGGATATCAGGACACCAACAGGACAAAGGCAGGACATCAGGTACCAGACATCGGACATGGCTCCAAGCACCAAGCAGAGGTCATCAGATACCGGACATCGGACATGGCTCCAGGCACCAGACAGAGGTTTAGGGTTACGTCACACACCGCAACATCGCTAGCAATGTCGCTGAAAAGTCACAGGTTTTGTGACGTAACAGCAACCTCTCCAGCGATATTGCAATGTGTGACCCGCATCAGCAACCTGACCCCTGCTGTGAGGTCGCTGATCACTGCACATCATTCAGGACCATTTTTTGGTCCTTGGTCTCCCGCTGGTCAGCACACATTGCCCTATCAAAGCTACTTAACCGATTTTGGAAACCTCAGAGATCATTTTGATCCACTTCTGATCCAACTTGGAGTGATTTTCAACCTATAACAGCTCCTCAGAAATTTAAGCTTGCCACAAGACACGACCCAGACACCATTACTGGCTCCAGCATCTCCCTTTCTCCCTCTCTTCACACACTAGAAGAGGCAGGAAGGAGTTCTCTCTGACTCAAGGCTCACACCTTATCCAGCTGAGCCGACGGTACATGCCACCTGGCTTTTGAACAACTATACCGGTGCCTGGCTGTTAGTGAGCACCGTTCTGACTCTACACAGTAAGAAAATGATCTGAAGAAACAGCCTACCACCACCTGGCTGCTGGAATCCTACCCCAGCGACACAGAACCCGTGATTAATATCTGCAGTGCTGACCAGCAATACGGGTATATTTACAAGAGACACACAACTGGTTTCACAAAATAAAAACTGAAAAGAGGCATTTGGGTCACAACATAACACATATAGAAGTGTTCATAGAGAGTGTGGTGTCACACACTCATCCACTTACCCTCATAAAGTTTATGCAGGATAACAACTCAAATTAATTTATTATCTGAGTTGAGATTTTCTATAGATACATATAAGTGTATAATAGTTTATTTATGTATTTACCTGCCCATACATAGATGCTGAGTTTGTGCCATATCACATATCTACTACATCTGGATTCTCATTAAAGCAAAGGAAGTGGCAAAATTACCACTTCAGACTATTACCCCTCAGTATAGGGGTTATCCAATGTATGTTGAATACTCTTCCTCTACACACACCTACTTTATAATTAATACTAACAAGCAAACAATTTATCACCTTCAGGTACTAGGGTGTTACTAGGTGTAACTCTACACCTAGTGATTGCTTGAGTAACAGGTTAATCTGTTAATCGATGTTAACTGTTTTCAGCAAGTATAGTTATTTTGCAGCTTTGCAACTCTGCAAAGCTGCAAAATAACTACACTTGCTGAAAACAGTTAACCTCGATTAACAGATTAACCTGTTACTCAAGTAATCATTGTAAAACTGTAATTCAACATATGAGAAAAGCTGAATATTACAGATTTTCCTTTACCTGACTGACAATTAATTACAGGAACTGATTTACTGTCACTATCAATGCCAGTGCTACCTGACTAAACTACTAAGGGCAATTATACCCTCCTCACTGTATTAACAAGACACAACTCATACTATAATTCACAGAAACTATTGAAAAGAAGTACTTTAGAACACTCAGAAAAGAAGTACTTTAGAACACTCAGAAAAGAAGTAGTTTAGAACACTCAAAAAAGAAGTACTTTAGAACACTCATTTGAATACGGATTAAGATATCCCTCAGTATTCTAAAGCATATTGTAAAACTCTAAATCAATACGGATCTAGATATACCAAACTAAACCAACTTTCTGTGTCAAAAGTAGAAACATCACTTTATCTATAACTAGATAACTCTTTAATTAACCCAATACTATGCATCTTAATTGTAAACAAAGGATTACCTAATGATTTATTAGCTTTTGTTTAATCAACTCTCAACTCTTTTTATCTGTTCTTGAAAGATCTGCTTAACCTGTTCTTGAAAGATCTGCTTAACCTATACTGACTCTGTCACTATATAAATAGCTTTTTTTCCTCCTTTATTACCATTTACATTGTGTGACTAATATAAAGGTATTACTACTAAGGCTGCTTTCACATGGCATTTTTTTCCTGTTTGTGGGGATCCTACTTTTAGCAGGACCCCACGGACAGGAAAGGACCGCATCGGAGGTGACCTCTGGATGCCATTTCTGTGTCTGGGTCCGTGATTTTCACAGATCCAGACAGAGAAATCCCAAGCCTGCAAAGCGCAAGCAAGCTGGGAACTTCTTTCACTCCTGCAATATATATACATTATGGGAGTGAAGCAAGGGTTAAAAAAAAAAATCCTCACTTCTCCAGCGTGTGTCCCGCACCGTCTAGCTCCCAGGATTTAAGGACCTGGGGGGCGGGGCTACCTGATCAGCTGATCGGTCACATGACCACATCAGCTGAGCGGTTTAAATAGCCGCCCACCGATCTTATGGCAGGCGGGCCATTTAAACCGCTCAGCTGATGCGGTCATGTGTCTAATCAGCTGATCGGGTAGCCCAGCTAGATCCTTAAGCCCCGGGAGCTAGACGGCGCAGGATACACGCCGGAGAGGTGAGGATGTTTTGCACTTCCACAATGTATATATATATACACATTGCGGAAGTGAAATTGCAGGGGAACAGAGCAGTTTTAGTGTACTGAGCTTGCTCAGTACACTAAAATCAGGTCCGGGAAACGATCCGATGTTTTCCTGGACCCGTGCTCCATAGTTCTCCATGTTATTTGCCACGGATCGTGTTGGATCCGATTCTGTCCGATTTGGTCCGCTGTGCCCAAAATCAGAGCAGTCTCTGATTTTGGGTACAGCAAAAAATCGGACAGAATTGGATCCTACACAAAGCTTATCACAAGATATATTTGTTGGCTAACTCTGGGTATATAGCTTTAACCCCTGACTACCTTACTCTAAAATTCCTAGCCTTTTATTGTCTTCCGAGCCAACTAACTTGTAACTTAACCTAAACTACAACAAATCATCAATTTAAAAATTCTACATCTATACACTAAACTTCACCATAATACCTCCAAAAGTAAAACCAAGTACAGGCACCAACACTAAACCCGATTCATCCAATAAATCTCCACAATGCCTTTCGATGTATCAACTCATCGTCAGTGGAATTTACTCAATTCTCCAATACTCATAGATCTTTTGGTTGCATAGATCTAATATTAACAGATATAAAATCTCTTAAGAAAATCAAATCAGTCATAATTCTTCCCAGAACCTGGTCGGATCACTTGGCGGTAATTTTCTAGGCAATTTTTGGACCCCCAATAATGGCCAGAAACTATGGAGGGCCAACACATTCCTATTCAATCACCCGCAATATAACTTAAAAATTCAGAATGCGCTGAACTCTTATTTTAAAGAAAATGACTTGGAGGACACTCCTATAGCAACTCTCTGGACAGCCCATAAGGCGGTTATCAGAGGACATTTGATACGCCTAAACTCATAGCTAAAAAAAACCTTAGCTAAAGATATGGAAACCATCTTAAAAAATCATAGACCTAGAATCTGAAGTAATTAAGAGCCCCAAAGAATCAACCTATAGGGAAATCCTCAGATTAAGAATAGAACTAAAATCACTTTTAACATCGGAATTTGACAAAATCTCACGCATAACCAAATCCTACTTTAACAATTGTGTCAATACACCATCAAAACCTTTTGCAAAGTTAATAAAAATCCACAGAGCCAAGACCAAAATCATCCAAACCAGAAACAAAAATAATGTAATTTACAAATCACCACAAGATATATCAGACACATTCACTGAATTCTATAGAAGATTGTATAATCTCAAAGATGACCCTACAGAAATTATTCCCTCCACATCTAAAATTACCTTATTCCTAGATTCCATTGAACTTCCATGCTTATCTAATGAAGACTTAGATTACTTTAATTCACCTTACACAGAAACAGAAATTATAGATACCATCAATTCTCTCGAAAAGTGCAAATCTCCAGGACCAGATGGTTTCCAGAATGAATTTTACATCACTTTGAAAGAATCCCTCTCACCATACCTCACTAGACTACTCAACTCATTAACAGATAACAATAATCATCTCCCGAAAGAAATGCAACAAGTGGTCAGCACAGTGATTCCTAAAAGCAAAAGAGACAGTGAGAACGTAGGAAACTACAGACCCATCTCGTTGTTAAATACGGATCTGAAAATCATCACCAGGGAATATTATTAACGCAAGTTACACTCTCTACTCCAATCCATCTGCGAATGTTCTTACAAATAATGTGCTCTCAGAAGAATTTCTTTTAATGAATGGTACAGGTCAGCGATGTCCCCATTCCCCCCCCTTTTTGATCTATTCATAGATCGGAAAAGATCCAGATGAACTCCCTAATCAAAGGCATACATACCCAACATAGACAGTTTAAGAGTATCTTATTTGCTGATGATATAATCCTTACTCTCACAAACCAGCTAAACTCATTGCAAAATCTTCGAAGTACTATTGAGGAATTCTCGCATATCTCACACTATAAGATCAACGTACACAAAACCCAAATTCTCCATCTGAACATTGATCCGGAACTCCTAAACATACTAAAATTGGAAACAAATTTATCTTGGGAAAGAGAGAATTTAGATTACCTCGGCATTAAACTTACCAAACCCCTTTCTAACATCACTGATTGTCAGTATTCCAGGTTTTTCAGCCTGCCGTTTGACAATATTGCCCTCAGTCAACATGGAGATCATTGTTTTGTTTTGCCCTTCTTCCTGTCTCATTTGCATAAAGACCTGGCTCAGGTGATCAATAATTGCTTGAGTATACTGGTTCCTGGTCTGCTCCTGCTCAGCTGCTCTCCTTGGTCCACTTACTTCCCTGGAGCTCTGTGAGATCTTTGTCTTCCTACAGCTTCCTGCAGTGTGCTCCCTGTAGTGCCGCTGCTATCATCAGGCTCGGACGTCTTAAGTGTGTGTAAGCAACTTCCCGGTTATTACTTTATGTACTGTTTTGCTCTCTGGAACTTGTGTTTACATTTCCTTCTCGGGACTGTGTTTTGAACTCCTCACCCGGTCATCCGGGTGTGGGGACCTTTTTGCCACAGACTATATTCATCCGGTCGTTCCGGTACAAGGACTTGTGCTATGGACTACATTCATCCGGATTTACATATTTTGGACTATTTGTTTACCGGACTGTTTTCGTAAGGACTGTGCTTGGCAGTATATTTTGGGGTCGTGTTATTTTTGTATGTTTATTTGCTGTGTATTAAGTTCACATTGTTTGCTGATTGTGTATAAATACTTTGCACCCAAGTACCCGTCTCTGCTCTTCATTGCCCTTAAGAGATCAGAATCCTCAAACCTATACAATAGTATTACCCTGATACAAATTTGAATGACATCTTCAAAATTATACAATCGGATATCCTACATATTTCCAAAATAGATGTATCATAGTTAGGGAGGGTAGAAGCCTATAAAATGTTTATACTACCCAAACTGCTTTATATCATAGGATCCATTCCTCTACCTATTCCAAAATCCTGGCTGCACAGACTGCAAACCCAATTAAGAACTTTTATTTTGGTTAAAAAAAAACCTAGGGTTGCCAGATCAATTTTAAAGAAAAGCAAAAACAATGGGGACTTGCAGTACTAAATCTTGCAGCTCATTATAATTCTACCATCATAAAACGTAGCCAATCAGGGTGGGAAGAGAAAGATAGACCTAGCTGGTTAACTATAAAAGAATCCAGGTATACACGAGGTTGCCTTGGACCTGTGGTACTCTCATTTCTGTGAGTCAAATTTAAGTGACTGCCCAGGGAGTGCACAGTCAATTATGCTATTCAATCCTGGAGACATCTGGTTGCTAAATCTACCAATTGTCATCCTACCTCTCCGCCAACTTGGATTCCTTTAGAGAGGCTCAAATCAATTCCCACAAGATTAAAAGTGGACTCCTGGAAAAAAATCCGGAATTCAGTATATCTCAGATATTCTTGACAAAAAGAATCAACTCATTCCCTTCAAGACACTAGCTGTCAGCCCGATTCTAAAGAATCGGGAGTCTAGAATCTGTATATAATTTTTTTAAGAGTTTTAAATAATAGACTTAAACACCAGATATATGACTAAGTAGGCGATGTAGGCAGAACTGTGAGGGTAGCAATATAGTGGAGAAAGAGTTAATGTCCGACTAACAGGACTATAACAGAGTAGGAACTTATAATGATATAAAAAAATGTTATTGAAGGAGTTAATGTCCCACAGGCACTCCCACAACAGACACAGCACTGTAAATTATATCCAAAATGGTGTTCAAGGGGTTAATGTACCAGTGGCAGTAGTTATAAACTACCAAATATGCAGTTAATGCTGAACTGGTATATAATGGGTTAATTTCGCAGTGTCATTACAACTATACACTGTAATAGAAATAACAACAATAATGGAATATAAGGGGTTAATGTTCCTACTGGCAGTAGTAATAGAGTAATAAAGTATGGAGTTAAGGCAGAAATGGTATATAAGGGGTTAACTTCGCAGTGGCAGTACAACTACACACTGTGTTATAAAAATTACAGATAAAACGGAATATAAGGGGTTAATGTTGCTACTGTCATGAGTACAATGAGAGAAGCGCCTCACTGGCCATTGAGATACATGGAGGACTTTGAGTTTGACTTTGAGTAAATTTGAAACTCAAAGTCCTCCATGTATCTCAATGGGAAGTGAGGCGCTATTCTCATTGGTCGCTGTGTGCTGGCGCCGACCAATGAGAATAGCGCCTCACTTACAGCGGTAAATTTGAAACTCAAAGTCCTCCATGTATCTCCATAGGAAGTGAGGCGCGAAGCTCATTGGTCACTGTGTGCTGGCGCCGACCAATGAGAATAGCGCCTCACTTCCTATTGAGATACATGGAGGACTTTGAGTTTCAAATTTAGCGCTGTAAGTGAGGCGCGAAGCTCATTGTTCGCTGTTTGCTGGCGCCGACCAATGAGAATAGCGCCTCACTTACAGCACTAAATTTGAAACTCAAAGTCCTCCATGTATCTCAAAAGGACGTGAGGCGCTATTCTCATTGGTCGCTGTGTGCTGGCGCTGACCAATGAGAATAGCGCCTCACTTACAGCGGTAAATGTGAAACTCAAAGTCCTCCATGTATCTCCATAGGAAGTGAGGCGCGAAGCTCATTGGTCGCTGTGTGCTGGTGCCGACCAATGAGAATAGCGCCTCACTTCCCATTGAGATACATGGAGGAATTTGAGTTTCAAATTTAGCGCTGTAAGTGAGGCGCGAAGCTCATTGGTCGCTGTGTGCTGGTGCTGACCAATGAGAATAGCGCCTCACTTCCCATTGAGATACATGGAGGAATTTGAGTTTCAAATTTAGCGCTGTAAGTGAGGCGCGAAGCTCATTGTTCGCTGTTTGCTGGCGCCGACCAATGAGAATAGCGCCTCACTTACAGCACTAAATTTGAAACTCAAAGTCCTCCATGTATCTCAAAAGGACGTGAGGCGCTATTCTCATTGGTCGCTGTGTGCTGGCGCTGACCAATGAGAATAGCGCCTCACTTACAGCGGTAAATGTGAAACTCAAAGTCCTCCATGTATCTCCATAGGAAGTGAGGCGCGAAGCTCATTGGTCGCTGTGTGCTGGTGCCGACCAATGAGAATAGCGCCTCACTTCCCATTGAGATACATGGAGGAATTTGAGTTTCAAATTTAGCGCTGTAAGTGAGGCGCGAAGCTCATTGGTCGCTGTGTGCTGGTGCTGACCAATGAGAATAGCGCCTCACTTCCCATTGAGATACATGGAGGAATTTGAGTTTCAAATTTAGCGCTGTAAGTGAGGCGCGAAGCTCATTGGTCGCTGTGTGCTGGCGCCAACCAATGAGAATAGCGCCTCACTTACAGCGCTAAATTTGAAACTCAAAGTCCTCCATGTATCTCAATAGGAAGTGAGGCGCTATTCTCATTGGTCGCTGTGTGCTGGCGCCGACCAATGAGAATAGCGCCTCACTTACAGCGGTAAATGTGAAACTCAAAGTGCTCCATGTATCTCAATGGGAAGTGAGGCGCTATTCTCATTGGTCGCTGTGTGCTGGCGCCGACCAATGAGAATAGCGCCTCACTTCCCATTGAGATACATGGAGGACTTTGAGTTTCAAATTTAGCGCTGTAAGTGAGGCGCTATTCTCATTGGTCGGCGCCAGCACACAGCGATCAATGAGAATAGCGCCTCACTTCCCATTGAGATACATGGAGGACTTTGAGTTTCAAATTTACCGCTGTAAGTGAGGCGCTATTCTCATTGGTCGGCGCCAGCACACAGCGACCAATGAGAATAGCGTCTCACTCCCTATTGAGATACATGGAGGACTTTGAGTTTCAAATTTAGCGCTGTAAGTGAGGCGCGAAGCTCATTGGTCGCTGTGTGCTGGCGCCGACCAATGAGAATAGCGCCTCACTTACAGCGGTAAATTTGAAACTCAAAGTCCTCCATGTATCTCAATAGGAAGTGAGGCGCTATTCTCATTGGTCGCTGTGTGCTGGCGCCGACCAATGAGAATAGCGCCTCACTTACAGCGGTAAATTTGAAACTCAAAGTCCTCCATGTATCTCCATAGGAAGTGAGGTGTGAAGCTCATTGCTCGCTGTGTGCTGGCGCCGACCAATGAGAATAGCGCCTCACTTACAGCGGTAAATTTGAAACTCAAAGTCCTCCATGTATCTCCATAGGAAGTGAGGCGCTATTCTCATTGGTCGCTGTGTGCTGGCGTCGACCAATGAGAATAGCGCCTCACTTACAGCAGTAAATTTGAAACTCAAAGTCCTCCATGTATCTCCATAGGAAGTGAGGCGCTATTCTCATTGGTCGCTGTGTGCTGGCGCCGACCAATGAGAATAGCGCCTCACTTACAGCGGTAAATTTGAAACTCAAAGTCCTCCATGTATCTCAATGGGAAGTGAGGCGCTATTCTCATTGGTCGCTGTGTGCTGGCGCCGACCAATGAGAATAGCGCCTCACTTACAGCGCTAAATTTGAAACTCAAAGTCCTCCATGTATCTCAATGGGAAGTGAGGCGCTATTCTCATTGGTCGCTGTGTGCTGGCGCCGACCAATGAGAATAGCGCCTCACTTACAGCGGTAAATTTGAAACTCAAAGTCCTCCATGTATCTCCATAGGAAGGGAGGCGCTATTCTCATTGGTCACTGTGTGCTGGCGCCGACCAATGAGAATAGCGCCTCACTTACAGCGGTAAATTTGAAACTCAAAGTCCTCCATGTATCTCCATAGGAAGTGAGGCGCTATTCTCATTGGTCGCTGTGTGCTAGCGCCGACCAATGAGAATAACGCCTCACTTGCAGCGGTAAATGTGAAACTCAAAGTCCTCCATGTATCTCCATGGGAAGTGAGGCGCTATTCTCATTGGTCGCTGTGTGCTGGCGCCGACCAATGAGAATAGCGCCTCACTTACAGCGGTAAATGTGAAACTCAAAGTCTCCCATGTATCTCAATGGGAAGTGAGGCGCTATTCTCATTGGTCGCTGTGTGCTGGCGTCGACCAATGAGAATAGCGCCTCACTTACAGCGGTAAATTTGAAACTCAAAGTCCTCCATGTATCTCCATAGGAAGTGAGGCGCGAAGCTCATTCGTCGCTGTGTGCTGGCGCCGACCAATGAGAATAGCGCCTCACTTCCCATTGAGATTTAATGGAGGACTTTGAGTTTCAAATTTACCGCTGTAAGTGAGGCGCTATTCTCATTGGTCGGCGCCAGCACACAACGACCAATGAGAATAGCGCCTCACTTCCCATTGAGATATAATGGAGGACTTTGAGTTTTAAATTTACCGCTGTAAGTGAGGCGCTATGCTTATTGGTCGCTGTGTGCTGGCGCCGACCAATGAGCATAGCGCCTCACTTCCCATTGAGATACATAGCGGTCTTTAGAGCTGTGCATGGCCGGGCCCTTGGTTCTATTTTCGGCCACGGCGCTCGGCTCTCGTCGGTCGTCGCCGGGGCGGGAGACTTGCAATGGCCGCTGTGCGGCCATTGCTCGCACCCCTGCAACGGCTCGCAATGCTCGCTGCGCGTCCATTGCTCGCGCCCCTGCAATGGCTCGCAATGCCCACTGCGCGGGCAAACCTTTGCTGGTCGCGTGGGCGCCGCGCGCCCACGGACACGGTGACGGAAGTAGAGCCGAAACTTACGGAAGTGCGTTAGGGCAATTATATATTAGTTGTACATTAAATGACAGTGAAGAAAAATTGTGGGAAAAGATCCATCAAACATTCATCAAGCACAAATTAAATTTCTGTATTCCTCAAAACGTGATTCAAATGTTAAAGTACCCACAAAGCTCAATGTTTTGGAAAACGAAAAATATTTACCAAGACATAAATCAAGACTCAATTTTCCCCTAATCTATCAATGTATTGGCGTTGGAAAAATAATTAAAGATCCCCATTCATGCTGATCATTTAGAGACATCCTTTGAAAACATATACGTCAATATACCATGCTCTTCTCTTATTGAGACTCATTAAAAAATATACTCCACCTAATACAAGATAACCACTCACCTCTCTGCTGGTAAAATTGCAACAAAGTAGGAAACCTAACTCATATATTTTGAGACTGTAAACACCTTAAATTATTTTGGAAAGAAATCCAATCTCTAATTAGAGATATTGCTGACATTAATATACACCTAACCCCAGAATGAGTTCTATTATTAATAGGAATTGACTCCCTACCAAAAAAACACAGATCAATTATAGTCCACATCCTTCTAACGGCTAAGAATAGCATTGCTTCCTTATGGAGAGATCCCCAATCACCCTCACTTCAAAACATTATAGAAATAATTGCCACCCATAATTCATACGAATACTCCTACTCCATCAAGAATAATCTCCGCAACAAGTATCAGAAAAAATGGTGCTACTGGAACCTACACTTTCCATCACCGCAATTGCAGAGTCAAACTCACCTTGTCAACACTAAATGTACATGTTAGCCACACCCCAACTAATAATTAAAACAAACTAGATCAAACCAAGTCAAGTTGATTAACGACCTACCACTAATTTCAAGTTACCAGCATCCCTCCACCCCTGCCCCCTCCACTCTTCCCTTCACCCTCCCCACCCCCCAGTCCACTGTGCTCTTCTGCTACTGTAAATAGTTGATAATTATTAAATACATTTCATGTATGCAAAACAAGCTGTGTTATAAATTAATAACCCGAACGTATATAAGAAACTACCTAAATTTCAACGCTACTAAATATGATATATTCTTTAATATGTAACGTTAGCTCATTTCGTATTACATCTATAACAAGAACTCTGTATACTGTATTGTACTACATATTTAAAAGTTATGTTAGTTGAATTTTTATTATAAAACCCAATAAAAACAATTTTTAATCAAGGTACAAGGCACAGAACAACTTTAGGCATATTATACAGAAGAATCCCAGAAACAAGGCAGGGAAGCTGGTATCAGGTGAAACACATGGACAGGACAGATCCAGGGACAAAGGCCGGCGGACATCAGCTATCCCAGAACTGGTTGCATGTAGGACTGGAGCTGGAAACAAAGGCAGGCCAGGAGCAGCAAGCTGGACCAAAACACATGGTTAGGTTCTGCAACCTAATTCAAAGCTCTAGAAAAACCAAAACAAAATTCCATGATAATTCCATTATTTATATCTACCACAACTCAAGACAGTTTGATTCATGCAAAGAAATCGAGTTTTTTATAGTGTTTGTTTGGAGAACATGCGTAATGCTATGCCAAAACAATTACTATAGACACTCTTAAGTAATACGTAGGTGAAAAAGAGGTCTTTTTATTTTCATGACAATTTAGCAAAACACACAATTTTTAAAATGCACAGTCAGGATGAGGAAGAGGTAGAAAAATAAACCCCAATACATACGGGGACAAAATACAAATCCAGTGTTACAGGGATTTCATATAGTACAAACATTAGCTGTTACACAATACCTATGGGGTATTGTCTCCCTGAGAGGATACAGAGCTTTTCACCATACAGTTGCAATCAATACTGGTTCACATTGGTAGCTCTAAAAAATATTATATTCCCCCATAAGAGGAACTCACACAAGGGAAGAGGAACTTGAAATAGGAGTTGCCCCACAGCAAACGCCTTGGGACACCAATTCAAGGTGCACACACCACCCCTATAAAAATGGGGAAGGTGTGGCCGCGCGGACCCTAGGCACAAACAGGAGACCAGTATACACAAGAACTGAGGCCTATAGGGCACGTGGCAGTGGCTGCAAGCCTAGAAGACATGGAAAGTCATGCAACTTGCAGAGGACTTCGAAACGCGTGGAAGGATTTGCAGCAGAGCAGCCAGGGACAGCACACATGTATAATCATGCAACAGAGGATCTAATAAGTGGACAACAATGGTAACCTAGCTGAGTAGGGTAAAGGAACATAGGGACAGAGCACAAGTATGCATAGTATTGCTATGGAAACAAGGGACAAACAGCAGCAGACAGCGTTCTCTCAGAATGTGTCTTCAGTGCCGCCGGTGGTGTCCTGATAGATAAACGTATCCGACTGTTCCCTGACAGTGTAGACCCACTAAATTTCATCAAGTTGAACAAGTCACAAATCTCCAAGGACGTTTTCACCCCAATCGCTGACTGGGCAGACTAGGCTAGGTGGTTTTCAGTGTGCTGCATTGAGCTTGTCATAACACTATTTCTATTCTGGTGCAATTGATGCCATTTTTGTGGTGTCTGGCCCTAATTTTTTGAAACGTGGAGACTCTTATTGAGGTCTTCTTCTTGTGTGTTTTCTGAATTTACCAGGAGTCTCTGAGCATCATGCCTACAGCTGTAACTCATCCTCCTGTTACAAATCAATGTTTAACCTTCAAATGGTAGGCATGGCCCTGTTCCAGACATTGTCCCACGCATCCAGACTGTGCCATTATACAATTTCTATTCTGGGTAAATTGCTGCCACTTTCCTGTTGTCTGGCCATAATTCTTTGAAATGTGGAGAATCTAATTGGGGTCTCCTTCTTATGTGATTCCTAAAATTACCAGGGCTCTCTGAGCTCCATGCCTACACCTGTCAATGACCCACCTCAATATTTGTTAGTTTAGTACTCTATGAAGCTGATATTTATGGCATGTGAGTGTGGCAGAGCAGAATATGTGTTGGAGCTGTTGCATGAGGTATGAGGGCCCCCAGGCCACCAGGCCTGCACCTGTCATGGACCCACCTCAATATTTCTTTGTGTCATTCTTTGAAACTGCTAATTGTGCCACCCGAGGCTTGCAAAGTTGAAAAATCTATTGGAGCTGTTCCATGAAGTAAGAGGGCCCCCAGGCCTGCACCTGTCACTGACCCACCTCAATATTTCTTTGTAGTACTCTATGAATCTTATATTTGTGCCACCCGAGTGTTGTGGAGCAGGAAATCTATTGGAGCTATTGCAAGAGGTATGAGGGCATCCAGCCCACTAGGTATACACCTGTCACTGAACCACCTATGAAGCTGATATTTGTGCCACCTGAGTGTGCCAGAGCAAAAAATCTATTGGAAATGTTGCATGAGGTTTGAGGGGCCCAGGCCACTAGGCCTGCATCTGTCACTAACCAATCTCAATATTTCTTTGTAGTATTCTATGAATTTTCTATTTGTGGCACCTGAATGTGGTGGAGCAGAAAATCTGTTTGAGCTATTGCATGATGTATGAGGTCCCCCTACGCAACAGGCCTAAGCTTGAAATGCTGGGCCAGTCTGTCACCCATGCATCCATTGTGCACCATGATAAAACTTTAACTCTGGGGAATAGACACCACTTTTCCTGCTGTCTGTCCCTAATTTGAGCTGTTTTGGAAGCTTTTGTGACCCCCTGAAGGTGTTTTCTATGCCTATGGTTTTGCCTCCAATTAACTCAATGGGATTAGGGAAGTTTGTCAAATTATTCGGCGAACACCTGAAAGTTCATTGATCCAAACCAAACTTTAGAAGGTTCACTCATCTCTACCTGTGTCCCTGAGTGTCTTAGTGCAGGGTCTCCAGCCCCCACGCTCCTTCTCCCCTCCCTGCACTGCACAGTCTCAGCCTACCCCATGCAGTGTCTCACCCCCTGTGACTTGTGGGTTAAGCGCACTGTCCTCAACTGATGTCGGTTTTGAAATAGTGATAAGCAACATCAGAGATGTGTCTATATCGACAAGGCAGGAGATCAGTGCCACTCCCCAAGTGATGTCAGTGGTCTTTGCCGGGCAGCTTATGCATAATTATAAGCCTGGAGCTTCCACTGTAGTAATGGGCATTTTGGCTCATTTCAAGTGATCTGGGTCCCTTGGCTCAGCTCAATAAAAACCCAGATCTTTTGGATCCCAAATGGCCCCCTAGTAAATGTGTGTTCACCTCAGGTGATCACTAGCTAAAGATGACATTGATGATAATGAAACCGCACCCACATTTGAAAAACCCCACCCACTTGCAAATGGCCAATAAATTGTAGTATTCTATGAAGCTTATATTTGTAACATCTAAGTGTAATGGAGCAGAAAATCTATTATAGCTGTTGCATGAGGTATGAAGGCCCGCAGCCCACTAGGCCTACACCTGGCACTGAACCACTTATGAAGCGGATATTTGTGCCACCTGAGTGTGGCAGAACAGAGACATTATTTTCGAGCCCCAGGCCCTGGGGCACTCAGGTATCAGGCTCAGAGGGGTTTTCACAGGGATGTCATGGGTGTCAGCGCCTGAGCAGTTTCCTCGGGTCCGGCGTTCCCGTGGTGGACTGGGGAATTCCCTGGAGTATGGTCGCTCCTCACTGGGGTTCCCCCTTGCTCTCTAGGGCCTAGACTCCTGCATCAGGCACCCTCTCTCAGGATCCCCTCAGGATCCTCTCTCATCTTCCCTCCGGATCTGCGTAGAATTCTGTTATAACTCTCTTCTAACCCCCCCTAGAGGTGAATGTAACTCCCTCCCAGAAGTAACTTCCCACTACTACTCTAATGTGGGAGTGCAGGAATGGGTCCCACCCACCAGCCTAGCATCCACCTGCAGATGGGGAAAATTACACCACTTTTACGGATGCAATACCACACTGTGACACCTGACCATGTGGGGCACCACATTATTGGAGCTCTTGCATGAGGTATGAGGGTCCCCAGGCCAGGCCACCAGTCCTGCACTTGTCACTTACCCATCTCCATATTTCTTTGTAGTATTCTATGAAGTTGACATTTGTGCCACCTGAGTGTGGCAGCACATAAAATCTATTGGAGCTATTGCATGAGGTATGAGGGCTCAAAGACAACTAGGCCTACACCTGTCACTGAACCACCTGTGAAGCTGATATCTGCGCACCTGAGTGGTGAGGAGCAGAGAAAATGTATTGGAGCTGTTGCATGATGTATGAGGTCCAAAAGGCCTGCACCTGTCACTGCCTACCTCAATATTTATCTGTAGTATTCTATAAAGCTTATATTGTGGCACCTGAGTGTGGTGGAGCAGAATATCTGTTTCAACTGTTGCATGAGGTATGAGGGTCCCCAGACCAACAGGCCTAAACCTGCCCCTTATCCACCTGTTACTGATCAATGTTTAACATTCAAATGTTAGGCCAGGCCCTGTTCCAGGCACTGTCCCATGCATCCGGGTTGCGCCATTATGCAATTTTTATTCTGGGTCAATTGATGGCATTTGCTGTTGTCTGGTCCTAATTTTTTGAAATGTGTAGACTCTTATTGTGGTCTCCTTGTTGGGTGTTTCCTTAATTTAACTATTAACAATGATTTCATGATAAGCGACATCAGAAAAGTGTCTACACTGGCATGGCAGGAGATCAGCGCACCCTTCAAATTACATCAGTGGTACCTGCTTGGTGGCATATGTGTAGTGATAAGCCTGGCACTTCCATTGTTGTGGTGGGTATTCCGGCTCTTTTTGGTGATTCAGGTCCCTTGGCTCTGCTCACCAAAAAAGACGGAATATTTTGGATCCTAAATGGCCCCAAGTGAACACTAATTAAAGATGATATTTATGCTTAAGAAACCCCACCCACATGCAGACAAAACCCGCCCACTTGCAAATTGGAAGTTAAATTGTAGTATTCTATGAAGCATATGTTTGTGCCACATGATTGTGACCTTGCACCTGTTTTTCATGGTACAGAAGCAAAGTAAAGGAATTCCTTCCATACTTTTTTCAAGACACCACTCTGGTGTATTGAAATGGTGTTCCTGGCCTTAAAGGGAACCAACCACCTCAGATGACGTCTATAAGCGGATAATCCATGTCCCTGGACCCTACCTACACCATTGCAGCTATCTTTTTGCTAAGAATATTGATAACAGCAAACCGAAATAAACAGTTTATAAGCTTACATGACTTCACTACGAGAGGGCGTCTCCCTTGGGCTCCAGTACGAGAGGGCTGTGTCTCCAGCAGCTTGAGTGACTTTCCTCCCCCTCCCTCTCTATTTGCAGCACGTCACTGAAGGACGTGATATTATCTTTCTGTGGGCGGGCACGCAAGCCAGCTCCCGTCCGTGCACGCCCACAGAAAGATAATATCACGTCCTTCAGTGACGTGCTGCAAACAGAGAGGGAGGGGGAGGAAAGTCACTCAAGCTGCTGGAGACACAGCCCTCTCGTACTGGAGCCCAAGGGAGACGCCCTCTCGTAGTGAAGTCATGTAAGCTTATAAACTGTTTATTTCGGTTTGCTGTTATCAATATTCTTAGCAAAAAGATAGCTGCAATGGTGTAGGTAGGGTCCAGGGACATGGATTATCCGCTTATAGACGTCATCTGAGGTGGTTGGTTCCCTTTAAGGAAAAATTTAACATTGGGCAAAATATAAGCAAGTGGAGACTATTGGTAAATCCAAAAATAAGTCTCAAAACTGTGCTACTTCACAATAGCAGCAAGTATGCTTTAAGGTACCTTTACACGCCGCGACGGCAGGCTGGATACATCCCGCTACTTCACGTGCACGAGCACGCTCAAACGGTTACAAACGGTCAATGCATCACCTTTACACACCGCCACAAGATGCGCTACGCCACGCTACATCTATAGCCAGCTACATCGCCGGGTGTCTCAAGTAGCCAGCTGTAGCTCATTTACACACCGCTATAACCAGCTACTATGGGCGTACCTGGTGCAGCAGGGCCAGCACATAGGCGTGCTACAATTGTGGATTACGAGCCGTCCGTACGCTGATAGGACGAAGCAATAACATCCTGATTGGGCAGGCAACGCAGGAGGCTGAGTAATACAGCACGCTCGAGCAATTGTGTAGTGTGACTCGTCAGCTCCTTTAAATATGCCTCCCTATGCAGCGACTACCAATCGTCATGCAGCAGCTTCCACCAATGATCGCACATGGGGCGCGGTAACACGGAGCCAGGGTCACGCCTTAGCTACATTGCAGCTACATCGCAGGCTGTCCCGAGTTCCCTTCCGTTGCCTCTTTACACGCCGATACAGCTCGCTACCATCGGCGTTGTAGCCATCAGTTTTCGAGCAGACCTAGGAAACAGATGTATCTGTTGCCGGCTGTAGCGTCACGTCTTCAGACGCCGCTACGACGGGCTACATTGGCGCTACAAGCTACATTTGTAGCCTGTAGCGGGATGTATCCAGCCTGCCGTCGCGGCGTGTAAAGGTACCATAAGTGCCTTTAGTGCCTGTTGGCATAGGACTCCCCACTGGAGCTAAAAAAGTTGGTCAATAAGAACATCTTTGCAAAACTGACTCAAGACATAGTTGCGGAAAGTTTAGTTGATCCCACTAGCGTCCCACTGCCACCTCTTCACATTAAGCTTAGACTGATGAAATCATTTGTGAAAGCTCTACAGAAAGAAGGAGAGACTTCTAAGGCTGCCTTCAGACTTGCAGATGCATCTGCAGCGTTTTGCAGATGCATCTGCAAGCATCAGCATGCAGACCGCGGCCCCTATGTTTATAATGGTGCGCACCGCGGTCTGCAGATGCTTGCAGACCGCCGCGCGCACCCATTCACTCCTATATGTGATCTGTGTGCAGGCGGATGCCTGCGTACAGATCACACACTCCCGCCCGCACCATGGACACGTGGCGGGATGGTGTTCATCTCTCTTGTATGTAATTTCATGTGCATTTTGAGCAACATCTACATGTGAGGGTACCTTTACACGCCGCTACAACATGGTGGAAACAACCGGGTAGATGAGAGAAATGTATCTTGCACCGCCAAATCAACCCAAGGTAGCGGAGTGTAAAGGCGGTTGTTTCCACCCGTCACTTGCGGCACCTGTTTCAGAGCCGAGCTCTAAAACAGGTTGATTTCAACCTGGTGGTAACGGCGTGTAAATACGGTAGGGTAAGGTTTATTCGTCACCTAGATAACTCCCCGGGGCGTGACACAGCCTCTGGGAAACCACCCCCCTTCAGCGATCATTGGAGGAAGCTCCTGCGTTACGATTGGTAGTCGCTGCATAGGGCGGCATATTTAAGGAGCTGACCAGTCACACTACACAATTGCTCGAGCGTCATGTATTAGTCAGCCTCCTGCGCTGGCTGCCCAATCATGATGCTATTGCTTTGTCCTATCAGCGTACGAAATTCTCGTAATCCACAACTCTGGCACGCCTATGTGTTGTCCCTGCTGCACCAGGTCCTCCCATATTACCCTCTGTAGTGGCGTGTAAATGAGGTAAGGTGCTTTTCAGAAGGTAACTTGAGGCACCCCGCGGTGCATCCAGAGATAGATTCAACCTTCTGTAAAGCACCTTATAGCGGCGTGTAAAGACGGTGCGGGTACCGTTTGTAACCGTTCGTGCGTGCTCGTGCATGTGAAGCACCCGGTTGTTTCCACCATGTTGTAGCGGCGTGTAATGGCCCCTTTACACGCAGCTACAGGTAACAGGTTTTCCACAGGTAACTTACTGGCTGCAGTGAAATCATGGAGACATAGTTCCATTTGTACACAGCAACAAGATAGATAGATTACCTGTGGAAAACCTGTTAACTGTAGCTGCGTGTAAAGGGGCCATAAAGGTACCCTGAGGGTTACAAATAGAAGTGTTTTCAATATCAGGGCATAAGAAAACAGAAGAATCAGTCATTGACTTTAAAACAATTACTATAAACCCAAATTTTGCATACCTGTGTAATCATAGTATTGAAGAAAGAAATGCTTTATTTTATGTTAAGTAAGGACAACTTTTTTGTGCTTACCTTTTTAAGGAACTGAGGTAGCCAATAAGCAATTCTGGCCTTTTGATTGTTTTCTATTTACAGGATTAACCAAATAGGGCAATTAATTTTATATTACAATAAATCAGACTTTTAGAAATTGATGATTCCAGATATTTTTTTTTTAATTTCTTACAAAACAAAAGAGGGATTAATATGATTTTTTTTTAAATTTGGCTTTACCACTTAATTTTCTTTTCTATTTTCAGTCCCTTTCGGGATTATCAAACTGCAATTATTTGATTGCTTATACTATATACTACTATACCATATGTATTGCAGTACATAGTGATAATCCCATTCTATAGAGTCTCTAATCTATAGAGTTTCACAGGAGGAATGAGATGACAACCAGTGGTGTCTTCAGCATAGACCCAGCTGACATAGTAACCCAACAGAAAGTGATGGGAGTGGGTGTTTGTAAGTATGTTGTTAGAGAATGGCAGGGGCATTTAAATGTTTACCAGCCACGGCTGGAATTCATCTCCAGCTGTGACTGTGGGAAATTGATGCAGGGTATGTAATGTTGTAGACACGAGCTGCTTGTGTAAGGAGCTCAGGTCCTAAGGACCCTTGACATATAGGACCCTAGGATGCTAATTCCCATCCTAAAGCGGAAATAGATACAGAAATAATTTCTGAAACTCATAGACCCCTCTGAAAGTTTGGTTGGACACATGTTTTACTTTTTGATTTGAGTAAAAGAAAAGTTTTGTTATCTGGAAAAAAATTTCCAATGATGACTTTTTTGTGATTAAATTAAAAAAATGTGTCACAATATTAGAGACTTTTGCATAACATGGGTTTTCAGCATTTGCTTGTATATTTTTTACTTTACTACATCAGCAACATATTGCTGCATTATGTACTGTATATACAACTGTACAAATATTGTTAATAATATAAAGTGACACGTAGTTCCTTCAGCAAGGACAAAAATGTATATGCCGCCAGTCAATTTTCTAGATTTTGAATGTAAAGATATAAATATAGTACCTTGAAGCATTCTGCAATTGCCCAGTGGGGCACAGAGTGACATTTCACATATCTCCCTGTGGACAAAAGGCAAGAACTGCAAGGAGGGCATTTGTTTATGACTGTCCTTACAATTTCTGCATTTATATGAGGAAATTAATAACATAGTGCTGTCTCATTTTCCAGTGGAAGTGTAGTTATCTAGGTAAAAATAAACCAGCATACATACCGTAATATAATGCATTATTTCTTTATCATTTCTCCAATGAAATTGTAAACTTGTGCTCAAAATTCCACGTTCAGAAATGTGCTATTTATGTAACTATAGTTCATTCTCAGTCATGCTATCAAAGGGACTTGATAAATAATACTGCTGTCTTGCCCCAGGGCCGTGGGGTACTCGGAACCGGGCTCTTGAGAACGTCCGGGGGAGTCACAGGGGTCGAGACCCGGCTTCTGTGACTCTGGGGTCCGGCTTTCAAAAAGGGAGCTCTGGGGGATAGGATTTGGGGATATGTGTCGTGACGCCACCTGTGGTATCTGGCTATTGTGCCGGCGCTGAGGTGTGGGACCTCTGGGATGGTGGACGGGCAGCTGAGGTGTTATCGCTCCCCACAGGTGGAGCCATTCCCCGGTGCAACCGTAACAGTCTATGGCAATGGTAGGCCGTTGGGGCGCAGGATTAAGGGTGCTGAATAAATGACAGACACGCAGGGTTGTTTCCTTTACCTTTACTGTAGTGGCAAACTTCAGGGTGCAGTCCACCATTGATAGAAGGAATCCGAGCAGCCTGGAAGAAAGCTAGGGATCTCCCCACCCTGCTGATTCTGAGGCCTCATTGCAGCACTCCTGTCTGTTGGTCCTCGCTGCCTGTAGCTAAGCTTCGACCCTCTGTTCCTGCTTGGCAGTCCTTCACTCATATGGCAGGCAACTCGAGACCTTCCCGGGTGCCTCTCCTCTGACCACTGTCCCTGGGCTCTTCTACGCTGCTGTGGCCCAAGTGCTGTGTCGGCCAGAAGTCTTGGAATCTTCTGTCCTCCGCTTTTTGCTGCTGGGCCTAGAGCACTCCCACAACCTCGGATTCCATGTGTCCTGTTCTGAGTGTGCTAACAGGCTCCTCTCCCCAGACTTAATCCTCTTCTCTCCTCAGACCCTTGCTCATGGGTCCCTCACGCTAGCTGGTGCAGCTCAACCTGGGACGAGTTTAGCACTGCTCAAGTCCACGGGTCCTCTTCACAGTCCTCCCAGGAACTGAACTCACTAACTTCGCCTCCAGTCAGAATTTAAAGGGGAGAATCCCCTGAACCCGGATTAGAGCTGCCCCTTCTGGTTTTGAGTCAGAGAGGTGTTGGGTGCAGTAGGTTACCTAGTGTGGATACCCTACCTTGCTTCCAAGTATGACCCTACCCCCGAGGGAGGTAAGGACATTGTGGCAACCGGACTCTGGGGTGCCACACTGACAGCATCCAAATTCTAGGAGGTGCAAACTACAGATATGTTGGACTACCAACTGGGTTACCAGCTGTAACATGATGTAATTGGGGTTCATGTAATCCCTCTATATGCCCAGACATCCCCATGCATACTTTAGAATTACACTTTTATTCTCTCTCCGCTCTGTATGGTAATAACTCCTGAAAAGGTCCAGGAGGGTCTGCTCTCTGTGGTCCTCTCCGCCCCCCTGCCTAGTATACCCGCCTTGCTCTTTTAAAACTGCCGCCCCTCCTGTGTATTGATGTTGATTGACAGGCACTACTCTTGCGCCTGCGCAGTGCGGTGGGTCACTGTGCTCCATTGAAGACGCGTAGTTCCTGAAGTCTCACGAGATTCTAGTGCACAGGCGCGAGACTTCACAAATCTCGCGAGACTTCATGCCCCTTGCATCTTTAATGGAGCACAGTGATCCGCGCACTGTGCAGGTGCGAGAGTAGTGCCTGTCAGTCAAAATTCAATCACAGGAGGGGCAGCAGTTTCAAAAGAGTGGGACAGGTATACAAGGCAGGAGTTGGCAAAGACCACAGAGAGTAGACCCTCCTTGACCTTTTCAGGAGTCATTACCATACAGCGTCGAAGAGAATAAGAGTATATTTTTGAGGTATACAGAGAGACATCTGGGCATATAGAGGGGTTACAAGAACCCAAATTACATCATGTTACAGCTGGTGGGCACAGTTTACAACCCCAAAGGGGAGTTTTAACAACTCATTTACATTGACATGAGAGTAGTGGGGTGGCACGGTGGCTCAGTGGCTCAGTGTTTAGCACTACAGACTTGCAGCATCGGGGTCCTCTTTTCAATTCCCATCAATGACAACATCTGCAAGGAGTTTGTATATTCTTCCCGTGTTTATGTGGGTTTCCTCCCACACTCCAAAGACATACTGATAGTATGTTTAGATTGTGAGCCCCAATTGGGACAGTGTAATGCAAATGTATGTAAAGCACTATGGAATTAATAGCACTATATAAATGAATAAATATTGTTATTATTATATTATAGTGCCATAAGGGAAAAAAGGAGGCCCTTATACTGATGATTGGTGTGAGAGGAAGCATACAGAATAAGATCAAAACCAAGATATTTTATTAACATGTAGAACCACATTTAGCAATACTAATTTAAAGTGAGTAAATATTAAAGGAGAAAAGAGCTCACCACCTCCCAGGGTATTGAAGATATTTTCACTGCTGCAAGGTCATGGAGCACGATTGTCTATATCGTTTATGACCAGCACTCAGTGGTGGGAGGTTGATGGTGCTATGTAGGAAAGGATTTGGTGATCTCTATCGTAGTTATAATAGAATCCAAGCACTCATCTTGTTCAGTTTCAAGTGATTTATTGCCTAGGCACGGACGATGCTGGCTCTCCCAAGACTACAATACTAACGGTACTTCCCAAGACCAGGGGTCACACACTGGGAGCTACCACATCAGGGGCTATCAGAAACATACTAAGACGATACTCCAGCATTCTGGAACATTCCACATACCTATGGGTACAGCACAAAGCCTGCACAGATACACTGCCTAATAGGCCTGCAACAGATGTACTGTTCCATGGTGCAGGGGGCTCTTGTCTTACCATACAGTGCTCCATATCTGATGTTTACTCCCCTAACATCATTAGCAGTGACGTGTTGAGAAAGGCCTAATTGGGGGCCGAAACGTTATTGCTGCTGTCACCTCACCATCCATGTGTGCTTCACAATAAATCACTTGAAACTGAACAAGATGAGTGCTTGGATTCTATTATAACCATGGTGCACGATTGATCATCCAGCTGGTGTTCTCAACTAAGCATTGCAGTATCAGGAAAAAGAGATCCACAGTGCTTCAATACAGTGAATTTAAACATAAAACTCTTCTTTATTCAATTTCCTGATCACTTGGGTCACCTGTTGGGTCTATCATCGATCCCAAGAACCAAGGTTCTGAAGAGCTCTTTGTAAATGGGGTGGTGGTCCAATCATGCAAACATCCGCTCTATTCATTCTTTAATATTTCAGCTGGTTTTTGTTTTACTATATAATCTAAGGACACCTTGAAGTAGGGGTTAAAATACAAAATTCAGGGATGTGTCTCTTATCACATTGTTGTTGTCTCCTTATAATAAAGGTTTTATCACAAGTGGATTATCACTGCTATGATTAGTTGGAACGAGAGCCTGATTCCCACCATGCCCCCTCCTGTCATAAGCGGTTACTGTCAATAGACATTGCATATAGAGAGCCTGGTGTGGGCTGGGTTGCTTTCTCAACTCTGCTGCATTCTACAGTAAAGAACTCTTATGGTACCTTTACACGCCGCCACAACAGGATGCATACAACCCTCTACAGGCTACGATTGTAGCTTGTCGCGCCAATATCGCCCGTAGTAGCGGCGTCTGAAGACGGGACGACACAGGCGGCCACAGATACCTCTGTATCCGTGCACTGCCCATAAACAGAAAGCTACATCGCCGATTGTAGCGAGCTGTATCGGCGTGTAAAGAAGCTACAGAAGGGAACTTTGGACACCCGGCGATGTAGCTGCAATGTAGCTAAGGCGTCACCCAGGCTCCGTGATACCGCGCCCCTTCAGCGATCATTGGTGGAACATGCTGCGTTACGATTGGCCCTTGCCTCACAGCCCACCATCTTGGATGAGCTGTCCCTTCAGCACTACACATACGCGCCGTATGCACAATCATATAGTAGTACAATTACGCGGACACACACTTGAACGGAAAATCATAAATGGCTCATGATCTACATACATTGTGCACATCCTCTCAACTCATGATAACGAATAATGCTGGACACAGCGCACAAGTGTGTGTTACGTACCGCTCTGGCTTATTGTACAGCAGCTGCCGTAGAAGTGTACCGGGTCTGGCACTGCGCGCACACAGATGCACACAATCCCATACTACATCGAAGGACCTTACTCAGTACACAGATCATAGCCGTGTTGTACGGACTGCACTGTGGGTCTTCTGCAGTAGGGGCCGCATAAGTGTGTAGGGGCCGCATAAGTGTGTAGGGGCCGCATAAGTGTGTCGGCCGGGTCACTGCGCGTTGGACTACTTATAAAGGTGCGTCACCCCGACAGCGGCCGTAATGACGTCATGACGTTGGTTTCATTTTCAGTCTGCCTGCAAGGTGCCAGCCCCGCCTCTGCCCACACCATAGCAGTCATGGCAGCCGTTCACCGCGCCGCAACGTGGGGGATGGCGGAGCTGATCATCCTCATTGATCATTGTGACCGTCGGGACTATTGGGGACACCATCACCACCGGCACCCCAGGCTGCGCAATCGGTGCACCGTGCGGCGGATCCAGCGGGCCCTGCTCTGCCAACTGGGGGTACAGAGGACAGTAAAAGCGATCCAAAAAAAGATTGCTGACGTGAAGCATAAGTGCCCGGGTCGCATACTGGACATCCGTGCCAGGATTGCCAGGCTGCGTGGTGAGTAATTGTTGCCCCAAAACACACACCGCCACATGTGCATGTCCCACAATACACCAAAAATGATGGAAACATATGACAAGGTACAGTGTGGGCTACACAATCAAACACACCTTCACAGTGTTGTGCTCATCCAGTCAGCCCTAAAAATGTCTCAGACGCACAGTCCATGCATACAACATGAGTGTATGCATCCAGCATCACCTGGTTGATGCTATGTAAGGCTGGCGTCACACACACAGATATATGGCCACATATTGTTTTCAGATCTGTGTTTGCAGTCAAATCATGGTCACATGTGTACATTTGTAGACACCCTCAAAATGGATCAATGTGTCCATGCTTTCACTGCAACCAGAGAAATGTGAACAATATCTGGCCAGATATCTGTGTGTGTGTGACCACAGGCTTAGCCGTCAAATACATAGCCACACAAGCTCTTTGTAGGACAACAATGTGTAGCCATGATCTTATAACATCTTTTCTGTTCACATTTCCAACTAGATGCTGAATCCTCATCAGAAGAAGGGCCCCATGCCCCACCCCCAGGTGGCCCATCAAGAACCCCGCCACATCAGCCTCAAGTGGCACCCTTGTCCACAGGGTCAACACCTTCCCACGGGCCTCAGGAGCCAGACGTGCCCTCACCCACCGGGACAGAGGACGTGGAGGACCAGTCCCCACCTGGCAGCCCGCTGGAGGGTGACCAGCTGTCCCCATCTGGCTGGCTGCTGGAGGAACACATCACCTCCCCACAGGAGGGCGAGGAGCTGCAAGTACCTGGCGGGCCAGAGGAGGGTTTGCCCCGTAGCCCAGGACCTCTATTGCCCCTGAACCACATAATGTGGCCACGGAGCCCCAGCCCGGGAGTAACACCACCTCCCACAGTCTCGAGCTCATTGGCGAGTCCTGGGGTGACCATGTCCCCACACAGTGACTATGGTGGTAAGTGTGTTATGTTGCCACAGACACCCTGCACACTGTTGCTTAAATTTCATTGTTTACATAAATAGTTTTGGGGCCAAAGTAAACCATGTTGGTTCCCCATTTTTGCAGATGGTGAACGTGCGGGTTCATATGGATGGAGCGTGACCCCATCTCCCTCCCCCTCTGATGGTGAACTGGAGTTGGAGGAACAGGGTAAGTGGATGGTTGTGGCCAGACATGACTACCCATCAGCAGCGACGACTGTGTACTAAAGTGTGTGTTTACTCCCAATACAGGTGCCCCTACCATGGAGGAATTCATCCAGGCCCATCAGGCATTTGTCGCCCGTTTGACCACGGCTCTACAGCGTGGCCTGCAGGACCTTGGCCGGCTGTCTGAAATGCTGGGGGCCCTACAGCCACAACATGGATCCCATCCATGAATTTTATGGATGCATTGTATCCTGGCCAAACATGGCCTCACAAACAGTTGTCCTTGTTGGACCATACAATTTTCACACGTTGGCTTGTTGCCTTGCAAAAGTGAAAATCTTTTTTTTTTTTGTTTTTGCCCCCGTTGGGCTCTTTTCTTATAGTGTTCCACAATGGGACCATCACAAGTGTTGACTGGCTAGCCCCATCTGGCCTACAATACCTATACTGTCCCACATTGGGACCATCACAAGTGTGGACTGGCTAGCCCCATCTGGCCAAACCATTCTGTGTATGATGGCAAATGTCTGTGACACATGTATGTTTACAATACAATGCTGGTGTAAGTTTGTTGTACGCTCGTTCATGTGACCTCACTAATATTTGGTGGCCAAACATGAACATAACCTAACTATGTTAGGCACATCACAAATCCCTTTGGGAATGTGCTTAGACATTCCAAAAGAACCGATGGTGATCCTGCTCAGCGAGCAGTGGCCCATATTGTGTGGCTTGGGGAAACCTATAATTGCCCACCCTACCATTCACCCACAAAAAACCCCACAATCCTTATTCATAAATAAATACACATTTGTGTGACGTTAAAAAATTTTTAATCCAGCCTGGAGAGATAAAATTAAATAACAAATAATTATAGTTTTTCCTGGACAAAATAAATATAAAATTAGCCCAAAAGGCAATACAGGAAAAAAAAACCATCAAAGGATAATCGTCCAAATTATACAGTCCAGACAGCCAATTCTGTGCATTGGCTACTAGTGTCCAAATTATTCTTCCTCTGTCGGCTCTGACAATGCCGAATCCCCCCTCCTCTCAGGGCAGCCCCGACCTGCCCGAGGACGTCTTGTTGAACGACGACGTGTTGGGGGGGGGGGGGTGACTGTGGCGGGGCCGGTCTTCTCACGGGCCGAGATGGGGCAGCAGGGGAAAGGGGCCATACATTGTGTTGCATGGGGGGGGGGACGTGGCATCCCCATTGAAGGGCCCCATCATCGGCAGCATCAGCGGCATTGTTGAAGACCCTCAGAAGGATCTTTTTTTGGAGCGGCTCCATCCCTCGCAATCTGTCGCTCATGTAGAGGGCGTTGCTGTCGATGTGGGTCCGCTGTTCGCTCAACAGCACGCGTCGGGCCCAGGTCGCCAGCTCCGTCTCTGGTGGAGCAGGACGTCGGCGGCGACGGATCCCGGAGCTGGGACCTGGGCCTGGACCCACATCACTCGCCCCGCCCTCCTGCTCAGCCCCAGATGACATGGGCTGAGCATCATCAGCGACAGATTCCTCAGCAATGGAGCCGTCCTCTTCTGGGGCCTGTGGGTTGAGAAAAAAGAACAACATCAGTGAAGGCAATATCAACTGTATACATTCACAACAGGACTGTAGATACCACTCCCACACACACCAAGGCCAAGTGACAGAATGGAAAATGATGAAAAACACAGTCAAGCACAAAAGGTTAAAGACCACAACACAAGTGGTTCTCCTGGACACTCACCTCGACCATTCCAGGAACTCAGCTCAATACATCATTAGGTGTTCGTCACGGAGCCGTATTCCAATATTAGGACATGCCACCACAACACCTTGATACTGGGGGCTGTGCTGGCCAATGACACATATTGGGCACCTTTCCATTTGCACTATTATTATGGTGACAATCCACCACACAGTCAACTACCTTTAACCCACTGGCAACAAATCCAACACACATGTGTGGCAGCACCATTTACTACATGGTACTATGTGGCTGTTTGAGAACACACCACCTGCTATCTTGAAACCCTTAAATAAGTCACCTAAACATACCAAGATGTTGTGGAAGATGCAACATTGGAATACGGCTGGAAGCATAGAATTGAAAAACCTTCAAAGTCATGGAAGGAGGGCAGATAGATTGACACCCCAAGGTTTCCCGCAGCAAGGAGGAAAATATACAAAAAAATTTGTTGTGAAGGATTTATAGAAGCACACATGTGAGGGAAACATCGTGGCCCACCACTGTCACACAATTACCCACTTCCTGTGGCGCAGATGGTGATGCAGCCGGGCCTACATGGGACGCAGCAACGGGGCAGTTGGTGGTTGTTCGATGCGGGCGAACCTCGCCCAGGATGAACGTGAACAGGGGATAGTACCATAGGGTAGGTGATGGTACCTCCTCTGCTCCAGCCCCTGAGCGACGGCGCTGGTACTGAATGTGAGCCCGCATGAACGCCGACCTCATGTTTTTGATCTTAAGTGCCACCATATGCTGGTCCCACGTCTTGCCTACCCTTGGCTCCAACCGATTTGCCAGAGCCACAAGAGCCCTGTAGGCCTCGGCCCTCGCTGCCCGATTTTTATATTCGGGCAGCGAGCTGCGCCACAAACATTCGTGCCGCTGATACTCCGTGAGAAGCTGGGACTCCAATTCCACAGTACCCCTCGGCATCTGGCGATGACAAAATACACCAAAAACAGACAGTCACAACACAAGGCATACCGACATTTCAAAACTTGCCACAATGATACACATGCTCATTAACTTTCTACAGGGATTATCGAAAGCTATTTTGGGGAGTGAAACTGGGCATGAGTGGGGCATTGTCTCTATCTCACACCGCTACAAAGTCAAACACATGTAGGCAGCCAGCATCAAGCACCAGATATCGGTGTCCACCTACAGATGTTTCAAACATGATTTAAGTCCCCAATGTACCTATTGACACACACCTTGACACGGTGTGTGCGTACATACCTGTAGGCAAACATGTGACCAAACACATTGTGTGCTAACTAGTACCTGGCCAGTGTCCAATATGGTTAGGGGTCACTATATGAGAAAGGAGGGCTGGGTGTGTGCCAACATTGCACATACTACATGTAATGTGCACACAGATGATCATGTTGGTGTTCCTCCAGAAGTGGATGTACCATTTTTACACACGTACCCAACTTCCCTGGAATGTACGCCACAATTCTACCACCCCTGAAATGTTGATGTGCAGTACCAGCCAAAGAAATAACACCTTGCTCTGTTGCCATTGCAAAAAAGCAGAAGGTGCAATACCTACTTACACTATATAAGTAGAGGCACTACCTGGCGATTGGGCGACACAAAATAAGGTACACATATTTAATATTACCTGTAAAAATATTTTAAGCCCGCATAAAGCATGCCCATACACACATCGCCTAAGCTGCCTGTGCCAGAACCAGCTGCGTTCAATACATTTTCATAGAAACCGCTAAAGAGGCTTACCGTCAGAGCAACAGAAGTCAAACAGGACACTAGTAGCTCAATGCACATCGACGTCTGGACAAGGTGTAGTGGCCATTGCCCTGGCTTTATAGTCCGATACACCAATCACAGCGGACACAATTATGCCAATCGTGATGGGGCACCTGGGTGCGGATTAGACTTCCGCTACTTGGTGGAGATCGCTGAATCGTGATAGGTTGGCGGCCCTTTAAAAGCTGGCCCGGCCACCAAACATTACGCTTGCTGGCCAGACCCATTAGGTAAGTGTTTGTGGACACACATGGAATTTGCGCTGGGTGGGGTGCATATGTTGATGTTCTTGGAGAGCGCAGGCCACTGCTGTAGCGGACTATATAGGGGTATGTATTGTTGGGGGCGATATAGTGTACTGTGTGGATTTGTTGTCGGCATTTTGTGTGGCCCTTGACACTTTGGTTGTGATACATTGCTGTGTTTGTTTCCAGACAACATACAGGAGAATGGATGCATGACTGTAGACAGAACTGTGTATCTCATGTCGAATGGATCGATTTCTGCATACTGGTTGTGGCCAATGGAGACTGGGTCCAACGGGAATAGGATCACACATGGCTTAGAGGTGTGGGGCTCCAGACATAGCATAGATGTGTAGTTCAAATGACACCTTCAAAAACATATGAAAGCATGGTTACGCATCCGCAGTCATGTGCAATGTTGTTTGGTTCATGTAGCCTTTCCTCAACCTTCCATATCGGGGTACGTCACATTTTTAATTCTTCTCATTTTTACTGTAATCAAGTGACATTATGGGCGGTGTAATGGCTTCTGGGACCTGTTTGAGCTACATTATTGGTGATACATGTCCCTTTCTAACTCACCTAGGTGCAGATGTGTGACTTTGGGACCCTCCGATTGAAGTTGATGTAGAGGAGGCCACTCTCAATCGCCGTGTTGCATTTTGGTTGGGGTGACTACTGGGTGTTTGCCGTCCTTGCTTCAGGGTTGTTTTTTGGCGCCACACAAGAGATCCCATCCTCTTGGCTATAGTGTGTAAGGGAAAAGAGGTGTGGGTTGCTGAACCTGTTGACTATGGTCTATGTACTCATGTTGTGTATTCTCATCTACAGGTGCTGATATTGAGGATGCAGAATATCCATGACCGCAATGTTATTGTGGCTCTTGCGTTGGTGGAAGAGCAAATGTGGTATCAGGATCGGTATGAAAGGTTGATGAGGCGCAGACAGCGGCGGTTGTGGACCCGTGATTGGCTTCTGAGGCGGGAAACCCGGGGCCACATGCAGCTGTTGCGGGAGCTGGAGCTTAACTGTCCTGATGATTACCGAAACTATCTCCGTATGCCCGAGGACTGTTTCACCTTCCTATTGGAGCGTGTAGGGCCTATGATAGCGCGTCAGGACACTATAATGCGCCCATCAGTATCACCTGCTGAGCGGTTGGCGATCACTTTGCGGTTCCTGGCTACAGGGCAGTCCATGACATCACTCACATACATGTCACGTGTCTCCCTGTCCCTGCTGAGCCGCCTGATCCCTGAAACGTGTTGGGCCATCTGGAGAGCTCTGCAGCCAGCCTACATGAAAATGCCTTTAACCGCCGCAGAATGGCTGGAAGTAGCCCGAGGGTTTGAAACCCGGTGGAACTTCCCCAACTGTGGCGGGGCATTGGATGGTAAGCACGTGAGGATTACCAAACCTGCCCACTCTGGCTCTTTGTATTTCAATTACAAAGGGTATTGTAGTATAATCCTCATGGCTGTAGTGGATGCCAACTATGAGTTCCTCTACGTGGATGTTGGAATGCCTGGTCGCAACTCAGATGGGGGTGTGTTTGCCCTAAGCTCCTTGGCAACACTACTAGGGAATGGTGGGCTAAACTTACCCTCAAATGAGCACACGACCGAACATCTCAACTTTGCGTTTGTGGCGGATGAAGCATTCCCACTTCAGGAACACCTACTGCGGCCATATCCCCAGAGGGCCCTTACTTCTGAGAGACGCATTTTCAACTACCGGCTATCCCGGGCCCGCCGTGTAGATGAAAATGCGTTTGGGATCATGGCGAATAGATTCCGGATTTTTCATACGCCTATACATATGAAACCGGAGTCTATTGACACGGTAGTGGTGGCCTGCTGTGTGCTGCATAACTTCCTGCGTCGTAGGGATAGAGCATCATACACGCCAGGAGGTTATGTAGATAATGCAGACGCTACAACAGGGGAGCTCCGTCCAGGGTCTTGGCGTGATGATGGCCATGTGATTGTGCCACTCCAGCCGCAGAGCCATGGCCGCACTCGGCAGGAGGCCAGGGACAGTAGAGACGCTTACTGCTCCTACTTCAATGGGTCTGGTGCAGTGAGCTGGCAGGACCAGGCCATATGATGTGGCTGGCTCTGGGAGTTGGTTTTTGTGGTTTAAATGGAGGTGACAGCAGGGTAGCTGCACCCCTTTAATTTTTGGTTGCCCTTTTTCATTATGTTTTTTTTCATTATGTGCATGAGGTTTCATTATGTAGTTAGTTAGTTAGTTTAGGTATTTTTTTTTTTTTTTTATTTCCATGCACAGTTTGCAATGTGTGTTGATGTGGTAATCCGTTTAATGTGGCTGATTAATGTCACCTGCTCTTGATTTGTACATTGTTTTTACTTTCTGTATATTTTGGGTGCACAACACAAGGCCAAGCTTCATGCAATATATTAAACCTTTTTCTGTTGGATCCAAAATCATCTGTGTGAGCCTGATTACTTGCTGGAGGAGGGCAATGTGATGCAGGGTTGGGTGGGGGCCTGGGATGTCAGAGCCACCTATTGGCTGGGTTTGTGCACACAATATGTGTGGGTAGCCATGTTTTTCTGAAAGTATTTTGCCCAACAGTGTTTGTGGCAATTGTGCGTACATGATCCTTTCTTTTGTTGTAGGCAGAGGGTCCCCTGCACACAGCACATTGATGCAGGACATATTCTTGTCAGGGGTTTTCTCATGCACTGTCACGCAGATCTTTGACTTGTTGCCTTGGAAGCTGTTCCACTACATTCACATCTGTCAGCACATATATTAAACCCCATTCTGCCTGTATTCACACATACTTCGCCACAGTTGTCACAGATAGCATTTAGACAGAAAACGCACATACTGTGTTATGTAAGCCGCTAATGTGTGTCACACAAACGCACCTCAGTGCAATCGGCACACGCGGCTGTCACAAGCGCTGATCGTGCGTGACAAGGCAAACACTTGTACTACGCACACATAGCCCCGGACCGCTACTTTAATACACACGGGATATGTGACTGGCCACCGCTCTAGCGTGACCCATTACCATCGATTTAGATGCATTCGCCAGGCTCCGCCATGTCACAAGTGCTTATTCCGTGCCACACTCCGATCAGTAGTACGGCACGTCTCGGCCATCCGCCCTTTCCGTCGTGCCCAATCACAACTCCGTAGTGTTGGCCAATGGTTGTGGTTTGGGCGCGGCGTACAGGTCTGTGGCACGCCTATTTGTTTTACGTCCTGCCTTTGTTGCTCCCAGATCACTCTGTGGTGGCGGTGTGTAAAGCTGGTACGCTGAGCTACAGACGGCTACTTGCGACACCCGGTGATGTATGTAGCTGTAGATGTGGCGTAGCGTGGCGCACCTTGTGGCGGCGTGTAAAGAGGGTGCGGTTCCCGTTGGTAACCGTTCGGCCGTGCTCGTGCACGTGAAGTTGCCGTTGGTATCCATCCTGTTGTGGCGGCGTGTAAAGGTACCATTAGGGTACCTTTACACACGGCTACATATGTAGCTTGTCACCAGGTAACTTACTGGTTGCAGTGAAATCATGGATACATGATTCCATTTGTACACAGCAACAAGATAGAACCATGTATCCATGATTTCACTGCAACCAATAAGTTACCTGGTGACAAGCTACAAATGTAGCCGTGTGTAAAGGTACCCTCAGGGTACCTTTACACGCCGCTACTGGAGGATGGATACAACCCGCTACAGGCTACAAATGTAGCTTGTAGCGCCAATATAGCTCGTAGTAGCGGCGTCTGAAGACGGTAGGAGGCAGCCGGCAACAGATACATCTGTTTCCGAGCACTGCTCGAAAACAGATGGCTACAAAGCCGATTGCAGCGAGCTGTATCGGCGTGTAAAGAAGCTACAGAAGGGAACTCTGGACACCCGGCGATGTAGCTGCAATGTAGCTAAGGCGTGACCCAGGCTCCGTGTTACCGCGCCCCATCTACGATCATTGGTGGAAGATGCTGCGTTACGATTGGCCCTTGCCTCACAGCCCTCCATCTTGGATGAGCTGTCCCTTCAGCACTACAGATACGCGCCGTATGCACGATCATATATTAGTACAATTACGCGGACACAGACTTGACGAAATAAAATTAGCAAATGCCCCATGATCTTCATACAGTGTGCACATTCTCTGAACACATGATAACGAATAATGCTGTACACAGCGCACAAGTGTGTGTTACGTACCACTCTGGCTTATTGTACAGCAGCTGCCGTAGAAGTGTTCCTTGTGTGGCACTGCGCGCAGCGCGCACACAGATGCACACAAACCCATACCACATCGAAAGTAATTACTCAGCACACAGATCATAGCCTTGTTGTACGCACTGCACTGTGGATCTTCTGTAGTAGGTGCCGCATAAGTGTGTCGGCCGTGTCACTGCGCGTTGGGCTACTTAAAAAGGTGCGTCACCCCGACAGCGGTCGTAATGACGTCATGACGTTGGTTTCATTTTCACTCTGCCTGCAAGGTGCCAGCCCCACCTCTGCACACACCATAGCAGTCATGGCAGCCGTTCACCGCGCTGCAACGTGGGGGATGGCGGAGCTGATCATCCTGATTGATCATTGTGACCGTCAGGACTATTGGGGCCACCATCACCACCGGCACCCCAGGCTGCACAATCGGCGCACCGTTCGGCGGATCCCGCGGTCCCTGATCTGCCAACTGGGGGTAGAAAGGACAGTAAAAGCGATCCAAAAAAAGATCGCTGACTTAAAGCACAAGTGCCCGGGTCGCATACTGGACATCCGTGCCAGGATTGCCAGGCTGCGTGGTGAGTAATTGTTGGGCCAAAACACACACCGCCACATGTGCATGTCCCAAAATACACAAAAATGGATGGAAACATATGACAAGGGACAGTGTGGCCTACACAATCAAACACATCTTCACAGTGTTGTGGTCCTCCAGTCAGCGCAAACAATGTTTCCCACCCACAGTACATGCATACAACATGAGTGTATGCATCCAGCATCACCTGCTTGATTCTAAGTTATGCCTCAAATACATAGGCACACAAGCTATATGTAGGAGAACAATGTGTTGTGACGAATTAATCAAGGTTATTGTTATGTTTTTAAAAAAATAGATGCAGAATCGACATCTGAAGAAGGGCACCATGCCCCACCCCCAGGTGGCCCATCCACAACACCGCCACATCTGGCTGAAGTGGCACCCTTGGCCCCAAGCTCCACACCTTCCCCAGGGCCTCAGGAGCCAGACCTGCCCTCACCTACCGGGACAGAGGACCTGGAGGAGCTGTCAGCAGCTGCAAGTCCGCTGGAATGTGTGACGAGGTGTCGTCATCTGGTTGGCTGGAGGAGGATGAGATCACCTCCCCACAGGAGGGCGAGGACCTTGAAGCACCTGGCGGGCCGGAGGAGCGTTTGCCCCGTAGCCCAGGACCCCTCTTGCCCCCAAACCACGTAAATTGGCCACGGAGCCCCAGCCCGGGAGTCACACCACCTCCCACTGTCTCGAGCTCAGTGGCGAGTCCTGGGGTGACCATGTCCCCACACAGTGACTATGGTGGTAAGTGTGTTATGTTGCCACATACACCCTGCACACTGTTAGTTAAATTTTCTCTTGGACAACAAGATTATTCAAAAACATAGTTAAGAATGTTGTTTAACCATTTCTGCAGATGGGGAACGTGCGGGTGCATCAGGATGGAGCTTGACCCCATCTCTCTCCCCGTCTGATGGTGATGTGGAGTTGGAGGAACAGGGTAAGGGGATGCTTGTGGGCAGTCCTGACTAGCCATCACCAGCGACTGCTGTGTACTAAAATGTGTGTTTACTCCCAATACAGGTGTCCCTACCATGGAGGCATTCATCCTTGCCCATCAGGCGTTTGTCGGGCGCATGACCAGGGCTTTACAGCGTGGCCTGCAGGACCTTGCCCGGTTGGGTGAAATGCTTGAGGGCCTACGGCCAGAACATGACTCACAGCCATGAAGTTCATGGCTACAATGTTTTCCGGCCAAACATGGCCCCAAAAACAGTTGTCCTAGTTGGACCAAAAAATTTACAAACGTTGCCTTGTTGGCTTTAAAATTTCATCTCTTTTTTTTTTTAGCCCCGTTGGGCTCTTTTCTTATAGTGTCCCACATTGAGACCATCACGAGTGTGGACTGCCTAGCCCTTTGCCTTCTTTACCTATACTGTCCCACATTGGGACCATCACGAGTGTGGACTGCCTAGCCCTTTGCCTTCTTTACCTATACTGTCCCACATTGGGACCATCACGAGTGTGGACTGCCTAGCCCTATCTGGCCAAAGCATTCTGTGTATTGTGGCAAATGCCTGTCACACATGTATGTTTTCAATAAAATGCTGGGTTAAGTGTTTTTGTACGCTCCTTCATGTGACAACAATAATATTTGGTGCCTAAACCTGACCATGAGGTAACTATGTCAGCCACATAACCACATCCCTTTGTCAAAGTGCAAACACATTACAAAGGAACCGATGGTGGTCCTGCTCTGAGGGCATTGGGCCATATTGTGTGGCTTTGGAAAACCTATATTGTGACCACTACCATTCACCCACGCTCACCCCCACAATCCTTAACCCAAAATAAATACACAATTGTGTCACACAAAAAAATTTAATGCTGCCAGAACTCATAACAAACATAAACAAATCATATGCTGTAATTCAGCCAACTTAATTTAAAAAAAAAAAATAAACACAGAAGAAACAAAATAAACAAGGAGCTTTCTCCATAATCAATAGTCCAGACTGCCAATTATGTGCATTGGCTACTAGTGTCCTACTTCTTCATCCTCTGTCGGCTCTGACAATGCCGGCTCCCCCCTCCTCTCATGGCAGCCCCGACCTGCCCGAGAGCGTCTTGATCGACGACGACGTGTTGGGGGGGCATTGGGTGTCTGTGGCGGGGCCAGTCTTCTCACGGGCCGGGATGGGGGCGATGGGGAAAGGGGCCACAAGTCATGTGGCACAGGGGGGGGGATGTGGCATCCCCATTGAAGGGCCCCATCCTCGGCAGCATCAGCGGCAGTGTTGAAGACCCGCTGAAGAATCTGTCTTTGGAGCGGCTCCATCCTTTGCAACCTGTCGCTCATGTAGAGGGCGTAGCTTGAGATGTGGGTCCGCTGTTCGCTTAACAGCACGCGTCGGGCCCAGGTGCCCAGCTCCGTCTCAGGTGGTACGGGACGTCTTCGTCGATGGATACCGGAGCTGGGACCTGGGACTGGACCCACATCACTCGCTGCGCCCTCCTGCTCAGCCCCAGATGTCATTGGCTGAGCATCATCAGCGACAGATTGCTCCGCAATGGAGCCGTCCTCTTCAGGGGCCTGTGGGGGGAGAAAAATAAAACCTCATTAGTGAAGGCAATATCCACTCAGTACATTGTCCACAGGACTCAATATACCACTCCCACACACAAAAAGCCACCAAACCCAGATCTGAAAGAAAAAAAAAAAAGAAACCACCAAAGGTTAAAGACCACAAGACCAGTACTTCTCCTGTACACTCACCTCTACCATTCCAGGTACTCAGCTCACTACAGAATTAGGTGTTAGTCACAGAGCCATAACCCAATTATTACATGTCACCACAACACCTTCATACTGGGGGCTGTCCTGGCCAAAGACAGATATTGGCCACCTTGACGTTTGGACTCCTAATATGATGAAAATCCACCCCACATTCAACTACCTATAACCCACTTGCACCAGGGCCAACACACGTGTGGCAGCACCATTTACTAGATGGTACTATGTGGCTCTTTAAATTCAAACCACAATCATTTTTGAAACCCTTAAATAAGTAACCTAAACATAAAAATATGTCGTGGAAGTTGCAACATTGGAATACGGCTCTCTGCATAGAATTTACATCCTACAAATTCCTGGAAGGAGGGCAGATTTATTGACAGTCAAAGGTTTCCCACGCCAAGGATAAAAATATGACAAAATGGTTGGTGTAAAGGATTCAGACAAGCACACATGTGAAGGAAACATTGTGGGCCACCACTGTAACACAATTACCCACCTCCTGTGGCGCAGATGGTGATTCAGCCGGGCCTACATGGGACGCAGCAACGGGGCAGTTGGTCATCGTTGCACGCGAGCTAGCCTCGCCCAGTATGAAGGTGAAGAGTGGATAGTACCATAGGGTAGGTAATGGTACCTCCTCAGCTCCAGCCCCTGAGCGACGGCGCTGGTACTCAGTGTGAGTCCGCATGAACGACGCCCGCATGTTCTTAATTTTTAGTGCCACCATATGCCTGTCCCACCTCTTGCCTACCGTTGACTCCATCCGATTGGCTAGAGCCACAAGAGGCCTGTAGGCCTCGGCCCTCGCTGCCTGATTTTTATATTCAGGCAGCGAGGAGCGCCACAGACACTCGTGCCGCTGATACTCCGTGAGAAGCTGGGTCTCGAATTCCACAGTACCCCTCGGCATCTGCCGATGACAAAACACACCAAAAACAGACAGTCACTACACAAGGCATACCGAACTTTAAAACCTTTTTAAAAGGATAAACATGCTAATAAAGTTGGAACATGGAGAATATATGCTGCTATTTGGTTGACTTCAACTTTGCGTGTGTGGCCCATTTTCTCAATGTCACACCGCTCCGAAGTCGAACACGTGTCCAGAAATTATCAATCTCCGGATATCTGTGTCCACCTACACATGTTTCCTACAAGATTTAATACCCCAATGTACCGATTTCAACACACCTCTTCACGGTGTGTGCGTACATACCTGTAGCCAACATGTGAGCAAACACATTGTGTGCAAGCTAGTACCTGTGCACTGTCCCAAATGGTTAAGGTTAACCATATGGGAAAGGAGGGCTGGGTGTGTGCCAACACTGCACATACTACATCTAATGGGCACACACATGATCATGTTGGTGTTCCAACAGCCATGGGACAACAATTTTAACACATGTACCAAACATCCCTGGAATCAACGGGGCAATTATTCCACCCATCAAATGGTGATGTGAAGTACCGGCAAAAAACACACCTTTATCTGTTGGCATAGAAAATAACATCAAGGTGCAATCTATACTTACACAATGCAAGTAGAGGCACTACCTGGCTATTGCCCTACAGAGAATAACGTAGACCATATGTATTAATACAGGCCAAAAATTACATGCCGTATCAAACATGCCCATACACACATTGCCTAAGCGGCCTGTGACAGAAGCATCTGCGTTCATTACAATTTCATTGAAACCGCTAAAGAGAAGGCTTACCGTCAGAGCAACAGAAGTCAAACAGGACACCAGTAGCTCAATGCACATCGACGTCTGGACAAGGTGTAGTGGCCATTGGCCTGGCTTTATAGTCCGCTAAACCAATCACAGCGGACACAATTACGCACATCGTGATGGGACACCTGGATGCTGAATTAACTGCCGCTAATTGGTGGAGATCGCTGAATCGTGATAGGTTGGCGGCCCTTGAAAAGCTGCGCATTCCGGCAAACGTTACGCTTGCTGGTCAGACCCATTAAGTAAGTATTTGTGGACACACATGGAATTTGCGGTGGGTGGGGTGCATATGTTGATGTTATTGGCGAGCGCAGAAGACTGCTTGAGCTGACAATATAGGGGTTTGTATTGTTGGGGACGATATAGTGTACTGTGTTGAATTTGAGTAGGCATTTTGTCTGGGGCTTCACATTTTTGTAGAGATACATTGCTGTGTTTGTTTCCAGACACCATACAGGAGAATGGCTGCAGGACTGTAGACAGAAATGTGTTACTCATGTCGACTGGATCGATTTCTGCATACTGGTTGTGGCCAATGGAGACTGGGTCCAACGGGGATAGGATCACACATGGCTTTGGGGTGTGGCGCTCCAGACATAGCACAGATGTGTAGCAAAAATAACACCAGCAAAAACATATCGAACCATGGTTAACCATCCTCACTCATGTGCAATGTTGTTTGGTTCATGTAGGCTTACTCAACCTGGCATATCGTGGTACGTAAGATTTTTGTTGAGGTGTTTTTTTTTTTTTTCCTATTTTAATTATGGTCTGTCTAATGGATTCTGGGACATTTTTGAGCTACATTATTGGTGACACATGTCCCTTTCTAACTCACCTAGGTGCAGATGTGTGACTTTGAGACCCTCCGATTGAAGTTGATGTATAGGAGGCCACTATCATTGGCCGTGTTCCATTTTGTTTGGGGTGACTACTGGGTGTTTGCCTTCTCTTGCTTCAGGGATGTGTTTTGGGCCCACACGAGAGATCCCATCCACTTGGCTATAGTGTGTCATCGAAAAGAGGTGTGGCTTGCTTAACCTGCTGACATGTCCCCATATTGTTCTATGTACTCATGTTGTGTTTTCTCATCTACAGGTGCTGATATTGAGGATGCAGAATATCCATGACCGCAATGTTATCGTGGCTCTTGCGTTGGTGGAAGAGCAAATGTGGCTTCAGGATCGGTATGAAAGGTTGATGAGGCGCAGACAGCGGCGGTTGTGGACTCGGGATTGGCTTCGCAGGCAGGAAACCCGGGCCACATGCAGCTGTTGCGGGAGCTGGAGATTAACAATCCCGATGATTACCGAAACTATCTCCGGATGCCCGAGGACTGTTTCACCTTCCTATTGGAGCGTGTTGGGCCTATGATAGCGCGTCAGGACACTATAATGCGACCATCAGTATCAGCTGCTGAGCGGTTGGCTATCACTTTGCGGTTCCTGGCTACAGGGCAGTCCATGACATCCCTCACATACTTGTCACGTGTCTCCCTGCCCCTGCTGAGCCGCCTGATCCCTGAAACATGTTGTGCCATCTGGAGAGCTCTGCAGCCATCCTACATGAAAATGCCTCTAACAGCCGCAGAATGGCTGGAAGTAAGCCGAGGCTTTGAAACCCGGTGGAACTTCCCCAACTGTGGCGGGGCATTGGATGGTAAGCACGTGAGGATTACCAAACCTGCCAACTCTGGCTCTTTGTTTTTCAATTACAAAGGGTATTGTAGTATAATCCTCATGGCTGTAGTGGATGCGCACTATGAGTTCCTCTACGTGGATGTTGGAATGAACGGTCGCAACTCAGATGGGGGGGTGTTTGCACGCAGCTCCTTGGCAACACTACTAGGGAGTGGTGGGCTAAACTTACCCTCAAACGAGGACACGACCGAACATCTCAACTTTGCGTTTATTGCGGATGAAGCATTCCCACTTCAGGAACACCTACTGCGGCCATATCCCCAGAGGGCCCTTACTTCTGAGAGACGCATTTTCAATTACCGGCTATCCCGGGCCCGCCGAGTAGTTGAAAATGCGTTTGGGATAATGGCGAATAGATTCCTGGTTTTTCATACGCCTATACATATGAAACCGGAGTCTATTGACGCGGTAGTGCTGGCTGCTGTGTGCTGCATAACTTCCTGCGTCGTAGGGATAGAGCATCATACACGCCAGGAGGTTATGTAGATAATGCAGACGCTACAACAGGGGAGCTCCGTCCAGGGTCTTGGCGTGATGAGGGCCATGTGATTGTGCCACTCCAGCCGCAGAGCCATGGCCGCACTCGGCAGGAGGCCAGGGACAGTAGAGAAGCTTACTGCTCCTACTTCAATGGGTCTGGTGCAGTGAGCTGGCAGAACCAGGCCATGTAGTGTGGCTGGCTCTGGGAGATGTATTTGAACTTGCAATGGAGGTGACAGCAGGTTAGCTGCGCCCCTTTTCTTTTTTGTTTACCATTTTCTGGATCTTTGGTTTCATTATGTGCAGGAGTTTTCATTAGTTAGTTAGTTAGTTTAGGTATGCTATTTTGTTTTGTGTTGCTGCACAGGTTTCAATGTGTGGTCAATTTGTTATCCCTTTAATGTGGTTAAAGAATGTGACATGCACTTTAATTGTCCATTGTTTTTACTTTCTATATTATTTTTTTTTTTACCAATCCAAGGTCACGATTAATGCATTATATTAAAAATTTTTATGTTGGATCCAAAATAATCTGTGTGAGCCTGATTACTTGGTGGAGGAGGGCAATGTGATGAAGGTTTTGGTGGGGGCCAGGGATGTCATAGCCACCTATTGGCTGGGATTGTGCAGACAATATGTGTGGGTAGCCATGTTTTTTTAAAAGTATTTTGCCCAACAGTGTTTGTGGGCATTGTGTGTACATGAGCCTTTATTTTGTTGTAGGCAGAGGGTCCCCTGCACACAGCACATTGATGCAGGACATATTCTTCTCAGGTGGTTTCAAATACACTGTCACACAGATCTTTGACATGTTGCCTTGGGAGCTGTTCCACTATTCACATCTGTAATCAGATATATGAACACCATTGAGCCTGTATTCACACATAGTTGGCCAGAGTTGACACATATACAATTTCAACAGAAAACGCACATACTGTGTGTTGTAAGCCGCTACTGTGTGTCGCACAAACGCACCTTAGCGCAATCGCCACACGCCGCTGTCACAAGCGCTCATCGTGCGTGACAAGGCAAACACTTCTACTCCGCACACATAGCCCAGAACCGCTACTTTTATGCACACTGGGTATGTGACTGGCCACCGCTCCAGCGTGACGCATTACCATCGATTTCGATGCATTCGCCATGCTCCGCCATGTCACAACCGCTTATTCCGTGCCACACTCCGATCACTAGTACGTCACGTCTCGCCCATCCGCCGTTTCCGTCGTGCCCAATCACATCTCCGTAGTGTTGGCCAATGGTTGTGGTTTGGGCGCGGCGTACAGGACTGTGGCACGCCTATTTGTTTTACGTCCTGCCTTTGTTCCTCCCAGATCACTCTGTGGTGGCGGCGTGTAAAGCTGGTAGGCTGAGCTACAGATGGCTACTTGAGACACCCGGCGATGTAGCTAGTTACAGATGTAGCGTAGCGTAGCGCACCTTGTGGCGGCGTGTAAAGAGGGTGCGTTTCCCGTTTGTAACTGTTTGGGCGTGCTCGTGCACGTGAAGTAGCGAATTGTATCCATCCTCCAGTAGCGGGTGTAAAGGTACCCTTAGGGTACCTTTACACGCCGCTACTGGACGGTGGCAACAACCGGCTACTTCACGTGCACGAGCACGCACAAACGGTTGCAAACGGTAATCGCACCACCTTTACACGCCGCAACAAGGTGCGCTACGGTAGGTTACATCTATCTCTGGATACACCGCCGGGTGTCTCAAGTTACCTTCTGCAGAGCACCTTACCTCATTTACACACCGCTACAACAAGCTAATATGGGAAGACCTGGTGCAGCAGGGACAACACATAGGCGTGCCACAATTGTGGATTACGAGACGTCCGTATGCTGATAGGACAAAGCAATAACATCATGATTGGCCAGGCAGCGCAGGAGGCTGATTAATACATGACGCTCGAGCAATTGTGTAGTGTGACTGGTCAGCTCCTTAAATATGCCGCCCTATCCAGAAACAACCAATCGTAACGCAGGAGCTTCCTCCAATGATCGCTGAAGGGGGGTGGTTTCCCGGAGGCTGTGTCACGCCCCAGGTACATACCAGGTACATAGCATGGTGTGGAAAAAACCTTTCTGTTCCTTCCTTACACGCCGATACAGGTCGCTACCATCGGCTGGGTAACCACCTGTTTTAGGGCAGTGCTCTGAAACAGGTGCCGCCACTGGCGGGTGGCTACAACCGTCTTCAGACGCCGCTACCTCGGGTTGAATTGGCGGTGCAAGATACATTTCTCTCATGTACCCGGTTGTTGCCACCATCCAGTAGCGGCGTGTAAAGGTACCCTTAAGGTACCTTTACACGCCGCTACAACAAGGTGGAAACAACCGGGTGCTTCACGTGCACGAGCACGCACCAATGGTTACAAACGGTACCCGATACCACCTTTACACGCCGCTACAAGGTGCTTTACAGAAGGTTGAATCTATCTCTGGATGCACCGCCGGGTGCCTAAAGTTACCTTCTGTAGAGCACCTTACCTCATTTACACGCCGTAACAGAAGGTAATATGGGAAGACCTGGTGCAGCAGGGACACACATAGGCGTGCCAGAATTGTGGATTATGAGAATTTCGTACGCTGATAGGACAAAGCAATAGCATCATGATTGGTCAGCCAGCGCAGGAGGCTGACTAATACATGACACTCGAGCAATTGTGTAGTGTGACTGGTCAGCTCCTTAAATATACCGCCCTATGCAGCGACTACCAATCGTAACGCAGGAGCTTCCACCAATGATCGCTGAAGGGGGTGGGAGTTATCTAGGTGACGAATAAACCTTACCCTACCGTATTTACACGCCGTTACCACCGGGTTGAAATCAACCTGCTTTAGAGCACTGCTCTGAAACAGGTGCCGCAAGTGACGGGTGGAAACAACCTACTTTACACGCCGCTACCTCGGGTTGATTTGGCGGTGCAAGATACATTTGTCTCATCAACCCGGTTGTTTCCACCTTGTTGTAGCGGCGTGTAAAGGTACCTTTAAGGTACCGTCACACGCAGCAATTTTGCTAGCAATTTCACTGGCAATTTGCTGGTTCCAGCTGAAATCATGGACACATTGTTCCGTTTGTACACGGCAACAAAATAGAACAATGTGTCCATGATTTCACTGCAACCAGCAAATTGCCAGTGAAATTGCTAGCAAAATTGCCGCGTGTGACAGTACCTTTAGTCACAACTGCTGCACCCAGTCAACTAAGTGATAAATCTTTGGATTCAGGGTCTCTTATCCTACATTATGATGTTCTTAGATGAGGTAGCAAAAACCTGGTGACAGATTCCCTTTAATGGGAGTGCCGAAGTCCAGCTGAGTGGTGCAGCTGTTTCTTATATTCTTATTAAGAATGAATGGAGCAGAGCATGATCGACTTCTGCCCCATCCATACAAGACTATTCAGAGCCTCAGTTCTTGGGGGTAAGTGTCCATGGTCAGACCCCTAGTTATCCCCTCCGAAACCTTCACAGAACATCTGTAGTTATAATGAGAATACATTACACACACGTAGGCTCAATTTATTAATTAAGTGACTTCTGGAGGCAATTGGTCATTCAGGATTTTATTTAGGAGTATCAGACTACAGGAGGCTGAATACAAATTCATGTCACAATTTTCATATTTGTATTTTTAAATATTTAGAATATAATGAATCATTTCTATTACACTTCACAAATACTTGCTGCTTTGTGTTGGTTAGGGCTGTGGAGTCTGAGTCGTGGAATCGGAGTCAAAGCCCATTTTGGTGGAGTTGCAGTCGGAGTTGGAGTCAGTAGAAAATGGATCAACTCCTAAAATACTGTATATAATAAATTGGGTACAGTAGTTCAAAGCAATTTAGAAACAAAGCTGAGACAGAAAAAGTAGTAATGTGAACAGGCCTGTATAGCAAATTCACCACCAACGCCAAATTGTATGAAATACCAACTAGAAAACAAAAAAAGAATGTGTAAAGTGTCTCCAAATACCTTGCAAGTAAAAAGTAAAAGCTAATGCTTAAAAACAAGGCTACTTGGTACATACCTTTTTTGCAAAAAAAACGTACTTTAAGCCCCTACACTAGGCGTATTATGACCTGCTGCTATGCGTATCAACCTCACAAGCAGCAGATTGCAGTGTGTGAACTGTGTCCAAATGGATCACAGATGGAATGCATTATGTCTATTTCTGCTCAGAAGAAGAGAGGCCGGGCCCTCCAAACTTGTCAGGAGACAAGTGGTTAGGTCAGTTTAGAAACAAAGCTAAACAAAGTTGGAGGGCCCCGCCTTTCTCCTGCTGAGCAGAAATAGACATAATGCATTGACAAAGGATGTTTAAGTCCGAAATGCGTTGCCTGGTGCAGCACCCTCTGCCCTGCTTTGTGCCTATTTGCCCTGCACAGATTCTGTGACTTTATATGGGAATGATGCTGTGGATGAAATAAAGAATATTACTGACATTACTTCTGGATGGACCCTATCTTTCTATGTACCAAGTTCCCTTGTATTTATAGCATTAGCTTTGACTTTTTTCTTGCAAAGTATTTGGAGACACTTTACACATACTTTTGTTGTTTTCCAGTAGTTCCAAGCAGTATGTGCTGAATGTTATTAATATGAATTATTATTATGTTCTATCTAACTAGCTTGATTATGGTATCATAATAATAATTCAAAGCCTGCCTGTAAGACCCTCAGTCCCCTATACCAGTCTTCCTCCGGGGCCGTGAACCCCAGGTCTTCCTCCCATCTCCTCATGTAGCTTGGTTTATTGGGGAACAAGGCCGCAGTCAAATGTCTATGCACCCCGACAAAGTTTTTTGTTTAGTGGTGGAAAAAAGGAACTTTTGAAAATGGGAGACCTCAGGGGGAGGGCGGGCCCCCCACGTCCCCCCAAGAGAGCTAAAGAAATGTGAGATCTGCACATATTGGTAAAAACACCTCTCTATACCCGGAAATCTCGCACAAAGGCTCGAAAAGGGGCTGAGACAACCCGACTCAAGGAGGTCCGCACAGTTGCGGATCCCCGCCCGCATCCAAGGACCAATGTTCAGGAAGGGGATATGAAAGGCAAAGCCCTAATGTCTATATCCTTAGGGAATAATGAGATCTGCTTCCCCACCTCTTCCCTCCAGGTTCGCAAGAGTGAGACCATCATGGGGAGCTGCAGGGACACTCTTGCAGGGGCCAAGCACTCCGCCTCCAAAAGATGGCGCAGAGAACCAGTCCCAAGGAGAGCAGACTCGAGACCCACCCAGCCCCCAGTGCTCCTCGCCATCCACCAAAGCTTGGCCTCTTGAAGCAGTGTAGCTCTGTAGTACGCCGACAAATTAGGAACTTCCATTCCCCCTTGACTGTAAGGCAGATACATGATATTCCCCGATACTCTGGCTCTTCGGCCTGCCCAGATGTATGCTTGCACGGCTCGTTGCAAGCGCGTTAGTAGGTTGGAGGGAATAGACAGAGGCAGATTGCGAAAGAGATATAGAACTTTCGGGAGGAGGAACATTTTAAAAGCATGAATGCGCGCCACCCACGACAGGGCTGGCAGGGGGTGAGTGTTTGTTTCTCTGCGCAGGGAGGCCAGGAGAGCATCCACATTAACTGGCATTATCCGGTGAGTGTTTGTTAGGGTGATCCCGAGGTACGGAACACCCTCCTCCCTCCAAACGAAGGGAAACTTCTGACGCAGTCTGGCAGCAATCGGGCCCGGGAGACCGATGGGGAAAATCAACGATTTAGTCGCGTTCAATTTATAATATGATAATTTGGTGAACAGGGCCAGGGCGTCCATCACCGCTGATAGGGAGGTCTCTAAGTCAGTGCAAGCTATAATAATATCATCGGCGTAGAGCCCAATTTTATGGGATATCTCACCGACGAAAACCCAGTTATAGCCGGGTTTGATCTAATAGATTCCGCCAGCGGTTCGATTAACAAGGAAGAGATAATAGGAGACAGGAGACAACCCTGGCGGATACCGTTGGTCAGAGAAAAGGCCGAGGAGAGAAATCCGGAGGAGAGCACTCTGGCGTTCGGGTTGGAGTACAAGGCCAAAATGGCCGAGAGAACAGGGCCCCGAAACCCAAATTTCTCTAGGACAGAGGCCAGGTAACCCCAGTGCACCCTATCAAACGCCTTTTCAGCGTCAAGTGACAGGAGGGCACTGGGGATCCCATCCCTTTCAGCCACACTAATCAAATCAATAAAGCGCCTTGTGCCGTCCTTCGTCTGCCTCCCGCTCACAAAGCCCACCTGATCCACATGCAGCAGCGACGGGGTGACTCTCTGGAGTTGGCATGCCAGGAGTTTTGAGAACACCTTCAAGTCGCAGTTGAGCAGTGAAATCGGACGGTAGCTACCAGGGTCGTCCGGGGGTTTCCCCTGCTTTGGAATAGTGACAATAGTCGCCGCGAGGGCACAGGGGGAGATGGTACCCACTCCCTGCCAGAATTTGCACGCCCTCGTGAGGAAGGGAGCCAACAAGTGGACGAATGTACTGTAATAATCATTGGGGAGACCGTCCGGGCCCGGGGCGGAGTGGCGTTTAGTGGAAGAGATAACCCGTAAATTTCAGCATCCGTTATAGGGGAGTTCAGGTCGTCCAGTTGCTCCGGAGACAAGAGGGGAAGCCGCAAGTCGTCCAGGAACCTCTGGAAGTCCTCCGGGGTCGGGGCCGGTGCCGAAGGGTCATCTTTAATGTTATAGAGTTGAGAGTAGTAGTGTGCGAAAGCATCTGCGATCTCGATGGGGTTAGAGCGAAGCACACCGGAGTGGTCTTTCAAGGCCGAGATAGAGGATATAAGCTCCCTTTTCTTAATACGCTTGGCCAGAAGAGCCCCGGCCCGATCTCCTGCGGAGTAGAAGGACAGCTTGGACCTGCGGAGGCATTTCTCATGCTGCGACAGCAGAAATGCCCGCAACTGTGTCCTAACAGCATACAACTGCTGACTCACTCCGGGAGAGGGGGTCGTTTTGTGGATCTCCTCCAGGTCTTGGAGGCGGGCCAAGAGTTTCTCTCTGGCCTTTCTCTTTCCCTTTTGAGACGGGAGGCCTGTTGGATAAACAGTCCTCTAACATACGCCTTATGGGCCAGCCACATCGTCTCGTCAGAGACCTCCCCGTTATCATTATGGAGAAAATAGTCAGAGAGCGCACGTTCTATATCTGTAACTATCTGCTGACGTGATAAGAGGTCTGGGTTGAGCCTCCAGGAGTAGGGTGCCTGAGGTCTGCCCGCCAGGGAGAGGGACAGGGAGGTAGGAGCGTGGTCGGACCACGTAATGAGTCCCACGTCCGCTTTGGTACAGACAGGCAGGGTCCCACTATCCACCAAGAAAAAAATCGATGCGCGAGTAGGACCTATGCCTGTTAGAGTAGAACGTATAGTCCCGCTCCCCGCCGTGCAGGTACCTCCAGATGTCATGCAGGTGTAGAGACCTGCATAGGCAACCCAATTCCCCCTGGCAACAGCCCGACTCGCCGAGGAATCTGAGTGGCGGGACATTACAGCATTAAAATCCCCAGCCATTACCAGCATACCCCTAGAATGTTTCTCTACCAGTTTCATAAGAGAGTGGAAAAACTTGATCTGAAAAGCATTTGGCGCGTATAGGGTCACTAGAGTAAACAGCATGTCATACATTTTACATACGAGGATTAGAAACCTTCCAGCAGGATCTGCCACAGACTCCAGAAGCTGAAAAGGAATGGATGATCTAATAAAGATCCCCACCCCCGCCTTCTTCCCATCGCTGTTAGCAAAGTAGGATTTGCCGTAGAGGCGGTGGTGGACTCTAAAGTTATCTGCCTGTAGCAGGTGAGTTTCTTGAACACATATAACGTCCGCTCCGCTCCTGCGGGCTTCAGACCAGAAGAGAGAACGTTTCACAGGAGAGTTCAGACCGTTCACGTTCATTGAAAATAGTTTAAGGCTCATGGTGGATTGTAGGGGGAGTCCAGATAATCTCGAATCTCACCAGGAAAAAGTCCAGGACAGGAAGAGGGAGACCCAAGGGGTCGAGACAGGGGGTAATAACAACAAAACATCCATGTAAACTGTAGGGGCAGACCGGAGTCTGCTGTGGGGGAGGCAGAGGCCCCACGGATGAGCACCCGGGGGCCCCCATCTCGCCAGGGCAACCAACAGGATAACATTACTCACGAAACCCAACAGGGCGGGGTGCGACATCTCAGTCACGTATACGACTCAAGTGTCACATCATGTGTCAGCGAGCAGTATCCCACTCCGGATCCATCTTTTGCTCAGCCGGGGAAGCAGGTTTCCTCTTGGCCTGGGAATCAGTGGAACCAGCAAGACCCCAGGCTTTCAGAGCTTTATCCAGCAGCTTGGGGGAAGTGAAGATATGGCGATCCCCCTTGTACGCAAATCGGACTCGCACTGGAGTGCCCCAGCTGTACGGGATCCCAGCAGCCCGCAGGGTCCTGCACATAGGACCGAATTCCTTCCGTTTCGCCAGAGTGCCCACAGAGAGGTCAGGGTAGGCTGAGACGTTGGTTAAGGTGCTGGGCAGCTCCGGATTACCTCGCAGGGCAAACATGAGATCTTCTCTGAGTCTGACCGAGGGCAGGCACGCCAGGACATCTCTCGGCAGCGCAGGGTTCACATGGGATGGTTTGGGGATCCTGTGTATGCGATCCGGTTTCACCAGAGCAGGAGCAGTGCCAGGGAGGACAGGCAGAATGAGCCTGGAGAGGAGATCAGGCAATGCAGAATCAGCACATCCTCAGGAATCCCCCTCAGCTTAACGTTAGCCCTCCTGCTCCTGTCCTCCATCTCCCAGAGTTTAGCTTGCTGAGCCTCAAACTTCCTCTCCATAGAATCGAAGCTGTCAGCCAGGAAATTGTGGACTGAGGCAAACTGAGCCATCTTCTTCTCCAGATGGCCAGTACGCTCCCCGAGGTCTGCTACCTCCTTCTTAATATCTCCTAGTATATTTTGGAGATCTTCATGCATTGTCACACTAAATGAGGATAGAAGTCTCTGCATAGTTCGCTCTGTAAGTGGTGCATCTATGCCTGCTGCATCTATGTCCTGCTCTGGTGCCATCTTAGCCTGAGAGGGAAGGGGCCCCTGTGGAAATAGTCCGTGACCCTGGGGGTACCTGGCTGTGATTTCGAGCTCTGAGGCATCTGGGGTTCCAGGGGTGTTGCACCGTTCTCCGGGATCGATTGCAGGCCAGGTGAGAAGTGCTGGGAGCTGCTGTGAGTCTGTGACCAGGGAGCCCTGAAGTTATGCAGCTGCTTCCATGAAGGTCGAAGCCACGCCCCATGCAATCTATTAATGACCTAACACTGACATTCTCTATTATCTGAACCTCCCACTCCCACCTCCAAGATATCTTGCAAGCTACACCAATTCTCTGGGATGCACTAGCAAGACAATTCAAGCAATTCACAATAACCTCAGTACACCTTAAGCATGCCCTAAAAACATATTCCTTTAGACAAGCCTATTACCTCACCTCACTCATCTAACTTTTCCCGTTTTGCCATTACAATAATTTCTTCAAAATATGTCAGTTTTTATCATCTGTTACACACCCTCCATGTACTTAATAGCACTTTGTATTTGTACTTGTACACATACTGGTTGGTGATTGTTTAAGGCAGCGTTATTTGAATACCTTATTTATTATATTCATGACTCGTCTAGAAAAAAACAAGCACTTTTTACCACTTACCTTTTGTGCCTCCCCTATTTTCTCATAGATTGTAAGCTTGCAAACAGGGCCCTCACTTTGTCACGCATTGACTGCATATGCAGTTCTGGAGTGTTGCTGCTGTGATACTTAATTGAGTTTTTTCTTTCCTTAGTCTGCTCTTCGGCTCTGCAGATGGAGGTAAAGGTGAAGTGGTGTGTCTGAGCTTTCTGCTCTCCAGCCCCTCTGCCTTAAGTAGTTCTGCTTCCCTCCACCAGATGTCACAGATTCAGTTCATTCTAATCTAGGACCTGTGCTGTGCAGAAGTGATGTTGGAGAAGCTGCTATCCACTTCATTTGGAGTGGTGTCCTTTTCCTGGTCCATGGGTGGAGGTAAGGGATCTTAGATGAGGGCAAGTAGAAAATTTGAAGGATAGGGTGGTGGCCTGAACCTCCTTACATTTAGAGGTACCTTTGAGAACAGGGTTAGTAAGGGACCACAAGTCCAGGGCCATTTTAGCCTCCCAGTGTCCCTTGCCCGTAATTCCTTCCTGCTCCATTCCCCTCATCTGCTACACGTATGACACATTTCTATTGGTATCTGTTGAATTGTGTGACTCCATAATGTCTGATATTGTCTGTACATCTCCCTTTTGAATAGTAAACTGCTGCAGACTAAATTGGTGGTATATAAATAAAAATTATTATTATTATACAGGGGTTTGGTTTTACAACTGGGTTAACTGGATTGCTTCCACAAAAGGGTTTCAGCCCTGATGATCGAGCCAGAGGCAGAAGAAAGGTCCGTTAGCTAGATCAGAATGAATAGGTCAGTGCATGTTGTAAATCGTAAGGAAGGACAGCAGTCAAAACATGAGCCATAATGGACATTAGGACTGTCTACAAGCATGTTAACCTAAAGTCCACTGAAGCTAGTGAAATTATAATTGTCAGCGGATATCAGGACTTTAGGTGCCTAAACAGCTTGCATACTCACTTAGGTCACACAGAAAGGAGCAAACACAGACAAAAGTTAACTCCCAATCTCAGAGCCCGGGTGGAACTGTAAGTCCTAGAGAAAACAGAACATATGTTGTCACCTGCAACAAGAGCGCATGGCCACCCAACAACAGAAGTAGAGACAGGAAGGACATGCAACAATACAGATAATACACCACCCTCATAAAGTTTTGGTGTTGAATTTATTATTCACCTGAGAACAGACTCACACTGGGCAGTTTCTTTCAGTTTATCATATACTATGCCTTTTTTTTTATCCAAAACAGAGCATATACATTTTATATTTCTTTTATACGTTGTCTCCATTTCCTCTCATTGAGTCATAGCTTTAACTAAAAGAAAAATGCTATAAAAGAGCATAAATCCAATCCTTGTAAATCACATCCTAAACAGTAATTTATCTATGGTAACACTTGTTTTTCAAGTAAAGGTATAGAAACATGAAGACAAGTCATTTTCTAATAAAAATTTGTAAACTTTGAGCATCTAGTAATATATTTTGCTATCAAATGCATTTAGAACAATAGTTACAATATTTTTCACCTTATGCTGCCCTTGTTCTCAGCCATAGGCTAATTTATGACATATAAGGACAGTGTCCTTGAAAACTATGCTGAAGCCAAGGATGAATAAACAGCAAAGATGCTTATACTTCACTATCAGTATGAACTAAATTTGCTTTGTCTTGAATTCATTGAAAAGGTCCCTTTTTATGTTACAAGAAGCTAATTCTTTTTAACACTGAAAAGCAGTCTGTAATGTTGTATTATGTTAGCAAGGTCAAAGGAGCTAATTCTCAAATAGAGATAAGTCAAAATGTAGCATTTTCATATTGAGATAACATATACCCTAGGGTAGTTTTATTTGTTTTGGTACACTATTTTCCTGATAGGAGGGTAGGGCATTGTCAAAAACAAAGTACTATGTTTTAGCAGAAAATAAGGTTTAGTACCATGTTAGCCAGTTGAAAAAAAGATTGATTGCTCTCAGTGGGAGAAACAAAATAATAATCTGGTAGTTGTGATACCTTTTAATGGCTAATAAAAATAAAATAATTGATGTTATAATGCAAGCTTTCGAGACATCTTAGGTCTCTTCACCAGGCATGGTATGACATAGCATTTGAAGAAACAGAACTATATACCCAACTAGAACAGATACAAGTTAAAATAAATGGACATTTGAAAAAAACAAACAAATAGAAACTTGAGAGGATTATAAATTAGGCTTAGTGGCGGGAATGTTTTATGGCCCTAATTTATATGTGAACCTAGTGCCTCCACAGTCTCTGGGAAACATTCCTCAGATGTTGTAAAAAATGTTCTTTGTACCATGTTAGCCAGTAGATAGAAAAATCTCAGATTTTAATATTTGACTTTAGATGTGGTAATGAGTCATAAATCGAAGGTTTGAATGAGTTTGTATTCATAGACCTGTCCATGTTTTTGAGATTTGAAATTGTCTTTTAATATGGCAACTTTCATATTTCAATGTTATGTCCTGGATTACAGAAATGTTTGGCTACTGGTCAATGGATTTTTTTGTCTGTAATTGTGTGACAACCTCATCCTTACTTTTAGCCGCTGTCCTGTCTGCCCAACATAAAAAGCCCCCACAGGACATATAGTGCACATAATTAAATGTGCAACATTGGAAGAGGAGAATGTGAATGTCCCAGGAATCTTCTAATCCTGTTGTGAGTTGGGGATCTGAATCCTGTCTCTGGTCTCTATGTGAGCACAAGTCTTGCAGCTCTGCACATTGCATGGACAGGTTCCTCTTGGTGTATCTGAGGTCATCAAACACCGTATAATGAAGTTTCTTAAATTGGGAGGCTGCCTGTAGTACAGCAAGGGAGGGTGTTTGAATATTATTTTTAGTCGGTCATTTTTGTGTAGGATGCACGAAGGTTTTCTTCTTTTTCTCTGTATTGGAGTGCTTGATGTCTAGGGATCCTTGTGGCTTTAATGATCTGATCCTCAATGGAGGTGGGGTGGTATCCTTGGTTTGAAAATGTCTTTTTTGAATGGTTTAAGTGTAGTCCCTGTCCATTGGGTTGGAGCAAATATAGTTATATCTGAGAGCCTGGCTGTAGACAATGGATGTTTTAGCAGTCATGTAGTTATATAAGAACAGTGTCTGTTTAACAATGTTGGCTTATCAATATCATTGGCTACAATGGGCATTGTTGAAGTGCAGTGCTCCACAAGGTCCTTGGGTGAACTACTGCTTAAGGATTAGTGAACAGAATTTGTGATTTGACTTCCTACTTAATCGCTCTTGTTCCAGCGTCTCCATATAAATGTATCATTTTTGGAAATGTGGAAAAGTTTCCTATCACAGAGCATTAATGAAAGGAATATCACCAGAATTTTTCAACTTAATTAGTATAATGTACAGACAAATTTAAATAATGTATCAGTTACTGGGTTGATTGTAGTTTTGATAAAATCACAGCTTAATTCGCACAGGAAATTATACTAGAAGACTAGTAAACCTAATACCATGTAGACCTCCATATACATGATCTCTGTATTACCCCTTCCACACTTTCTGATTGGCAGCTTTCTGCTTATGCACATTGTACACAGCTTAGTAAGTGATATATCATTGGAATCAGGGTCTCTAAATCATGCTGCTGAGGGTGTAGCAAAAACATAGTGACAGGTTCCCTTTTACCCCTTCATGACAGTTGACGATTATTTTCGTCATTGGTCGTATCCCTGCCTTTTATGTGAGTTTATATGCTGAGCCAGGCCGGCTCCAGGTTTTTGTGGGCCCCGGGCGAATCAATCTTAGTGGGCCCCTTTAACACATATTATGATTCATGAATATAATATAGAAGCTGCAGGCTGTGTATATGTAATATAGAGGCTCCTGGGTAGGCTGTACATATAATACAGAAGCTGTTCAGGGTTGTATATATAATATGGAGACTACTGGGCTGTATATATAATATAGAGGCTGTGGCATGTATATATTATTTGGAGGCTGTGCTGGGCTGTATATATAATAATATGGAAGCTGTGCTGGACTATATATATTATTTGGAGGCTGTGTCGGGCTGTATATATTATTTCGAAGCTGTGGGAGCTTAGCAGCAGCCTCCAAATAATATATCCAGCCCAACACAGCCTCCAAATAATATATATAGTCCAGCACAGCTTCCATATTATATATTCAGCACAACAGCAGTCTCCATATACCTCAGCAGCACAGTTTCCGTATACCCCAGCACAGCAACTGTATACCGCCAGCACAGCCTCTGTATACCCCAGCACAGCCTCTGTATATCCCAGCACAGCCTCTATATACAGTCAGCACAGCCTCTATATACAGTCAGCACAGCCTCTATATACAGTCAGCACAGCCTCTATATACAGTCAGCACAGCCTCTATATACTGTCAGCACAGCTTCTATATACAGTCAGCAGAGCCTCTATATACAGTCAGCACAGCCTCTATATACAGTCAGCACAGCCTCTATATACAGTCAGCACAGCCTCCATGGTACATATAATCCCCCATCCTGCTGCTGCTCTCAGTTAAAAAAAAACCAAACTGATCATACTCACCTTCCATCCGCTCCCTGGGGCCGTGTCCTCCTCAGATGCTTCCCCACCAGATCCTTAAAGCAGCAGCTCCCGGGACTGTGGAGCTTCCTCCTTCCTGCAGCATGTGATGAGGTGGCAGGGTGATGACTCATTACTCTGCTACAGTAGGCAAAGGAGGAAGCTCCACTGCTCTGGGAGCATGCACATGTGCACTGGGAGCTCAGAGAAGCACTCAGCACCTTGCTGAATCTGCCTGATGTGCCCCTTGTTCACAGGGCTATCTGTCCCTAATGGGCCCCTGGCTATCAGGGCTGCCTGTCCCTGATGGCCAGTGGGCCCCCCAGCTGTTCAGGGCCCCGGCACTTGCCCGGGTATGCCGGGTGCTGGCGCCGGCCCTGTGCTGAGCCCTGATCTTTCCCTGCACATGTCAGTGATCTGATCAGCTGACATGTGCCTCTAACAGTGGTGGGCAGAGGGATATCCATCCACCACTGTTAAATAGTTACATTGCGCTATCAAACTCTGACAGCGCAAATTTTCATGCACCGGTGGGAAGTCCCTACTCCAATCAGCTACCCCATGACTTAGTCATGTGGACGTGGGTTGTCATAACAGATAGGGGTCAACTGATGACCCCGGTCTCTGTCATGACAAACTTCCCATGAACACTAGCTGAGCACTAACATTCACAGGAGAAAATGCCATTGGTGATCCATGGCTCTGTACAGCACAAGCGATCAGATAATGGCAGCTTCAAGTCCCTAGGGGGACTAGTAAAAACAATTAAAAGTTAAGAAAATGTTTTCAAAAATATGAAAAAAATAAACACAAAAGTTCAACTCACCCCCTTTTCCCCATTGAACATAAAAAATAGACATATTTGGTATTGTTCCGTTTAGAAATGCCCCAGCTATTAAAATAAAAAATAAATTATTCTAATCATTAAACTGTATAGCAGAAAAAAAAGTTCAAAACACCAGAATTATGTTATTATCTTATTGCATTTTGTTGCAATCAAAACATCGAATATACACCAAAATGGTGTCCTTAAAAACTTCAGCTTGGGATGCAAAAATAAACCCTCACACAGCCCTAGACCCTAAAAATCACAAAAAGTTACAGGTCTAAGAATATGCACAATTTTGAGGTTAGGAACAAATGTTTGAATTTTCTCTCACCACTTAAATAATACACTGTGTGCAGAATTATTAGGTAAATGAGTATTTTGATCACATGATACTTTTTATACATGTTGTGCTACCCCAAACTGTATAGGCTTGAGAGCCAACTACCAATTAAGTAAGGGTGTGGTCTAATGACATCAACACCCTATATAAGGTGTGTTTATTTATTAGGCAAATGCCTTTCCTTAGGCAACATAGGTCAGAAGAGAGATTTGACGGGCTCTGATAAGTCCAAAATTGTGAGATATCTTGCAGAGGGATCCAGCAGTCTTGAAATTGCCAAACATTTGAAGCGTGATCACCGAACAATCAAGCGTTTCATGGCAAAAAAGGCGCAAAATAATTGCCCATTGAATTGAGGAAAATGAAGCATGAAGCTGCCAAGATGCCATTTGCCAACCAGTTTTGCCATATTTCAGAGCTGCAACATTACTGGAGTATCAAAAAGCACAAGGTGTGCCATACTCAGGGACATGGCCAAGGTAAGGAAGGCTGAAAAACGACCACCTTTGAACAAGAAACATAAGATAAAGAAAAAAAGTCAAGACTGGGCCAAGAAATATCTTAAGACTGATTTTTCAAAGGTTTTATGGACTGATGAAATGAGAGTGACTCTTGATGGGCCAGATGGATAGGTCAGAGGCTGGATCAGTAAAGGGCAGAGAGCTCCACTCCGACTCAGACGCCAGCAAGTTGGAGGTGGGGTACTGGTATGGGCTGGTATCATCAAAGATGAATTTGTGAGACCTTTTCGGGTTGAGGATGGAGTGAAGCTCAACTCCCGAACCTACTGCCAGTTTCTGGAAGACAATTTCTTCATGCAGTGGTACAGGAAAAAGTTGGCATCGTTCAAGAAAAACATGATTTTCATGCATGACAATGCTCCATCACATGCATCCAACTACTCCACAGCATGGTTGGCCAGTAAAGGTCTAAAAGAAGAAAAAATAATGACATGGCCCCCTTGTTCACCTGATCTAAACTCCATAGAGAACCTGTGGTCCCTCCTAAAATATGAGATCTACAGGGAGGGAAAATAGTACACCTCTCGGAACGGTGTCTGGGAAGCTGTGGTGGCTACTGCACGCACTGTTGATCGTAAACAGATCAAGCAACTGACAGAATCCATGGATGAAAGGCTGTTGAGTGTCATCATAAAGAAAGATGGCTATATTGGTCGCAAATTTTTGGAGTTTTGTTTTTGCATGTCAAAAATGTTTTTTTTGTAAATTTTGTGCAGTTATATTAGTTTACCTGGTGAAAATAAACAAGTGAGATGGGAATATACAGTCCCTGACAGATGTTATGTTGCTTATCCATGTTATGTAAATAAAAGCTGTGGTGCAGCGGTTGACTGCCCCACAGGTGTTGGGATTTGCGGTTCCAGGGCTCTGATACAACATTAGATGTGGTGGGGCTGCAGGTTGGAAGCCAGGGGAGTGGCTGTCTAACCTGGATCCTCCTGTGGGTGTGATGGAACACAGATAAGCAGACTTCCTCTTAGTCACATGGGCTGTGAGGTCAGGAAAGGTCCTTGACCACAGGAGAGAAAGGAGCTGAGGAAGCCACAGGGAGCCTGGATAACCATGGAAGTTTGCACCCGGTCTGAGCCCAGACCAGACCAGAGTCAGTGAACCTAAAGAGAAGGCATCCCCCCCAGCTAAGACCGTAGCCAGCGATCCCGTTGATGGACTAAAGGTCAGTGGTTGCTGTTATGGACTAACCAGGTGTTGTCCCGGTCGGTGGGGACAGCCTGACATAGTGTACCTTTCCTCTCCATGAATGCCCTGTATACCGTATGCGGTTTATGAGGATTGAGAATAAACTGATGGACTTTGTTTTACCTTAAGACCCGGTTGTTTGCCCAATTTCTGCGGCCAAGCAGTTCTCGAGGAGGTTTCATGGGCCTAATGAGCGGCCAAGCAGTCCCCTAGGCTTGTGTGGATGCCACAAAGCTTATAACCTGACGTTAAATTCATCCATTGGTTGGATAAATTACTCTATTGAAAGCTGAAACCCTCCGAATTGTGGTTTAGGTTAAGAAAATAAATTGGCATCAATGCTGACATTTTGATCATTTAATGAACACAGAATGGTCAGATTTTGGCAAGACAAAAGTTTTGTCGCCAGGTCACATAAAGCACCCAATTCTAGTTTACATCCTCACCTGTGCTCAGTAAATGACCAGTTAATTAGTGGGTGTGTATAAAAAGAAACCCAGCACCCCAGACCTTCACTTGAACTGCAACTTGAGCTCTGACAACATGTCAAAAATCCACCCTGCGACCAAAGCCTTGATTATCAAGAGGCTGAAGATCAGATCCACTGCAGAGGTGGCTGGCACCTTTAATGTGTCTCAGCGTCAAGTACAAAGAATTAAAAAAAGATTTGAAGGGACTGGAGATGTGTTTGACAAGCCTAGGTCCGGCAGACCCCGCAAGACAACTGCTCAGGAGGAATGTTTGTTGGTTAGAAAACCCAAAGCAAGCCCCTCTTCCACTTCAGCAGAGCTCCAACAGGCCTGGTCACCAGAACAGTTTGTAGGATTCTGGCTCAAAATGGCCTCCATGGTCGAATCAGTGCCCAGAAGCCAGCACTAAACAAAAGGCAAATAAAAAACTGTGTGGCATTTGCAAAGACCCACAGCCTGCTAAACAGATGGACACTGGAAAAGTGGCAGAAGGTGGATTTCTCTGATGAATCTTCAGTAGAAATACACCACAGCCGCCACAAATACTGCAGGAGACCTCCTGGAGCCCGTATGGATCCAAAATACACCCAGAAAACATTTAAATTTGATGATGGAACATTTGCAAGGTGGAAGGCAATATCAATAGCCTAAAATATCATTAGCTACCTCTTACATTCCAAATCATAAAAGGTGTCAAATTCTGCAGCAGAATGGTGCTCCAACTTATACATCCATCTCTACAACAAAGTTCCTCCAGGCAAAAAAGATCAAGGTGCTCAAGGACTGGCCAGCCCAATCACCAGATATGAACATCATTGAGTATGTTTGGGGTAGGATGAAAGAGGAAGCTTGGAAGACAAAACCAAAGAATCTAGATGAACTCTGGGAGGCATGTGAGACTGCATTCTTTGCTATTCATGATGACTTCATTAATAAATTGTATGAATCATTGTTGAACTGCATGGATGCAGTCCTTCAAGCTCATGGAAGTCACACAAAATATTAAATATGACTCTAATAGCACCACAACTTCATTCACCAATGTTATCAAATATAATTCCATACAATCTGTAATTGGATCACAAGGAACATATAATTACTTAGTCCTACAGACTCTAATAACAAATTTTAAAAAACGGAGAGAAGGAGTGCGTTTTTAGAACACTCTTTGTATTTATAATGAGCTCGCAGTGCCAAATATCACAGAAAGGTGGCACACATGGGGCAAAGTACAAAAACACCAATATTGCACAATTTACATTATCTATTGCAGCTTCAGACAATAATATACATATAAGACATGCAGTATACAGAGGATATATAAGTCACCAGGACATCACATCACAAAAATTAGCAAAATGTTAGCTTCATCAAGGGGTATAGAGTATATCCTAAGCTGCTCGCCATCTCCTTATATATCATGCAGTGATTAAACAACCACCGGTATGTGTGTTATCATTAGCGCTATTTCACTTCAGGTCTCCCCGTCACTACCGGAAGTGACGCGGTGTCTGCATGATGGTCGTATTGTGATTGCCCGGGAGCAGGGGCGCGTCACCATGACTCCTGGGCATGCGCAGTCGTGCTAGAAGATGCCACGCCCCCCGGAGGCAGGGAGTGGAAAACGACACAGCGCAAAAACACATATATATAGAGAAATGATGAGACCTGGTAAATGAACTATGGCGCTACCTTAAATAGACAAAGACACCAATAGGACAAATCAACTCAAAGGTTTTGAATTGTACCTTGAAATAAGAGGATTTATGTTATTTTTATTTATTTTTTACAGTTATGAGTACCTTTGCACCCTCCTTCTCCTTTAAATTGGACTGGTTTAGCTGCAGTAGCAGCCTTTTCATCATTCTGGACCAGACGGATGCACGGAAATGAATGCCTTTGGATGCTATTACTGAGGACTTTCTCATCTTTATGGACCTATTGTATTATGTTGTTATACTTATATACTGCTATCATTGTATTATGATATATACACTGTCATTATGATAAGGAATAACAAAAAGGTGATGCTTTTATAAGCTTAACTAGTCCATGTGTTGCAGGGTTTAACAATCTCTTTAATGGGTCCATAATAATATTTTTCCTATTGGTGACTTTGTCTATTTAAGGTAGCGCCATAGTTCATTTACCAGGTCTCATTATTTCCCTCTATATATGTGTGTTTGCGCTGTTTCGCTTTCCACTCCCTGCCTCCGGGGGGCGTGGCATCTTCTAGCACGACTGCGCATGCCCAGGAGTCATGGTGACGCGCCCCTGCTCCCGGGCAATCACAATACGACCGTCGCGCAGACACCGTGTCACTTCCGGTAGTGACGGTGAGACCGGAAGTGACATAATGCTAATGATAACACACATGTTGGTGCTTGTTTAATCACTGCATGATATATAAGGAGATGGCAGGCAGCTTAGGAGATAGTCTATACCCCCCTGATGAAGCTAACATTGTGAAAGAGAAAAGTACGTTGGTGACTGGAGCGGGGGACCTTCCATTGTGGGGTAACTTGTGACTAGTACCAGCACTTGCACTTTAAATTTAATGGAGCAATGCCTAGTGATTTCTCTCTTGTAGAGCTATTTGGACATGTATGCTGCTAACATGACATAACATGCAATATATCTGAGGTCCAGTTTGGGCATCTATCCTTGGTGTTATGCACATGCATTATATGAAGTATTATACACCTGTAGAATTTTTAAACACACATACCGGTGGTTGTTTAATTACTGCATGATATATAAGGAGATGGCGAGCAGCTTAGGAGATACTCTATACCCCCATGATGAAGCTAACATTGCTAATTTTTGTGATGTAATGTCCTGGTGACTTATATATCCTCTGTGTACTGCATGTCTTTTATGTATATTATGTATATTATTCTCTGAAGCTGCAATAGATAATGTAAATTGTGCAATATTGGTGTTTTTGTACTTTGCCCCATGTGTGCCACCTTTCTGTGATATTTGGCACTGCGAGTTCATTATAAATACAAATACTGTTCTAAAAACGCACTTCTCTCCGTTTTACTTTGGTAAAATTCACCAATGTTATGCAACATATATTTGTATTTTAAGTTAATTATTTGTTTAAATATCACATTACTTTCTATGGGCGACAAAACTTCTGTCTTGCCAAAATCTGACCATTCTGAGTTCATTAAATGGTCAATATTTCAGCATTGATGCCAATTTATTTTCTTAACCTAAACCAAATCTGGGAAGGTTTCAGCTTTCAAAAGAGTAATTTATAAAACCAATGGATGAATTTAACGTCAGGTTATAAGCTTTTATTTACATAACATGGATAAGCAACATGCAGTTATTGACACCCCTGCAATTCTGTCAGATAATACTCAGTTTCTTCCTGAAAATGATTGCAATCACAAATTCTTTGGTATTATTGTCTTCATTTAATTTGTCTTCAATGAAAAAACACAAAAAGAATTGTCCTAAAGCCAAATTGGATATAAATCCACACCAAACATAAAAAAGGGGGTGGACAAAAGTAGTGGCACTGTTAGAAAAATCATGTGATGCTTCTCTAATTTGTGTAATTAACAGCACCTGTAACTCACCTGTGGCACCTAACAGGTGTTGGCAATAACTAAATCACACTTGCAGCCAGCTGACATGGCTTAAAGTTGACTCAACCTCTGTCCTGTGTCCTTGTGTGTACCACATTGAGCATGGAGAAAAGAAAGAATACCAAAGAACTGTCTGAGGACTTAAGAAACCAAATTGTGAGGAAGCATGAGCAATCTCAAGGCTACAAGTCCATCTCCAAAGACCTGAATGTTCCTGTGTCTACCGTGCACAGTGTCATCAAGAGGTTTAAAGCCCATGGCACTGTGGCTAACCTCCCTAGATGTGGACGGAAAAGAAAAATTGACGAGAGATTTCAATGCAAGATTGTGCGGATGGTAGATATAGAACCTCGACTAACATCCAAACAAGTTCAAGCTGCCCTGCAGTCCGAGGGTACAACAGTGTCAACCCGTACTGTCCGTCGGCGTCAGAATGAAAAGGGAATGTATGGTAGGATACCCAGGAAGACCCCACTTCTTACCCCGAGACATAAAAAAGCCAGGCTGGAGTTTGCCAAAACTTACCTGAGAAAGCCTACAACGTTTTGGAAAAATGTTCACTGGTCAGATGAGACAAAAGTGGAGCGTTTTGGGCAAAGACGTCAACAAAGAGTTTACAGGAGAAAAAAAGAGGAATTCAAAGAAAAGAACACGGTCCCTACAGTCAAACATCGCGAAGGTTCCCTGATGTTTTGGGTTTGCTTTGCTGCCTCTGGCACTGGACTGCTTGACCGTGTGCATGGCATTATGAAGTCTGAAGACTACTATCAAATTTTGCAGCATAATGTAGGGCCCAGTGTGAGAAAGCTGGGTCTGCCTCAGAGGTCAATGACCCAAAACACACTTCAAAAAGCACTAGAAAATGGTTTGAGAGAAAGCACTGGAGACTTCTAAGGTGGCCAGCAATGAGTCCAGACCTGAATCCCATAGAACACCTGTGGAGAGATCTAAAAATGGCAATTTGGAGAAGACACCCTTCAAATATCAGGGACCTGGAGCAGTTTGCCAAGGAAGAATGGTCTAATATTCCAGCAGAGCATTGTAAGAAACTCATTGATGATTACCGGAAGTGGTTGATTGCAGTTATTTTGGCTAAAGGTTGTGCAACCAAGTATTAGGCTGAGGGAGCCAATACTTTTGTCTGGCCCATTTTGGAGATTTTTGTGTGAAATGATCAATGTTTTGCTTTTTGCTTCATTCTCTTTTGTGTTTTTTCATTGAAAACAAATTAAATGAAGATAATAATACCAAAGAATTTGTGATTGCAATCATTTTCAGGAAGAAACTGAGTATTATCTGACAGAATTACAGGGGTGTCAATACTTTTGGCCACAACTGTAACTTCTTTCAGGGAGTGTATTTGTTTTTTTTTTTTTTTTTGAAAAATAATTTTTTATTGAGTTTTCAAATAAACATAACAAAAAGTTTTTGTCTTCCATAAACATTTGGTTACAAATATTGTAAATCCCAACCATAACCCTTCCCCCTTTCCCTAATCCCCTGTCCCTTAGGGTCTCATGCTATACACATTGTCCAGAGGAAAGAAAAGCAGAAAGGAAAAAAAGAAAAAGAGAGTTCTTAATGTCCATCAAAAGTCCATTCATGTATGTTCGTTTTTCTGTCCCTCTCTTCCCTCCGCTCTCCTCCCCCCCCCCTTTATATCATTTAATTTAATCCAGTTTCAGCTTTCCCAGACTCCCTCCCAATTCCTCCAGGCTATACCAGCTGGTTAATCTAAAAGGTAACACCACCTTCTTGATCTCTTCTGTTGATAACTGAGATACAATAAACCCTCTCCATCTGGAGAAAAATTTGGCCGTGTCTCTTTCCTTATTTTTTTCTGCCAGTAGTTTCTCCACTGACATGGCTTTTTTTATTTCTGTAGTCACTTCTGATGCCTGAAATGGGCCTGAATTCAACCAGTGTCTCAGTATTACTCTTAGCGTGACAGTTGCTATCATGTGGAATATTGGTATATCTCCCCCCTTCAGTCCCGTCGCGTCTCTGTCTTGAAATATCCATATTTGTGGTGTCAGGGGTATCAGCAGCCCCGAAGTCTCTGCCAAGATTCTCCTTACCCTCTCCCAAAATCTCTGTGTTGTGGCACATTTCCAAATCCCATGATACATATCCATTTTTTCCTGTTGACATTTGGGGCAGTGTTGTAGCCACCCCGTCTCGGCATTTCTAGATGAGAATCTGAATCCCAGAACCGCCCTATGCATAACCCTAAAGTATGTGTCTCTCCACCTCTCGTTAAGTATGAAACGCCTCATCTCTCTCCATCCCCTTCGTATCGTTAGTTCTATATCCTCTTTACCTAATTGGTCCCTCCATCCCTTGTACATGTCCCGAGGGCCCGGTGGGAGTGTGTATGCCCTCAAAGCTGAGTGTATGGAAGAGACGCCCACCGTCGAGGGGTCTAAAGACGCCAGCTCATCCCAGGTATTGGTTACATATTCCGCTCTAACATTTACTAATGGTTTCATTATTCGCTGTTTTATCTGGTAGTATTGGAAGACGTGGGAGGGTGGTAGATTATATTTGTTCAGGATTTCCTGCCCCGTCAGCCATCTAGTTTCCTCTCCATGCAGCAAATCTCGGGCTGTCTGTATCCCCTTTGTCCCTCATGTCTCAAATAGCCTATTGTCTCTCCGGAAAGTCTGGACATCCCCATAGTTCGAGATATTTTGAAACCTTCCATGGCAATTGTAATGATTTCCTCACCACTTTCCATGTATTAATTGTGTCTCTAAACACCATTGATTTTTTGACTACTTGGGGTAAGTGTCCCCCCGGGGTGTGTAATAGAGACACCAGACTCCATGGTCTGCACATCTCCGACTCCAGCGGGCAATCCGAGTATTTCCCCGAACCCCTCACCCAGATATGCCTTGAAATGCATGCAAGATTGTATCCTCTGATATTGGGGAAATTTAACCCCCCCCAGTCCCTGGGAGACATTAGGGTCCGAAGCCCAATTCTAGGTCTTTTGCCGCGCCAGATGAATGCGGAGAACATCTTATTCAGCCCAATCACATCCGTTTTTTTCAGCAGGAGTGGCAGGGTCTGCAAAGGGTATAACAGCCTGGGGAAACTCACCATTTTTACCAAGTGGCATCTTCCCAACAAGGACAGTGGGAGGCTCATCCATTTATTTAATTCTGTTTTTATTTTAGCTATCAGTGGGTCATAATTGAGTCTGTATACTTGTTTTTTTGTTCTGGCCAATTGTATGCCTAGGTATGTTATTGATGATTCCTTCACCGGGATTCCGTGCAGGGTCGCTCCACAACGTCTCCCCACGCCCGACTCAGTGTCCTCCCGTAAAAATAGAATGTTACATTTGTTTTTGTTTAATTTGAATCCTGAGAAGGCTCCAAATTTTTCTATATAGCTTAGAACCCCTGGTAGATCTTTTTGTGGATTGGCGAGGTATAAAACTACATCATCTGCAAATAAATTTATTTTATGTTCCTTCTTCCCCAGCCTGATCCCCTCGAATATATCCTCATTGTCTAGTGCTCTCGCTAATGGCTCTATGGCTAAATCGAAGAGTAACGGTGACCTTGACGGGTCCCTCTCCCCAATTTGAAATCGCGGGACAGGAATCCTGGCATGCTCACTCTTGGTCTGTGACTATCATATAAGGTACTCAAAAATGTTCTAAATGAGCCCCTGAGGCCTATCCTGTCCAGCACCATGTCCAACCAGGACCATCTGACGTTATCGAATGCCTTTTCGGCATCGAGCGTTACTATGGCTGGGTTGTCCCTCCCATTTGGTTTAACAGCATCTATAACTAATAAGGCCTTCTGGACGTTGCCCACCGCCGATCTCCCTTTTACGAAGCCCGCCTGGTTTGTATTAATTAAAGTGGGCAATATCAGAGCTAATCTATTGGCTAATATTTTGGAAATTAGTTTTAGGTCAAGGTTGATTAGGGAAATCGGTCTATAGTTGCTGGGGTCGTCCAGATCTTTTCCACCCTTCGGGATGAGAGTAATATGGGCCATGTTCATGTGAGTCGGAATCTTCTCTCCGGTCATCAATTTGTTAAACAGGGCTTTTAGATGTGGGGACACTTTATCTTTTAAGGCTTTGAAAAACCCTCCACTAAACCCATCCGGGCCTGGGGCCTTACTCGGATTGAGATCCGATATGGCTCTCTCCACCTCCTCGAGACTGATCTCCGCATTCAGGGCTAGCAGATCCTCCTCTAAGATCCCTGGTAGTTCTATATCACCCAACCAACTCTCTCCCCTATTAACCAATGTCTCCGAGGGACCATACAATTTTGCAAAGTATTCACCCAAAACCTCTACCATCTCAACCGGATCAGAGACGCGCAAACCAGAGCTATTTTTTATTGTGGTTATTGGTGTTTTGGGTCTTCTACCCCTTGCCAGGTTTGCTAAAATCTTGCCGGCTTTGTCCCCATACCTGTAGAGTTTTGCCTCCCAATCTGCCCTCCCCAAACCCTCCTTAACCCTTGCCCATTCTTCAAAGGTATGTTTGTGTGTTTGCCAAGACGTCTTATGTTCTAGAGTTGGATAATTTTTGAAGATCACATAGGCTGTTCTGGCTTTTTCACTGTAAGTTCGGAACATATGATCTGCTCTCTTTTTCTGGGTTAAAGTGTGTGCCATAATCTTGCCCCTCAGAACCACTTTGGCAGTTTCCCAAAACAGTGTGGGGTTGTCTACATGTGATGCGTTGTTTTGTGCATATTCTGACCACCATTCTCCCAACAACAGAGCAAAATCTGGATCATTACTCAAATAGAAAGGGAACCTCCACAGGTAGTCCTTCCCCCTGGGATACGTGTCCGTCAGTTCTAACATCATTGGGCTGTGGTCGGATATTACCATTGGTAGAATATCCATCCCCCTCACTCTCGGCATTATGCCTTCTCCCAGCAAAAACAAATCTATCCTTGACCACGTCCCGTGGGGGTGAAAGAAATGTGTGTACTCCCTTCCCTCGGGGTTCCTTAGTCTCCATATATCGTGTAAGGTTGATGCCTCTCCCAGGTGTTGTAATGCGGTATCTGATGAGGATGCCATCCTTCTATGCGTGCCCTCTTGCGACCTATCCTCCCCTGGGGACATAGTCGCATTAAAGTTTCCCCCGACTATCATCTTTCTTTTGTCTAGTTGGAGCAAGTGGCTCTGGAGGTCAGAGAAGAACATGGCCTGGTCCACGTTGGGAGCATATATGCTGAAGATTTGTAAAACTTCTCCTTGACATTCCAGAGTCAGCCCCACCCTTCTTCATCATGCTCCCACTCCCGAACCCTACACGATATGTTCTTACCAATGAGTATTAGTACCCCTGCCTTTTTCCCTTTTGCCCCCGACCCGTAAACCTCTCCCACCCAAGATTTGTTCATACGGAATAATTCATCCTGTCCCAAATGTGTCTCTTGTAGTAAAGCTATGTCTCCCTTCAACTTTCTCACATGTCTCAGAACCATTGACCTCTTCCCTGGGGACCTCAGCCCCTTTAAGTTCCACGTCACTATGTTGACCATTTTTGGGCTATGTTAGTTTTAAAGCATCTCTGGTGTACAAGCCTTTTTCCCGGAGTCTCATGAATATATGAACAAACTTTATGACAATATCTAATGGTGTTGTCACATTTTTTGTAGCAGAAACCCTTCCCAACTTCAAAAACATATAGAAGCTCCCTCCCCCCCCCATTATATAACTTTAACCATCCTTTCTTACACCAGTTCATCACTTTCATTTTTCCAATGTAGCACATCAAGAGAGTATGGACTCGCTCCGACCCTTCGGCCTGACCTTTCGGTTGTAGATGATTGCAACGACCATCAATGAAGACCCGCACGGCGCCGGGAAGCATTTTCTCCCATTTGGGACAATGTTGTCGAGCTTCATCCGTATTCCTTCTTTCTCTTTCCTTTTTCTCTCCCTTACAGTGGCTAAGCCACCTGTGAATAACTAGAGAGAGAAGAAGGAGAAAAAAAAAAAAAGGGGGTGGGGGGGAGAGATAATGCATACACCCCCCTTGTATGTCGCCAGAGTCTCGAACGTGGGTTGTCTCTTGTCTTACATGTGTCCCCAAGGGGAGGTATCCATGGCTGGTATCTTCTCCAGTCTTTGGCAAATCTCTCCAAATTAAGTTCCTTCAATTTGAGTCTCTGTGACTTGGTTTTTCAGCAGGTCTCGGCTGTGAACCCCCGGGGCATTCCTCGATATCTCCTCCCGTATTGCCTTCGGCCGTTTGGGGTCTGCGTTCTGGAACGTTGCCATCGTTCTTTCTTGCAGGAGATTTTCTAGAGCTTGATGTAAAGTGTCTCAATGCTTCACTGGCATCCTTGAAGAACATTGGTGGTCCCTGTGTCGATGCCACCTTCAGGGTGGCCGGGTATAGCAGCTGAAATGTTATATTCCTTTTATATAGCAGGCTGCAGATTTCGTTGAATTTCTGTGTCTGTCTGGATACTATGATTGAGTAATCATTAAATAGGACTACCTTGGATTCCCTAAGGAATAACGGTTGTTTGCGCCGTTTGAACGCTTGCAATATACGTTCTTTTTCCTTGTAGTCCAGGTAGCGCGCTATAATTTGCCTTGATTTGGATAGCTGCTTGCTGCCATTTGATGCTGGCGGTGCTCCTACCCGATGGGCCCGTTCAGTCCTACATCTGGATGTCAGTCCCAGAGCCTCCGGCAGTTCCTTCTCATATATGGCTTCTAATTGGGAGTTAGCAACAGATTCCGGCAAGCCCACAATCCTCAAATTGTTCCTACGAGAACGATTCTCTAGATCGTCGATTTTATCTCCCATCCATCCAGACTGCTCCAAGATCTCTGCCAGTCTTTGTTCTAGCTGCACTATTCTATCTTCTGCATCTGATAAGCGCTGCTCAGCCTCCTGCAGCCTGGATCCATGTTGTGTGACTTCTGCCTGGAGTTCAGCCACACTTGCTGCTATAGCTTCTTTCACAGTGGCTCGAAGTCCCTCAGACAAGTGCTCCTTTAACTCCTGGAGCATGCTCTCAAATGTGGTTGGGCTATTTTGCATGCCTGTGTCTGCTCCCTGCAAAGTCTGCCCCTGAGTGTCCCGAGACTGAGCGCTAGTGCCCCATACTAATGAATTTTGCTTTTTGCTTGGAGGCTCTTCTCCTGTCTTGGCTCCGTTCCCTCGCTCACCTCCTGTTGTGCCTTGGCTCTGATGTAATGGGGAACGGCGCTGCTGCAATGGTTGCTGCCTCTCCTTCCCCCTCTGCTTGGGGACTCCCGCCATCTTTGTTCCCTCACCTCCTCCCTGCTGTGCCTCCGATCCTGTGTCTGCCCGCTCCTTGCTCCTCAGCCAGCGGTACATCCAGTGCCCGGGTGCCACCGCCTTCTCTCAGCCCGGTCCTGTAACTTGCCGCGCCGTGCGGTCTATTTAGTAGCGATTATTAGGCCGATGGTGCCTGGAGCAGCTCCCTCCCGTGGCGCTCACATCGGGGCCGGAACCGGAAGTTGTATTTGGTTTTTATTAAGCTGCCTAATAATTCTGCACAGTAATAGTTACCTGCACAAACCGATATCCTCCTAAGATAGCCAAATCTAAAAAAAAAAAAACACTCCAACTTCCAAAAATATTAAGCTTTGATATTTATGAGTCTTTTGGGTTGATTGACAACATAGTTGTTGATCAATAATAAAAATAATCCTCTAAAATACAACTTGCCTAATAATTCTGCACACAGTGTAAAGAAAGTACTATATAAATATTTGGTATCTACAAACTTGTACTGACCTGGGGAATCATACTGCCAGGTCAGTTTTACTATATAGTGAACATGGTCAATACAAATCCCAAAAAAACATTATGGAGTTGCACTTTTTTGCAATCTCTTTGTACTTACATTTTTTCCTGTTTTCCAGTACACTATATAGTAAAATAAATTATGCCATTCAAAACTAAAACTCATCCCACAAAAAAACATGCCCTCATAGGGTTATACTGATGCAAAAGAAAAAAATTATGGCTCATGGAAGAATGGGAGGAAAAAACAAAAATGGAAAATGGAAAAGCACCTGGGGTGAATGGGTTAAAGAAGCATTCCTATCAAATTTGTATCCTCTTACTACATTTGAATCATAATATCATACAGAATTGAGTACTTACAATTGTTCATTTTGCTCTTCTTCCGACCATGCACAGAAATGGGATATTTTATCATTTTCTTCCAATAAGTAAATTGCAAAGTCAAACATTTTTGATCCATTTTTGGAATTTGTTTTTCTTCATCTACTTTTTAGGAGTGTGTGAAATTGCGATGTGCAATTTTCAATATGCAGCAATACGGAAACTTTTCATGGATTCACAAACTTTCAAGCATCACAGTACATACAGCAAGTGAAATGAGTATTGAACATGAGAGAGGACATGTATAAATAGAGTGATTACCAATGTATAAAGTGCAAAAAATTCAATATTTATTCAAGTGGAGCACATAACCGAGACAACACACAATTGAATAAAAACATCTAAAAGAGGCGTACTGCCTGCAATAAAAAGGGTCCCCTGTAGTTGTTGATACAGCTCACAAATTCAAGACCACCATAGAATAATGTGTAATCTGACTTAGTAGATCAATATCATGTGACAAGGTAGTCTAATAGGGTCCCACAGTGAAACTTTTGACCCAGTAAATAAACACAAGTACCCAGATTTGTATACAATCAGCATAATACAAATAAACACATAATACCTTATGTTGCAGCAATTATTAAATTCACAAGGCATGAAAATGTGAACAAATATGCTGAGGTGAACCCATTCAGCTAAAAAGCTGATGTTAAATCCAGGCCTAGGAAAGGGGACTGTCGCCCAATTGGAGTATAGGACAGAGGAAACAGATTGTAAATCCTGGCAAAGTAGAGTGAGGCCGGAAAGGCCAGTTGGTCAGGAGACTAGTCTATCTGATCAACAAGCAAAATGATTTTGCTCTACCAGTACTCTCAAAGAGTCTTTATAGTGACGGATGGCCCTTGTGGGGTGCTAGAATGGTAGTGCTAATCAGGCTGTGGAACTGCAGAGCTGCAACAAGGGGACCCCTCTAACCCCACATGTTCCATCACAATAGTGACTTCATCAGGAAGTGGCAACTAGGATTTGGCTCAACCAGTAATTATAGAAATGTACATATTGATTAAATGGAATCACCTGTGTACAATATTATCGGCTGCTGCTGCCACGGGAGATGCAGGGACCACAACCGGAAACCGGAAGTCGTCATCAAGGACGAACCGTGGCGCACAAAGTGCACGTGCGCGGTTTGGAGTAGTGGGCATCAAGGGAGGACAAAGATGGTGGTGGTGCATGCGCAATAAGCAGTGTCGCCGAGACAGTGAAAATAATTCCATATTTTTTCCGGATGTAGCGATAAGCATATACTCAAATGGCCAGCCTTTAGGATAGGAAAAGGAGGTATGATGAATAGAAGTTCAATCTGCAGTTAATCTCTAAAAGGGGGGGAAGAGAAAAAGAGCCGGCGCAGATCTAAGTGTAGAGATTATTTCATCTTGGTCTAGGTGGTAATGATCAAAAAATGCTCACCTTTTTGGTGTCTTTTGTTCATATGGTATAAGGTTTTCTCTTAGGCTTGCAGCCTTCCTCTCCGGAGGGATCAGGTCTTCTCAAAGGAGCCTGGTTCGTCAGTATATGGTTCAAAAAACACCGGACTTTGAGGAATAGCGCTTCCTTAACAGGCACAATAATTTCTTCCAAAAATTCTTTAATTCATATAAAAGTCAATAGCTCCATATATTGCAGTACTGTACTGTACTGCAATATATGGAAGTATTGACTTTTATTTGAATTAAAGAAATTTTGGAAGAAATTATTGTGCCTCTTAAGGAAGCGCTATTCCTCAAAGTCCGGTGTTTTTTGAACCAGAAGTTCAATCTGGCAATCCCAAAAATAAGAAGCGTGGCCACAATTAATATAAAATAAAGAGGAAACAACAAATGGGGGGGGGGGTGGATTTATGGGCTGGAGGGAAAAAAGGAGAACTAGTGTTGCATGTGTGAACACTGGTCAACAGACATACAGAAGCAGATAGTAACCTTACACATTCCCAAAATTGCTTAAGCCAGAAAAGTGGGGATCACATAATCTTGTAAAATATTGGTGAGTACTTATTACAAGAAGGATCTAGGGATTATCGCAAGACGTTTTACCGATTAGGGTTTAAAAGGAAAACTCCATATTAAGAGAGGGATAAGACAAGATCAAAGGGTGGAGATAATGGTATTTTGTGCATGTGAGGCATCCACTAGCAGATGGTGCCACTGGGTGTCTTCCAGGATCCTGATTTAAATATAACAGTAAAAAAATATAAAAAAGTAAAAAAAAAATGTATTAATTAATTTTTCATAATTGAAATAATGATTACAGTCATGACAGAAATACAAAGAAGTAGTAAGTGTGTAGGAGAGTTAAAGAGAAGTAAAAAGAGTAGGAAAATGAGTGAGCAAGATGTGGAAAATGAATAAAAAAGAAAGTTTAGTAAAAGACCCACAGATAGGTATGACAAGTTTATATGCCAGTAATTTGCCTGTAATTTGCAGGGAGACAAAAGGTTCTGCTACATAGTTTATTCAGTGTTGACAATATATGTATAGGTAAACAGATTCCATGTCTCCCCAGAAAAAGACATGCCTCCCCACCAGTAGTTTTGAGTGAATTTACCAGAAGTGGGCTGTTATATCAATATCTGGTGTGGGAACCGAGCTGGGATATAAATGTAATAGTATTACCAGACAATGCATGTATGTAACACTGTCTGGATATGAGTAAGAATGTAGGGTGATTGTTCTTCACATTATGTTTAAAGTTTGTCACAATAATTATCACAGTATATCTGTGTCTTAAATATCACTGTATGTTCTTTTCATTTTGCACGTATGTATGTAATATGTTTTACATTTAATTTCATTATATTCAATACACATTAACTTATCACTAATTGTCATTAAATTTCTATGAAATCTCTTAATAATCATGTATTGGTACATAGATTGTATTAGTCTGGGTGATTGTATGGATTATAGAGTTAACACTATGCCATGTTATGTGCACAGTTACCCAGCATTATGACATTGTCTGCTAGTTATTCCATTAATAAACCTAGAACGCTGCCCATTTCCCTATTTGATAACATGGTATTTGGTCTTCATTAAAATGGCCACCGGAGATATTTTCTACACAGCTGTGTCCTTCTAAACCGTAGAGGCCAGGAGATGTTGAATGCGTATATGCAAATGACATCATCTGGATCCCCATCATGCGCAGACTCCTCCCAATTTCCGGCGGAAGTGACATGACGCTAGTATTCAGGTGCAAGTAAGAATACCGGCCGGTATGATATAAATAGCCTAAAATTGTGCCCCTTAGCCACTGTTATGAACCGATGACTCAGGAGTAACATTCAGATTCCGTAGAAGTCCTTGGTAACTGTACTGACCGCAATCCCTGACTACACACTGCAACTAGAAGTAGCAGTGGGATTTAACTAACCAGACCTAGACACCTCTGCACAGCCGGAGAACTAATTGCTCCTAAGGATGGATGTAGGAAAAGCTATCTTGCCTCACAGCAGAACCCCAAAAGAATAGCAGCCCCCCCAGATATTAACTGGGAAACAAGAGAAGGAAAAAACAAACACAGGCAGAGTATAAGGTTTAGAAAAAGAGGCCACACTAGCTATATAGGAAAGACAGGATAGAATACTTTTGCCGTCACCAACAGCAGATATTACAAAAATTACCCTGAGTCACTAAGACTCGGCGACCTCTATATCTGCAGACTTCTATGAATCAAATGCCAACAGAACTGGAAATAATAGTGAATGGTAACATTCCTAGGAAGAAACCTTCGTATCTGAGAGCAGATAAACAAATATACAAACTAAATTGCAAACCCACAGCTCAGAATAAGACAAAATATAAGCAGATCCTTAAAGGGATCCTGTCACCCCCAAATCGCCTCCTAAGCTATCAAAATATGTCCCTGCAGCATAGTATAACTAATCCCACACTCCTTTTGGCGCAGAAAAGCATCCTGTGAAAGTGTAGAAAAATGTTTTATACCGTATATGCTCGTGTATAAGCCGACCCGTGTATAAGCCGACCCCCCTACTTTTGCCCCCAAAACCTGGGAAAACCTATTGACTCATGTATAAGCCGAGGGTGGACTCCAGCACAGGTATACAGCCCCCAGCAGTGTGGTATACAGGCCCCCCAATGGTAGTATACAGCAGCCTCCCCAGTGGTAGTATACAGCAGCAGCCCCAGTGGTATATACAGCAGCAGCTCCAGTAGTTAGTATACAGCAGCCCCAGAGGTATATACAGCCCCAGTGATAGTATACAGCATCCCCAGAGGTAGTATATAGCCCCAGTGGTAGTATACAGCATCCCCAGAGGTAGTATACAGCAGCCCCAGAGGTAGTATACAGCAGCCCCAGAGGTAGTATACAGCAGCCCCAAAGGTATATACAGCAGCCCCAGTGGTAGTATACAGCAGCCCCAGAGGTAGTATACAGCCCCAGTGGTAGTATACAGCAGCCCCAGAGGTATATACAGCCCCAGTGGTAGTATACAGCAGCCCCACAGGTATATACAGCCCCAGTGGTAGTATACAGCAGCCCCACAGGTATATACAGCCCCAGTGGTAGTATACAGCAGCCCAGAGGTATATACAGCCCCAGTGGTAGTATACAGCATCCCCAGAGGTATATACAGCCCCAGTGGTAGTATACAGCATCCCCAGAGGTAGTATATAGCCCCAGTGGTAGTATACAGCATCCCCAGAGGTAGAATACAGCAGCCCCAGAGGTAGTATACAGCAGCCCCAAAGGTATATACAGCAGCCCCAGTGGTAGTATACAGCAGCCCCACAGGTATATACAGCCCCAGTGGTAGTATACAGCAGCCCCACAGGTATATACAGCCCCAGTGGTAGTATACAGCAGCCCCAGAGGTATATACAGCCCCAGTGGTAGTATACAGCAGCCCCAGAGGTATATACAGCCCCAGTGGTAGTATACAGCAGCCCAGAGGTATATACAGCCCCAGTGGTAGTATACAGCAGCCCCACAGGTATATACAGCCCCAGTGGTAGTATACAGCAGCCCCAAGGTATATACAGCCCCAGTGGTAGTATACAGCAGCCCCAGAGGTATATACAGCCCCAGTGTAGTATACAGCAGCCCCAGAGGTATATACAGCCCCAGTGGTAGTATACAGCAGCCCCAGAGGTACATACAGCCCCAGTGTAGTATAACAGCCAGTTCAGCCCAGTAGTATAAATTATACAGCCCCAGTGGTAGTATACAGCAGCCCCAGAGGTATATACAGCCCCAGTGTAGTATACAGCAGCCCCACAGGTATATACAGCCCCAGTGGTAGTATACAGCAGCCCCAGAGGTATATACAGCCCCAGTGTAGTATCCAGCAGCCCCAGTGGTAGTACACAGCCCCCCCTCCTTAATATGCGTCCCCCAGTAGTAATAAACAGCCCCCCCCTCCTTATCATGTCCCCCCTGGCTGCGGCAGCTGTGAAAATAACAAACAGTTTATACATCACCTTCCGACGCAGCTCCTCCGCTCCTCCGGTCCTCAGCATCTCCGCTCGCCGGCTTCTTCTTCCTTGATGTGCCGGCTTGTGACCGCGCGCAGGAAATGACGTCATCTCCTGCGCCCGGTCACATGACACCGGCACAACAAGGAAGAAGAAGCCGGCGAGCGGAGATGCTGAGGACCGGAGGAGCGGAGGAGCTGCGTCGGAAGGTGATGTATAAACTGTTTGTTATTTTCACAGCTGCCGCAGCCGGGGGGGACATGATAAGGAGGGGGGGGCTGTTTATTACTACTGCGGGACGCATATTAAGGAGAGGGGGCTGTGTAGTGCAATATGCACGGCATCCCCCCGCCGCTGATGGACGGGGGGATGCCGTGCATATTCATTGCACTAATGAGGCGGCCCACGTGACCGCCTGCGGTCACCGCAGCCCCCTCCTGCCTCCTCCAGCCCCCGGTCACAGCTCCCCCCCACAGCATACCGTATTGACCCGTGTATAAGCCGAGGGGGGGACTTTTCAGCCCAATTTTTGGGCTGAAAAACTCGGCTTATACACGAGTATATACGGTAACTTACTCATTAGTGATGATAATGAGCAGTGGCTATATTCTTTACTCACCAAGGCTGGCCATCACTGCATGCGCAGTGCGGGGCTTGAAGCCTGCAGAGCGGCGCAGGTGTCCTGACATCACCCGATGCCGGAAATGACGCGATTTGCGTCATTACAGCCCCATTACAGCCTTTTCAGCGCTGAGGAGAGCAGGGATGCGCTGATTACAATATGCATAGAAGATCACACCTATTAAGGCGTGATATTAGGACGAAGATGGTGACTAAAGAATATAGCCACTGCTCATTATCATCACTAATGAGTAAGTTATAAAACATTTTTCTACACTTTCACAAGATGCTGTTCTGCGCCAAAAGGAGTGTGAGATTAGTGATATTATGCTGCAGGGACATGTTTGGATAGCTTAGGAGGCGATATGGGGGTGACAGGATCCCTTTAAGCACACAAAAGTGTGCCACAAAATATCAAAAAATATTCACTTATCTTGCAAAGATCTCCACAGAGCAGAAGAAATCAGAGAGATGTGAACTCCTCCAGAAACAAAAGACAACTAGCAAGGATTGATCCACTTCAAACTATTATATGCTCCAAGAATCAAATTGTCAATTATTACCCTCACCTGTCAAGCCCACACAGTCAGCTGCATCACCAGCAACAACCACCGGAGGGAGCTCCAATGAATTCACAACAGCCACACTCCTTGAAAAAGTGTTGCGAAGCGTACGTAGAGGGGGCACCATATACTAGGACACTGTCAGGAGAGCGTAGGAGGTTTACCACAGGAGCATACTATGGGTGACTGGTAGATAATGAATGTGTAGTTCCCCACTAGATATCAACCATATGTATGTGGAATAATACTGTGTACCTATTGAAATGCCTATTGTTTTCCCCACTGCTTTTTCTGCAGTGTGACTACCTGGAGTGTTCATCACTGGGATCTTCTAATTATATTTCATTGTAAAATAGTGTATTGTCTGGGTTTTATATGTAATAAACGTTTAACCTCCCTAGTGGCTTCACTTACTTAAATTGATGTTGGAGTGTTTCTAATGTATATTCTATATATTCACACCACAATGGTAGACGATAAGTGATCATGAAAATAATAACTTGTTTGTGGTGTGTTATGTCTTTGAACTATCTTGCGTGTGAAATCAGTATTAAACATGTCATGAGGTTTCTAAGTAGATATATTTCTAATGGTGCTATTGACTTGAATTTACACAGGCAAAGGAACAAAACCATATATATTTTTATATTAAATCATGTAATTAATGAGAAATTAAATAGAGAAAAAGTATTGAACATATGCAAAAGGATAGGTGCAAAAAGCCATGGAAAGTCATTACACCAGCTGAAATAGCACCTTTAGAAATATATACCGTATTTACTTAGAAAATTAATGACATGTTCAATAGTTATATGTAATGTAAAAAATATGAAATTCAAATAATTAACCTGCTACTAGAGAAATATTTCTGTGGGCTGTATATTTGCGTGAATTTGTTGAATGTGATCATGAATGGATGATACTACACACAATATGCATTTTTAGGTAATTTCAGTAATACTTCTGTGAATTACTCTTAAATGAATTAGGAAGCATTTGGGCTTGGTCAACCAATATAAGAAGAGTCATTACGTGGTCTGCTGCCTCCAGCAGTCTTTTTATATACACAGAGCAGGAAGCTGGATTTTCATGAGCTCCATTACCGTATATACTCGCGTATAAGCCGAGTTTTTCAGCCCAAAAATTGGGCTGAAAAGTACCCCCCTCGGCTTATACGCGAGTCAGTGCTGTATACCGATGTATACATCGGTACATACCGATGTATACATCGGTATACAGCAGCCCCCGCATCCCCAGTAATGCAGGGCCCCCCCAGGGTCTCTCCGGTCACCTGTAAAGCAAGCTATACTTATCAGTGTCCCGCTCGCACCCGCCGCTGCCGACATCCACGATCCTCCATCTTCATGCGACTCCTCTTCCTGTTTCTGTGCGCGTCGCCGGCAATGACGTCATTCCCGGCGACGCGCACAGGAAACAGGAAGAGGAGTCGCATGAAGATGGAGGATCGTGGATGTCGGCAGCGGCGGGTGCGAGCGGGACACTGATAAGTATAGCTTGCTTTACAGGTGACCGGAGAGACGCTGGGGGGGCCTGCATTACTGGGGCTGCCTGTATACTACCGCTGGGGCTGCTATATACCTCTGGGGCACTGTATACTACCACTGGGGCTGCTATATACCTCTGGGGCCCTGTATACTACCACTGGGGCTGCTATATACCTCTGGGGCCCTGTATACTACCACTGGGGCTGCTATATACCTCTGGGGCACTGTATACTACCACTGGGGCTGCTATATACCTCTGGGGCCCTGTATACTACCACTGGGGCTGCTATATACCTCTGGGGCCCTGTATACTACCACTGGGGCTGCTATATACCTCTGGGGCACTGTATACTACCACTGGGGCTGCTATATACCTCTGGGGCCCTGTATACTACCACTGGGGCTGCTATATACCTCTGGGGCACTGTATACTACCACTGGGGCTGCTATATACCTCTGGGGCCCTGTATACTACCACTGGGGCTGCTATATACCTCTGGGGCACTGTATACTACCACTGGGGCTGCTATATACCTCTGGGGCCCTGTATACTACCACTGGGGCTGCTATATACCTCTGGGGCCCTGTATACTACCACTGGGGCTGTATATACTACCACTGGGGCTGTATATACTACTGGGGCTGCGTGTATACTACCACTGGGGCTGCTGTATCTACCTCTGGGACTGGTGTATACCACACTGCTGGGGGCTGTATACTTGTGCTAGGGTCCACCCTCGGCTTATACACGAGTCAATAGATTTTCCCAGGTTTTGGGGGCAAAAGTAGGGGGGTCGGCTTATACACGGGTCGGCTTATACACGAGTATATACGGTAATTACTAAAGAAAAATATATGTGATCCTTGTTCTGTTCCTGTGATCTAAATGATAAGTGAACACACTTCACTGTAGTAATAAACATATGGGTAATATCTTGTGTCTCTAACCTTATTAGGCATAAATTCATTAGTTTTTTCACCAAAGCAATCAGAGACCTGTCTGGCTGCAACATTAACAGAGCATAGTGTACACCAACACAAGGAAAATCATAATTTACTACTTCATTGTTACAGTAAATGCCTGCTATGTTTATGCATATTTTTTCCACTGGATAAGTTATTATTTTGCTCTCTCCTACTAACAAGGTAAAAATGCAAAGTAAAGATAAACAGCTGCAATTTCATCATTCTTCTTGCAGGACAAATAGTGAATTAGGAAGTGTCAATTTTGATAACAAGGGAACTTTACAGAGATGAGCATATCATTTAAATTACATTACTAAAATGCCTCTAATTATGAAAAACTACATGTAAAACTATGGATGTACTTAGTTTGAAGTCTGACTTTTGATTGTTTACTATTCAACTCAAGGATAACAGCATCTCCCTGGTGATCTTTACATGATAGGTCAATTCCTGATGTGAGCCTGCTACCAGCAGGAAGTCGTCCAGGAAGGGTACCACCATAACACCCCTGAGTCCAAGGTACGATACCATCTCCGCCACAATCTTGGTGAAAATAGGAAGGGTAAAGGACAGGCCAAATGGTAGGCACAGGAACTGGAAATAGAAAATCCAATTCCCTTGTCTAATGCAAACCTTATTTTTGGGATGGATTGCAAGATGGTAATAGAATGATAAAAAACTTGTTTCAAAACGTCGCATGGGAGACAGAATAAAGATGAGAATTTAAAAATCACCATCCACTTGTGAAGCACTGTCCTTCTGTATATTGATGTCTGTATGCTGTCCAGGATGGACTCCATGGGCTGACGGGCACCCCAATTAAGGGTAATTCTGATAACCCTACTTTACAATAAGGTGCTGCGAACCACTACTATATTCTGTGCAAGATGATAATAGGCATCTTTTAGGTCCGTTGTGCACATCAGTGCATTCCTGCTTATTAGAAGGATGGTTGATCTTATAGATTCCATATTGAACTTTCGGTATTTCACCCACTAAGAGTGCGTCATTCAAAGAGGCGGGACAAGTGCGGCACGCAGTGCACAGAAGCAGAAATGACGTGGACACTACCGCATCATTCAAAGAGGTGGCAAAATGAAATATGATGGTTGCACAATGCGCAGATGCCGAACACATGTACCCACGGCGCCGCGGCGCAAAGACGGGACCTTCAAATAGAGTTGGGAGCGCGCCAGGGGGATCTCTTCTGACGCCCAGTAAGGCGTGCTAAGCACAGACAGGTGGGGAGACCGAGGCCAGGAGAACACCCAGTCAGTCTCCACACAGCGGAGACGAGATGCTGCAGTGAGGGGAAAATGTGAGTATCAAACAAATTTTGCAAAGCCAATATAGGGCACTGTTAGGGCACACAGGGATGGTTAGAGATGTGCTTGAAAGCTGCAGGGACAGGTAGTCAAATCTTTGAAGCCTAAATCAATCTGACAGGTTACCTTTAAGGGTTTTAATTATTGGTACCATTTTGGGCCACATAATGTTTGTGATCGCTTTTTATTCCAAATTTTGTGAGGCTGCATCAAAAAGAAACAGCAATTCAGGAATGAAGTTTTTTTTTCATTCACTGTAGTGAAAGTGAGAAGCGTTTAGGGTCAGTTCAATTCCAGCGATAGCACATTTATAAAGTCTTTTAAGTTGCGCTGCTTTTACTCCATAAAAACTATTTTATAGAAACAAAAATGTTTTTGCATTACTGTATTCTGAGAGCTATAGCTTTTTTTAATTCTTTTGCTGATGGAGCTGTGTGGCAGGTTGTTTTTTGCGGCACTAGATGAGGTTTCAGCAGTACCATTTTTATTTACAGTTAGGTTGATATACAGTGGGCACAGAAAGTATTCAGACCTCTTCTAATTTTTCACTTTTGTTTCAATGCAGCCTTTTGGTAAATTCAAAAAAGTTCATTTTTTTACATTGGTGTACACTCTGCACTGCATCTTGACTGGAAAAAAAGCAGAAATGTAGATATTTGTGCAAATTTATTTAAAAGAAAAACTGAAATGTCACATAAATAAGTATTCAGACCCTTTGCTCAGACACTCATATTTAAATCACATGCTGTCCATTTCCTTGTGCTCCTCCTTGAAATGGTTCTACTCCTTCAGTGGAGACCAGCAGTGTTTAATTAAACTGATAGGACTTGATTTGGAAAGGCACACACCTGTCTATATAAGACTTCACAGCTCAAAGTGCATGTCAGAACAAATGAGAATCATGACGTCAAAAGGAACTGCCCAAGGATGCTCAGAGACGAATTGTGATAAGGCACATATCTGGTCAAAGTTACAAAAGAATTTCTGAAGTACTCAAGGTTTCTAAGATCACAGTGGCCTCCATAATTCTTAAATAGCAGATGTTTGGAACCACCAGAAGTCTTCCTAGACCTGGCCATCCAGCCAAGCTTAATAATCGTGGGGAAAGAGCCTTAGTGAGAGAGGTAAAGAAGAACCCCAAGATCACTGTGGCTAAGCTCCAGAGATTCCACAAAGTCAACTATCACTGCAGCCCTCCACCAGTCGGGCCTTTATGGCACAGTGGCCCGACAAAAGAATCTCCTCAGTGCAAGACATATGAAAGCCTGCATAGAGTTTTCAAAAAACACAAGAAGGACTCCCAGACTATAAGAAATAAGATTCTCTGGTCTGAGGAGACGAAGAGATAGAACTTTTTGGTAATAATTCTAAGTGGTATGTGTAGAGAAAACCAAGCACTGCTCATCACCTGCCCACTACAATCCCAACAGTGAAACAGGGTGGTGGCAGCATCATGCTATGGGGGTGTTTTTCAGCTGCAGGGACAGTATGACTGGTTGCAATTGAAGGAAACATGAATGCGGCCAAGTACAGAGATATCCTGGATGTAAACCTCTTCCAGAGTGCTCTGAACCTCAGACTTGGCCGAAGATTCACCATACAACCAGACAAAGACCCAAAGCATGCAGCTAAAATAACAAAGAGTGGCTTCAGAACAACTCTGTGACCATTCCTGACTGGCTCTGCCAGATCCCTGATGTAAACCCAATGAAGCATCTCTGGAGAGAACTGAAGATGGCTTCCCATCAACGTTCACCATCCAACCTGACAGAGCTAGAGAGGATCTGCCAGGACATGGGTCTGTCATGTGCCTCACTCAAGTGCCTCACATAAGTGCATAGAAATGAATTTGACTGAATTCAACTAGAATTTGCTGGAAGTGGAAGGTACTAGATTCCTGTTTGCTATATCTTTCTAATGAACTCACATCCTATTTCAACCCCTCTCATGGTACAATATCTGCAATTGATGTAAACTCTATGTGTCATCTGTTGCACCATAATCAACACTCAACAGTTTGATTGTGTATGGCATTTAGTCAGACCAGGAGTCAGGTTACCCACACTCTTTCACTCTCCCTTTAAATTATGTCCTTTATTTCCATATCTATTGTCCTATGTGCTTTTGCCATTCACTTTCACCACCCCATCCCCATCCATCACCCCTCATCCACATCAACCCCTTTCTCCTTCCCTCTACTACCTTCAGCTCCCATACTCTCTTCACCATACTGAATAATCTCAGACCATCATGTTCCAGAGTATTTGACCAGAAACAATATCCTAAATCCAAAAAATATTTTCTCTTTCTCTTTTACTGCTGCTCCTGTCAGGTGATATCTCTCCCAATCCTGGACCACCTTCTACCTACTTTAAGCCCACCTCCACCTCACAAAGAAACCCTACAAACCTTATCAACAATACTTGCACACATATCTCCCTCTTTTAACTGCACTCTCTAGAATCCACGGTCTGTATGCAACAAGCTTCCCTTTATCCACAACTACTTTCTCACTAACCCTCTTAATCTGCTGGCCCTCACTGAAACCTGGATCCAGGATTCAGACACTGCTTCCCCTGCCTCTATTTCTCATGGCAACCTACATTTCTCCCATTCCCCGAGACTTGGGAACAGACATGGTGGTGGAGTCAGCTTACTCCTGTCCCCACAATGTACTTTCCAGATCCTTCCCCCAGCTCCATCACTCTCTTTCCATTCTTTTGAGGTCCACACTATTAGACTTTTCCACCACCTCCCCCTCAGAGTAGCGGTGGTATACTGCCCCCCAAGGTCACCTACCCAGTTCCTTGACCATTTCTCCGCGTGGCTGTCACACTTCATGTTCTCAGAATTACCAACCCTTATTCTGGGAGACTTTAATATCCCCATAAACAGCCCCACCTCCCCATCTGCTTCCCAGCTCCTATCTATAACCACTTCTCTTGGCCTCTCACAGCTCTCAACCTCTGAGACACACAAAGATGGTGACATCCTTGACCTGGTCTTTGTCTGGCTCTATTCAACCTCCTCCTTAGATTACTCGCTTCTTCCTCTCTCTGATCACAACACTCTCTACTTCACGTTCACAAATCCACGCCCCCCCCTTCCCCCGCATCACACATTCAAAAATCTACAAGCCATTAACCATCATACACTCACAGACTCTCTTCTCTCATCACTGTCCCTGATCTTCTCCTTTTCCTGTCCTGATCTGGCTGTGAATCACTACAATGACACTGTCAGAAACACCCTGGACCAAATAGAGCCCCTCACCCTCAGGACCTTCAAAGACAGAGTAAAACAGCCTTGGCTCACATCACAAACTCGATTCCTCCAGCAATGCACTAGGAGTGCTGAACATCTATGGAGGAAAGCCCCCACACCAGAAAACTTTATTCACTTTACATTTATCCTGAGAATTTACAACTCTGACCTTCACCTCGTCAAACAGATCTACTTCACCAACCTGATCTCTCCTCACTGTCCAACAATCCAAAAAAACTTTGACACATTTCACTCTCTCCTCAATCCTAAAGTGCAGGCCCCTATTACTGTGCGGAGGATCTGGCCTCTTACCTCACTAAGGAAATAGAAAATATCTGTCAGGAAATCAACTCTCAAAGCACTGTTACTCTTATCTCTCCCCACATGTCCTCTGGCTCACTCTCCACATTTGACCCAGTCACAGAAGAAGAAGTCTCCCTCTTGTCCCACTACATGCACCACTGACCCCATCCCCTCACACCTACTCCAGACTCTCTCTCCAGTGGTCACCGCTAACCTAACTAAAATCTTCAATCTCTCCCTGGCATCTTCCCCTCCTCCTTCAAACAGTCTATCATTACTCCATTATTAAATTGACCCATCCTGCACAAATAACTACAGACCAGTCTCCAACCTCCCCTTCATCTCTAAACTCTTGGAGCGCCTGGTCTACTCCCCCATTACTCCCGCTGTATTACAGAACGCCAATGACTGTCTAACCGCAGTCTCCAATATCATGTCCACTCTGTACCTGAAACTCAACCTTTCCAAAACTGAACTTCTTATGATCCCGCCCTCCACTAACCTCCCTAAATCTGATATCTCCCTCTCAGTGTGTGGCACCACAATAAAGCCTAGGCAGCAGACTCGATGTCTGGGTGTTATGTTTGATGCTGATCTTTCATTCACTTCCTATATACAATCTCTCACCCGCTCATGTAGCCTGCAACTGACGATCCCTAGAATATGCCCCTTCCTTACTATGGAAACAACTAAAACCATCACTCCTGCCTTGATTATTGCAACTCTCTAATAATTGGCCTCCCTCTCACTAGGCTTTCCCCTCTCCAGTCCATCCTTATGTAGCAGCCAGGGTCACCTATCTGGCTAACCGTTACTCGGATGCTTCCACTCTGTGCCAGTCATTGCACTGGCTGCCTATGCACTATAATATCCACTCTCTGCCAGTCATTGCACTGGCTGCCCATACACTACTGTGTATGATCAAATTCAAATTGCTTGTTCTCACACACAAAGCTCTTCAGTATACAGCACCTCCCTACCTCTCCACGCTCATCTCTGTCTATCACCCCATCTGTTCTCTTCACTCTGGGAGTGGCTTTAGATTAACATCTGCACTAATTTGAACCTCCAATTACCAGCTCCAAGACTTTTCCCGAGCTGCACCAACTCTCTGAAATGTTCAACCCCAAGAAATTAGGACTACCCACAACTTAGTTAGCTTCAGGTGCTCCTAAAAACACATCTTTTTAGGGCTGCCTATCATTCTCCCTAATAAGAGTCATTCAGATATAGGTTATCCACTACTACCTTGAACTTAACTGTTAACTCCATCTGACCCAAAAGCTCTACACAGACTGGCTGATGGCCACTTACTCCACTCTCATCTATTCCACGCTTCCTCAAAACAACTGCACCATGATTGTAAATAAGCCCCTATACTTTATGTCACCTCCACCTTATTGTAGATTGTAAGCTTTTGCGAGCAGGGTCGTCATTATTTTTTTGCTTTTAAAATATTGTGTCTTCCAAAACAATTTTTATGACTGTTTGTTTGCATATGAATCTGATTTGTAAAGTGCTGCAGAATATGTTGTCGCTATATAAATAAAGATTATTATCTGTAAGGAAGAATGGCAGAGGATGCCCAAATCCAGGTGTCCAAAACTTGTTGCATCATTCCCAAGAATCTCATGGCTGTACTCTCAAAAGCGTGCTTCTACTCAATACTGAGCAAAGGGTCTGAATACTTATGACCATGTGATATTTCAGTTTTTAATTTTTAATACATTTGCACAAATATCCACATTTCTGTTTTTTTCAGTCAATATGGGGTGAAGAGTGTAGCTTAATGAGAAAAAAATGAACTTTTTGAATTTACCAAATGGCTGCAATGAAACAAAGAGTGAAAAATTGAAAGGGGTCTGAATATTTTCCGTTCGCACTATATATTTGGACACTGACACAAATTTATTTTTTTTTCTACCTGTTTTCAGAAACATATTCAAGTTATAGTCATATAATGGACATGGACATAAAGTCCAGACTTTTAGCTTTCATTTGAGGGTATCCAAATTAAAATTAGATGAAGGGTTTAGGAGTTTCAGCTTCTGTACATGTGCCACCCTGTTTTTAACCAAGGGGAACAAAATTAATGGGACAATTGACTCAAAGGCTGTTTCATGGGCAGGTGTGGACAATCAGGGCCGGCCCTTGGCATGTGCGAGTCGTGCGGCCGCACAGGGCGCCACGCTCCAGGGGGCGCCGCAGGGAGACAGCTGTCATTGTTATTTGCTCCCCTGCTCCCGCTCCCAGGGGCTTTGCTAGATCTGTGCGGCTGCTAGTAGACAGAAGACGGCATCCGCAGGGGCGCCCGGTGGTAGCGCGGGCTCCCTGCTGATGCCACTCTCTCTACTATAGTCCTGGCCGCTGCCGCCGCGTTATCCCCCCCCACCCTGCAGTGTGAGCCCACCTGTGGAGCTGCACAGGCCTGTGCTTACAGGACCTGTGATGATGTCAATGAAGGGGGAGGAGTCAGGGATCACATGATCAGCATCTCCGAGTATGCAGGGCAGCTTCCACCAAGCAGGAAGTGAAGAGGTGAAGAAATGGATCAGGTGAGTTTGTGATGGATCAAGAGGGATGTATAGTGTGAATGTAGCAGAGCTGCGTGTGTATGAGGTGTAAGGAGTGGAGCCGAGTGTGTACAAGGTGTATGGAGCTGAGTGTGTATGAGGTGTTTGGAGCGGAGCCGAGTGTGTATGAGGTGTATGAAGCGGAGTCGCGTGTGCACGAGGTGTACGGAGCGGAGACGTGTGTGTATGTGGTGTACGGAGCGGAGCCGCGTGTGTACGGAGCAGAGCCGCGTGTGTACGTGGTGTACGGAGTGGAGACGTGTGTACGAGGTGTACAGAGCGGAGCCCAGTTGTGTACTAGGTGTACGGAGCTGAGCCGAGTGTGTACTAGGTGTACGGAGCTGAGCCGAGTGTGTACTAGGTGTACGGAGCTGAGCCGAGTGTGTACTAGGTGTACGGAGCTGAGCCGAGTGTGTACTAGGTGTACGGAGCTGAGCCGAGTGTGTACGAGGTGTACGGAGCGGAGCCGCGTGTGTACGGAGCAGAGCCGCATGTGTACGTGGTGTACGGAGCGGAGATGTGTGTACGAGGTGTACAGAGCGGAGCCCAGTGTGTACTAGGTGTACGGAGCTTAGCCCAGTGTGTACGAGGTGTACGGAGCAGAGCCGAGTGTGTACGAGGTGTACGGAGCAGAGCCGAGTGTGTACGAGGTGTACGGAGCAGAGCCGAGTGTGTACGAGGTGTACGGAGCAGAGCCGAGTGTGTACGAGGTGTACGGAGCAGAGCCGAGTGTGTACGAGGTGTACGGAGCAGAGCCGAGTGTGTACGAGGTGTACGGAGCAGAGCCGAGTGTGTACGAGGTGTACGGAGCAGAGCCGAGTGTGTACGAGGTGTACGGAGCAGAGCCGAGTGTGTACGAGGTGTACCGAGCGGAGCCGAGTGTGCACAAGGTGTACCGAGCGGAGCCGAGTGTGCACAAGGTGTACAGAGCGGAGCCGAGTGTGTAAGGAGCGGAGCTGAGTGTGTATGAGGTGTACTGAGCAGAGTAACGTGTGTATGGAGCTGAGCCACGTGTACGAGGTGTGCGGAGCCGTGTGTTTCCAGAGTGGAGCCAAGTTTGTACGAGGTGTACCAAGCAGAGCCGTGTGTGTACGAGGTGTATGGAGCGGAGCCACGTGTGTACGAGGTGTACGGAGCGGAGCCGTGTGTGTACGAGGTGTATGGAGCGGAGCCGAATGTGTACGAGGTGTATGGAGCGGAGCCGAATGTGTACGAGGTGTATGGAGTGGAGCCGAGTGTGTACGAGGTGTATGGAGCAGAGCCGCGTGTGTACGAAGTGTACGGAGCGGAGCCGAATGTGTACGAGGTGTATGGAGTGGAGCCAAGTGTGTACGAGGTGTACCAAGCAGAGCCGTGTGTGTACGAGGTGTATGGAGCGGAGCATTATACTATATGGAGGAATGTGGGGGTGTATTGTACTATATGTCATGCTTTAAGTGTGCAATATACTATACGGAGGACTGTGGCGTGCATTATACTGAATGGAGGACTTTGGGTGTGCATTCTAGATAGAGAACTGTGTGGGTGCATTATTCTATATGGAGAAATGTGGGGGTGCATTATTCTATATGGAGGTCTGTGGGTGTGCAATCTGGTATATAAAAGCCGGAAGGATTTGTGACCTCACATCCGTCACTTTGTCCCAACGTCCGGCAGAGCTACACCCGCTCAGGGTGAGCCAAGATGGCGGCCGTAAGCGGGAGCCGGGACTCAGAGCCCGCTACGCTTATGGCAGCCCCTAACACATACACACACCACACACACACCACACACACACAACACACACACAACACACGCACACACAGTCGCCTATACTTACCACCTCTCCTCCGTCTTCTCCACCGCCGACATGTCGCCGCCCCTGGAGAACTGGATCCAATACGGCGTCCGGGAAGTCTCGCAAGACTTCCCGGACGCCATATTGGATCCATGGCTCCAGGGTGGCGACATACTTTCTCCAAGATGGCGTCCGGGAAGTCTCGCGAGAGTTCCCGGACGCCATATTGGATCCAGTCCTGGGTGCAGCGACATGTCGGGACTCAGGAAGACGCAGGCGCCAGGGAGGAAGCAGGGACGGTGGTAAGTATATCGGAGTGTGTGTCCGTCCGCCCCACCGCTGACCACTCTGCCCACCGCTGACCACTCTGCCCTGCGCTGACCACTCTGCCCTGCGCTGACCACTCTGCCCTGCGCTGACCACTCTGCCCACACAGCGCCGCTGCGCTGACCACTCTGCCCACACAGCGTCGCTGCGCTGACCACCCTGCCCACACAGCGCCGCTGCGCTCACCACCCTGCCCACAAAGCCCCGCTGCACTGACCACCCTGCCCACCGCGCTGCTGCGCTGACCACCCTGCCCACACAGCGCCGCTGCGCTGACCACCCTGCCCACACAGCACCGCTGCACTGACCACCCTGCCCACACAGCGCCGCTGATCTGACCACTCTGCCCACCGCACTCGCTGCTAACCACTGAGCCACCGCGCAGTGCTAACCACTGAGCCACAGCCCAGTGCTAACCACTGAGCCACCGCGCACTGCTAACCATTGAGCCACCGCGCACTGCTAACCACTAAGCTGCCTTACAGTGCTCTATCCTCCCGCACCCCGCCGCTTTGTCCTCCATCATCCTCCTCCCACCGCTCTGTGCTCCGTCCTCCCCCTGCCTGTACCATTCCATCCTCCTCCATCGCTTCCTCCTCCTTCCTTTGTCCGCCTCCTCTCCACCACTCCATCCTCCCCCTGCCTGGGCTGCTCCATCCTCCTCCACCCCACCGCTTCGTCCTCTGTCCTCCTCCTGCCGCTCTGTCCTCCCCCTGCCGCTCTGTCCTCCCCCTGTCGTTCCGTCCTCCCCCTGCCTGTGCCGCTCCATCCTCCCCCACCGCTTCCTCCTCCTTCCTTTGTCCTCTTCACCTCCGCCACTCCATCCCCCGTCCTCCCCCTGCCCGTGCTGCTTCGTCCTCCCCCACCTCGCTGCTTCATCCTACACCCTCCTCCCTCCCGCCACTCTGTGCTTAGTCCTCCCCATGCCGCTTCGTCCTCCCCCTGCCTGTGCCACTCCATCCTCCCCCACCCCACCGCTTCCTCCTCCTTCCTTTGCCTTCCTCACCTCCGCCACTCTATCCTCCGTCCTCCCCCTGCCTATGCTGCTCCGTTCTCTCCCACCCCGCCGCTTCATCCTGTCCTCCACCCCCCCGCCGCTCTGTGCTTCATCCTCCCCCTGCCGCTCCATCCTCCCCCTGCCTGTGCCGCTCCATCCTCCCCCACCGCAACGCTTCCTCCTCCTTCCTTTGTCCTCCTCCCCTCTGCCACTCCATCCTCTGTCCTCCCCCTGCCTGTGCTGCTCCATCCTCCCCCACCCCGCCGCTTCATCCTCCGTCCTCCTCCCCCTGCCGTTCCTTCCTCTCCCTGCCTGTGCTGCTACATCCTCCCACACCCCGCCGCTACCTCCTCTGTCCTCCATCCTCCTCCCCCCCGCTGTTCTGTCCTCCCTCCTCCCCCCTGCCACGCCGTTCTTCACCGGCCGCTCCTTCTTCAAAGTTCCTCCCAATTCAGCCCTCACCGCCTTCCCCATGCAATCTCTATTTCTATATTCTAAAATACCCGATGCGTTAGAATCGGGCCACCGAGAGTTCCCGGACGCAATATTGGATCCAGTCCTGGGTGCGGCGACATGTTGGCAGAACAGAGGACTCAGGAAGACGCAGGTGGCAGGGAAGAAGCAGAGACGGTGGTAAATATATCGGAGTGTGTGTCTGTGTGTGTGTGTCCGTCCCCCCCACCGCTGACCACCCTGCCCACGGTGCTGCGCTGACCACCCTGCCCACGGCACTGCGCTGCCCACTCTGCCCACGGCGCTGTGCTGACCACTCTGCCCACGGCGCTGTGCTGACCACTCTGCCCACGGGGCTGCGCTGACCACTCTGCCCACGCACTCACTGCTAACCACTGAGCCACCGCACTCACTGCTAACCACTCAGCCACCGCGCAGTGCTAACCACTGAGCCACCACCCAGTGCTAACCACTGAGCCACCGCGCAGTGCTAACAACTGAGCCACCGCGCAGTGCTAACCACTGAGCCACCGCGCAGTGCTAACCACTGAGCCACCGCGCAGTGCTAACCACTGAGCAACCGTATACTCTGCTACCCACTGAGCCACCTGTATACACACAATTCATTTCACCGCACTCCCCTAACTATTAGTAAATAAACTATATATGGATAGCATAAAAAGAAAAAAGATAGCGGCACTCACCGGGCGTGTTTCAAAGGTGCTTTATTTGGGTACCCTCATTCCAGGGTCCCACTCAGGAGGGAGGGGGTGCAGAGGCAGCAGAGATGACGGATCTCCGTTTCGGGGCTCCTACCCCTTCCACGGACCTCAATGTCTCGAAGGGGTAGGAGCCCCGAAACGGAGATCCGTCATCTCTGCTGTCTCTGCACCCCCTCCCTCCTGAGTGGGACCCTGGAATGAGGGTACCCAAATAAAGCACCTTTGAAACACGCCTGGTGAGTGCCGCTAGCTTTTTTCTTTTTATGCTATTATTGATGTGATATATAGCGGGCACCCAGAGGCGGCCAGCAATGCCCCACCTCGCATATACCCATATGAAAAAATAAGCACTTCTCCTAACTTAGCAGTGCCCAGTGAACGGACTTTTTTTGATTATTGAACTATATATGGATTCTAGACTACCCGATTCTTTAGAATCGGGCCGCCATCTAGTATACTATATGTAGGACTGTGGTGGTGCATTATTCTATATTGAGGACTATGGGGGTGCATTATATTATATGGAGGTCTATTGGGGTGCATAATATATGGAGGAATTTGGGGGTGCAATATACTATGTGGAATACTATGGGGGGGGTTCTGTCAGGGATCAAATCTTGCTGGAGACTAGTCAGAAAGTGTGTTCCCTGAAGGCTTCTCCCTGCTGACTGCCTTGAGGGACTGGTCTCTCCGTATACACGCAAATGGGGTGAATTCACCAGGGACTAGCCTTTCTTGCTACTCTCCTATCTGTCTCGGTCCCAGAAGCTTTTGGAGTATGTTCTTATTTGAAATGCTGCATTATTTAAGAGTCAACACCTCTATATACAGCAGATAAAACAGGATCCACCATTCACAATAGGTGATATCACAGCTCACCTCCTCCTGTACAATGACTGATAACACCTCTATATACAGTAGATAACACAGGATCCACCAATTCACAATAGGTGATATCACAGCTCACCTCCTCCTGTACAATGACTGATAACACCTCTATATACAGTAGATAACACAGGATCCACCTTTCACAATAGGTGATATCACAGCTCACCTCCTCCTGTACAATGACTGATAACACCTCTGTATACAGTAGATAACACAGGATCCACCATTCACAATAGGTGATATCACTGCTGACCTCCTCCTGTACAATGACTGGTAACTCCTCTATATACAGTAGATAACACAGGATCCACCATTCACAATAGGTGATATCACAGCTCACCTCCTCCTGTACAATGACTGATAACACCTCTATATACAGTAGATAACACAGGATCCACCATTCACAATAGATGATATCACAGCTCACCTCCTCCTGTACAATGACTGATAACACCTCTATATACAGTAGATAACACAGGATCCACCATTCACAATAGGTGATATCACAGCTCACCTCCTCCTGTACAATGACTGATAACACCTCTGTATACAGTAGATAACACAGGATCCACCATTCACAATAGGTGATATCACAGCTCACCTCCTCCTGTACAATGACTGATAACACCTCTGTATACAGTAGATAACACAGGATCCACCATTCACAATAGATGATATCACAGCTCACCTCCTCCTGTACAATGACTGATAACTCCTCTATATACAGTAGATAACACAGGATCCACCAATTCACAATAGGTGATATCACAGCTCACCTCCTCCTGTACAATGACTGATAACACCTCTATATACAGTAGATAACACAGGATCCACCATTCACAATAGGTGATATCACAGCTCACCTCCTCCTCCTGTAAGATGACAGGTAACACCTCTATATATGGGAGGGTTGGTAATGACAGGTGGGAGAGGATATAGGTCTTGGGTCCCTGATTTTTTCTGACCCTAGCATAGCAACGCCCCTCCCTGCTCTCCTTGAAGACCATGAATAGATCATGTACAAACATGTATGCTCATGTGTTCTGAGTAAGTAATGGCGTGGGGGCGCCATAAGGCAAATTCGCACAGGGCACCATTCAACATAAGGCCGGCCCTGTGGACAATTCATTAATTATTTCATTATCAATTAAGCACATAAAAGGCCTGGAGTTGATTTGAAGTTTGGTGCCTGCATTTTGAAGATATTGCTGAGAACTAAATATGCGGTCAAAGGAGCTCTCCATGAAGGTAAAACAAGCCATCCTTCATCTGTGCAAACAGAAAGAACCCATCCAAGAAATTGCTGCAATATTAGGAGTAGCAAAATTTAAAGTTTGGTACATCCTGAAAAAGAAAGATAGCACTGGTAACCTCAACAATGCAAAAAGACCTGGGCGCTCATGGAAGACAATGGTAGTGGATGATCGCAGAGTAATTACCATGGTGAAGAAAAACCCCTTCACAACAGCCAACCAAGTGAGCAACACTCTCCAGGATGTACGTGTAACAATTATGTAGATATTTAGGAATCTGATATAGTGAGATAATGACAAAATGGAGACCAGGGTTTTGGGTAAAAAAAATGATATTGCAATTAATAATCAAGCAGATTAAAAAGCAGAAACTAACAAAGTAAATCCTAAATTAAACGCAAGTGCAACTAGCACGAAAATGTGAATGTTCCAAATTAATATGCGAGCTGCACAAATACAGGATAATCCAGATATAACATGAAGTGAGAGCAGCACGAATACGTAATAGTCCAGAAATAATATACATTGAATTGTCCATGAAAACAGATTGTGTGGGACTTGAGCAGGACTTTTTCAGCACTAAGAAGTACACTGATGCCCAAATGAAGTCGACAAAAATAATCTGGGTGAAATGGTGGATGAGGATGAGGAAAAAGCCAATATGCTAAATGACTTTTTTCAACAGTATTTACACAAGAAAATCCCATGACAGACAATATGATCAGTGATAACAAAAACTCTCAATTAAATGTCACCTGCTTAACCCAGCAGGAAGTACGGCATCGTATAAAAATCACTAAAATTGACAAATCCCTGGGCCCGGATGGGATACACCCCAGAGTGCTGAAGGAATTAAGTGCTGTCATACATAGACTATTATTTTTAATATTTAAAGACTCCATAATAACAGCATCTGTAACACAGGACTCGCATACAGCAAAGGTGGTGCCAATATTCAAAAAGGGGACAAAAACTGAACTTGGAAATTATAGGCCAGTAAGCTTAACCTCTACTGTGAGTAAAATCCTAGAGGGTTTTCTAAGAGTTGCTATACTGGTGTATCTGAAGAAAAATAACCTCATGACCCAATATCAACATGGGTTTACGAGTGACCGTTCCTGTCAAACTAATCTGATAAGCTTCTATGAAGAGGTAAGTTCTGGACTGGACCAAAGAAATGCAGTGGACGTGGTGTATATGGACTTTTCAAAAGCTTTTGATATGGTGCCACACAAAAGGTTGATGCATAAAATGAGAGCAATGGGGATAGGGGAAAATATGTGTAAGTGGGTTAAGAACTGGCTTCGTGATAGAAAACAAAGGGTGGTCATTAATGGAGCACACTCAGAATGGGTCACAGTTAACAGCGGGGTACCACAGGGGTCAGTGTTGGGCCCGCTTCTATTTAATATATTTATTAATGACCTTGTAGGGGGCATACAGAGTAGAATCTCAATATTTGCAGATGACACTAAACTCTGTAGGGTAATCAATACAGAGGAGGATAATTTTATATTACAGGAGGATTTATGTAAACTAGAAGCTTGGGCTGATAAATGGCAAATGAGCTTTAATGGGGATAAATGTAAGGTCTTGCACTTGGGCAGAGGACACAAAAGGTATAATTATGTGCTTAATTGTAAAACACTGGGCAAAAGTATCACTGAAAAAGTCCTGGGTGTATGGGTAGATGACAAACTCACATTTAGTGGCCAGTTTCAGGCAGCTGCTGCAAAGGCAAATAAAATAATGGGATGCATTAAAAGAGGCATAGATGCTCAGGAGGAGAATATAATTCTACCTCTATACAAGTCACTAGTGCGACCACACTTAGAATACTGTGTACAATTCTGGTCTCTGGTCTATAAAAAAAGACATAGCTGAACTAGAGCGGGTCCAGAGAAGAGCGACCAAAGTCATTAGAGGACTGAGGGGTCTGCAATACCAAGACATGTTATTAAACTTGGGGTTATTTAGCTTGGAAAAACGAATGCTTAGGTGTGATCTTATAATAATCTATAAATATATGAGGGGACAGTACAGAGACCTTTTTAATGTTTTTAATGATCTCTTTACTCCCAGGCCTGAGACGGGGACAAGGGGGCATCCTCTACATCTGGAGGAAAAAAGGTTTAATCATAAGCACAGACGCAGATTCTTTACTGTAAGAGCAGTGAGACTATGGAACTCTCCACCACATGATGTAGTAATGAGTGACTCACTACTAACATTTAAGAAGGGACTAGATGCCTTTCTTGAAAACTATAATATTACCAGTTATATATACTAGATTCTTTGATAGGGCGTTGATCCAGGGAATTACTTACAATTGTGAACCGCCGCGACACTACTATGTTCAGGAATAAAGTGAATAATGAGTAGCACCAACAAGACAAGGATCTGTGAATATGTTTCAATTGTGTGCTGCAGAAACTGCCCTTTGCTATATATATAAAATCGGAGAACTTAGTCTCATTAGTAGCTACTAGGGATTAAGCTTGGCATCCACATCAAGGAGTCTCCATTGCCAAGTCCTATCACTATGCCTAATGAAAATGGTATGAGGTGGATGGATTTATATGTCCTAGGTGTGATTAAAAACGACGTATAGGTGTGAACTAGGATCTAGCAGTGGTGTCCTATGTGTGGTTACCAAACTAAAGAAAATGTAGAATATGGGAAAAAATTATAAAGTGGGCGCTCAGTCAAAATAAGCAATATATAAGAAGAGTTAAGACTGGCATCGACCACAGGCGTAGGTGCTAGCAGAAAAAACATTATACTTACAATTGTGAACCGCCGCGACACTACTATGTTCAGGAATAAAGTGAATAATGAGTAGCACCAACAAGACAAGGATCTGTGAATATGTTTCAATTGTGTGCTGCAGAAACTGCCCTTTGCTATATATATAAAATCGGAGAACTTAGTCTCATTAGTAGCTACTAGGGATTAAGCTTGGCATCCACATCAAGGAGTCTCCATTGCCAAGTCCTATCACTATGCCTAATGAAAATGGTATGAGGTGGATGGATTTATATGTCCTAGGTGTGATTAAAAACGACGTATAGGTGTGAACTAGGATCTAGCAGTGGTGTCCTATGTGTGGTTACCAAACTAAAGAAAATGTAGAATATGGGAAAAAATTATAAAGTGGGCGCTCAGTCAAAATAAGCAATATATAAGAAGAGTTAAGACTGGCATCGACCACAGGCGTAGGTGCTAGCAGAAAAAACATTATACTTACAATTGTGAACCGCCGCGACACTACTATGTTCAGGAATAAAGTGAATAATGAGTAGCACCAACAAGACAAGGATCTGTGAATATGTTTCAATTGTGTGCTGCAGAAACTGCCCTTTGCTATATATATAAAATCGGAGAACTTAGTCTCATTAGTAGCTACTAGGGATTAAGCTTGGCATCCACATCAAGGAGTCTCCATTGCCAAGTCCTATCACTATGCCTAATGAAAATGGTATGAGGTGGATGGATTTATATGTCCTAGGTGTGATTAAAAACGACGTATAGGTGTGAACTAGGATCTAGCAGTGGTGTCCTATGTGTGGTTACCAAACTAAAGAAAATGTAGAATAGGGAAAAAATTATAAAGTGGGCGCTCAGTCAAAATAAGCAATATATAAGAAGAGTTAAGACTGGCATCGACCACAGGCGATAGGTGCTAGCAGAAAAAACATTATACTTACAATTGTGAACCGCCGCGACACTACTATGTTCAGGAATAAAGTGAATAATGAGTAGCACCAACAAGACAAGGATCTGTGAATATGTTTCAATTGTGTGCTGCAGAAACTGCCCTTTGCTATATATATAAAATCGAGAACTTAGTCTCATTAGTAGCTACTAGGGATTAAGCTTGGCATCCACATCAGGAGTCTCCATTGCCAAGTCCTATCACTATGCCTAATGAAAATGGTATGAGGTGGATGGATTTATATGTCCTAGGTGTGATTAAAAACGACGTATAGGTGTGAACTAGATCTAGCATGGTGTCCTATGTGTGGTTACCAAACTAAAGAAAATGTAGAATATGGGAAAAAATTATAAAGTGGGCGCTCAGTCAAAATAAGCAATATATAAGAAGAGTTAAGACTGGCATCGACCACAGGCTAGGTGCTAGCAGAAAAAACATTATACTTACAATTGTGAACCGCCGCGACACTACTATGTTCAGGAATAAAGTGAATAATGAGTAGCACCAACAAGACAAGGATCTGTGAATATGTTTCAATTGTGTGCTGCAGAAACTGCCCTTTGCTATATATATAAAATCGGAGAACTTAGTCTCATTAGTAGCTACTAGGGATTAAGCTTGGCATCCACATCAAGGAGTCTCCATTGCCAAGTCCTATCACTATGCCTAATGAAAATAGGTATGAGGTGGATGGATTTATATGTCCTAGGTGTGATTAAAAACGACGTATAGGTGTGAACTAGGATCTAGCAGTGGTGTCCTATGTGTGGTTACCAAACTAAAGAAAATGTAGAATATGGGAAAAAATTATAAAGTGGGCGCTCAGTCAAAATAAGCAATATATAAGAAGAGTTAAGACTGGCATCGACCACAGGCGTAGGTGCTAGCAGAAAAAACATTATCTTACAATTGTGAACCGCCGCGACACTACTATGTTCAGAATAAAGTGAATAATGAGTACACCAACAAGACAAGGATCTGTGAATATGTTTCAATTGTGTGCTGCAGAAACTGCCCTTTGCTATAATATAAAATCGGAGAACTTAGTCTCATTAGTAGCTACTAGGATTAAGCTTGGCATCCACATCAAGGAGTCTCCATTGCCAAGTCCTATCACTATGCCTAATGAAAATGGTATGAGTGGATGGATTTATATGTCCTAGGTGTGATTAAAAACGACGTATAGGTGTGAACTAGGATCTAGCAGTGGTGTCCTATGTGTGGTTACCAAACTAAAGAAAATGTAGAATATGGGAAAAAATAATTATTATATTTCTGCTAGCACCTACGCCTGTGGTCGATGCCAGTCTTAACTCTTCTTATATATTGCTTATTTTGACTGAGCGCCCACTTTATAATTTTTTCCCATATTCTACATTTTCTTTAGTTTGGTAACCACACATAGGACACCACTGCTAGATCCTAGTTCACACCTATACGTCGTTTTTAATCACACCTAGGACATATAAATCCATCCACCTCATACCATTTTCATTAGGCATAGTGATAGGACTTGGCAATGGAGACTCCTTGATGTGGATGCCAAGCTTAATCCCTAGTAGCTACTAATGAGACTAAGTTCTCCGATTTTATATATATAGCAAAGGGCAGTTTCTGCAGCACACAATTGAAACATATTCACAGATCCTTGTCTTGTTGGTGCTACTCATTATTCACTTTATTCCTGAACATAGTAGTGTCGCGGCGGTTCACAATTGTAAGTATAATGTTTTTTCTGCTAGCACCTACGCCTGTGGTCGATGCCAGTCTTAACTCTTCTTATATATTGCTTATTTTGACTGAGCGCCCACTTTATAATTTTTTCCCATATTCTACATTTTCTTTAGTTTGGTAACCACACATAGGACACCACTGCTAGATCCTAGTTCACACCTATACGTCGTTTTTAATCACACCTAGGACATATAAATCCATCCACCTCATACCATTTTCATTAGGCATAGTGATAGGACTTGGCAATGGAGACTCCTTGATGTGGATGCCAAGCTTAATCCCTAGTAGCTACTAATGAGACTAAGTTCTCCGATTTTATATATATAGCAAAGGGCAGTTTCTGCAGCACACAATTGAAACATATTCACAGATCCTTGTCTTGTTGGTGCTACTCATTATTCACTTTATTCCTGAACATAGTAGTGTCGCGGCGGTTCACAATTGTAAGTATAATGTTTTTTCTGCTAGCACCTACGCCTGTGGTCGATGCCAGTCTTAACTCTTCTTATATATTGCTTATTTTGACTGAGCGCCCACTTTTATAATTTTTTCCATATTCTACATTTTCTTTAGTTTGGTAACCACACATAGGACACCACTGCTAGATCCTAGTTCACACCTATACGTCGTTTTTAATCACACCTAGGACATATAAATCCATCCACCTCATACCATTTTCATTAGGCATAGTGATAGGACTTGGCAATGGAGACTCCTTGATGTGGATGCCAAGCTTAATCCCTAGTAGCTACTAATGAGACTAAGTTCTCCGATTTTATATATATAGCAAAGGGCAGTTTCTGCAGCACACAATTGAAACATATTCACAGATCCTTGTCTTGTTGGTGCTACTCATTATTCACTTTATTCCTGAACATAGTAGTGTCGCGGCGGTTCACAATTGTAAGTATAATGTTTTTTTTCTGCTAGCACCTACGCCTGTGGTCGATGCCAGTCTTAACTCTTCTTATATATTGCTTATTTTGACTGAGCGCCCACTTTATAATTTTTTCCCATATTCTACATTTTCTTTAGTTTGGTAACCACACATAGGACACCACTGCTAGATCCTAGTTCACACCTATACGTCGTTTTTAATCACACCTAGGACATATAAATCCATCCACCTCATACCATTTTCATTAGGCATAGTGATAGGACTTGGCAATGGAGACTCCTTGATGTGGATGCCAAGCTTAATCCCTAGTAGCTACTAATGAGACTAAGTTCTCCGATTTTATATATATAGCAAAGGGCAGTTTCTGCAGCACACAATTGAAACATATTCACAGATCCTTGTCTTGTTGGTGCTACTCATTATTCACTTTATTCCTGAACATAGTAGTGTCGCGGCGGTTCACAATTGTAAGTATAATGTTTTTTCTGCTAGCACCTACGCCTGTGGTCGATCCAGGGAATTAGTCTAATTGCTGTATCTGGAGTCAGGAAGACATTTTTTTTCCCCAATGTGGAGCTTAGTGTTGCCACATGGGTTCTTTTTTGCCTTCCTCTGGATCAACATGTTAGGCTATGGGTTGAACTAGATGGACTTATAGTCTTCCTTCAACCTTAAAAACTATGTTACTATGTTAACAAACAGGCTGCACTAATTTAGTCCAGGATTAAGTGCACTGATCATTTAAAATGGAGAATCAAAGTTCTTACAGACCAGGAAGTCCAGAAGTATTAGAACTCTTCCACAAGAGGTGTTGAAAGAGGAAACAAAACAGCTAGGATCAGGATAATGCACCATAGTCTGCAGAGTAATGAGGCAGAGCACAGAGCTAACCAGCAACATCAAGTCCAGCCACAACCAGGAGACTCAGAGACCAGCTAGCACAAACTACTCAGGCAATGATTAAAGCCCGGAACCAAACTTATAAGCAGGACTAACAGGAAATGTAAGGGCAAGGTGAGGCATAGACTCCATTTTGGACAAGAAGATACAGCAATTCAATGAAGAACCTGGAAACCTCACAGTAGGCATAGCAATATCAAAGTCTACCATAAAGAGAAGACTGCATGAAAGTAAACACAGATGGTTCACTGCATGGTGCAAGCCACTCGTAAGCCTCAAGGATAAGAAGGCTAGTTTAGACTTTGCTGTTTTTTTAAGATTTCTTTTTTAGCACAGTTCTGGAAGAACATTCTTTGAACAGATGAAACCAAGATCAACCTCTACCAGAATAATGAAAAGATAAAGGTATGGTGAAGGCATAATATAGCTTATGAAGCATACCACATCATTTGTTAAACACAGCGGAAGCAGTGTGATGGCTTGTGCATGCATGGCTGCCAGTGGCACTTGGCCCCTAAGATTTAGCTGTGACACAGGAAAAGCAGCCAGATGAATTCTGGGGTTTTCAGAGACATACTCAAATCCAGCAAAATAAAGTCAAACTGATTGTCCATCTGTATTATGAAATGCCAAGCAATGATCCAAAACATAAAACCAAAGCAACCCAGGAGTTTATTAAAGCAAAGAAGTGGAATATTCTTGAATGGCCAAGTCAGTCACCTGATCTCAACCCAATAAAGCATGAATTTCACTTGTTAAAGACTAAACTTCAAACCTAAAGGCCCACAAACAGTAACTGAAAACTGCTGCAGTAAAAGGCTGACAGAGCATTACAATGGAGGAAACACAGTGTCTGGTGATGTCCATGCGTTCAAGACTTCAGGCAGTCATTGCCAACAAAGGGTTTTCAACCAAGTATTAGAAGATAACAGTTTTATTTAAAATTATTTAATTTGTCCAATAACTTTTTAGCCCCTGAAATGAAGGGATTGAGTTTAAAAAATGCTTTAGTTCCTCACATTTTTATGCAACCATTTTGTTGAACCCACTGAATTAAAGCTGAATGTTTGAACTTAAATTGTATCTAAATTGTTTTGTGCAAAATCCATTGTGGTAATGTACAGAACAAAAATTTGAAAAATGTTGTCTCTGACCAAATATATATGGACCTTACTGTATATAAGATTTTTAATCGTGTTTTATTCCACTTTTTTGTCAGTTGTATGATGGAAATACATCGTTTTTATTAAGGTTTTTTTTTTTTTTTATGGTGTTCACTGAAGGGGTTAACTAGTAGCAGTTTTATAGAGTGGGTTGTTACAAAGGCATCTATACCAAATATGTGTATTTTTTTTTTACATAATTTTTGTTCTTAAATTCAGATTTTTTTTTTAAATGCTTTTACATTTTTTTAATCTTTTTTAACTTTTTCAATTCAAATAGTTTTCTGTTGAAATTTTCCAAATCAGTCCCTATTACCTCTGATTGCAGCTGCACTGTATTCCAATGCTTGATCATTGTGATGCAGGGCAACTGTCCGATGCACTGTCACAAGCCTCACAGATCATGCTGCAGGTTCGATCCTTGAGGTTTGACGTCAAGACACCATGGCGATGATATAATTGCAGGGGAACCATTTGGAGAAGAAAGGGAGCATGATTCCCAATCCCCTAAGTGCTGCAATTGATATAGACTGCGGCATTTAGAGGTTTAAACTGCCTGAAGCGATGTGTGCACAGCTCCTGGCAATGATTGTCTGGTCTCGGCTGTAACATGGGAACGACCTCCCTTCCAAGATGTATAGGTACGTTCTTGGGTGTGAACGGGTTAAAAAAGTAAGCAGCATATACATAATACTGATATATATTTTAAAAAAATTAATCACAGACGGATTGGCATTCTACTTATGATGATGAGAGTGTACAGTGTGCACTTAATTAAAAACATACTTAATTTTTAACGATAAGTTCTTTCTAACACTGAATGATTATTAAATATGCATACTGCAGCATTTTACATTCACTGTAAAGTGATTTTCTGCGTAACTTTAGCAATGTAACCTCAGTAATTTAAAGGGAACCTGTCAGTTAATTCATGTTGTCCAAACTGAAAGGCAGCATGAATCAGAGTGTGGTTGCATCCATGTATGTTTTTCTCTGAAACATACGTCCAAGGAATTGTATTTATTTCTACTGTCAGTTTCACACCACATATTTATCTCTCCTCTTCATAAATATTGCATACATTTTTTACCAGTTTTGATGGTACTTCTGAATAATACTGTATGTCATTGTACATCAACAAAAGAAACAAAAGATTCCATATGGCTCATAAATGACAATCTTTGTTAAGGGTAATTTAAAAGCAAATGTGCCACAATGTTTTTCATAAAGGGAAACTAATATTACAATGGAGGTAAAAAGGAAACAAGAGACCATAGCCCACTGACTGGAAACCATCATGAATGACAAGTAATCTCCAGTTCTCCAAGGACCTCCTCCTATCCTCCACACTTATTCATGCCTCACCCAATCGCCTCCAAGCATTCTCGTGAAAATGCGCGATCCTCTGGAATTCTGTGCCCTAAGTTGTCCAATTATCCACCACATTTGAATCTTTCAGGCAGAACTTGAAAACTCATCTCTTCAAGAAAGCTTACAACCTGCAATGACCACACTTTCATCCAAACACAAACAGAGCTTCTGCAGCCTCCTGACCTACTTTCTTCATCCCCATCATCCTGTAGAATGTAAGCTCACAAGGGCAGGGTCCTCTTCCTTCTGTACCAGTCTGTGATTGTTAATTTATTTACTGTAACCTATATCTGTATTTTGTATGTACCCTTTTTCATGTACAGCACCATGGAAATTATAGTGCTATAACAATAATAATAATTAATCAATTGAGATAAGCCATAGAAAAGAGGAAAACATGGTGAGAACTGGCCTACAGAGTATCAAAGCATTTGAATAGAACTGAAAAGATAAAATCAGAAAGCCATAGAGGAACAGGGGGCTCAGAAATAGATGCGCGAACCTTCCCCAAACATATTCGCCAATTTCAAATTTGGCATAAACATTACAGATTCGGTTCGGGAATGTAAATCCGAACAAATTCCCTAGAAAAAAAAATCTGCAAACTCTTTGCTCAGGAGAGATGTTTGAGATTTAAAATGGCCCTGAAACTTTCACTGTTTGTTTGAAGCCGAAACACTCGCTGAAAGACCCGTTGGCTGGGAACAACACCTCACCTTACGGTTCCCACCATTGGATCTATCAGCTTCCTGGAGTGTGTAGGAGCTTTCACACCTGCAGGGTGTGAATTTTGGAAATAATGCCAGATGTGGCAGCATCTATGAAGTCCAGGAAGCTTAAAACATATGAGAGAGCCTAATATTTTTTAGAGAATTTTTATTTGAATATTTATTTATTTTTCAATGTTATAATTATTATTATTATCATTATTATTATTATTATTATTATTTTATCATTTATTTATCTTTTGTTTGGGGGGGAGATGAAACCTTTATAATAGCGGAGGGTCAGCACTATGTGAGGCCATCTTTTCTACAGTTATATGGTACCAATTCATATAAAAATAGCATATGGCCATTATATGCTTTACACACATTCTTTCACGTCTGTTCACACTCATGAAACAACATACTAAGGATATTGCTTCTTGAAAATGTGCAATCACTATTTAATTTCATTCCATACGTTTACAATACACATTTTTGTCATGTGCATTGTGCACAAGTATGTTATATGTATAATTCATAATGAACTTGCCCCTGCCATGTCCAGTAGCCGTATTCAGCATTCCGGATGAATTGATTGCCTGAATAAAGTTATTTGTTTTCATTATTATGTCTCCTACAAATATGTCAGGCTTCAATAATCACTGCACCTAGTACCCGAGCAACCAAGTTCTAACTTGTTACCTTGTAACATGGGGAATTGGATGTGCGAGTGAAGTTACTTCTGAAGCACGCCGCATGCAATGGTTAATGAGGAGAGCTAGGCAACAAGGTTGTGCAAACAGTAAGATATACTAGTGATTAATTGTGTCTGACTCAGCCCTGGCAGTGGAAGAGGCGGGCCACTAGGAAAAGCAAACAGGTGTCACCACAGAGTTCAGCGTCATATTACTACAGACTAAACCAGCTACTCTGTGTGCTACTCCGTGATTCACTTCACTTGCTACTGTGTGCTGGCATTACACAGTTTGGTGATGGATCCCCTGCAAGACATGCCTGATCTGGAGGAAGAGATCATCTTTATCAACACCACAGGGGCAGAGGGTGGGTCAGCAGAACCAGAACCGGAGCAGCCTGCAGAGGAGGTGAACACCTATGTGACTTGGAGCTCCACCGTGCTACCCACATTAGGCCTAATCTGCAGCGGGGTGTGGATACAGTGCTGGGCTCCAATGCCAGAGGAGGACCTGAGGAGCTCTCAGTAACAGTCAGGAGGTGACCCTTTCACTATGCCATCCAGGATCGGGAACCAGGGCTGTGGACTCGATAAGCCAAACATCCGACTCCACAATTTCCCTGAATCCGACTCCACCCAAAATGGACACTGACCCCGACTCAACAGCCCTGCCAGGAGCACTAGATGTCAGATTGCAGTAGACCTTGCAGAATGCCTGGCTTTATTACATATGCAGCCAGTGCCATAGCTACTGGATGACCAATTCCACCAAACCTAAGGATAATCACTCATATGACCAGTGCACCCAAAGCAAGGTGGTAGCATTCTTGTAGGAAAGAGAGTTTGGCTTACTAGTAAAACAAGATACTGGGCATCAGTGCCACGTCAACCGGTCCACCCTGCTGTGTGAGCATCTTCCCAAAAGACTGAGCACCATCTTTGCTGTGGAGAAGGTCACATTTATGAAGGTGTAGGGCAGCAAGGGGAGGTTGCCACCGCTAACCAATTTGAGAAGTGGCAAGAGGAGGTCAACCAGGAGAGAATGTGGCATAGGCTGGAGGACAGCCCTCTCTTCGTTAGATAGTGTGAAAACACACTCTGGGTTCGCCTTTGCCAGGGTCAAACGGCACGTATGTGTCGTGTGTCACTCAAACCAAGAGCAGAGATTTAGATGCCACTGGCCTTGGCCAGAGTTTATTGTGGTGAAAGCAAACAAAGAAAAAAAAACAGAAAACAAAAATCCTTGCCTGTCCGGCACTAACTAAACAGAATGCAACCTCACTATAGACTGAAGGGCTTCTCCCTTCAGCCAAACCATAGAACCAAAGAGCACTGCTTTCACTCACATGCTTCTCCATACACAGCAGGCCTTCTGTGTTCCCAGGCTGAGAGAGAGCCCCGCCCGACCTCTCAGACTCCTTTTACCTACCCAACCGCCTCCCACTAATTCATTAGCAGCCAGGTGATACTGACCAGGCTAGGTTGCATATGACAGATACCTGGGAGAGATATATCTGCCCTCATCCACTAATCCCACATGACTCTCACAATAGGAAGATGCAGCTAAACCCACAGGGAATGTCGGTGTGTCACAAGTTGCTCCTGTCTGGCTATAGGACGTGGTTGTCCCCTAGTTCCTCCATTGTCTTCTCCAGCGGTGGTCATGATGCAGTGTGCTGGGAGACAGGTGATGGCAGAGGATGCTCCTGCAGGAGTAGCCCTTGCAACTCCCCGAGACCATCCGGCAGTGGAGTACCATCACCAATGCCAACTTTCAGCAATGCTGAGAATGCTGGAAGACAGTATTAATGCCTAGTGCAGTGGACTTTCCTAAAAAAAAAAAAAAAAGGCACCTTGTTTGGTCAATGACCCATCCCTTAGCTAGCATTTTGACTAGAGAAAGAGTTTGTTGAGTTTCAGTTCTTCCTTATCCAAGGCCTGTGTTTTTGCTAATGTTATATTTCTCCTTCCCATGTTTTGCGCCATTTATGCTTCCCCCTACTGGATAAATGGGCATGCATGCAGCCTTTGTAGTCCAACTCAAAGACTTTAATGACCTCTGACCTTCATGGACTTTCCACCACTTTAAGAGTGTGCTGCTGATCCCTGTGGGACTGGTGTTATTCAACCTCTGGCAAAAATTTTGGAATCACCTGGCTCGGAGGATGTCCATTCAGTTGTTTAAGTTTGTAGAAAAAAAAGCAGATCACAGACATGGCACAAAACTAAAGTCATTTTAAATGGCAACTCTCTGCCTTGAAGAAACACTAAAAGAGATCTTGAGAAAAAAAATGTGCTAGCCAGTAACGGTTACTTTTGTAGACCAAGCAGGGGGGAAAAATTATGGAATTACTCAATTCTGAGGTAAAAATTATGGAAACACCCTGTAACAGTCTCAAAACTAACACCTGCATCAAATAAGATCTGCTCGTTAGTCTGCATCTAAAAAGGAGTGATGACACCTTGGAGAACTGTTGCACCAAGTGGACTGACATGAATTATGGCTCCAACACGAGATATGTCAATTGAAGCAAAGGAGAGGATTATCAAACTCTTAAAAGAGGGTAAATCAACATGCAATGTTGCAAAAGATGTGGGTTGTTCACAGTTAGCTGTGTCTAAAATCTGGTCCAAATACCAACAGTATGGGAAGGTTGTTAAAGGGAAACATGCCGGTAGACCAAGGAAGACTTCAAAGCGTCAAGACCGGAAACTTAAAGCAATATATCTACAAAACAGGAAATGCACAACAAAACATCTTCCGAGCCAGGTGATTCCATAATTTTTGCCAGGGGTTGTATATTGGCTTGCTCACCAGTCTCGGTAGGGCAGTATCAAAGCACACAAGGAGTGAACTATAAAAACTTTAACTCACAGACTAAAAGTCTCAAACACAAACATAACAATATTCATAGTATATATATATATATATATATATATAATATATATATATATATATATATATATATATATATATTATATTATATATATATATATATATCTCCCTCGCTCTCTCTCTCTCTATATATATATCAGCTCCAGATGAACGTAGTTCTTGGAGTGCTAGTTTCCTCTTACAGGGGGAATTGAGGCCCCTCACATTAAAGGGATCCTGTCGCCTCCAAAAAGTCACCTAAGCTACAAAATCATGTCCCTGCAGCTGAATACTGAAGCAACATCTCAAGGCATCAGCCAGGAAGTTAAAGCTTGGGCGGAAAAGGGTCTTCCAAATGCACAATGACCCAAGGCATACTAACAAACTGGTTACAAAGCGGCTGAAGGATAACAAAGTCAATATTTTAAGGTGGCCATCAAAAAGCCCTCCTAACAATGCTAATTTGAAAATTCATGGGCAAAGCTAAAAAGGCAGGTGCAAGCAAGGCAACCAACAAACATGGCTCAGTTACACTAGTTCTGTCAGGAGGAATGACCCAAATTCCTACCAACTATTGTGAGAAGCTTGTGGAAGGATATCCAAAATGTTGACCCAAGTCATACAGTTTAAAGGGAACCAACCACCCCAAATGACCCCCCCGGACTGTTAATATGTGTCCCTACACCCTGCAGACACATATGGGGCAATCGTTTTTGCTAAAAAAACGGATTTGTAAAAGCCAAGATATAGCTTTATAAACTTTTAAAAATCTTGCCGAATGGGCGTTATCTAGCTTCCGGGGTGGGGGGGTGGCGGGGGATTGTGGAGCGCTGCGCAATATGTACAACCTGGTCCGATGCCGTCCCTGTACTCCTGTCCGGTGCTGTCTCCCCGCTGCTCTCTCCGGTGCTGTGCCCGCTGGTGTCCTCCTGTCATGGTCTCCATGCTGTGCCCCAGGCCGGTAACATGATTATCGGTGCGGGCTCCGGGCAATGGGGAAGCTTCCTGTTTCCTCCTGCCCATCCCCGCCCAGGTCAGCCCTGCACCCATGAGAACGCAGGGCCACTGTGTCATGTGATTGCCGCTGTGAGCCAATCACAGCGCAGGGGCGGTTACATGACATCACTGGCCCTGCGTTCTCATTGGTGCAGGGCTGACCTGGGCGGGGATGGGCAGGAGGAAGCAAGAAGCTTCCCCATTGCCCGGAGCCCGCACCGATAATCATGTTACCGGCCTGGGGCACAGCATGGAGACCATGACAGGAGGACACCAGTGGGCACAGCACCGGAGAGAGCAGCGGGGAGACAGCACCGGACAGAAGTGCAGGGATGGCACCGGACTAGGTTGTACATATTGAGCAGCGCTCCACCCCCCCTCTCCCCCCCGCCAGCTAGATAACGCCCAGTCGGCAAGATTTTTAAAAGTTTATAAAGCTATATCTTAGCTTTTACAAATCCGTTTTTTTAGCAAAAACGATTGCCCATATGTGTCTGCAGGGTGTATGGACACATATTAACAGTCCGGGAGGGTAATTTGGGGTGATTGGTTCCCTTTAAGGGCAATGGTACCAAATACTAATGAAATGTATGTGAACTTTTGACTTTGCAGAAAGTAATAAAAATGCCTTAAAGGGATCCTGTCACCTCCAGAACACCTCCTAATCTACCAAAACATGTCCATGCAGCATCCTATCACTAATCTCAGACTCGTTTTGTCTCCTAAAAGCATCCTGTGACAGTAGATAAAAATTTTAAAAGATTTTATACTCACTCATTAGGCATTATAATTATTAGGGGCTATATTCTTTAGCCCTTAGGGTGTGTTGTTTTGCAGGCTCATGGATCCACCCTCTCTCTCTCTCTGTGCTGCTGTGATGTGGAGCTGAAGGCAGGACTAATGATTTGCATTCTGTGAGTGACAGAGAGGGGGAGGGCAAAGCCTGCACAAGCAAAGCAGCACAGAGAGAGAGAGGGTGGATCCTGGAGCCTGCAAAACAACACGCCCTAAGGGCTAAAGCATGAGTATAAAATCGTTTTTATCCACTTTCACAGGATGCTTTTAGGAGACAAAAGGAGTGTGAGATTAGTGATAGGATGCTGCAGGGACCAGGGCCGTAACTGTAACTGGGGCAGTCGGGGCACTGCCCCGGGGCCCCAACCACCCAAGGGCCCCCAAATTGATAGTAAAAAATTGTATTTTAATACTTTAATTTCTCATAAAATACCCAGCTCCTATATTATTCGAGTTTAAAGTTAATAAAAATAACGAAAAGATTCATAACAAAAGATTCATGAAAGTGCAAGCGTAAATGTTTTTTGCTCATTTATACTTTAAACGGGGAAACGCTATTTCGCTTAGTAACAGGAGCTCTATGGCAGACAGTAGACTGTTAGCTGATCGTGTTGTGTCGCGCCAGGCGGTGACTCAGCCAATAGTTCAGTCAGCGGCTGCGACGCGACGTGCACTGATTCTGAGGTCTTGTTTACCCCAACTACTGAACTGCTCATTGGCCATTGCTCATCGTTCAGCGGCCAGTGTCGGATCGTCAGTGCAGTCTGTGTCGCATATAGTAGTTGTAGTGTGTGTGTAGGTAGATAGTATTTAGTATTCCGTATTTTCCGGCGTATAAGATGACTGGGAGTATAAGACAACCCCCAACTTCCTTCTCTAAGCTTAAAGTCATAAAATACTACTTGAGAAGTACTATGGCTCAAGAAAGACTCAACAGCTTAGCTTTATTTTCAATTGAGAATGATCGAGCTCAACAGATCAACTTTGACAAAGTAATTGATGAATTCGCTTCTCTGAAAGTTAGAAAACAAATGTTTAATTAGCTGTTTAAAACTGAACAAACTGGTAATGTTTAAGTAATGTTATGTTTAAGTGAACAAAGTTTAAATATATACTGTTTAAAACTACTTAATATTTAATAAACATATACAGTTATTTGAAAATTGAGCAATATCACCTTATTAATTTTCCAAACATATTCACTGAATATTTAACTTCTAAAACTTGCATCATAAACAAAATCTATTAAAGGTCTTGCGGAACGTGGTGAAGCCTGTGTGTTGTATACAACAATGTGTAGCAGGCTTCACCACGTTCCGCACAACCTCTAGTTATTGAAATGTTGAGGGCCCCCACTATGAAGTTTTGCCCCGAGGCCCCAAAGTTTATAGTTACGGCACTGGCAAGGACGTGTTTTTGTAGCTTAGGTGGCTTTTTGGAGGTGACAGGATCCCTTTAAAGGAAAGAATGCGAGCCATGGTGGAGATGTAGTGAGAGCGTATAAGCAAGCAATGTAATGTTACCCATATGGTTGCAGTAAACAGGGAGCTTCATGGCAAGGGAACAGGATGGCTGGTTAGTGGCTCCTTCAGCTGGCGCCAAAGGTGTAAGCATGATCTGGTAAAACACAAAAGGGAAAAACATTGAGGGAAGGGGGAACAAACACAAACATTGAAACCTTTTCGAAACATTGTTAACGCAATAGATTCAAAAACAAGTAGTACAACACAAAAAAGAAAATACAACAACAATTCTCGGGGGTGAACCCAGCTGGGGATCGCCCGATCAAGAACACTCGGGCCAGTTAGGACCAAGAAACAGGGGAGAAGCACAATGCCCTCCCCAGGATGTCCCTAGTTATGGGCTATGGTGGGGTAGTCCAGACAAGTCGGAAGCGATCAGTCAGGAAATTCACCCACCAAAAAGAAAAAAAAGAACAAAGAGAAAAGATGGTTCAGAGCCCCTGGTAACCAACCCCCGACTAGCCCCCAAAACAACAAGGCCAACATGTGTGGGACAGCCATAAGTCCTGGAGAAAGTCATAGAGTCTAGTAATATTCGTGGGCCTTTTAACCTAGAGGAGTGTGCAATATTGAGCCTAAGCCCAGCTGGGTTATATATCATTAGCGGGGGGTGGGGGGGATGGGGAGCTCCAACCTCTCCCCCGTTTTCCTCCCCTCAACCCACGCCTGCCACCCCCTACTCTGGACCACACCAGAGGCAGTGGGCCGCCAGAGATATGTAGGATCCAATTTGGAATGTGGACTACCGGAATGTTCATGGTATCACAGAATGCAGGAACGTCTCCAGGGATATGAAGGATGGCCGATCTACCATCCCTTCGGGCCATCAAAGCAAATGGGAACCCCCACCGGTATACAATCTGATGCTCCTGTAGGACCGTCAGGAGTGGTCTAAGGTGCCTACGTTTCTGCCGAGTAATATGGGAAAGGTTCGCGAAGAGCTGGATCTCTTTGCTTTCGAAAGTGGGTTTGTTCTTCCTTAATCTGGCCTGGGCCATAATCAGCTCTTTGGTCGTAAAGTCATGGACACAGCAAATGATGTCTAGTGGTTGGGCAGACAGATTGCAAAGCTCTCTGGGCTCTATCCAGTTTTATAGCATTGGATGAGGGGGCCCCAAGTACCTCATTGAAAATAGACTGTAAAATTGAGCCAGGAGACTCACTGTCTTCAGTCTCAGAAACCCCGCATACACGGATGTTACATCAGCGCCCCCTATTGTTAAGGTCTTCCAGATGGGACTGCATATCCTTCATGGTTTTTAGCTGTGTCAGAATGAATTGGTGTAGTTCAGCTACCTGTGTTCTGGTGGCATCGTGTTCCTCTTCCAGGGTCTCAATCCTGCCAGATAGGTGTTGTACATCGCGCCTATACCTCTGCTATCTCTGCTCTTCAAGTGTCTTTCATTTCATTGATTAGGTTTTTGAAATCTCCTCCTTAGATGGAATGTGCTCAAGAATAGACTGCTAGTCCAAGGGGAATGCATGCGACCCTTTATGATTCTTTACAACCACCAGTGGTGCAGGGCTGCTAGTCTGATGCAGAGGAGGATGAGAGGAGTAGTCCTTAAGGCTGTGCAGTGTACTAGATAATGATTGTGAGCTTTCCAGTATGCATAAGTCTCCACTGTTAGCTGTGGCCAGCAGTGAGGAATGCAGAGAAGAACCGTCCACCCCCTCTCCATTACCTCAGGACTGGAGGCAGGTGCTGTATTGTGCAGGCAGCTGAAGAAGTGAAACAGCTGTTGATTCTGTGTATTTCCCAGAGAGGCATGGGCCTCCGCTGTCTCTTCACCATCACAAATCGCCTCCTGTTCTCTATCCTGTGGGGGAGCGCTGCGGAGAAGACCCACCTCCTCACCATGCATCGAGGAAGATGGCGCCCAGTCTCCTCTTTAGGCTGTTCCAGGCCCAAAAATGTCTCCAAGGCCGTCCGCTGTGTCGGTGGACCAGCCGACGTCGGCTGTGAGGCCTTAACTCTCCTGGGGCCCATGGAGGTAAGCGGTGGAGTTTAACCAGATGAATAAAATGCTAATAAAGCCTACAGTCAGTGGGAGCTCCATCGTCCTGCGACCGCTCAGTTCGGCATCCGGACATGCCCCCCGCCCCCCCGTGTATACATTTTTTTTTTTTTATAATTCTTTATTTTTACATTTATACGATTTAACATCAGAGCGTTAACAACAGCGTGAACCAATATATCAATCAGTTGTTTACATCAACTGTCCTTATCACTTAAGAAGATATAATAAGCCAGGCGTAGGATAAAGCGAATAACGTCATTACAATACTCCTCGTCATATGTGTACCATACCAGTGTGTATCAATGATCTACCCAAAGTGCAGATCTTCCCTGTCCTCGTACGATTAAGAAACAAAATTCTCTGACGCTTTGCTTATCGCTTCATAACGGGAATTAAAGGGAACCAACCACCCCAAATGACCCCCCCGGACTGTTAATATGTGTCCCTACACCCAGCACACACATTTGGGGCAATCGTTTTTGCTAAAAAAACAGTTTAGTAGAAGCTAAGATATATGTTTATAAAGTGAAATCAATCGCGACGGATAGGTGTTACCTAGCTTTGTCCACGTGCAGTGCTCGTGTCTGTGATCCTCCTCTCCCTCCTCCCCTCTCAATTTCTAAGAGCACGGCCGCGTCATGAAAGGGGCGGGGCTAAATCGCGTCATGAAAGGGGTCGGGGTTCGCCGCGATTTAGCCCCGCCCCTTTCATGACGCGGTCAGGCTCTTAGAAATTGAGAGGGGAGGAGGGAGAGGAGGATCACAGACACGAGCACTGCACGTGGACAAAGCTAGGTAACACCTATCCGTCGCGATTGATTTCACTTTATAAACATATATCTTAGCTTCTACTAAACTGTTTTTTTAGCAAAAACGATTGCCCCAAATGTGTGTGCTGGGTGTAGGGACACATATTAACAGTCCGGGGGGTCATTTGGGGTGGTTGGTTCCCTTTAAGACTGCCTAGCAATAACTGTAATAACAAACAGATAAGGTCCACTTAACCTGAATACAAAAAGACAAAGACAAACATATTCAAAGAGAGAAAAAGAGAGAAAGATGTAGGAAGAGGGATAGTTAGGGATGGATTGGGGAGGGGAAAAGAAAAAAAAAAAAAAAAAAGGGGGGGGGGAAGGGCGGAACAGAAAACAAAACGGGAGTATATAGCATAATAGTCTAATAAAGCCTCATTAAAGTAGACTCAGTAGGTTACACGGACATGGCGAGTCAGCTACTGATCTCTGTAGGTCTTATACAGATCAGACTGTTGAAATGACATCCAACTAAACCAGGTATTTCTAAATTGTACATAAGTATCATGGATAGAGGAGGTCAAGTCTTCCAAGTGCATGAGGTCATTCACCTTATTCAGCCATTGAGCAACAGAAGGGCCAGACTCTCTCCTCCAAAGAATTGGGATGCAAGATCTCGCAGCCATTACCAGAAATCTCAAAAGGGACCGTTTATACTTGCGGAGAGGGATCTCACAGTGGTGTAACATGAAGAGACTTGGGCCAGGTTCACCAGGGTAGTCTGTGACCACTCGAATAAATTCCACCACTTCAGACCAAAACGTCTCAAGTCTTGCACATTCCCAGAATATATGTAAAAGTGTACCCTCCGCCTCACCACACCTCCAACAACATGCCTCAGTGGAGGGGAAAATTTTGTGTATTTGCGAGGGGACCCTGTACCACCTAGTTAACAGCTTATAATTAGCCTCTTGTAATCGTGAGCATATTGAGGTAGAGTGTGCCTGTGTATAAATGTCTGATCTCTGATCTAAAGACAATTCCAACCCTAGGTCTGCCTCCCAATCCAGCATGAACTGTGGTGTTGACAGGTCCGGAGGCGAGATCAAAAATGCATGTGATCTCGATAGAGCATGTCTACAGTCCCCTACAGTCTGGCATAGGTTTTCGAATTGCGTCTTGGGTCTGTGATAGGTCGATTTAGCGGGAAGCGACTGTAGATGATGTGCAAGTTGAAGACATCTCCAGAATCCTAAAGGTATCGGGTGTGTGATCGAATTAAGTTGCTCAAGGGAGGGCCAGACGTCCCCGTCGCCCAAACTCCCCACCCTGTCCACTCCCTCGGAAATCCATCTTTGAAATATAGGGTCATCTATGCTGGGTTTAAAGTCCGGGTGAGTCAGAATCGGGAACATAGTCGAGGCACGTGGAATTATAGAAGCCCTTACTAGTTTATGATCACATATCGTAAGGGTAGGTCCGATCGTTGGATGTCCAGTAATAGCCTCATCCCTTCGCAAAGTAACCCATGGCAATGTTTGTAGTCTGAATGGAGTGAAGCCCTGTTCTATTTGAACCCACAATTTGTTCTCGCTGTGTCTGCACCAGTCTATTATACGTGCAAGGTGACTAGCAATATGGTATAATTTAATGTCCGGTAGGTTCACTCCACCATCACCCATACGCCTGTGTAAGATAGATCTTGCCAATCTTGGTTTCTTTTTATTCCAAATAAATCTCGTCTGGATTTGTGAGACCGATTTAAAGAACGATGCCGGGATGGTAATGCGTCTGCAGGTAGTATAAAATCCTTGGAAGTATCGTCATTTTAAAAAGTTGACATCTTCCCATCCATGTAAAGGCGGACAACATCCATCTCTCACAATCCACTCTAATTGTAGACAACAAGGCGGGGAAGTTTGCTCCGTACAGATCACGGACATCTGGTGTAAGCTGCAATCCCAGATAACGAAGGGCTTTGGGTGACCAGTGAAAGGCAAAGGCACCTTTCAACTGATCAACGAGGTCCGCAGGAAGCGAAACATTCAAAGCCTCCGACTTGGCTCTATTAATTTTGAAGTTCGAGAGAGCGTGGTATCTCTCCAGCTCTTTTATTAAATTTGGAATGGAGATTCTAGGGTTTGTTACAAAGAACAGGAGATCGTCAGCATAAGCAGCAATTTTGTGCATGTGCGATTTTAATGTTAAACCAGAAATATCGCCATTTCCCCTGATATGTCGTAGCAATGGTTCCAATGTTAAAATAAAAATCAGCGGGGATAGCGGGCATCCCTGACGTGTACCATTAGTAATGTCAAAAGATTCAGATAGGATACCATTCACCCGAACCCTCGCAGACGGAACCGAGTACAGGGACAACACCCAACCAAGCATCTTTGCTCCCAGTCCAATGTGCATTAATGTCTCCTCAATGAGGGACCACTCAACTCGATCAAACGCTTTCTCTGCGTCCGTAGATAGCAACATCAGAGGGGCTTTAGAAACTTTCGCATGATGTATTAAATTAATAGCCTTGGTAGTGTTGTCCCTGGCCTCCCGCCCGCCCACGAATCCCGCTTGGTCCGGATGTACTATATCAGGAATGAATGGCGAGAGTCTGGCGCCAGGATTCTATCAAAGAGTTTGACATCTACATTAAGTAAAGATATCGGGCGGTAACTAGAACAGACCAAGGGGTCCTTTCCTGGCTTCTGAATTACTGCAATAGTGGCGCGCAGCGCATCTTTAGGAGGTGGGGTGTTTGCTGACATAGCGTTAAAGCAGGCTGTTAAGTGTGGAAGTAAGGACGTCCTAAGTTTTTTGTAATAACCCACAGTAAAACCGTCAAGGCCCGGTGCTTTGCCAGATTTAGCTGATGAGATAGCACCCTCCACCTCTATCTCTGTGATTGGAGCTTCCAGGGATGTACTAACTGATTCTGAAATTTTTGGTAGACCTGAGGCTTTAATGTAGTCCCTAATACGGGCCCTAAAAGTGGAAGTCGCTGATATTGACTCCGTTTCCCCTAAATTATATAAAGCAGTATAATACTGTTTAAATGCTTCTGCTATGTCCAGAGGAAATTTTGAGCGTTGCGAGGAACTTGGAATGAGTATCTCGGGTACGTATGTAGCGGCCTTCTGTAACCGAGAAGCTCTAGCCAAAGATTTACCCGCCTTGTTCCCATGTTCATAAAAGTGGCGACGGCAACGTGATAGTATGCCTTTCGCCTTTTGTAGTAAAATGGAAGGTAACGCCTCTCTGACATCTAAAAGGTCTTTCTTTACAGTAGGGAGTTCCTGGCGTTTGTGTCTGGTCTCTAAATCTTTCAGTTTGGTCATGAGTTCCCGAATCTCAGCTTCTCTTTTTTTCTTTAATCTAGCACCATGCTGTATTAATATGCCTCTCATAACACATTTGTGAGCATGCCATGTTGTCACTGATGAGATGGATGCAGAGACATTCAGGTCAAAGTATTCTTTCACCCTCTGAACTACATCCGCCAGGACAATCGGGTCATCTAGCAAAGACGTGTTCAATCTCCATTGCCATTGCCTCTGAATTGGGGAGGCAAGCGCAAGGGAAATCGTAACCAGCGCGTGATCTGAGAAGGCGATCGGCTCAATTGTAGCGTCTTGTAGGTGCGTCAGGTCCGACTGTCTCAGAAGAAAGTAGTCAAGTCTGGAGTACATGTCATGGGAGGGGAGTAATGCGTGTAGTCCCTACAATCTGGGTACAGTATACGCCAAGCATCCAGTAGCTGATGATCGTGTAACGCAAGCCGCATCCGTCTCCGGGCCATTTTAGAAATGTTAGTTTTACCCCTTGAAGTATCCAAGTCTGGATCAAACGCAATATTGAGGTCACCACCCAGTATCAGGGTCCCCTCCGCAAACATGTCAATCCTCTCTAAGAAACGTAAGAGGGCAGATATCTGACCTGTGTTAGGAAGGTAAAGTGAGGCGAAGGTATACATCTGAGAGGCAATCTTACCCTTGACCATGAGTAGTCTCCCATCCTCACCACCACAGGAATCCAAGAGCTCCCATGGCAGCGATCTCGACATCACAATGCTGGTACCAGATGAGTGAGGGTCTGGTGAATGACTATGATATGCAAAAGGAAACCAATGGTTAGAGAGTTTATATGGCTTAGTTGCACTCATGTGAGTTTCTTGGAGGAAAGCAATATGTACTTTGTTAACTTTCAGATAATTAAACAGTATTGAACGTTTCCCTGCATCATGTAAACCCTGTACATTTAACGTGCCTATCTTCAGAGATGTCAGGTCATTACCAGACATATCCGTGGATTTGTAATATACGAAGGCCTTTAGGTAAAGTAAAGTAGGTTAAAATAAAATAAAATAAGAAGGTAAAGCTAAATTAAATAGGGAGTAAGTAGGGGAGGGAAGGTAAAACAAACAGGAGGGTAGCTTGATAAGATGAGTAGAGGGTGAAGTAGAAAGAGAGAAATTGGTAGCAAGAGAAGAAAGAAAAACCTCACTCACCACCAAGACCCCTAGAATCTAGGAGTATAGAAAAGGGACTATATAAGTCAAAATCGGTTTGAACCGATAAGCACGATCCCCTCAGAATAGTAAGAACGATGGGGATCGTTGAGGGCGTAACTAACCTAAAGGCGGCGAACCGCAGACCCGGAACCTATAAAAATAACATATCACACAGCCTAAAGCCTCATCAATATCAACAATACTAATAGTAATAATAACAATAACCCGGTAGGATTATAAATCATGGGTTTAGTCCAAAACAGTTCTGGATGCCCCGGAACAAAATCAGAAAAACTGAGTCACAAAAACTTAGTTTCCGCCTGGAAAAACAGTGTCTCACCCTGACTCCCATTCAGGAAGAGAAAGGCCTGTCACTGAAAAGTAAGACATAAGTAAAACATCAGACATGACCGTAGGGGTTCAAGTTGGGAGATCCGTCAACAGGCCTCCACCGCTTCCTTGACTGCTGGACGGTGACGAAGATGTACGTGGAGCGCCACCACTTCGTCTTCCTCTTTTACGCGAGTCATCTTTTGAATAATTACGCTGTCGACCTGATGCGGCAAATCTTTTGAAGCCTTCTAGGGACAGCCAGTCCGGGACCGGGAAGGATGGGATGTCCAAAAAAGAGAATAGGTCGTCAAGTTAATCCTTATGCCAAAGATAGAACAGTTTAGTGCCCTTTTTAACAATCAGATGAAAAGGGTGACCCCAGCGATAAGTGGCACCCTGCTCCTTTATCTTCAAAAGCAATGGACATAGCTGCCTCCGCATAAACAGGGTACGGCTAGAGACATTGGGGAAGAGGCGTATATTTGCTTCCTCAAATACAATGTCGCCAAAAGCCCAGGCGGCCTGTATCAGGTTGTCTTTTTCTGTAAAATTGTGCAGCCTGCATAGGACATCTCTAGGGTTGTCCGGGTCTATAGGGCCAGGGCGGGAGACTCTATGTATTCTGTCTACTTTAAAGGTCGATCCGGATGGTCTCCGTGACACCATGTTAAATATGTCCATAGTCTTATCCAGGAGTAGGTTAGTTGTGACAGATTCAGGTATTCCCTTTAATCGTATATTATTTCTCCTCTCTCTATTCTCCTGATCGTCTGTCTGTAATATTAAGGCTACTGTAAAAGCATTGGAACGGGCAGCATCCCTTTCCAGGGTAGTGATTCTTCTTCCATAGCGTTCATGGCCTCAGAAGTTATGGCGGTCTGAGATCTAAGGGTTTCCACCTCTTCTCTAACAGCACTGAGGGCTTTTGCCTGTGAGGCCTCCATACGGGCCACAATATTGTCTATATCACGTTTAGAGGGGAGAGCAGCTATCATATCCCTGATGGCCTTCAGCTCAGCACCAGTGCCATCAGACTGTATCACAGGGGACGCCATTGCTGCATATACTGTAGATGGAGCTATACTCCTTGACTCACCATCCCCCAAAGCGCTGTTTACCTGCCTTTCAGGGGAATCTTCTTGTATTTGCCCCTGCAGGATTACTGGGCTCTCCTACCGGTGTCCCCTGGTCCTTAGGGATCTGCTCCACAACTTCCCTGCTGCGTGGCGTTCTTTGTTGTAGCGGCGGGGAGACCGCCGCTGCTGCTGCTTCTTCTCCTGTGCTCCGGCCGGCGCCATTACAGGCGTGCGCGCGGTCTTTCCTCCCGCCGCGGCAAACAGCCTGGCCATGTGCGCCTCTCTCCCTGTCTTCTCCGGTGGCGGTGCAATGCCATCGGGTTCGTCCTGCTTCTTCCTCCTTGACATTTTGGAGGCAGTAGGGCTGTAAATCTGGTCTGTGGGTCCCGGGTCTGCAGAGCTCTTTACAAGTGCAGGCCTCACACCACCATGGTCAGGCCACGCCCCCTGTATGTGTATACATTTTTTAATGAAGATTAGTAGTCTGCAAAGAAAAGCAACCATGTGAAAAGCTTCATAAAATATAATACGTTTGGATTTTTTCTGTGGAAGAAAACATATTAAAGTGTTGCCTGAGGTCAAATCAGACAGCACATTGATCAATGTAAGCCAACAGGGCTGTTTAGATAACTTTTTCACAATGAGTTACCATGTGAAAACAATGGCAGCAGGCACTATTCTCTTCCTTATATCGCATGAGACTCACCTATACAAGTGGTGCGAAAAAAAAGAATTGGATTCTATTTGGAACATAAATAATACACCTGATTTTTATGGATACATTACCATTGACAAGGGATTTTGCTTTTAGTAGGGCACATTTTAAATTATTGAAGTATAAAAATGTATCATACACGTATAGAACATGAACTTAAAACATGAGCACACCAATACAAATCGTCCAAGTTCTGGACGAAAAGAGGATGTTTTTTCATACGCTGATCAGCCAAACACTGACATTTGAAGAGGAACACAATCGTATAAGTTGGACTAAGATCGCAACACAATGCGTGGACTGGCTGCTGCCCTCCTGACCAGAGCGTGAAAGCTTCATGTATTTATATGCAGCTTGTTACACTCAGGTCAGGTGACCTGTTGGCGAGTCCAGGTATTGTGATCCTCTTCCGAGTTATATGGCCGTGTGACTGTTTCCTCAGCCATATTCTTTAGCAGCATCAGTCACTACAGGAATCCATTGTTTTTCATTTAAAAAAGCATATAATATATAACGTTGCCATTTTTCCTGGATGTTATTAATAGTGATGAGCGAATAGGGAAATGTTCAGATTCAGAATATTAGTGACAAATATTTTTTACATTCGTACTGAATAGCAAGACCAATGTAAGTCAATGGGAAACCTGAATATTTTTTCTGCTGGACCCAATGATGAGGTCTGGGGGCCTGAGAAAAAAAGATGAAATGCGTGGGAAAATGCTGAAACTGAATGGGAACAGCATAGAGAAGATTCTTGCAAGCATTTCTGACTCACATATGGCTTTTGGGAATAATGCTGTCAGAGTACTACGCCATTTTTACAGATTTACAATAACCAGGGTGGCACCATCCAATGGACAGTGTGAGCCCTGAGTCCCAGGCGGCAAGCAGGCAGGGGGAGCGGCTTTGCAGAAGGGGGCGGTGCCTGCACCACACAGCGGCTTCCTGTGTGATGGGCACTGCCGGCTGCAGCATGGGGTAAGCCACACACAGAACCTCCCCCTGCCTGCTCCCCTGACAATAACACCTATCAAACCACACCTAAATTGGATTTTACAAAGAAGAATATTAAGAAACATATTTTTCCTGCATAATCACTAGTATATAAGGCAAAATAAAGAAGGGACCACCCCCTTTTACTGCATGTTCATATGTAGTGGGTTTTTTTTTTCCTTTTACATTTGAGAGGACTCCCACTTATACATTTTGAAGGTCCCTCCCTCATGCATAATTTTTATCTGCAAGGCCAGCTACAACATGCCCATTGCAATTTCAGGATTTGTCTTACTCCTCCGCCATCACCACCTCCATGTCATTATGTGGCCCTCACTTCAAATTTGAGAAAGCCAACAGGTGTCATGAAACCTGAGTTTTGTGGGGGCCTACAGGTGGCCCTCTATCATACATTTGGGAGAACTGCTCTCACTCACACATTTGGGAGGTCCATCCCTTATTCAAAACGGTTATTGAGATAGTGGAATACATATTCCACAGCACTTTACATTGTCAACTAAAACATGACCTTTGGTATGTCGGGCTTTGCCCTCCTCCTCCAACACCACCATATCCATTAAGTCATCATGTGGCCCTCACTTCAAATTTTGAGAGGGCCAGAAGGTGGCATGAAACCTGAGTTTTATGAGGGGCCTCAGGTGGCCTTGTACCATACATTTGGAAGGTCCTTCCCTCATTCAAAATTGTTATTGAGATAGTGAAATACATATTCCACAGCAATTTACAAAACCAGCTAAAATAGGCCAATTGGTATGTTGAGCTTTGGCCTCCTCCAACACCACCATATCCACCTAGTCATCATGCAGCCCTCAATTTAAATTTTGAGAGGACCATCAGGTGGTCCTCAATTTTGCATTTGGGAGGGCCCTCCTCTCTACATTTTGGGGTGCCCTCAATTATACATCAGGAGGACCATCCTCTACACATATGGGAGGTCCCTCCTCTATACATAATTCTTAGCTAGATAGTGGCAGAAGCAGCACCACCAAATCTTCCTCATGGTCCAGTTTCACTACCCAAGAGCTTGGGCCGCACAATCACCAACCTGGTCCTCCTTCCTCCCACCATAATAAGTCCCAGGAAACATGTGACTCAACAGTTGGGCACTCCGAGGAACTCTTTACATTCTCTTTTCTGCATTCTGTTCCCTAACCGTGCAACACTCAAAAGGGACATGAGGAGATGGAGTGCAGTGATGCAGAAATATTTGAGCATCCATAGCCTGAAAAAAGCCATGGTGAGGAATGGCAATAAAGTGTCTCAAGAGTTGAAGGACGATGATGATAAGACACAGTAGGCATCATGTCAGCCTAAGATCTCAACTCAGGAAGAGGATCAGACTGAAGGTGGATTGATGATGAAGTCACTGATCCTGCCTGGTGCAGTGGCCCCCACAACGAGCACAGCAGCACAGAGGTGGAGGGATCTGTAGCACCACTACAAGCAGGAAGAGGCAGTGTTTTTATGAAGGGAGAACTCAGTCAACTGCTCCTAGAGCACCCCCACTCAGCTAGATCCCAGGGCAATGGTGCATTGTTCGCCAGTATGGACGTTTTTGACTGAAAGTCCTTCATAGAAAAGGACAGTAATTTGTAGCATCTGCCATACCAAGCTGAGCAGAGGCAAAACCATTGATAACCTGAGCACATTTTCAAGCACATGGTAGCCAAACACCCCACTTGGGTACAAAACCTGTCTGAGGGTGAAACCACTGCCATTTAACCTATGCTACGTTCTTTGCAATCTGCTGTCCTGGGAGCAAGTGCTGATGCCTCCTGCCCACACAGGCTGTGCGGTTGCACAAACACAACAATCTTCACCAATCACATCCATTTTGCAGTCCCAGTGCAGCGTTCAGCTGTCCTTGGTCCCAGACATTGCAAAGGAAGCAAAAATACTCAAACACCCACCAACAGGCCAAACACAAAACAGACACACTGACAAATGACTAGCCATGGAAATGTTGCCGTTTTGGCTTGTGGACGCTAAGGCTGGTTTCACACTGCAAGATTTTCCCTAATCAGTGTCCATCCAGTTTGTGTGCCAAAACCAGGAGTGTCTCCAAAACTCAGAATAGGTGTCAATCTTTCAATTATAGTTTTTCTCTGCAAGTTCCTCTCCTGGTTTTGGCACACAAACTGGAAAGACACTAATCAGGGAAAATCCTGCAGTGTGAAACTAGCCTAAAGGCCCCGTCACACCTGGCGACGGGGCTGGGGATGTCGGCGGCGACTAGCGGGTGCGCGCACGTTTTTGGTTCCCCGCCAGCGTCGCCGTCCCCATTTACACGGGGCGACATCTCCAGCCCGATGCCGGCGAGCTGACAGGCGGCATAGCCGCCGGGGTGTCTAAAAACCCCAGCGGCAATGCAGGACAATGGGAGCCTATGGCTCCCATCGCCTGACAGGTCGCCGGAGGCCGGTTACATGGGGCGATGTGTGCACATCGCCCCATGATGGTCGCCTGGTTTCAGAGCACTGCTCTGAAACCAGGCATCCGCCCGGCAGCGCCGACATCACCCCTTTACATGAGGCCACGTAGGGGTGATGTTGCCGCCGATAGGCCACACCCCTACGTCGCCTCTGTTATCGGCGGCGATGTGGCCCCGTGTGACGGGAGCTTAAGTTTTTCTGCAACTTCTTTGCAGTGGCCGGCCCAAAGTACTCTGTTCCCAGCCACCACTATTTTTCTTGGTGTGCCATCCAGTTACAAAAGCATGTATCTTTGAATACTGCCTGTGCTCTGAACAATGCAGTAACCAGTAAGGTCCACCTAACCACAGACACGTGGGCAAGTTCTTGTGTACAGATATGCTACATGTCCCTGACAGCACACTGGGTGAACCTGGTGAAGGCTGGGATAGAGTCAGAGTCTGGGATATACCCCCTCCTACCCACCCCATGAATAGTGGGCCCAACTTCCAGCAGGGTTTCCATCTCCTTACATGCCAGGTCCTGTCTCCCCTCCTCCTCCTCTGGTGAATTACCCTCCCCATCAAAGGAAGGGAAGAAAAAGAACAGACCGATCAGTGACTCTCACCAATGAACCTCTAACCAGGTCTGTGCGATAATGGGCGTAACTCTGTGTAGTCTTTGAGGTTCCGCAAGCTTATACATGTTCCATGCATGGCCCACATGCTCAAATTGGTTGTACAGCAGTTTCACAAAACATACCCTGACTTGCCAAACCTATTTGTCAAGGTACCCTGCACTTCTGCCAGTTTGGCATTGCTGCACCAGCACTTTAAGTCGCCATGTCACCGACTGATTTGCAAACTGCCCACACGCTGAAACTCAGCATTACAGATATTGGCTAGGCTTAGTGAGCAGCAGAGGCAGTAGCTGACTACAAGAGTCAACATAGTTGTCAGACTGACACTCAGCCACCACATATAACAACTGCGGAGTGTGTGGTTCGCTAACATTTGTGAGATTGTTCAAAACTTGAGTACTGCCCCACAATGGTGCACAGTGATGATGCTAGTATAAGCGTAACCATCCCACTGCACTGTCTATTGAAATGTTTGCTGTACAATCTGAAAAAGGAAGCTTTGAATGCAGAGCAAGGTGGCTATAACCAATATTTGACTATGGATGATGCTACCCAGCCTAGACGCTGCCAAAATTTTCAGCCCACATTGGGTGATGATAAAGAGGAAGAGGAGGCTAAGGCAATGGTGATGGAGAAGGAGCAGGAACTGTCTGCACTACAGAGGGGACTAGCAACGCTAACCTCTTGTCTGCCCAGTGTGTCTGGTCTGAAGAGGAGGGGGAAGAGGAAAGGAGGTGTCGGGAGGTGGAGAAGATGGCTGTTTGTCCTGGTGCGGAGACTGAGCTTTTACCTCTTTGTAGTCTGCAACACATGGCACATTTCATGTCTGACTAACTTTGCCAAGAACCTAGCATAATACACATTTTGGCCCCCAACAATACTGGTACAAGAAGAAATTTCCTTCTCTCAAAAGAGAGTCAGAAAGGGGTTGTACAATGGAAGCATTCAAGAGAGCCATGGTTGAGTAGTTGCTGAAAAGATTATCTTCAGACAACGCTGGTGGCAGAGGTACCGCCTCTCTGCACCCATAAGGATTACAGGTTAGGGACAAGCACACAACGTGCTACGTGCAATCCGTTTTTGAAAGTTTTTTCCATGCCAAATCTGTTTTTCCTAGGCTGCATTTTGGGCCTCCTGTGAACCTGCACGTTTTTTGGACTTAGTCATTTTTTCATTAAAAACGCTATGCGATAACGCATGCATTAACACATGGTACCTATATGTACCATGCGTTAACAGATGCATTTGCCATATGGCCTCATGTTAAAAAACGCAATGCATTTTTTTCCTGCACCCAAAAATGTTGCCCGCAATGTTTTTTTCAGCCTGGGAAAAGTCTTTGAAAAACGCAGTAACACTTAAGTGCATCATCCGTTAACGGATTCCGTTTTTGGACTTAGAAACAATTATGCCAAAAACGACCCCGAGGCAAAATGGATTGATATGTGTGACCCTAGGCTTACCATACCAGCGTCCTTCCTGATTCTTCAGTGCCCTTAAAGTACTGGTTGTCCAAGCTGCACATCTGGCCCGACCTCCCTTTGAATTGGAGGTGCTGGCCTGCCGTGCTGCTAATGGGTTGTCTGAGCAGGTTTTTAGTTAGGGGCAATCATATGGATAGGCGCAAGCGCCTGTCATCGGAAAATGCAGACAGGCTGACTCAGATAAAATTGACCAAGGGTAATATTTTCACCAGACTTGGCAAACCGACCAGTTGACAGACAGCCAACCTAAAGTCACCTAAAATATTCAGCTTTGTAATTTGGCTTAAAGGGAACCAACCACCCCAAATGACCCCCCGGACTATTAATATCGTTCCCTACACCCAGCACATACATGTGCTGCAAGGTTTTTTGCTAAAAAAACTGCTTTTTAAAAGTTGAGATAATGATTTATAAAGTTTATAACGAAGGGACGGGTGGGCGTTACTTAGCTGGGGCTAAAGCCGGGTTGCAGCTGCCAGTCATCCTCCTGTCTCCCCTCGCAGCAGTAACGGCCAGCCCTTTCTTGTCATCACAGCCTGCTGAGCCTGGTGCACGGGATCTCATGCCCGTGCACACGTCATCAGCTACAGCCGGGTCGCGAGCACACACGCTCTGACTTCCTGCGCTCGGCTGTGGAAGTCAGAGCGTGTGTGCTCGCGACCCGGCTGTAGCTGATGACGTGTGCACGGGCATGAGATCCCGTGCACCAGGCTCAGCAGGCTGTGACGACAAGAAAGGGCTGGCCGTTACTGCTGCGAGGGGAGACAGGTTTATGACTGGCAGCTGCAACCCGGCTTTAGCCCCAGCTAAGTAACGCCCACCCGTCCCTTCGTTAAATACTTTATAAATCATTATCTCAACTTTTAAAAAGCAGTTTTTTTAGCAAAAAACCTTGCAGCACATGTATGTGCTGGGTGTAGGGAACGATATTAATAGTCCGGGGGGGTCATTTGGGGTGGTTGGTTCCCTTTAATGTGCATCCCTTCCCATCCAAACCCATTTTGATCTTAAAATCACATCCTACTCCTCTTGCTTCTGCAACATGTACTTCATGGTCATATGTGGGCGGCACGGTGGTTCAAGTGGTTAGCACTGTAGCCTTTACAGCACTGATGGTGGGTTTACACACACCAATCATTGTATCCAATCTCTGAACCAATCTCTGGTTGCAGTGAAATCATGGACACATTGTTCCATTTTGTGGCTGTGTACAACATGGAGCAATATATCCATGATTTCACTGCAACCAGAGATTGGTTCAGAGATTGGATACAATGATTGGTGTGTGTAAACCCACCATGAGGTCCTGGGTTCAATTCCCATCATGGACAACATCTGCAAGGAGTTTGTATGTTCCCCTGTGTTTGTGTGGGTTTCCTCCGGGCACTCCAGTTTCCTCCCACATTGCAAAGACATACTGATAGGATGTTTAGATTGTGAGCCTTAATAGGGACTGTATTACTGATATATGTAAAGTGCTATGGAATTAATAGCGCTATATAAATGAATAAATATATATGTATACACCCCAGGGCTAATTTATGGTGCATCTTTAAACATTCTGCATTTGCCCAACTAATCTAAGGGTACCTTTACACGTCGCAACATTGCATGCAATTTCACTTGCAACTTACTGGTTGCAATGAAATCATGGACACGTTGTTCCATTTGTACACAGCAACAAAATGTAACAATGTGTCCATGATTTCACTGCAACCAGTAAGTTGCAAGTGAAATTGCATGCAATGTTGCGACATGTAAGGCCATGTGCACACATTCAGTATTTGGTGAGTTTTTTACTTCAGGATTTGTAGACAAAACCAGGAGTGGAGCAATCAGAGGAAAAGGTCAAATAGAAACACCTGCACCACTTCTGTATTTAATCATCCACTCCTGGTTTTGGCTGCAAATCCTGAGGTAAAAAAACTCATCAAATCCTCAGCGTGTGCACGTGGCCTAAAGGTACCCTTAAGACCGCTTCACACGTCACGATATTGCAATACAACAACGATAAAAAGTCACGTGGTACGGGCGTTGCAGTTATTATCATTGTTGCGTTGTGTCGTGTAAATGGGCAACGCGACGCAAGAACAATGCAACTACGATATCGTTTTGGGATTGTGAATGCTCTTCAACTGTACAATATTGGCTATGCAATCTGGCAGGATCGTGCTGTGTGACAGCGCAACTATGATTTGGAGTGCAACTTCCCCTATTCACTCCAATGTTAAATGGTCGTTCCCTGGGTTGCTCAGGCACAGTGTGAAAAAGGGGCATACAACATCGTAGTTGCGTTGCCTGCCGATATCTCCCTGTGTGACATCTACTATGCGATCTTGGCCAAGCGCCAAAAACGTGCGCGCTCCCATGAAATCGTATGAAATATCGGAACGATAATGCGACGTGTAAAGCGGCCTTAAATGAGATTACTGCTGGCAAAAATACACAAAAGGCTTGTATTTTTAAATTCACGGTATTATAGTGAGGTGTGGGGAAAATTTTTGAGATTGAATACATTTTTAGATGGCACAAGGCGCTGAAATTGGTGCAAACAATTTGTTTCGGCGTATGTAAAGTTTTTACAGTATACTTACAGACCTACTAGACAAACTATTTACTACTGTAAGTTTCAGCAATGTGTGAATACATTTTTATATGTACCGGATATACTATATTTCTGATGCCAAAATTAAGCCACTCAAATTCCTACTAACAATTCAGGGCTTTGTATGTTACTAGTATTTCTGTTAGGGTCACAGAGCGTGCAAATGCGCAATATCTAGCAATGTGTCAGTACATTTTTTTGCTGTGTCAGATATAATTTGTATTTAGGGTGCAAAAAGGAAGACAAAGAAATGTAGACCCAAAACTAGTAGCCACAGATGTGACCAATTTTAAAAGTACAGTAACACCCCTGATACACAGGTGTGGCAGTGTCAGTAAATTTTTTTTTACATATTGGATATATTTGAGATGGCAAGAAACATGTATGTCTAAAATTAGGGGGTGCAGAGGTCACAGTTGTAGCAGGACAGAAAAAAATGCTAGTACACTATTTGAGAGTACTTTAGCAATGTGTGGTGAAGATTTAGCTCTAAAAAGAGCTGTTGGTTTAATTTGCAGTTAATGGATCGCTGCTCTGCATTCTTTCTCCCTGCTCCCAAAACTCTCAATACACTATTCTCAGCTAGCAGAGATGTATTGCTGCCTTGATGTAGCTCTTAACCCCTTAGGGCCGCTTTACACACACCAACTTCTGTGACTAACTTCTGAACAACTTACTGGTTGCAGTGAAATCATGGACAAATGTGTCCATGATTTCACTGCAACCAGTAAGTTGTTCAGAAGTTGGTCACAGAAGTTGGTGTGTGTAAAGCGGCCCTTATGGCCACTTTACACGCGGCTACATTTCTAGCTTATCCACAGGTAACTTACTGGCTGCAGTGAAATGGAGACATGGTTCTATCTTGTTGCTGTGTACAAATGGAATAATGTCTCCATGATTTCACTGCAGCCAGTAAGTTACCTGTGGATAAGCTAGAAATGTAGCCGCGTGTAAAGTGGCCATCAGTGATGGAGCCAATTTTCACTTTAATGACCAGACCAAATTTTACATTTCTGACCAGTGTCACTTTATGGGCCCCTTTACACGCCACAACTGCGTGGTAGCAACTGCCTGGCACTGGGATAATTGTGCCTGTTGCCATGAAATTGCTACGAAATGGCGGCGTGTAAATAGGCGAAATTCCTCCGGAGTCCAGCAGTTGACTCAGATACCTGTTGCTGAGCCGTGCTCAAAAAACGAAGGCAACACAAAGGCACAATTTTATATCCTAAAAAATTGGACTGCGAGTCCTACTGGATTATCAATAATTATTAACCTAAAAATTTCCCACACATACCACCACCTTTAGATATCAGTTAGGGCCACGTCACACACACAGATATCTGTGCAGATATTGTTCACAGATCTCTGGTTGCAGTGAAATCATGGACACATTGTATCATTTGTACACAGCCACAAAATGGAACATTGTGTCCATGATTTCACTGCAACCAGAGATCTGCAAACAATCTCTGCACAATTATCTGTGTGTGTGACGTGGCCCGTAGTGAAATATCGTGAGTCAAAAAAAATCACAGTTGAATATTTTTATGCAATTTTATTCAAAAAAAGCACAGACTAAATATACAAAAAGCAGTAGTTGGAGATTTACGTATGCAATTAAACACCCAAGGTGACATGCAGATACCAGCTGTGGAAACCACAGATGAGGAGCTAGTGTAAGTTGATGAGGCCAGTGTTATTGTGCAAAGAAAGCAGTTATTAGAGCAGCAGTTTCACTATTATTCCACCCTACAGTAACAGAGCTTTTTAAAGAAGGAAAATTACATGACAGATCAAATAATCCCTCAGGTACCCAAATGGACAAAGACTCTCCTATGGCATGCACAAACTTGTGCATTGCTTTTCTTAAGTAAAATCTCCTAACCAGTGTCTATGCACATATGACAACAATCCCCATGCTTATATTTTCCCTTCAATGCTTTACTGTCTCTATCCCATAGGGTTAGCTCAATGAATTGCTCAAACACCCTCAGTATAGCCCATGTAAGCACAATACAATCCCATATGCTCCAAGGGACAGAAGTTGTTACTAAACAATAACTTAGTGCACCAGACTACCAGCTGCGTACATACCTTGTGCCATTATGCTGACCGGGAACTGAGGGAAAAACCAAGCACCACACTGGCCACCTAGATGTGCCCTCAACGCGTTTCACCGCGAATAGCGGCTTCGTCAGGAGAGATTGTTGTCATAGGTGCATAGACACTGGTTAGGAGATTTTACTTAACAAAGGCAATGCACAAGTTTGCGCATGCCATAGGAGAGTCTTTGTCCATTTGAGTACCTGAGGGATTATTTGATCTGTCATGTTATTTTCCTTCTTTAAAAAGCTCTGTTACTGTAGGGTGGAATAATAGTGAAACTGCTGCTCTAATAATTGCTTTCTTTGCACAATAACACTGGCCTCATCGACCTACACTAGCTCCTCAGCTGTGGTTTCCACAGCTAGTATCTGCATGTCACCTTGGGTATTTAATTGTATATGTAAATCTCCAACTACTGCTTTTTGTATATTTAGTCTGTGCTTTTTTTGAATAAAATTGCATAAAAATATTCAACTGGATTTTTTTAACTCACGATATTTCACTACCTGACTACCTGATATCTAAAGGTGGTGGTATGTGTGGGAAATTTTTAGGTTAATAAAACAAAGGCACAATTGCCATGGTAGTGACGTGTAAACGGGGCACAGGGATGGAATTTGCGTCGCCTAGTGAATTCCCAGGGGAGTTCCACAGTGTCATGGATACCACGCCCCATCAGCGATCATTGGTGGGGGCTACTGTGTTACGATTGGCTGTCCCTTCTCAGGGCGCCATATTTAAAGAGCTATCCATTCACATACCACAATTGGAATGGCGTCATGTAATAGCCAGCCTTCCTGCGTAGGCTGGCCAATCATGACGCTATTGTGTTGTCCAATCAGCGTATTAGCGTCACGGAATACACAGCTCTGTCACGCCTATGTACTTTTGTCGTGAAAGATGTACGCCCATATTCCTTTGTGGTAGCGGCGTGTGAAGCAGCGAAGGTATTCAACAGGAAGTTATCCGCAGGATCTGCCGGAACTTCCGGGGAACAAAGATATCTTCAGTTGACAATGCAATGGCAGCGTGTACATGCGGCATCAGCGATCGGTATCCACAGTCAAAAACGTGCGCGTGCGGTGAATACCTATTGCTAGGCACAGTGGCGGCGTGTAAAGGTACCTCATGAGGTAATAACTCTGGAATGCTTCAACAGATCCCAGTGATTCCAAGAATATTTTTTCGTGACATATTGGACTTTCTGTTAGTGGAAAATTTAAAACGCTAAGTTTTTGCATTTATTTATGAAAAAAAAAGAATTTTGGTGAACATTTTGAAAATGTTACAATTTTCAACTTTTTAATTTTTATTCCGTTATACCAGAGAGTTATGTCACACAAAATAGTTAATAATTTTTCTCACATGTCTACTTTACATCCGCACAATTTTGGAACCAAATTTTTTTTGTTAGGAATTTAGAAGGGTTCAAAGTTTATCACCAATTTTTTTTTTTTACATCTTGCCTATCTGACTTATCCTTAAAAGCTGATGACCTGATACCAGAAAGTCCAAGAATAATACCGAAGGCACGTTTTACATGCTTCCCAAAATCCACAAATCAGTAAATCCAGGAAGACCAATCATTTCAAGTGTAGGTGTGGCCCCCCTGCGACCAGGGTGGCCACAGGTAAGAACTGCAGCCAGGAAGGTGGAGACAGTTTTATACAAAAGCACCCCAAAAACACACCCACAGAATACAACACCCAACCCGGAGCCCGGGACTCTAGGCGGGAAAGGGGTGATAGGGCCAGTCACAGTGGGTGGAACGTAGGCAAGGTGACGGACTGGGTACATAAGGGGAAAACCAGGAAGAAGCAGTAGTAGGCCAGAGGGTGCCGAGCAGTAAAGACCAAGACTAGGCCAGTAAAGCTGGGCCAGCGAAGAAAACAGCAGCGGTGCCAGACTACGACTGAAGGAAAGGATCCCCTATGTACGCCGTAAGTCACACGGGTAGGAAGGAGCCTGCTGATCCCCTGAAATATAGGGACATTGGAAGGTCAGGCCGAGACCAGAGAGTCGGCTCTGAGTTGACCGCAGCTACAAACCGGATCACAGACATACCGGCGGGGAACTCTGATTCCATGTCAGAGATCCTACCACAAGTGCAGAAGGTACAGTTGCACATAGGGCTCCAGAGCTTAGACACACCCGTACACTGGGTTAAGCCAACAAGGACCTGAGCGACCTACCATACAGCACAGAAGGAGAAGGGAAGTTTAGAAGGGCCTGAAAGGAATCAAGCAGGAGAAGGGTCTAAGGCAGGAACCTGGCTGCAGTACAGCTAAGTGCACGGTAAAACTGTGGAGTTAACTTTGTGAAACAACTTTGTGAACTGCACTGAAGAAGTGTGAAGAACTTAAGTAAAACCCGGTGAACCCTGCCAGTGTCTCCAGTGTGTGATTCCCTGTATGTTTAACTGTTATTCACCCTGTCAGGAGTAGCCCGACCCACGGCGGGCTCAACCATCCGCTGCAGCACCATCCATCCTCCTGGCATAAGCAAGCAGCAGTGGTGGTCCCCATTGACCACAACCCGTGGGTGGCGTCACAACAATCCCTGTAATTAACCCCATTACTTGTGGGCTTGGGACACAGTCCGGGCCAAGACCGCCGTGATAACCCCCGTGATACCCTGGTCCGGTACCGAGCACCCCGTCCCAGTGGGCTTCACATAGGCCCCCTCACCGAACAAATTTCTGCATGGGTAGAGGGTGTTCTCAAACCACTGGTAAAAAGACACCCAGCTACATTCAGGACACAACTGAGTTATTGAATAAACTATCAGCAATAGGTCCTCTACCCGAAGGAACCATCCTCGCCACCATGGATGTGGAATCTCTGTACAGCAATATCCCACACCAGGATGGATTAAATGCCTGCAAAACCTACCTGAAAAAACACAGGGATTGATGCTGTGGTGAAGCTTACAAAATTCATCCTCATGCACAACAATTTTACATTTGACTAAAACATATATTTACTGGAGACTGGCACAGCAATTGGAAGCAAAATGACACAATATGCAATATCTTTTCATGGTCAAGTTTGAAGGTGACTTTTTATCCTTTTGCCATATCAGGCCTCTGGCCTAGTACCGTTGTATCAATGATATTTTAATCATCTGGACAGAGTCTGAGCAACAGCTGACGACGTTCCATGAACACTTTAATCAGTTTCATCCCACCATCATCTTAACACTCAACTACTCCTGCACTGAAATCAGCTTTCTGGACACCATCATCAAGCTACGAAACAATGAAGTAGAGACATCCCTGTACCAGAAGCCACTTGACCATCCAACATGTCTTCAATTGGACAGTTTTCATCCAAAACGCATAAAAAACTCTATTGTGTACAGCCAGGCCATCAGATACAATCGGATATGTTCCAACCCTACAGATAGACAATCACCTTGAGGGCCTCAGAAAGACTTTTTGTATCAGGGCTACCATCCAAAAAGCAATTGAAAACCAGATTATAAAAGCAACCAGAATATCAAGGAATCATCTCCTACATTACAAAAGTAGAGAAGAAAACAACGGGTCCCTCTTGTAGTCACCTACAATCCAAATCTGGAGATGTTAAGAGGAGCTGCACGGAAACTACAACCACTGCTACAAAAAGATGCCTGACTAAAATTAATATTTCCGGACCCCCACTTCTGTGTTTTAGACAATAATTTGAGAAAAAAAACAGCATAGGGTCCACCCATTGTGGAAAACCAGCTAAGGTAAAGCCGACAGCTGGAGTCTGATATTCTCAGGGTAGGAAGGGCCATGGTTATTTGCCCTTCCTAGCCTAAAAAGAGCAGGCTGCAAGCGCCCCAGAACTGTCACCTCCATAAGATGCGGAAATCCTGGCACTTACCCCTGCTCTTTCCACTGCCCTGGTGCTAGTGGCAGTCAGCCTAATGGTATTTGAGTTTATGCCACTAATGGTATTTGGAGTGATGCCAGCTGGGTCTACCGGCATCAAGCCCAGAGTTTAGTAATGTTGAGGAGTCAATCAGGTACCCTTTACATTACCAACCAAATCAGTAAGGACACAAATGAACATTTCAAAAAAAATTATTTTGAAAAAACACTCCGCAACACAAACCCTCTTTCTCCAATTTATTTTAAAAAAAAAAAAGGTCCAATGAAGTTCAGTGGGAGGTCCCTTGACAAATCTCATTCTTACAGCATATGGGGGCATCCCCTATATGTTGTAAGAGTAGGTACCCTGCCAGGAGAATGACATGCTCAGTGATGTCATCACAGGTCACAATCCTTGGCAATGGAGATACACATGGGATCACAATTGACCCCTTTGTGACCCCTGGATCGCGACCTGTAATGACCTCACTGATGTCATGACATATCATTCTTCTTGGCAGAGCCAAGACGGTTTTGCCATCCCAGCAGATGCGCAAGAGGACCAGGCCATAGAAGAATCAAAGGGCCACAGGTACTGAGGGGGCAAGGTGGGAAATCAGGGTGGAACAGGACATGACATTTCACTCCCACCTGACATGTCAGATGAGAGGGAAATAATGATGATGCGATGTTCACTATGTTGGCACCAGTACCAGCGGAATGTGGGGAGGGCGGAGGGGACTGGACTTCAGTGGGGGACCATGGAGAATTACAGGGGGCTGACATTTCTCTCCGATCTGACATGTGTTCATGTCAGATCGGAGAGAAATGATGATGATGCAGCGTTCATTATGTGTGCACCTGTACCAATGGGTGGGCAGAGGAGACTGGACTTCACTGGGGGACCGTGGGGAACTGGGGAGACAAGGGGTTGACATTTCTCTCCAATCTGACATGTGTGATCATGTCAGATCGGAGAGAAATACACAGGAGCTGAATGATTTGCACCGGAGCCATTTTGGATGATCAGGAGGGGAGGGGATGGGAGGCTGTGTAATGGCACCGGTGGAGGACATGTCTCTCTAATCAGACATGTTTGATCATGTTAGATGACAGAAATATTTATTACCGGTGATGTAATGTTTTTTCACCTGATCACCGGTATACGTGACCAGTAACAAGAAAAAAAACAACCCCATTCTTAATCTCCAGGGGCTCAGCTATCCCCGGTAGCTGAAACCTGTAGATTTTCCGACACTGGGGGGCACTACATACTTTTTCCTTTCTGCCATATGTTAGCAGCAGAAAGGAAGAAGCACCCTTAACTGCTGCTGTTTTTATATGATATGGTTGTTGTTAAGGGGTTAAAAGAGTTGTGTTAGATTTACATGTCAGAACAACTCACCCTATACCCTGCGGCAGCAGGACTTACATAGACCCATGGACTCTGGGCAGCCAGGCAATCACACTAATGCCACAACAAAGATGGCTATGCCATTATAGTGATTGGAAGCAAGCCTAGCATGTTTACTGGCTGAAAATCAGGTGTCAAACATGTCGGGCAGGACACTCTAATCTCATGAGGCGAGCACCAAATACTCAGCAAGGACCAAATAGCCCGAATACATCACTATTCCTGCGGTCATGAAGAATGGCCAGCATATTTGCTCATTACTACAAGTGTAGTTGTAGTTATTAACTTTTTTCTTAATGTCTGGCAGCCTGGAAGGTACAATCAAAATTAAAAATGTTATGCAAAACAAAATGATGGTGTGTGACTTGAGGTCTCCCATCTTATATTATGGTGTCACAGACCCAGCATAGCATGTTCATGGATGCGCGGACATCAGATTTTACTACATGCAAAACTGTTTGATAAAAATAGTGAATGTAAATAGGCAGGCGTTTCCTCCTTCACCTTGCTGTCACCAGAGGATCGTGTTTTACCTCAGAGCTGAGGCCATACACTGAGCGTGCTGGATTAGGTTGCAAAGAGATATTGTTTACACGGGCGGGAATGTGATACACGCCTGTGGACCTGCAGGTCACAATACAGCTCATGTCTCCCTCCATTCTGTGCGCTCTTTGTCTCGCTCTGTGAATGGCAGGAAGCTACTGCAGAGCCGTCTCCTCCATTCACACACGTCTCCTCCTCTCCGCTCTTATGAATGGCCGGCGCGCTGGCTGGGCGCTTCCGTCCAGCCCTGCTCTCCTGGTGACGTCATTCCTCATTAATGGCGCATACGGCTGCCTCCCCTGCCCCTCCATTCAGTAAAACAAGGGAATATGGGCGCGTCCCAAATTGTTGTGAGAGGAGGGACGACGAGCAAGCGAATACACAGAGAACTAGGGGCTAGGACAAAGCGGCCGTGTGGACAAAGGACGGGGTTGTCAGTAGTCACACAGCGCTCCATAACTGCACACAAATATAGCGGGTGAAAATAGAGCAAGATGGATACATGTAGCGTTGTGTCAGCTGGTGTAACTTGGTAGTCAATTGTGCAGAGAACCCCAATGCCACCCATAAGGGCATTGTATTGGTGGGCAATGTCCATTTTATATATACTTCTGTACATATGGAGCAGGGCACATTGATTTTCTGTCAGGTTGTATGACAAGTATCGATGAGGGAGCATTAGGCCATGTTCACACGCTGAGTATTTGATTAGTTTTTTACCTCAGGATTTGTAGACAAAACCAGGAATGGAGCAGTCAGAAGAAAAGTCTAATAGAAACACGTCACTACTTCTGTATTTATCACCCACTCATGGTTTTGGCTAAAAATTTGAAGTAAAAAAACTCATCAAATAGTGTGTGCACATGGCCTTAAGATACTCCAGTACTGGAAACAAGCAGGTTGGACACTCGGTCAAATCAACTCGATTACCAGAAATAATTGAAGACAATGGGAAACTTGAGCATTTTCCAGAGAAGACTTTCATTGTCTTCTATTTTACTTGGTAATGGAGTCGAGCCCATCGCAGCGTTTGATCTGCTCGTTTCGAGTACTGAGTTCTGGAGTATCTTAGGCCAGGGTCACACTTGCATTAGCCTTTATAGCTGACGCAAGTGCAAAAAACTTAGAAATGTTCCCTGCAGCGCATAGCGCTAACGCTATGCGCTGCCAGAGAACGCTGCCCCATAGAAACCCTTTGTATACCTAATTTTATAGATTACAGAGAATGCATCTGATGTAATCACATCAGAATTATGGGCTGTAGGGATGTATCACTAATAATAATTAGGCTAGGTTAACACTATGCGTTTTTCATCCATTTTTTTAAATCCATTTTTGCAGTGAAAATGCAGTGAATACCTCACTTAAATGGAATCGCAGCAAAGTCAATGGGTTTTCCACTTTTGTTGTTCAATGTGTGCTTTTTAGATATGGTGCGTTTTTTCCCATGAAAGTGATCCGCAAAAAAAATGAGCATGTCAATTATTGCTGCGCTTTTCAGATCCGCTTTTCCCATTGGAACAATTCTGTATGGACTTAAAAAGTGCATCAGAAAAAGCACAGTAAAAACTGATTAGAAATGGATAATCCATTTCTGCTGCATAGTTTTGAAGAGCTGATCCAGATTTCCAGCTGAAAAAGAAAAAAATACGCCCCAAAAAAAGAGATCGAAAACCCACAGTGTGAACATATCCTTATACTGATTCTATGTCTGTAAAAAATAATGTCTGTCTGGGATTTTTTGATACCGGTAAACTGTCCAGAAAAATACAAAGTCAAATTGGCAACCCTTGTTTCCCAAGAAACATTTTTCCCCGCAGTTGCTGAAAAGCCCCAATCCTATCATATTTCACCAAGAACAACCTTAAGGCCGCTTCACACGCTAGGATCTCGTTAACGATGTCGTTGAAATGTCACGGATTTGTGAACGTTCAAACTATATCGTTTGCGCGTCGTTGCGTGTGAACGAACGATGTAAGAAGGATAAATCGTTGGAACGTTCGTACAAAATTTGAGATCCTGACCTCAAATCTATTGTTCGTCGTCCAATTAATGTTCTGGGAAGCAGCAACATCGTTGAGTGTGACACCTTATTGAACGATGTCATTCATAATTGTCCTATTCCTGGCGCTGTTTTACATTGTTCAAACGTTCTTCTCAAAATAGCTGGCGCGTTGCCAAATTTAAGATCATTAACGATATCCTTGCGTGTGACAACGCACTAACAATGTCGGAAGGATCGCGGTCACATGACATAGCTAACAATCTCGTTCACCTATATCATGCGTGTGAAGTGGCCTTTATAGAGACTTTGTAAATAGGTAGAAATAATAATAATATTAATCTTTATTTATATAGTGTCAACATATTCCATAGCGCTTTGCAAACTTCATATACAAACAGTCATAAGTAACAGTTATATAAAAATACAATAACTAAAGCAAGATAATGACGGCCCTGCTCATAAGAGCTTGCAATCTACAATAAGGTGGGGGTGACACAGAGTACATGTGCTTATTTACAATGATGGCCCAGCCATCTTGAGGAAATGGAGAATAAACAAAAACTGCATGAGCTGTCACCAGCCATTTTTTGGGGTCTGGTGGAGTGAATATGCGATGTCTAATGATGGGTTTACACCAGTGGCGTAACTTCAGGCCCAGGGGCCCCGATGCAAAAGTTCCAACGGGGCCCCCAATTATTGCAAATTTTTAATAGTAGTAGTCTTTTTCTATAGGCCAAAGGGACTTTTGGGCCCCCCTAGGCTGCAGGGCCCGGGTGCGATCGCAACCCCTGCACCTATTGTAGTTATGCCCCTGGTTTACACGATAGGATATCCTGAACGATATCCTTGAAACGTCACAGATGTGTTATCGTTGAAAATATATCGTTCGGGCGTCGTTGCGTGTAAACGAACAATATGGGATGAAAAGATCGTTCATCCTAGATTTGAGATCCTGACCTCAAATCTATCGTTTGTCGTCCAATTAATGCTGCTTCAGGAAGCAGCATCGTTCAGTGTGACACCATGATGAATGATATCGTTCAAAAATCTCCTATTCCTGCCGCTTTATTACATCGCTCACTCCTTCCTCTCCTATTTAACAGTTGCGCTGCCACATAGGATATCATTAACGATATCCTTGTGTGTGACAGCGCACTAACTATGTCGGAACGATCACAGTCACGTGATCGTTCCAAGGACATTGTTTGCGATATCCTAGCGTGTAAACCCACCATAAGTTGTTTAGAAATGAATGAAAGTGGGTACATATTCCGACGTGGCATGATAAATGGGTCAATAAAAATAGCAGTTCATTTGATGACAAGTCTGAGGGGTTCTCCATTATTCGGAAAACATGGCTGTATTAATCCAGTAGCAGAGCCCCATCCATCCACAGGATGGAGGTGGTGTTAGGCCACGTGCACACGCTGAGTATTTGATGAGTTTTTTACCTCAGGATTTGTAGCCAAAACCAGGAGTGGGTGATTAAATATAGAAGTGGTGCAGGTGTTTCTATTATACCTTTCCTCTGATTTCTCCACTTTTTGTCTACAAATCCTGAGGTAAAAAACTCATCAAATACTCAATGTGTGCACGAGGCCTTACAAGTTAGGCTGGTTTCACATAGCATTATTTTTCCTGTCCGTGGGATCCTACTTTTTGCAGGACCCGACAGACAGGAACAGACACCATAGGAGGTGACCTATTTCTGTGTCCGGGTCCGTGATTTTCACGGGTACGGACAGAGAAAGAGCTGTGCGTGGCACATTCACTTCCGCAATGTATATACATACATTGCGGAAAGGTAATTTAAGTAAAAGCAAAGGTTAAAAATAATGAATCTCTATTCTCACCTTTCCAGCGATCCCCCCACGTCAGCATCTATCTCCAGATGCTTACAGGAGCCACTGAAGATGCAGCACATCGGGGGTTCGCAGGACAGGTGAGAATAGAGATCTTTTTATTTTTAATACTTGCTTTTACTTAATTTACTTCCGCAATGTATGTATATACATTACGGAAGTGAAATTAGATGGCACAGAGCAGTTTTAGTGTACTGAGCAAGCTCAGTACACTAAAATCGGTTCCGAGAAATGATCCTGTGTTTTCTCAGGCCCGTGCTCAGGTTGCCTTATACTATATGAAGGGCTGTGACACTGCATTATATTATCTGGAGGGCTGTGACGCTGCATTGTATTATCTGGAGGGCTGTGATGCTGCATTGTATTATCTGGAAGGTTGTGACGCTGCATTGTATTATATTAAGGGCTGTGACACTGCATTATATTATTTGGAGGGCTGTTACACTGCATTATATTATTTGGAGGGCTGTGATGCTGCATTATATTATATGAATGGCTGTGACACTGCATTATATTATTTGGAGGGCTGTGACGCTGCTTATATTATATGAAAGGGGTGTGATGCTGCATTATATTATTTAGAGGGCTGTGACCCTGCATTATATTATCTGGAGGGCTGTGATGCTGCATTATATATCTGGAGGGCTATGATGCTGCATTATATTATATGGATGGCTATGAGGCTGCATTATTCTATGTGGAAGGATATGAGGCTGCATTTTACTATATGGAGGGCTATGAGGCTGCAGTATACTATATGGAAGTCTGTGAGGCTGTATTATACTATATGGAGGGCAATGAGGCTGCATTATATTATATGGAGGGCTGTGAGACTGCATTATACTATATGGATGGCTATGAGGCTGCATTATATTATATGGAGGGCTGTGAGGCTGCATTAAACTATATGGAGGGCAATGAGGCTGCATTATACTATATGAAGGGCTGTGAGGCTGCATTATACTATATGGAGAGCTGTGAGGCTACATTTTACTATAATGGAGGACCATACATACCAGGATAAGGGCATATTGCAGGAGGAGGAGCATATATATCAGGATGAGGGACATTAAAATACATAATGAAGGGAGAGTGAGTCTTTATAGTATTTAGAATATTACATGGGGCCCATACATCTGACCAATGTGGGCACGTTGGGGAAGGGGGGAGCAGGTCCAAATTTTGCTTCGGGGCCCTTCGGACTCTAGTTATACCACTGGTTATGATGCATGTTGAGTATTGGTTGCAGAAAATCTGCACCAAATCTGCATCTCCTTGTGGAAAAAGACAACAAAAACACAATGCATTATTGCTGCATTTTTCATCCATTTGAGGTGAATAAACTCTATAGTTGACATTCTGCAGATTTATTTCTGCAGCAAATCTACAAGGGAGATAAAGCAACTTCACAATTCTCATTTACTTTGCTGCCATAAGGATGTGCTGGTAGTTTAGAGACAAAACTGCGGTAAAACCGCGGTTTGTGCACAGGGCCTAAGGCTGCTTTCACATCAGCGGTTTTTGCCGATTGTGGCAGTTGCAGTGAAAAAAACGCATCTGCCGCGATTAACGCATAACCGCTGCACTTGCGGCACAGTTGCGGCAAGCCCCATGCAATGTCTATGGGGATTGCGGTAAGTGTGCGGCAGGTGCGGTTTCGGCACTTACGGCCACAAAAAAACGGGGTCAGCCGGGGTTTTTTTTCGCGGCTGCACCTGCCGCAAGTGCCGATACCGCACTTGCCGCACCTGCCGCAATCCCCATGACATTGCATGGGGCTTGCCGCAACTGTGCCGCAAGTGCAGCGGTTATGCGTTAATCGCGGCAGATGCGTTTTTTTTACCGCATCTGCCGCGAACGGCAAAAACCGCTGATGTGAAAGTACCATTAATAACACTGCACCCGCTGATCAGTGAGCTCAACAGCTCCAAGTAGGATGACCCAGCTTGGCCAGCGCTGCTCACTGATTGGCTGATTGTCGTAAGTGCTATAATTACAAGACTACAGTGGAGATATACCTATTAGTTTTTATAAGGGGTCGGAATGTTCTGAAAGGGAACAACTCCTTAAATCAGTCGTCTTCTTTTCTTCCTGTCATACAGACTGTAGAGGTTGCCCATAGCAACCATGGCTAGCCTCTGGAGTGAGCCCTGGGATCAGGCAGGATGTAGGGAGGTGAAGGGTCAGCTGTACACCTCCCCTCCCCCTCTGTCTCCCTCCTACGTCACACGTGTGGGCGGGGTGTAGGACAGCGTGTCTCTGAGCCGTGTCACTCATTCGTCAGTGAGCTCCGTACTCCGGCAGGGCTGTGTGTGTGAGCGAGTACCGGTGTGCTGGCTCCCTGCGTCCTACTATGCTGATCATGGAGGAGCTGAGGGAGATGGACTGCAGTGTACTGAAGAGGCTGCTAAAGAGGGAAGCCATGTATTCCAGCCAGCACCACACTGGCAGCGGCACCTGCCTGCTCCTGGACTGCAGACCCTTCCTGGCACACAGCGCAGGCTTCATCCAGGGCTCAGTGAACGTGCGCTGTAATACTATTGTGAGGCGCAGGGCTAAGGGCTCCGTCAGCCTGGAGCAGATGCTACCAGCGGGCAGCAAGGACGAAGAAGAGGTGCTGAGCAGGCTGCGGTCAGGACTGTACTCCGCGATCATCGTGTACGACGAGAGGAGCCCCAGAGCCGAGTCCCTGCGGGAGGACAGCACCGTGTCCCTGGTGGTGCAGGCTCTGCGGAAGGGCACACACCAAGCTGACATCTGCCTGCTGAAAGGTAATGATGAGCTGTCAGGACACCTACCTGTACTGTGTGTGTGATAGCACCTGCTGTGGGGATGTATGGGCTACTAGGCCGCAAGGGACACCCCATAGGAGAGCCCTGCATCAGTAGCCCTCCAATAAGTACATTACTATGTATTCACTACATGCTATACCTCACAGCATATGATGGACATCTATCAATTCTCCACATTCCTTCCACCTGGTACCTGATGTGTCCAATACTCCAGGGGCAGATCTACCTGCATAGATAGCTGAGCCTAATGTCTGTCACAATCAGTACAAAATACTCAACCAAGGGCCAACAGCCTTCATCCCCTACAATCACACCACCTGGTACCTGATGTGTCCAATACTCCAAGGGCAGATCTACCTGCATAGATGGCTGAGACTAATGTCACAATCAGTACAAATACTCAACCAAGGGCCAACAGCCTTCATCCCTACAATCACACACCACCTGGTACCTGATGTGTCCAATACTCCAAGGGCAGATCTACCTGCATAGATAGCTGAGCCTAAGTTGTCACAATCAGTACAAAATACTCAACCAAGGGCCAACAGCCTTCATCCCCTACAATCACACCAACTGGTACCTGATGTGTCCAATACTCCAGGGCAGATCTACCTGCATAGATGCTGAGCCTAATGTCTGTCACAATCAGTACAAATACTCAACCAAGGGCCAACAGCCTTCATCCCCTACAATCACACCAACTGGTACCTGATGTGTCCAATACTCCAGGGCAGATCTACCTGCATAGATGGCTGAGCCTAATGTCACAATCAGTACAACATACTCAACCAAGGGCCAACAGCCTTCATCCCCTACAATCACACCACCTGGTACCTGATGTGTCCAATACTCCAGGGGCAGATCTACCTGCATAGATGGCTGAGACTAATGTCACAATCAGTACAACATACTCAACCAAGGGCCAACAGCCTTCATCCCCTACAATCACACCAGGCTGCATTCTTTGGATAAGAGGCAGGATCCACAATGGCTGTCCTCTCATCTATCTGGAATATCAAATCTCTCGCTGTGTATTTCATTCTACCTATAGGAACAATTGTAATGAGCAAACAATAGGGTTTGTCACTTTAATGAAATAGCACTTTACTAATGAGCAACATGACCTCGCGCCTAGACATATACACGAATGGCTATCATTTATTTATGGAAGGGTTGTACGTGTTCGTATATATATATGTGATATATATAATGTGTGTGTAAATATACACATACATATCATACAAACCTTATATAAATAATAGACATTTGTGTGTGTATGTATATGTGTGTGTATAGTGCCATTAGGTACCATGGCGCTTTACATGAGGAATAATGGGCAGATGAAGACTGGCCACATTTATTGTACTTATCAGGTCATACAGGTATAATGTACATTATAATGTTTATTATATATGTGTGTATATTTATTTTAGTGTGTGAGCTTATACAATTAACAGTTTGTAAATTACAATAAGTGTTTCTCTTTGCCACATTGCACAGAGTATAGTACACTTGGCATGGTGTTAGCTGGCTTCACACTGCAGTTTTTCACTGGTCAGTGTCCATCAGTGTTTGGGTGCCAAAACCAGGAGTGTCTCCACAACTCAGAACAGGTGTCAATCTTTCAATCATAGCTTTTCTCTGCAAGTTCCCCTCCTGGTTCCTCTCCTGGTTTTGGCACCCAAACACTGATGGGCACTGATCAGTGAAAAACTGCAGTGTGAAGCCAGTCTAACAGGTGTCCTTGTCAAGAATTTGTCTGAATTGGGCTAAATTTGCAGGCTACATTACTGCCCCTTCCTAGTTTCACAATTATATAGTCTAATTTGAACAGTAAGACACCTGTTCTCTTCTTAACCTCTTTTCAGTCTCATGGTAGGTTACACACACCAATCATTGTATCCAATCTCTGAACCAATCTCTGGTTGCAGTGAATCATGGACACATAGTTCCATTTTGTGGCTGTGTACAACATGGAGCAATCTGTCCATGATTTCACTGCAACCAGAGATTGGTTCAGAGATTGGATACAATGATTGGTGTGTGTAAACCTACCATCAGCCTTGACCCCTACTTTGCACATTATGGAAAAATTCTCCTGTTCTCCCCTGGTTTGATTCTTTCATGTGTGGCCCACAATGCTGTGTCCTATTAAATGGCCCAACACAATGTCAAATGGAGAATAATCTGGTGAAGTAAATAATTCACCATTGCTTACTACCTGGGTATAATATGTATACTTTCAGTATGGCAAGGCTAAGGTGATAAACATAGTAGCACATCATATTTGTTGTAAATCAGAAGGTATAGGATTTTGCTAGTAAAGAAAGGCCTTGTCTTTGTAGCTATCTTCTTCCATTCATAACTACTTGATGGTAACTAGTCATTCCCATTCATAATTCTCCTTTTCCATATATCCGCCATTGTTCATGACATTGACCTATTTTTCCCTCCTCCTATCTCTGCTTTAGATAAATTGTATAAATTCTCCCATAGGAGGCCTTTGTTAATGTTTTTCTTTTCCAGGCATCAGATTTTTAGCATCCAATTTTAGAATTCCACTCCTGTCTGAATATTAACAGCTTTTTCCTACCCCCACACCTTCAACCTCGTGTTATCCAATGAAAAGACACGAGGGCTGTCGCCTTCTTGACAATCGAGGCAACCCTCAATAGCAATTAGCCTCCTGTTATTGTAACATACAATGCCACATTGTTAAGGCTTTTTCACTCTAATTTACTTATTTGTTGAATTAAATCGCAGTTTAGTGTCACAGGGGGTCAATATTTAGTGGGGAACATCTTGATATTTTTTTTTCCAATGAAATAATTCACTGCTGAGAACAAAGAAGCCTTATAATGCCTGGCCTACTATGCTGTACATGTATTACAGCTTTATAACAGTGCTATGATATGTGGATAATTTTATTTTATACAGAATGGCTATTGAGGTATATAGACAAAATGCAGAAACTAATAAATTGTCTGTCTGAGCTTGTGACTGTACAAAAATAAGTGATATAGATGGGCCTGGGAAAATGAAGCCCCTTTGATCATCTATGACAGACATTAACTGTAGAAGAAGCAGAAGAGATAAGGAGTCATGCGCTAATAACAGCTATGTACGTGTGTGTATGTGTGTGTGTGTGTGTGGCGAGCCACTTCCTTACTTGTCTTCCCCTCCTTGTTCTTTGTGAATTTCTTTTTTAATTTAGATCACTATACAGTTTTCTTTTGGGTGGGAAGGGGGTTGTATTTTTTTTTTTTTTTTTTTTTTGTCCTTATGCTAAAATTTCAGAGTTTTATTCACTTTTGAAAACCAACTTGTTCTCTGCAGATTACTTCTACATAACGGAGTACCTTTCTCACACAAGCAGTAGCATTTTTTACCTTATATTACTGTCTGTAAATGGCTCGGGTAGGATATTTTGACCAAGACCCAATAACTAAAATGAGGTGCCTGCAGTTCTTAGTAATATGCATGTGAAACAAGGCAAAACCCAAATTAGTGTGTGTGTATAAAAAGTAACACACATATATTATACCGTATATATATATATACTCTAGTATAAACTGACCCGAGTGTAAATCGAGGCCCCTAATTTTACCCCAAATACTAGGGAAACCTATTGACTTGAGTATAAGCCTAGGGTGGGAAATGCAGCAGACCCATATCCTGGTATATAACCCCTCATCACCGGTATATAGCAATCATCACTATATACAGCCCCTCATCACTGGTGTATAGTGCCCTTATTATGGTAAATGGCCCCTCATCCTGGTATATACCCCCTCACTGTACATGTTCCCTCCCCCCCCCCCCCCTTCCTTCCCCAATCACTGGTATATAGTGCCCCCATCACTGGTATATAGACTTCCAGCCTGGTACATAGCCCCCATCACTGGTATGTAAGTCTCCACCACTGGTATATACCCCATCACTCTTATACATGCCCCCCTATCATCACAATATATGCCCCCATGCTGCCACACACCATAAAATAATAACCCATTGATCTCTCACCCTCTGTCGCCATGGCACCCCTGCGTCCTCCAGTCTTCCTGCTTGTGCTGGTATCATGTGACCGATTCAGCAGCAATGATGTCATTGCTGCTGCTGCGCCGGTCACATGATGCCAGCACAAGCAGGGAGATCGGAGGACGCAGTGGTGCCATGGCGACAGAGGGTGAGAGATCAATGGGTTATTTTATGGTGTGTGGCAGCATGGGGGCATATACTGTGATGATAGGGGGCGAGTATAGTGCAGTGTAATATTTATATAAAATTCCAATTTGAAGTAAACCTCTTTCCATTGCTCTGTACTTCAAACGCTACATTCTACAACTTGGGTGCCTGAGCACTGACCCCACTTTTCTCACTGAGAGATCTCAGAAGGAAAGTAAATTTGGAAATGGCCATAACCATAAAATCACAATTGTATTTTACGGTTACATGCAATGTAATTTCAATATGGCATTGCAGCCCATAGCAAAAGCATTAACAAATCTCAATTTGACAAGCAGAAATTCTAGTAGTAGCCATGTAAGGCTGGGTTCACATTTGCAGACCCCTCCGCAGCGTTCTGCGGAGGGGATCCGCAATGTGACCGCAGCGACCGCCAGCTCCTATCTTTATAATGGGAGCGCACGGTGCAACATGTCGCGTCCCTGGTGCGGACGAGACTGTTTGATTTGTGCGCAGGCATCTGCCTGCGCACAGATCACATATGGGAGTGAATGGGTGCGCACGGTCATGCGCTGTCAAGCGCAGCACCGTGCGCTCCCATTATAAAGATAGGAGCTGGCGGCCGCTGCGCACACATGGCGATTCCCCCTCCGCAGAACGCTGCGGAGGGGAACGCTAATGTGAAGCCACCCTTATAGCCTCAACTTCGATGAATCAGTGACACTTGGCATGCTGGGAAGTAATAATTGCAGGTTTCTGTTTTTAGTCTTCTGTCCAGCCTTTCAATGTCCATTGTTTTAAGTTTTTTTTTGTTACTGTTTGGTCTGTCCACGGTTTAGAACTTGGTAAAGTCAGTTCTGCATAGGCTTGGTGTCTTATCTGTGATATTCATGCATATGTGTAATTTTGTACAGGCTTTCTTTTCCCTGTTGTGATAAATTTTGAATTTTCATTAAGGCATTGAAGCATAATGTTTTGTGCCTTTTTAACGTTTTCAATTTAGGACTTGCCACAAAATATCTGTCTGAGGGTACCGTTACACGCAGAGATATCCTGAGAGATATCGCTGATACGTCATGGGTTCTGCATCGCTCAAACGACATCGTTAGGACGTCGTTGCATGTAAAATTGAGATATGGGTGCGATAAATCTTTGGATCGCTGATCGCAGATATGAGAACTTGTTCTTAAATCAAGCGATCTGCGATCAGCCCACCTGCTGCATATTTGTGTCTGACACCGTGATAACCATGTGGATAAAGATTTCGCCCATTGACCACAATGAATAGGGACTAGTGATGAGCGAGCACTAAAATGCTCGGGTGCTTGGTGCTCTGGCCGAGCATCTCAAGATACTCGTGTACTCGGCCGAGCACCGAGCCCAATGTAAGTCAATGAGTGACAGGCTCCGCCCACAGACTTCCGGTTATAAAACGAGTGTTTCTGGGAAAGGGCGGGAAGGTGGGCTTTTTGACATCGCTGCAACATACAACACCTTGCTGTGCCCCCCAGAGGTATCCTAAGAATGAATCTGCTCTCTGTGAGGTTCCAGCTCACTGTGTGCACTCAAGGGAGCAGTGTATGTGTCTCAGATCGCTATTTATTACCGAGCAGTCCGAGCATCTCGGCAGTACTCGGTGCTCGCCGAGCACCCCGAGTACCGAGATACTCGTGCGAGTACCGAGTCGCACAGAGCATACTCGCTCATCACTAATAGGGACCGATCGCTGGTTTGTGCGAATAATCTCTTCTTGCGACATCGCAGGGGCGTCATGCACGTGTGACAACTCCCCAATGATGTCTAACAGATGTCCTCAGCGAGCATGCGCTCCCAAGATACTTAGAGATCTCCCAGCGATATCTCTGTGTATAACGATACCCTTAAAGGGAACCCGATAGCTGATTAATGCTGACCGAACCATGCACATCATGAATCAGAGACTAGCTTTCTTTTTGCCATTTTTGTTTTATACAGAAATGCTGTGGCCTTTCAGAGAAGTAATACAGGTGACTAGCTCAAAAGCAGGTTCCCTTCTAGTTCCCCCTAGACTGTATATGGAGAAACCTATCACACACAGACCTGTCAGTCAAGGGCAGCAAAAATGGAACATGCCTCTTGGATCAGTCAGCCTAGTCGCATCGTCCATTCATTGCTTGTTAAGTGTGTTTTCACTGTAATAATTGAGCCAATATCTATTGAGCTTGTAAACTATGTTTTAAGATGAAGTGCGTGGTTGCCCCCTAATTCCGACCAACATTGTGCTTACTTACAAGCTACACAGCGGCAGTTGTCAGTCTCCTGGCAATGAGCTGTAAACTAAAGTAATGTCTCAAGAATGGTAGCGTAATTCAAAAGTGCTTGTATTTACAAGCAATATTTGACTATATCCATCTGTGAAGAATAACATTTGAATTTATTTACGGTAACTAGAAAGTTATTCTCTACTCTGTACAATTGACAATACAAAGTGTGTTTTGTTTTTTTCCTCCCCATTTCTTGCAGAAATAATTTGTAAGCAGTTTGGTTCTGTCAAGCTTCGAAAATATTCTTGTTGGTTTTGTATCCTGCATTTCCTATTTTAGCAGTCAGCTGCTTTTGGTTTGGTAATTTTCTGGCAGTTGTTCCACAGTCTGTTTGCTAGCTTTTCAGGATCTAGTATTTGCAAATGGTTAGGTACTTTAACCTAGGCAAATGTCCTGTTAAAGGTATATACATGACAGTTTCTCCATACTATGTACCGTATATACTCGTGTATAAGCTGACCCGTGTATAAGCCGACCCCCCCCCCCCTACTTTTGCCCCCAAAACCTGGGAAAAACCTATTGACTCGTGTATAAGCCGAGGGTGGACCCCCAGCACAGGTATACAGCCCCCAGCAGTGTGGTATACAGGCCCACCCAGTGGTGTATACAGGGCCCCATCAGTGGTGGTATATACAGGGCCCCATCAGTGGTGGTATATACAGGGCCCCATCAGTGGTGGTATATACAGGGCCCCATCAGTGGTATATGTCTCCCAGGCTGCGGCACTCATTAAAATAACAAACTTTTCATACATCACCTCTCCGGCGACTCCTTGCTGGCAGCGCCGCTCCTCCGGTCCCGGCTTCTTCCTGCTTGTGCCGGCTTCTATTCCTGTGGCCGACGCAGCAGATGACGTCATCTTCTGCGCCCGGTCACATGACACCGGCACAAGCAGGAAGAAGCCAGGACCGGAGGAGCGGCGCTGCCAGCCAGGGGTCGCCGGAAAGGTGATGCATGAAAAGTTTGTTATTTTAATGAGTGTGGCAGCCGGGGGGACATATACTAAAGAGGGGGGGGGGGCCTGTAGATCACTGCAGGGGGCCAGTGTAGTGCAATATGCACCACTCCCCCTGCCGCTGATGGACGGGGGGATGCCGTGCATATTCATTACACTAATGAGGCGGCCCCACGTGACCACCTGCGGTCACTGCGGGCCCCCCCTACCTCCTCCAGCCCCCGGTTACAGCCCCCCCCCAAGCATATACCGAGTGACTCGAGTATAAGCCGAGGGGGGCACTTTTCAGCACAAAAATTGTGCTGAAAAACTCGGCTTATACTCGAGTATATACGGTAATACTCTTCATTTTGCTCTATTCTATGAAGTCTCGTGGCAGACTTGCCTTGGTAAAGTGATTTCGCCTTTGAAAGATGTCCCTGAAAAATATTCAAGTTCCCCATTGACTTGCATTAGGTTCAGTATTTGGGGTGAATACCTGAATAGTAAAAAGTATTTGGTTAGAATAATCCAAACTCAAATATTTCAGTATTCGCTCATCACTAGTAGTAAATGATAGCAGTTTACATATTATCCACAGAGAACCTAGTTGCCCTTACTAATATATGCTTCACTGTTCTCTACTTGCGTGTTTGGCAGGCTTATAAGTCGGTGGATAACTAGGACAGGGCTCAGCATTTCCACTATCAATGACTTGATCATATTTTATAACAAGCAATAAACGTCAACAAAATGTATTTATTTATTAGGTTGTGCTGGACAACAACTTTTATCTTAAATAAGAGGTAAATTTGGTGACAACTGGCACCCCCACTCATCATCTCCGAACTGCTATAGCAGTAGCTGGAGCTAAGCGATATGAGGTGGAACACATTTGCACCATACACTGTGGCTGCTGTCCACTAAGCAATGTTCATAGTTGCTGTGTTCCATTTCCATCTGACACCATATTTAGTTCTACCAACCGTTGGAACAGTTAACAGCTGACCCTGTGAAGGTTTCGGGTATGGGACACTCAACAATCTCATTGATAACCTACCTTTCTGACAGGTCTTCGGTTGTAAGGTTTTGGACAACCTCTTTAATGATTGCAAGGTGAACATATTGTTATTGTTCCTATTGTCTGTGAAAGATTATCTCTAATCATCAACTTGTCAGAGTTCAGTGTATCCACTATAGTAAGGTCATTAATGACCTATTTTCTGGATGAGTTATATATTGTGAAGTTCTTATTAAAACAAAAGATGATGCTTTTGATCAACAAATGTTAAGAAAACATGTATGTTTCTCATAAAGCTACCTCAACTCACTCTACCCCTCCACCAGACCAGAATCAAAGGCTGCTCATTCGCCCCAGTCCCGCATGCTCAGTGCATCGGAGTGATGCTTGAATCTGCGGCCCTGCTCTATGGTACAGGAGGTATAGAGAGGAGCATCTCCAGGGCACAGAGACCCGGGCTGCGGACCTTGGCTCCACTGACAATGCCCACAGGGTGAGCGCACACACATGCAGCGGTCCCCCTCCTGCACTGTCTGTGTACCGAATCTCCTACACAGCTGCGGACCGGCACAGTGCGTCAGTGGAGCAGGGGACAGATGCGTACAATGGGGGTGGATGGTCACATTAGGGTCTGGGGCGGGCCTGTAGCAGTCTGGGGGTGGCCAGGCATTCTTTAGACTGGGGGAAGGGGGCGTGTTTGTTGAAGTCTGAGCGTAACGTCCAGTTCCCCATTTCCATGAAAGCTCCAACACAAACACGCCCCCTGGATGATCTCTGGGTAACTATGCGAAATGTTGACGGGATGTATATTACAAACTGTCAACATTTTGCAGCCTGGATACACAAAGAAAATATCAAAACAGCCCGAACAACCCCTTAATGTCATGGATTTCAGGTTAAAATCTTCAGTCCACACCTTTTCTGCAACAAAATCTGCAGCAGCATTTCCAGAGACTGAATTTGCTGCATTGTCTGTGGAAACTAACCCTCAGCGTTTCCTTGCTTTTTCAAATTTAGGGTTCTTTGGTTATTCTATTTAAGGGCAAATTAATATGAACAGTAAGCAAACACTTAGATTTTTCTCTACTTGGTTATATGTAAATCCATAGAAGTAGTAGTGTTTGTCATTGTTCATAGTGTTTACATGACGGGAAGATGGTTAACAGCAAAATATTGCAGTGGACTATCTGCATTGTTCAGGTCCAGTTAAAGAGATTATTGTGTAGGCGTATATGTGTTTCCAGGTGACTCATTTAGGACACTAAGGCTGCTTTCACATAACGATTTTTTCAGTTCCGATGCTGTCCGATAAAAATCGGACAGCATCGGACCGATTTTCGGACCCCATGCAGGCCTATGGGCATCGGACCGAATCGGATTTGCACTAAATGCCATCCGATTTGGTCCGATCCGAATCTGTCCGATTTTTTTATCGGTGCAAAAATCGGAGCTTGCTCCGATTTTTGCACCGAAAATAAAATCTGACAGATTCGGATCGGACCAGATCGGATGGCATTTAGTGCACATCCGATCCGACCCGATCAATTTAGCATGGGGCCCTATGGAGCAGGGTCCGAGAAAACATGTGATGTCTCCTCGGACCGATTTTAGTGTACTGAGCATGCTCAGTACACTAAAATAGCTCCTAAAAGTAAATTAAGGGGTTAATAAAAAAAAACAAAACTATGCTCACCTGTCCACGAGGCCCACGTCGTCTCCCGGCGTCTCCGGTGTCTCCAGGTATCTTGCTGTCTGTGCTGATAAGACCTGCCGTGATGTCACAATCACATGACTGCCAGGAACCAATAGCCGGCAGTCATGTGATTGTGACATCACGAGAGGTCCTGGCAGCACTGAGACAGAACAGCAAGGCACCGGAGACGCGCGGGACCGTGCAGGAGTCGTGGACAGGTGAGAAAGGAGAGAAGGAGAGGAGGAGGAGGACAAGAGGAGAGGAGGAGGACGCATAGGAGGACCGGGGGCCAAGAGGGGAGACACAGGGGATGAGAGGACCGGGGGCCAAGAGGTGAGACACAGGACCGGGGGCCAAGAGGGGAGACACAGGACCGGGGGCCAAGAGGGGAGACACAGCACCGGGGGCCAAGAGGGGAGACACAGGACCGGGGGCCAAGAGGGGAGACACAGGACCGGGGGCCAAGAGGGGAGACACAGGACCGGGGGCCAAGAGGGGAGACACAGGACCGGGGGCCAAGAGGGGAGACACAGGACCGGGGGCCAAGAGGGGAGACACAGGACATAAGAGGAAAGGACCGGGGGCCAAGAGGGGAGACACAGGACCGGGGGCCAAGAGGGGAGACACAGGACCGGGGGCCAAGAGGGGAGACACAGGACATAAGAGGGGAGGACCGGGCGATAAGAGGAGAGGACAGGGGGCCAAGAGGGGAGACACAGGGGATAAAGAAGAGGACCGGGGGAGAGACTGACAGCTCTCAGGGAGCGATCTGACAGGAGGGCGGGCATCCTATTTTCTGTCGGAATCGGATGCCTATTTGGCACCCGATTCCAGGCATTAGAAGAATCCGATGCTGTCCGATTTATATCGGACAGCATCGGATTTTACAAAAATCGTAGTGTGAAAGTAGCCTAATACATGTTTTCTGGAAATCTATATTGAAACTTACCGTAATTTTTCCTGCACATACAAAATGGAAATTTCTCAACATACCATTTTGAACAGTCTTTCTTCATTTCCATTGATGGCATAAAATGATGCTAGAAAAGTCCATGTTTTTCTGTTAACCTTTCGGAATAGTCTGTGTTGTGATAATCTGATTTAATAATCTCTATCAATGCTGGAAAAAGTCTTAGTCCAACTGAAATATTAAGGCCGTGTTCGCACGATGAGTTTGTGGTGCACGTTTTAGACTTGCAAAATCTGCACCTACTGGCAGAAAAATGCACCAAAACCATCCCTATCCGCACGGTGCGTTTTTGGTGCGGATTTGAAAGTGCCTTGTATCTGTTTCAATAACATTTGGATAATTTGGCCAAAAAGAAAGTGTTGAAGGATTTCACATCTCTTTTTCTATCACTTACTGCAGATTTTAATGCAATGTTTACAAAAAATAAGCAATATATAGGCATCATGTGAACACTGATGCGTATTTTCAGTTACCATGAGGGTCTATTGGTGAAATGCTTTAAAATCCGCAGCAAGAATTGACACACTGCAGATTTTCCCACAATCAACACACCATGCAGACAGGACATCACAAGTCCCATAGACTTTGCTGGGAAAACACGCTTATGCATATTTAGTGCAGATGTGCACCAAATAGGAGTCAAAATATGCATTGTGCTAACGGGCCCTAATGGCCCCTTTACACGCAGCTACAGATGACAGGTTTTCCACAGGTAACTTACTGGTTGCAGTGAAATCATGGAGACATGGTTCTATCTTGTTGCTGTGTACAAATGGAACTATGTCTCCATGATTTCACTGCAGCCAGTAAGTTACCTGTGGAAAACCTGTCACCTGTAGCTGCGTGTAAAGGGGCCATAAGGTTAACCTGTCTCAGCTCCCCCAAACACTGTTAAAGGAAAGCAGTCAGCCAATGTTTGCTATATAATTTAAAGACCGCTTGCTGTAGGGGTTATAATGCAGATTTCAGACATGTCTCTTGTCAAACCCGTGCTGTTGTTTACTTGCATATGAAATAACAAAATGGAGAGAGGGGTAGAGAGCGCAGATTGTAAGTGCAGCAGCTAGATTCAGATGTATAATAAACAAGTGTTATTTGCGCTCACCTTTTTGGTGTCTTTGTAAATTTATCTATAGTTCTTATAAGAAAAGATGTGAGGTGGCACTCACCGATTTTTCAACAGGACCCGTCAAAGCAGCACTGTCCGTGAAACGGCAGGCCGTCGTCTGCCATCTCACAGTACCCCTCCCTGCCATTTTAATTTGAAGATGAATCTTCAATAAAAGAAGAATTGCACAAAAATCGGCGAGTGCCACCTCGCATCTTTTCTTATATGAATCTGTAATGCTATACTTTGAGTGCGAGCAACGCTGACTGCAGGAGCTCCGAACTTCCACTGTTAATTAAAACCCCACACAGGATAGAGTGCCCAGATTCCAATACTTTTCGCTTATCTATAGTTCTATTAAGTGGATTAGTTCTTGATTCCTCCTTTTCCAGGTTTTCAGCACACTCCTGGGCACTTGTGAAAGCACCAAGGTGTTTCCATAGGAAGCCGCGTATGTGGTTATTCTACAGGTAGTATGTGAAAAAGCCAGGGATAGGGGTACTCGGACACCGAGACTGACGGCTTCTTGGATGGGGGAATCACGGGTGGTTGGGATCCCGGTTTCCGTGCCCTGGTTATCATTTGAGTTAGATGGTGGGGAGGGAATATTTACAAGGGATCGTGATGCCACCTGTGGATCCCGGTAATATGGGTACCGGCGCTGCAAGCCGGCTGCTGAGGTGATAGTGGGTGCAGCAGAGTGGTCCAGCTCCCCACAGGAGGAGCTTTTACCTCAGGGTAGTAGGTATGGATGATCAGGGAAATGAGGGGAGTAGTAGTGGTAGTTCTTATCCCTCTGGTGAGCTGCTGGTGTTGGAGCCCTCCAGGCATCGGCGGGAAGAACAACAGAGACCAGTTCAAGTTTGACTCCACTTTACTGAGTACCGGCAGATGATAAAACGGAACACTGTACAGTTTGGTTTATCGAGCGGATGTTGCCAGCTCAGGGTCCCCCTTATGGAGTCTCTAGATGTTTTATCTCTTTGTCTTTCGGGGTTAGCTCTATTCTTTCTGTCGCTACCACCTTCACAGCGCTTTCCCGCCAGTCCTATGGTATGTCACTAGTCGTCCTGGCCGGTCCCTTACCGGTACGGACAGGAGCGGCAGGAGCGCACAATTTCTCCCGCCACCGGAATTCAGTCCACAACTGCTAGTGCCCTCAACCGGTTTCTGTTCTGAGGGGTGAGATGTCCTTGTGGTGCTGTCGGCAACCCAGTTACTAAGGGCCCGAAGCTCGTCGATCTGCGGTCTGAGGTGAACTTCTGACCGCCTCGGCTTCCCACGTTGCTGGTGTTTTTCCCCCAACGTGACTAGCTGGCTCCAATCAGTCCTGGCCCGTTGCCTGCTGTCCTAGGCCCCCACTTAAAGATGGGGCTCCCTCCTGTCAACCGCCCGTCCTCACTGACTGCCTTCCCAGCACTGTCTCTAAACTGTCACTCTCTCCCACTACTCTACCCTAGGCTCCATCCCCTTTTGGGACCTACTAAATTACCGGTCTCCCCCTTACTCTAAGTGGCCTAGTCCTAAGTGTGTGTGTAAGGGCCACGTCTCACACACATTTCTGTGCAGATATTGTTGGCAGGTCTCTGGTTGCAGTGAAATCATGGCAACATTGCTCCTTTGTACACAGCCACAAAATGGAACAATGTGTCCATGATTTCACTGCAACCAGAGATCTGCGAACAATATCTGCACAGATATCTGTGTGTGTGTGACGTGGCCCTTTGAACAGACTCTATAGGTTAAACGTGAACTGACAATTTACAGAGATATCACATTGGTTGTCAGATTGCAATACCTCTGTGGCGCCTAGCCAGAGGGGCGCCACACATGCGCTCCTGAAACACAGTAGGTGGGATACGATGATATGTTCCAAAACCAAGTTTTATTAACTCAGCATACAACATGTTTCAGCTCTTATGAGCCTTCCTCAGGTTTACATATAAGCTGACATTTCTAATGATACTATTTTTGAGTGGATGCATTATGTTTGATTGCTCGTTATTGCAATTTTGTGGAAACCAAAAAAACTTAATTTTGGAGTTTGGACATTTTTTTTCTTTTCTTTCTGTTACGCAGTTTACGAATCTGATTAATTGGTTTTATATTTTGATCGGGCATTTCTGAATGCGACAATATGAAATGTGTTTTTTTTTTTTTTTTTTGTTTTTTTTTTTGTTTGTTTTTTTTTAGTTTTATTTTCATTGGGAGAAAAGGGGGTGTTTTTTGAACGTTTTAGTTTTTAATTTGTAAAGAAAATCTATTTTACTCGGCCCACCAGGGTGCCTAAGTGCTGATCGCTTCTCTTATGTTCCGATGAGCTGATCCAGCATCGAAACTGGAGAAGTGATCACTTTCTGCTGGTGACCTCACTGGGAGATTGCCAGCAGAAAGTAATTGCTGACAGCTTCCAGGGTCATCCGAGGACCCCGGGCTGTCAAGGTAAGAGATGTGATTGCTTCACGAGACCTCGGAGAACGGTGTGGAAGGGCGCTATTCCTACCACTGGGCTTTGGATCGCGTTGTCAGTCACTGACTCTGATCCAAAGGGTTGACACCACCTATCAGATCACTGATCCAATTGGTGGTGTTAGCTACACATCAGCTGAGATGTTGGGGGAGAATGCGAGCTCAGCGCGTTAGCTTGCATCAGAGGACTGGATATGGCCAAGAAAGTACATATACATCCTTGGTCGTGAAGGGGGTAAAAACATCTGGGGACCTGACTGGCTCTCGTCACTGACGAGATTAAATGGATGTAGATTCCAGTAAAATATTAATGTTTTGTTGCCAAAATAAATCATGAGTGCATTTAGTCTTTGTTGAAATATTATATCCACCTTGCCTTCTGTTTATCAAGTCACTTCTGAAATTAAATACGGTAGTGGCATACAAAATGTTGGGCACTCATCTGTAAAATGGGTTGGTGCTCAATGGTAGAAGCAGATATCCAATAAAGAAAATATCATGGCAGTTCAATAGAACTGAAGAAAATATTTTATTGTAACCTCTCACATCTGTGGTTTAGGCCAATGTTGCGGTCTTCATTCAAAAAGTGTCAATAGACAAAGGCTGAATTACAAAAAATTGTACAATCTTTATTGCTACACTCATTTAAAAATTCTTTACAGAAGGAAGTATGTATAATAAATAGAAACAACAAGATCAAAAATTCCTCAGCTAATTGGAAATGTCAAAAAGCTTTTTAAAGAGACAAGTGCCTCAGGCAGAAGAGTTACATAGAAATGACACCAAAAATCAGCATCAGTTAACCTGGGACAGAGAAATTAATATCCGATGGGCAGGAGAGTCAGATCGCGGAGACAGATAAAATGATCACTTATCACCCAGAGATATTATCCAAAATTGTCCCATCAGGTGTTAAGATAGTTCTAAAATTCATTACAATATACATACATGAAAATCAAACAGCTGGAATTATTTATATATCCCAGTATTGGGGAACCAAGACCCTAAGGGGCGTCCTATAGAGCCAACAATACTAAAAAATCTCCCTGATTTAGTACCTATGTAGAGATAAGAGGGTTTCTGAACCCTATGACAAAAGGCTAAAGGCCATTTCACACGCTAGGATATTAGTGAATGAGGTCGTTAGCTATGTCACATGACCGCGATCCTTCCGACATAGTGCGTTGTCACACGCAAGGATATCGTTAATGATCTTAAATTTGTCAATGCTCCAGCTATTTGGAGAAGAACGTTTGAACGATTTTACGAAGCGGCAGGAATAGGAGAATTATGAACGACATTGTTCAAAAAGGTGTCACACTGAACGATGTTGTGGCTTCACAGGACGTTAATTGGACGACGAACAATAGATTTGAGGTCCGGATCTCAAATTTTGGATGAACCATCCAATGATTTTTCCTTCCTACATCGTTCGTTTACACGCCACGACGCACTAACGACATCGTTTGAATGATCACAAATCTGTGAGGTTTCAACGATATCGTTAATGAGACCCTAGCGTGTGAAGTGGCCTTAATGATAATCTTAAGGGAGAACTGAGATGTGATTCTCACAGCTGTTACTGATCACTACATAGGTCATGGTGCCGGGAAGTTCTCACTAAAAGGCTGCCTAAAATAGAAGGACCTTCACAAATACTCAACAATGGGGACCCCAATTAATAAGTGGCAGGTGGTGGGATAAGTAACCCAACATATATCAAAATATGTGAGGTAGGTTAGTGGACTCTACAAATATTTAAAAAAAACAAAAAACAAAATAATGTAACATACGGAGCCACTCCCCCTCACATTAGCAGCAATGGGTCCTAGTCTCAAATCCACTCACTAAAGAATCTGAGGTACCACATATGTGGAGTCTAGGTTATTGTTATGCCAAATGTACAGCCTTATACGGTAGTCTACTAAGCACTACTGTACAGTTGAGAGGACCTCAAAGTGTAGGGAAAAATAGATGACTTGTACATTCTTTTTTGTTCATTAGTACGTGGGTGATATTAATAACCTATACATAAATAAATAAATATATATACCGTATATACTCGCGTATAAGCCGAGTTTTTCAGCCCAAAAATTGGGCTGAAAAGTACCCCCCTGGGCTTATACGAGAGTCATATACTGCAGCAGCCCGCCGGCAACCCGCATCAGTATACAGGCCCCCCCCATTAGTATCCAGGGCCCCCTCCTTGCTCCAGAAACCTGTAAAGTAAAATCATTATACTTATCACTGTCCTGTCGCCGCCGTGCCCGCCGCTGCCATCGCAATCCTCCGGCTTCATCCGTCTTCTTCCGGCTTCCTCTGGTCGGCGCAGGCAATGACGTCATTGTCTGCGCCACAGGAAGCAGAAAGACGCTGGATGAAGACGGAGGATCGCGATGGCAGCGGCGGGCACGGCGGCGACAGGACAGTGATAAGTATAATTTTTACTTTACAGGTTTCCAGAGCAAGGGGTGGGGCCCTGGATACTAATGGGGGGGGGGGCCTGTATACTGATGGGGGTGACGGGCGGGCTGCTGCAGTATATACCTCTGGGGCTGCTGCTGTATACTACCTCTGGGGCTGCTGCTGTATACTACCTCTGGGGCTGCTGCTGTATACCACACTGCTGGAGGCTGTATACCTGTGCTGGGGTCCACCCTCGGCTTATACACGAGTCAATAGGTTTTCCTAGATTTTGGGGGCAAAAGTAGGGGGGTCGGCTTATACACGAGTATATACGGTAATTCATAAATGAATATCCCTCTGAACATCTGATCCCAAACCAACCCAGTAAAAAAGGATAAATAGGGAGCGCACATAGGGCGTTATCGTCTTAATAAATAGTCCAGTCCCCCCAATCGGTGTGACTCACCTGCGGTGGTTGTGAGAGCCACAACAAACTGAGAGAGCCTGGTAATGGTCGCTGCAGGAGCCCACTGAAGATAAATGATTTCCACCGAAGAAAAAGCTGGGCTTTGTAGTCCGCGCTGACCCACACATAGCCCTGGTGAAGTGGCAGATTTAAAGCCACGAAACGCGTAGGCAAATAAACCAGAACCTGATTAACCCTTTACTGGACTGGAAGTTTCTTGAGATCAGCGCGGACTACAAAGCCCAGTTTTTTCTTCGGTGGAAATCACAAACCAACCCAATGACATATGAATATTCAATAACTCACCACATGGACTGGTTGAGCTATGCTAGTGCTACCGCTAGTATCCCCAGGCAATAAGGACGTTTCATACGCCAGAACGTCATCAGGGGATGACGTACCATTGTTCCGGTTTAACTGACCTTGATCCCGGTCTATAAAAATCATAAACAATAGCCATCCGCATAGTAAACTCAAATATAATAGAAACATTTTACATATAAATTTGCAGAGATGAGAATAAATGTGTCCATATCTCATTAAATAAACAAGTCTATTGAGTACATAAAACATACTGAGTGCATAGTCTACATACAGTATGTAGATATAAATGTGTCCATAATACTCTGTCCTTATCTGTTAGTATTGATATGTCACATAAAAATAAAGAGCAACAGCGATTGTATAAAATTGACAGAATGAAAATCATTGAAATACCTAAATAAAAATTCAGGGGACCTCATTCATATGATGGTGTACCCACGCTCTTTAAATACACTGTAAAAGATGGAGAAAGCGGGGAACTCAATGAGAGCATGAGAAGGAAAAATAAGCACTGTAAGCAGGGATAAAAGAAGTAGGAACATATAAAAAAATCGAGAAAATAAGTTGAAGATATATAGACAAAATTAATGAATAACTAAAATAGACAACCTATGTACACAAGTACATCCCACCAGGTATAATGGATTATAATGCATTTTCATTATATTTTATGCATTATAATGTGGATACACCATAGTCTCCTAAATGTATATCTAGATATACTCTATTATTAATAATCTAGAGGGAGAGAGATAGAAAAGCCAGCTCTCCGGAGATTATGGATCACTGCACCGTTCTATGGAGCTGCCTGCACGGGAGGAGTGAAGACTGGAGTCAGTCCTGGGTATCAGGAACACTTGAATATCCAACATAAGCTACACAGTACAATTAAATTCTTGTGACAATTAACTTTTATTCAGAATTATTAAAAAGTCCAATTTCTCCACACAAACCTATTGTACAGTAATAATGCAGTAATCCCTTTTGAGACTACACGTTTCAGCACTTATTTGCTTTCCTTGTGGTGTAAAATTAAACTGACCTAAACTGACCTGAAACCCAATATGTTGGTTGTAGAGGGAGGACCTCTAGAACCAATTATATATTGGGGGTCAGTGTGGAGAAATTTATTTTGAATTATTAAAAAATCCAAGGTAAATTTTTACAATACTGTAACTGCACCATGGAGCTTATGCTGGATATTGAAGGCTTCCTGGATAAATTATTATATTATATTATATTATATATCCTTTCTTATCAGCACTCCCTGTGAAAAGGGGGAGGAAGGTGTGTGCTCTTTGCAGATGGAGCAGCAGCAACTCTGACCCCTTCATTTCCCCCCCAACATGAAGCAGTGTCAGTATGTTCCTGAGGCATATGTGTAATGGTGCTGTCTGAGAGAGCTCTGTGTTTGTTAACATTTTTCTTGTTCTCGTATCTGTGAATATCTGCTGAGCATTTGTTGTGCTGTCTGTGATGCATGCATGTCTGTGTGTGCTGTGCACACGTGTCTGTGTACGCGTGTGGGGTTATATATTTGATTGCATTATGCAATATACTAAACTTGTATATATGTAATAGTGTATGAAAATGTCCTCGTGTAGGCAGTGGTTGCTGTCCTGCTCTTTCAGACATTCGTGATAATTGGTCCGATGTCGGATCACCGTACATGGATCGGCTGCACATCTGACCCGCGCAAGACATAATCATAGTAATATATGCCGCTGTCACACTCGGGTCACTGCGATCAGACATCGGTCCAATTATCAAGAACACCTGATAGACCTAATTCTGCCCCCAGCGGTTTCAATAAAATCTGGTGTTCTTCAGGCCTGATGACGCTTATCGGTGTCCCCAGCAATCCATAACATGGCTGATATACCAACAGCGCTGCAGCCTTTCAGTTTGTGACAGTAAGACTGAAGTCACACTGGTGTAGGTATCCAATGTATCTTTCATGTGAGCACACCGTATGCTATATGCTAATGACCCTTGACTCAGGCTTTGCTGCAAGCATCACTGTTTGTGATCCGATTCTCTGGCATATGAGAGCATCGGATTACAGCGGAGGTGGAGAGATGAATCTCCTCATCTCCTCCATTGTCGGCCTCGGCATATACCGTGTTTCATGTCATCCGAATGCAGTCCGATACTTCACACGCACCCATAAACATGTATGGGTGCATTTGATGTGAGACTTGCAGACAATCACGGCATGCTACTGCTTTCTCTAATTCAGAATCTGCTTTGCCTGATAGAATAACATTGTGCTGAGTGCAATGCGAGGTTTCCTTGGGCTAGGGTCAGACTTGCGTCTGCCCCTGAGCCTTCAGGATCTGGCAGAAATGTAGTTTCTGGCCGGAGTAGCACATTACGTTACCACAGGTATTGATCCCTATGGTAACGGACGCTAACCCTAGCTACCGGCTCCACAGGATATGCACTTTTGCAGAGCGCACAGGAAACTGTTTCCAGAGTTTTTCCTGTGTGCTCTTCAAAAGCACAGATCCGGGAAATCTCTGTGGAGCCGGCTGCTACAGTAAGAGTCCGGTTACCATATAGTCACCAATAGACATGCATTGCATAGCGTTCCTTGCTGGAATGCTATGCGCTACTCCGGCCACAAACTTAAGTTTCTGCCGGATCCTGCAGGCTCAAGGACAGATGCAAGTCTGACCCTAACCTTACATTGCAGTCATCAGGGTAATACACTCATGTGAGTGAAGCTTAAAGAGGACCTGTCACCCCTCTGGTGCATGGCAAACTGAATACAGCATGTCTGCTGTATTCAGGGAAGGGGTCCCCCATGTCTCTAGCCCCCCTGTAAGCTGTAAAAAAGACTTTAGAAACCTTACAGTTAAGAGGCTGCCAGGGTGTGATCTTATTAAGAGGTCCTGGCTGCTGGCACAATCCTCCCTGCCTCCTTCTTGTGTGTTCCGCCCCTTCTATGTGTCTGCTGCTGCCTCCTCTTATTTTGGGTCTGCCCTCCTCTTCTGCTCCTGCTCTTTGTGATGTCAAGAGCAGAAGAGGAGAGCAGGCACATAGAAGGGGCGGAATACACAAGAAGGAGGCAAGAAGGATTGTGCCAGCAGCCAGGACCTCTTAATAAGATCCCACCCAGGCAACCTCTTAAAGGGAACCTGTCACCTAAAAATCGCCTCCAGCCTATCCATATCTGTCCCTGCACCTTCCTAATCGTATCCTACCTATCCCTCTCTGTCCTAAAACAATCATTGCAAAGTTTAAAAATGCTTTAAAAACGTACTAAAGTGAGGCTTCATGCCCCCTCAGAAGTCGCACAGGGCGCACCCTGTGCATGATTTTTGCCGCCTCCACCGTTGTATTCACGCCCCGATGGGCGTGAAAATGCTTTGTAATCATTCTCTCCCTCCATTGGCATATTCACACAGCATACACAAATCACACAGATGAGCATGCACACGGCATGTTCATATCACACATGTACACACACAGCAGACGCACATGGCATATATATAGCACAGAGACGAGCACATACACGGCGCACGCATATCACACAGGCAAGCATGTATGCAGCACGAAGACGAGCACGTACATGGCATGTACACAGCACACTGACTAGCACATACACTGCACAGGCATTGTACACTGACTAGAATGTGCACGGGACAAGCGTGGCACTCTGCATAGCTCATTGTGCATAAAATATATATATGATATCTCATTGGAGTATAGTGCACTGGCATCATATTTTTTTAAATGCACTTGGTGAGCTAGATGGCAGTCTTCCATCTGCATTAAACAAATAAACTAATAGCAATATCCAGTGATTACCGGCTGAGATGACCTAATCTCTTCCTTTCCATGCTAATTTGGTCCTACCCCCTTGCTGATATGTACTGCCTGCTGCCATAGAAACTGATCTATGCAATTGGTATATTCATTGATACTGTTCTGCACAGCTTTCCCATTAATATGAATCATTTCAGTGTTAGATAAAACTGTCAGCAAAGCTTCTGGCTGCAGGCATGTTGATGATAATTAATGGACGTGGGAAGTCTTTCCTTGGATGCAGTTGCAACCTGGGTCCATTCAGAAATCTCTGAGCCTCCCTTGGGAAATTAAAACAAGGCAGCTGCTTTGCTTCCTTCCTGAGCTTGTGTTTCCAGTTGTAGCTGAGGTGTTAATCTTGCCTCCCACTCAGATTTTCCCTACGGTTCATTCACAAATGTGCACACAGCTTTCCGTGCTTTATCTGCAGCTCAAGTTAAGCATTTATTAGAAACCAAACAGCGCCTTTTGGTTGTACTATATAGTTACATGTTTGACACTTTGATGGAAGGATGCATAATGTTACATCATTCTTGATTATAGTTATTTTTAACACGAGTTCATGTCAAATGTGTGGGCCAACATTGGTCTCTGATATTTAAAAGGGTTATCCACCATGGGGGGGGCATTTTTTTTTCTACTCAATGCGTTTGAGACTAAAAATAATTGTTGCAATTTTGTTTCATTAAAAATTTTCATCATTTGCAATTTTATAGCCTCTGCGATTAATGGATTTTTTGATAAAGCTACAAAGGACTTTCTGTTAAAATCTATAAATTGACAATGTGAGCTGTGAGCAGTCTTTCCCCATCTTGGTGAGCGAGTAGTGAACAGTTCATTAGCTGCGTATACTGTAGCCACAAATCTCCTCTTATGACATACACCAGTTCTGCTGACCTTTTTCCATACATTCAGCTTGTGAATTTTTCTTTTGTGCTGTTTTTCAAAAATTAGACTTGCAATATTAGGTTATTGATATGGTATTCTGGTGCTATCATTTTCTTTAAAAAAAAAAAAAAAAAAAACATTGCTGTACCACTCCAGCATTTTTATGCTTTTATTTCAGTGCTGGAGTGGTGCTTTACATCTATGATCATTGCCCCCCCACCTTCCAATGTCTTCATCTATTTCCGGCGTCACTTCCGTCGGTCTCCAGCCGTTTGTGACCTGCCTGCAGCTCCAGTGTTTCATGTAGCGAGCCGCAGGTTACAACTCAATATAACTGAGGACCTCGTTCTGGCTCTTACAGACATGCATTGAGCACTTGTGACATTACTTCTGGCCAATTAGAAGTTACAGGCACAATGCGGGACCGGACCGATGCAGAAAAATCATTAAAACGCCAGAGAGTAAGCATAAGAACAGGGGCACACGACTTTGGATTGCAATCACCACTCTGCGGTGGAAAAAAAAAACAGCTGGAGTGGGGCATTAAGAAAGAGGGATCACAAGTCCATGCAGTTCAATTGTTTTCAGATTATTTACACTTCATTAATCTTAGTATTGGACGCTGTTTCAGCTTCTGCTATTTTCATGCAATAAACCTGTATTGACAGTTTGGTTTGCTCTGAGTGGTAATATCCATTTACCCATTTTTTTCTCTTTGCTGTAGGAGGATATGAGAGATTTCATTCTGAATATCCAGAATTCTGTGCAAAATCCAAATCCGTTAACAGTATTTCACTACCTGCCTCTACCAGCATTGAACATTCTGAAATGGGCTTCAGTTCATGTACAACACCACTACATGATCAGGTAACCTTGATGAATAAGTACAGTATGCAAAAATGTTCTGCACAGTGAATGAAATTGTTAAAACTAAATATTGTTAAATGGTGAAAATGAAGAATACAATGAACACCTCAACATACTCAGAAATGTAAATGCATAACCCTGAACACATCAGTAGGACCCTTGAAGTGTAACCGCCATTTACATTTTTATTAAATAATGTAGAGCAAGAGATTTTAATAAACTTTCAAAATACACTAGATTTCACTTAAAGTAAAAAACCATTCGCAAACCTTCCACAAGGTGTTTCCCCACTAGACTGTCTGAAGCAGACATATGTTCATTCTCGGTCAGATCCATCTTCACACTGAATGCAGCCACACAATCATATAAGGGTAAGGGGGTAGGGCCTACACGGTGTCCAAACTGCTGACTGCAGCTGATAAGGTGACAATGTATCCGATTACCTCAGGCTACGGCACCGTGCTAAGCAATGTCAGAATCAGTGCAAACTCCTCTGCCCATTCCTTGGCATAAGCTTCTCTGATCAGTCATCTGGATCCTTCTCTGCAGTCTCCCCACACATCTCAGGATCTCTCTTGTCCCTTCTCTGCTGTCACATTTCACTGTTTCCTATCAGCCTCCTCTCAAAATCTGTGGAAATACACACACTGTGCTGGCGGACGCTGGCCATGCCCACACAGCCCTAAAGTGCACACAAAAAGTTAAGAAAATAAGTCATATGGCATAAAAAAAAAAAAGGCTTTACCTTAGCTGCTATGTGACCCATCGTTAACAACTAATGCAGTATTGTTTTTTTTGTTTTTTTTTTATCTCTTAAATGAAATTACATTTAAGGACTTCTATAGGCAACATAATTGGGTGAGAAATCATATTAATGTCCTATTTTTTTTCTTCTTTTCTGTTTTGGTACAGGGTGGTCCCGTGGAGATATTGCCCTTCCTTTACCTTGGCAGTGCATATCATGCTGCCCGAAGAGACATGTTGGATGCCTTAGGTATAACAGCCTTACTGAATGTATCTTCAGATTGTCCAAACCATTTTGAAGGTCACTTTCAGTATAAATGTATACCGGTAGAAGATAATCATAAAGCAGATATTAGCTCCTGGTTCATGGAAGCAATAGAATATATTGGTAAGTCTTAAAGAGTTCATTTTTTTAAATTTATAAAGTCATTGATTTCATACAATAATTGTACAATTCCCTTAGCTTTATTGTGTTCTCATTCGAAGTACCAGCTAATAAAACTGATATATTTCTATTTTGTACATTAAAAGTAGGAAGTGCAACGTACATAGAAAATGGTAACTTGAATTACTGTATACACATGTAATGTCTTGTTGCAAATAATTTCTATAAAAAGTGCAAAAATTTTATATTGTGGATTATAGGTTCAATAAGAAAAATATTACAATCTGAGAGTCCTCATTGGTTGATACCTTTTAATGGCTAAGTCGAGGGTCAGACTTGGGAGCTTGCATCCGTTAGAAAGATGCATTAAAGGATCTTTTTTTTTTTTTTTTTTTTTTTTTTTTTTTCTTCCCCTTTGCCATTTTCATGGCATGTTTTTTTCATTTTTAGTGCATGCATTAACGAATGGTACAGATATGTACCGTGTGTTAACACATATGTTCCAATAGACTCCCATGTTTAAAAAAAAAAAAAAAGCATGCGTTTTTGCAAAAGCACCAAAAACCGCTGCATGCCGTGTTTTTTGGTGCACTTGCAAAAACGCATAGCGTCAAACGCATTGCACTTTTGTAATGTGTTTTTTACATTGGAGTCTATGGGTGCGTTAACACATGCAGTTTTTGACATTTGCACATGAAAATAGCACATGCATTTAGCAAATGCATGACACAAGTCTGACCCCAGCCTAACTGAAAAGATTGTAAGAACAAGCAAGCTTTCGAGACACTATGGCCTCTTCATCATGCTTAATAATGACACAAATTTTGAAGACACACACACACACATATACATATGCAGGGTGGGATGATGCAGTAAATACGACAGGTGACGTAAAGCAGAAAATAGTAGTCAGTCTGGGGAGGTAAATCGGAGTTCCAAGATAAGAGGCACAGATCATATTCTTGTTCTTTGACCTGAAAATTCCTCAATGAATGTAGAAAGACATAAATCCATGTGACACATTCATTCCTGCTTTGTGTGTCAAAGTTCATTGTCCTTTTATATTCCCACACTCTTCTGCTCAATAAGAAAACTGTAACAATGTAGTAATTGGCAGGAGATTGGTTAGAAAAATTCCCTTAAAAAAAATCCGTTATTGTTATTGATTTAGGAAACATTAAATATTGCCGCTGAACTTTTGTTAATTTTTAATGAATGTGTGCAATGATATTTATAGAAACGTTTGTAGTAAAAGGTCAGTGTTTTTTTTGTTTTTTTTTTTTTTTTTACCAATGATTTAAAAGTTGTATTTTAATTTTTCAGATTCGGTGAAAACTAATCATGGACGTGTACTTGTGCATTGCCATGCTGGCATTTCTCGTTCGGCCACGATTTGTTTGGCCTACTTAATGATGAAGAAAAGAGTAAAACTAGAAGAAGCCTTTGAGTTTGTGAAACAGCGCAGGAGCATAATCTCTCCGAACTTTAGTTTCATGGGACAGTTGTTACAGTTTGAATCTCAGGTCTTGACCACTACGTGCGCTACAGAGGCTGCCAGCCCTTCAGCTACTCTTCTAGAACGTAGTAAAAATTCCTCTTCGCCCACATCTCCTTTTGTCTTCAGCTTTCCAGTATCGGTATCGGCTACCAGCAACCTTCCTTATCTTCATAGTCCCATCACAACTTCACCCAGTTGCTAAACGTTTATCCAATTTTGGCTATTTTAAGCCAAAATATTTTTTATATAAAAAGCTGAACTTTCATCGAGGAAAATATAAATTCCAAAATAATCAAAGGGTAAAACCCAATAAGCAATAATTTAGGTTTTCCATCTCCAAAGCCATTTGCGCTTGTAGTGTTTCGTTTTTATTTGTGGTTTTTATTTGTTTCCCTTCTCTTATTTTTGCTTTTATAAATATTTATATATAAACATTGATATTTCATGTTCAACTTGTATTTATTACTTTTTTATTATGAAGTGGCTTCAGGGCAGCTTTAACTTTTAAGTAAGATAAAGTTTGGGAAATTTTTAATTTTCCCAAAGTGCCTATTTTTTATTTAAACTCCCCCCTTCCCCTCTAACTTCAACCTACAATTTAATTTTTTTTGTATTTGAAAACTTTGTCCTCCAAGGTATCAAAATGCAATAAAAGGAAAAAGCAACATTTTTTTTTTTTTAACAACTATATAATCTCATCAAGAGCACAAGAAAAGATCAGATTGAACTTTTGGCATTTACCTTCGTCGCTGGACACCAGATGGCAACAATTCACTTTTGTGTAGTATGGCGTTATTTAGGCACCAGTATAGTATTTCTTATCTAAGAAAATAAATGTTGATGTTTTAAGAATGTTTTTTACCCAGATACAAAGTATTTGTTGGGCTTAAAATAGGGCACTATACTTTAATAATCTCATGAAATAAGCTTGCAGTATACTGATTGTAAAAATTGCATAGAAACCTTTAGTCAGGTGTACAACATGGTGTTACATATGACCCCTCCTACTTTACAATGTATATGGCAGATTAAACATTCTTGGTTATGGTAATGTAGGAGTGATCTCAGTATTCATGAGTTAATGATGCCTCTTGCCAAGTGCAAGCAAGTCCACCATGGTCAAAAATGATGGTACCAGATTCAGTATTTGCATGTCTGACATTGTCAGACCATTATCCACCCGGTGTATTTAGTGTCACATTTAAACCAGCTGTCTCATTGGTTGGTTTGCATTGACAAATGCTATAATGCGGCATTTGAATGCCTTAACCCTTCTGTTCGGGTCTACTATACACTTATAATGTTCCGGTAATTTCTGACCGCACCTATTAGTCTTAATTTTAGCTAATTGAAGTGTTTTAGTTGAATACCTGTTGCATTATTATACTGTATGTGAACATGGTTGTTCATAAACAAATGAAATAAAAAATGTTAAGTTTGTTCATTTTTGACCAAACAGAACAGCAGGGTTAATGGAGACATTCTTGTATATTATTTATAGGGGCAGGATATGTATAATTCTAAAAATTTACTGAAGATTACAGTCTAAAAAAAATTGCCCAATTACACTCGCACGCCCACATTTAATCTCATGTTGGCTCCTGTGGCATGTGTAATTCTTACATGGTGAGTTATTATACAGGACCATTATCTCATTTCAATTTTGTGCAAGATACATTTCAATGGCTTTTTTTCCTCCCTTTTTGATATATGAATCTGTTATTTCTGAAACTTGTTTTGCCTGTTATGCACCATTCTGGAGCTTACCTTTCCTCTTTAATTAGTTGCAATTTTCTTCATGTGATGTTTAAAAAGAAAAGTCTTTTGTTTTGGAGCAGGTTTACATGGCACTTAATTACTGGTTTTTAAACCTCACCCCAAAATGTCAAGACCTAAGGTTGGAGTTGTCAAGCTTCACTAGTCTAAGTAATATTTCCCTTTGACACCTCCTGTGATTTTTAATATTTTAAATCTAAAGGTTTATGGTGAGTCAGAAAGCCAGAAACTTCATTCAGTTGTGGCTAACACTTGTAACTTCGAGGGTAACATTTCCTTGATGTGTTTCACTAACTTATGTCTGCCCATTTCACTATGAACATTGCTTTCATTTTGACAGCATTGTTTTCAGTTAGCTGATAAATATAACTCTGAATTAATCTCGGAAATGCCAGAGGAAGCTTCTAAATCGTGCAATTAACAAGTCATTAATCATTCATTCCCGTTCTAATGAAAGCCTTTATAATTGAGAAGCTATTACAGCTCTCCTTCCACTATGTTATCAGTTATTGCAGTTACAACTACTCAGAACAGCTAGGTAGAAGCAATATAAAGTTCTTGTTGTAGGCAGAAGCATCATTGTGTTAAACGTTCGGGGGTACAATCAATCTTCTAAAACAACTGCCTAACTAATCCAACTGGATAACATGGCAGTCTACATCTAGTATACACTTTCTTGTTGAAGCACAACGGTTACAAGTAAACCTACTATTATGCTCACAAAGCCTCAATTATTTTAGCAAGCCCCTCAGTGAATGAAAAGTGAGACTAGCTGGCCTATGTGCTTTGGCCTCCATCTATAATGATGTGCCAGTTGTTGAAATTCCATATATCATAGTTGGATTTGTGTAAAGGTACCGTTACACTTACGATACCATGAACGATATCGCTGAAACGTCACTTTGGAGTCGTTCAAACGACATCATTAGAACATCGTTGCGCGTGACACGAGATACGACTACGATAAATCGTTGGATCGCAGATTTGAGAACGAACTCAAATCAAACGATCCTCGATCAGCCAACCTGCTGCATCGTTCAGTGTGACATCGTGCTAATGATATCATTAACGACTTTGCCTATTCACATCAGTGAACAAGTATCGTTCGCTGGGTTGTGTGAACGATAGCTGCTCGCTGGATCATTGGTGCGTCGTTCATGATATCTACGCGTGTGACATCTCGCCAACAATGTCAAAAAGATGTCCTAGCGACCGCATGCTCATGAGATCGTTGGTGATATCTTAACAGCATTGAAGCGTGTAACGGTACCTTTAAATTTAACCTATCTAAACACAAGGATGTTCTTATAGTCGCTTCTTTCCTATGTTTTACTTACAGGAGTCCAGACATCTGAGCTATAGGCACTTTCACAAAATCCATAAATTCAATATGCTCCTTCCCCTTTAAAAATATTTTTTTTATATGAAATGGCTCAATGTCTAATTTATTAAAGGGCATATCTGCTACTTCACAACACTTTTACAGCTAAAGTGATCCACATATAGAATCTATACATATACACTTAACTCCCAGACCAGTACCACACCTCCTTTGTTGGCTGTGGGTATCCCGATGGTCAAGTGGTATTGTCATGTGTCTGCTGCAGCCTTTCAGTATTCCGAGTGGATACCCAGTCTGACGGAATTGGGATGGCTGCAGCTGATCAGCGGCTAGTGATTGCTCTCTTGGCATAATAATGTGATTTTACAGTCAGGAGAAACCGCTCTAATATTAGAGAAGAAGTGCAAGCTTGTGATGTAGGTATAGGTTTTATAATTATGTGGGTCACTTCTGCCATTAGAACAGGTTGTTCTGTAGTGAATGACTCCATTAATACATTATTTAACAAATCTAAAAGAATTTTCTCATCAATTTCTCCTGTGTCATCCATAAAGTAGCATTGTTTATATGAATCATCCACCTACTACCAATAAGTATCATAGAGCTTGTTTAGGTTTAGACTACGTAATCTTCTACCTGTGGTCTTTGTTTTGTTTTCCACAACTTAAAGTAGAGGACTCTAATATGCATCATATAACATGTTGGCTGGCGTTTGTTTGGGAGGGAGGGGGAGGATAGTCTATCCACTGGAAGTGTGAATTCTAAAATCAATGCAATAGTGTATTTCTATAATTTTAATTGTAAATATGCTGTCATTTAAAGTGGATTATTTTATTCTGTATAAGGGCAGCTGTATATTGTATATATGTTTTCTGATATTTAAAATGTTTAATTTATTGCCTGAGGGGTTGATTGAAGAATAAAACAATGAAAAACATATGAATCTGATTTTTACTTTATAACCTTTCTTACTTTTCTAATGCTTTGTTAGTATTACAGTTGATACCAGCAATAGATGATGAACATCGCTTACAATATACAATATTGCATTAACTTTTATAGGGGACAAATGGAAAAATGGTTCCGTAGCCACAATCAGCTAAAGTTAAAGGGGTTAACTAGTGAAATTGAACTGACACCTATCCAAGGATAGGTGATAACTTGATCAGTGGATGTTAATAAGAATATATTTATGATGCATAATATACCTGAAAAATGGTACCTATGTGCACAGGAAAAGACAGAGGTAGACACCCGCTCAGTCACCTCCCTCCTGTTCCTCACCTGACAATGGAGGTTGACACCCTATTTAGCGATAATGGCACCCCAGTTCTTCGTCGACTCTTATGACCCTATTGCATCCTTACCAAAAATGGTAAAAGAAAAAGTACCTAAATGATAGTGTGCAGATATGTCACATTGATTCAATTGTTAATAAATAGCCAAAAAACAGGGATATTAAAAGGTACTCATTGCCGAGTTTCACCAAATGGATCCTCAGAAGGCCGATTCATTTTATAGATGGGAAGATAACAGAAACAACAAGGTAAATGGTGAGCTGATAAAGGGCTGCAACCAGTACAATCCCTCATTAAGTAGTGTGCCAAACAATCGTACTCCTCCCCAAATTATTTTGGAGGCCACACCCCATTACTGATGTCATAATTCACAAAGTGATACACTTTAATAGATCATCCAAAATTGCCCATTCATAATCAAAGTAGTCCCACAGTCTAATACTGATATAAGTCAAATCGTCACAGCACCCAGTGGGTAAAAGCTGAACTGACTATTCCTCCAGTCAGCCACCAGCTGAAGACAAATTAAATGAAGATAATAATACCAAAGAATTTGTGATTGCAATCATTTTCAGGAAGAAACTGAGATTATCTGACAGAATTGCAGGGGTGTCAATACTTTTGGCCACAACTGTAGATGATATTTTAGCTCTCAGACCCTTCATCATCCCTACTTTAATTTTTTGAGATAATGACCTTCGGGTTTTCATTAGCTGTAAACCATAATCATCAACATTAACATAAATAAACACTTGAAACAGATCACTTGTAATGACTTTATGTATGTGTTTCACTTTATTGAATTACTGAAAAAATTAAACTTTTTGATGATATACAAGTACAGCTCAATGAATTTGAATTAGAATATGTTTATTTGCTAGAGTATTAAGGGACACACTTTAATACCATCAAGAACGCTCACCAGTTCCACTGCACATGATCAAGGTGGAAAGCAAAGTGGAATGCAAGTACAGTGCCCTGCTTTAGGTACTATGCAATACCGGAAGGTATCACAGGGGAGTATATTGAACCCACCCCATCTCACCGCCTTATGTGCGCATACCTAGAAGTAAGGCATGACTGTGGAATGCACAACAGTATAGACAATCACTGCGCAGATAAGGCAGTGACTCAGACATAGTGGAACGCATACATATCTAACTAACTTACCAACCTAAGTGCGCAACCTCAGTAATCTGTTACACTAATAGTCATAGTCAAGAGACTAGAGAAGAATTTTGCCTTAATTATTTATACTAATGCATGCACCAGGTATAATTTGAAACAATATTCCGTTAAATAAATTACTTTAGGTAAGTATACCAACCTCTTGGAATCAATCTATTCATATTGTCTCAGATATATCAAAAGTGGGGAAAAATCCCTATTGGCACAGGAATAATAATTGACAATAAATCCCACAAAAGGGGAAATAAAAGCATGACTGTCACACTTGTAGGACATACTAAATACCAATAAGTATTTCAGAACTTGTCACTGTTAAGTATTACGATAAAAAGCATGAATATGGTAGTTGTTCATTTATACCTCCTAGGGGTTAATGAATCAAACTTAAATGTCCATTTACTTCTTGGGAATATTTCTATTATGGTCAACTCTTATAATATATTTGGTTTAATCACGTCTTACACAGAATGAAACCTTATGCATGTCCCTGTTGTGAATATTATTCATGTGACTCCCCAGTGGGTTATCCTGCTTGTGTTGAATGTCTCCAAGATGCTCACCTACCCTCCTACGGAGTTGGTCTCCAATGTAGTGCATGGGACAAGCACACAACACCCTTGATTATGCGGTTTGAAAAATCTCTTAAAAATAATTCTTTGCCCTTTGCAGCACTCCTGAAAGATTTAGAAGGTCTAATAAAATCACTAAAACTGCAGTCACCACATGTCCTTTATAGCCTTGCCCCTTTTGTGCGTAGTTTGAATAAAAAAAAACCTACCCAAGTCTACCCTTGAGGATACGCTTACATGTGCGTATAAACTTGGCGAGTGCAATCCAACCAAACATTAGACTGCACTTGTAACAAGGTTAAAATATAGTAAAATGCACATCTGCAAGATTTCCTAAGTTATAAACATGCAAAGGAAAAAATCATAACATGCTGCAGATCTTGCAGAGATTCCCCCAATTCACACAGCACTTGAAGGTGTTTTCCATGCTGTAAAAAAAGATGGACAGGATAGACAGATGATAGGATAGCTCTATAGATCATACCAGTCTCTCAATGCTTGCATACGGGGCCGCTCATTAAGCTTCATGAATATTTGGTGCATTGACCGGCTCCAGCCAATTACAGATGCTCACTTTCTATGAGAGCATCTGTGATTGTGGGTCTGATTGCAACAGCCAATCTGTGCGGTGTCTGTGCTTGGTTGTCATACTCAAGACCATGAGGAAGGCTATCCGCCAAAAGGTGTAGTCTCATCAGGCACTGTCTGAATAAACGATATGTCTAAAAATTATTGGTCCAGCAAACCGCACCGCGGTGATGGGCTGGGGGAGCGGCTCATATTAAATAGTCCTGCGCCCCCCCCTCCCCCATCCTGTGATGGCACGTTTCCCCCCCTCCATGTCAGAGATGGCCCCCATGCGGCTGCCATAGTAAAATAATAAACTATACTTCCCTCCTCCTCCAGCGCTGATCTCCTGGTGTCTCTCCGGTCTCCCCGCTGCTGCTGTGATCGAACGCAGAGATGATGTCACTCTATGCTGTGCCGATCACATGACCGCACAGAACCAGGAAGTGGAAGAGCACTGCAGAATCATCTCTGCCCGATCACAGCAGCAGCAGTGAGACCGGGAGATTTTACTATGCAGCAGCATGGGGGCAATATCTAACACGGGGGGGGGGGGGGGGCATGTGCCACGCATAGGAGACGTGCCATGCAGTAGGGGACATATACTCTATATGATTTGTTAGATGGACACTGACATTATAAGATGGACCCCATTTAACATTAAAGATTTTTTTTTTCTTTTTTCCTTCACCAAATTTGGGGGTGCATCTTATAATCAGGTGCGTCTTATAAAGCGAAAAATACGGTAATTAAAAATGTCAGCTGAAGACACAAAAAATCTCAAAATCTCGATATGAGGACAGTAGTTGATATTGCAGAAGGGATAATATTTTATTAATCCACAAACATGAAGGAAAAACATCAAAGTAGTAAGAAGATTCAAGATGAGTACATAGGTCAATTGTTTTAAAGAATCAAGCGATTACGTGAACAGAGGTAACCTAAAAAAGAAAAAAATTGGAGCGGCATTTACAAACCAAAAGAGGATGGCGCAATCAGAATGCTATACTGGATAATACAGTGTGTATCCAAGTATAACAGCAATTCACGAGTACTGCATGTAATTACATTGAACAATTCAATAAGTAAAATCCAGGAAGTGTTTTAACACAGCATCTAAGCCCTGTTAGCTTAAGGCCCCGTTACACTTAGCGACACACCATCGATCCTGACAACGGTACAACCTGGAAAAGATCGCTGGAGCATCGCTATGTGGTCGCTGGTGAGATGTCAAGCAGTCGGATCTCATCAGTGACACAGCAACAATACGACCTGGTAGGGATCGCGGGAGCGTCACTACGAGGTCACTGGTGAGATGTCAAACAGTCAGATCTCGCTAACGACGCAGCAACGATATGGCAGTCGTTGGGACCCTGTCACTCAGACCTATATTATTGAGGTCGTTGTTCCTATCAAACACACCGATGCATGCTGCCCAGCGGGAGCTCGACGATCAAAAAATGGTCCAGGACATTCCAATACGATCGGCGATCTCACAGCAGGGGCCTGGTGTCTGCTACTTGTCACACATAGTGAGATCGCTGGGGAGGTCACTGTTGCGTCACAAAAACCATGATGTATCAGGAATCTTACTATAGATCTCGCTTATGGTGGGCTTACACGCTAGGATATCCTGAACGATATCCTTGAAACGTCACAGATTTGTGATCGTTGAAAAGATATAGGTCGGGCGTCGTTGCGTGTAAACGAACGATATAGGATGAAAAGACTGTTGGATCGTTCATCCTAGATTTGAGATCCTGACCTCAAATCTATCATTCGTCATCCAATTAACGCTGCTTCAGGAAGCAGCATCATTCATTGTGACAGTTTTTGAACGATATCGCTCAAAAAGCTCCTATTCCAGCCGCTTTATTACATCACTCACTCCTTCCTCTCCTATTTAACCGTTGCGCTGCCGCATAGGATATCGTAAACGATATCCTTGTGTGGGACAAGCACTATGTCGGAACAATCACGGTCACGTTATCATTCCAAGGATATCATTTACGATATTCTAGCGTGTAAACCCACCATTAGTGTGAAGCAACCCTTAGGTTGCCAAATTCACGATTCAGGACAAGCAGCCTCCCAAAGTGCTTGTGCTTGTGCAAATTGGCAGTTAATTTGTAGCATCATTACCAATGTACTAGCCCATAAATGTATTACAGGTCATATAAGCAATTGTATAACCAGGTAAAATAGTTAATACTCAGGAGTACAGGTTCGAGGTACCTCTGAACATACCAGCCCTGACATACATTTCACGTCCAAGCTTCCTCAGGGGGCGTAGCTATAGTAGGACCTCAAGACATTTTATACCATGTAAATCAGTCACATGATCAAAATTCAGGCATTCTCTGAGGCAAACTACAGCGCATACGGGCCGCACGTCACAGCACGCCCACCCAGCCACCTCCAATGAAGGGAATCCGGAAAAATAAATAAGAATATTGAATCTAGTTAAATGTTATCCGGTACCCATGGAGATAGAAGGGGGAGAGCGGCAAGCCAGGTGTGCAGGACGCATACGTACTACCAACCAGAATGACTGGCTGGATTTGTACACAAGCACAGATTCATGCGCAGAGTTGCCAAGGATCACACTGCTGGTGCATATCTCAAGAATTTTACATACAATACTCTGCTCAAGTAGAAAAGCATATGTTATCATTTAGATAAATAGTTCCAATGCATATTATGACCTGAAAAAAATGGAAAGAGCGTGTGATGAATCCATAGCTTAAAATGCTGGCACTAGGTGATGCTTGAAAAGTGGTTCATGTGCATGCAAATCCAAGCCGAAAAATGAGGAAAGATGCTACAGCCAGATTTTATCCGAAAAATAATAAGAAAAGAGATAAAATAAGAATACATACTTCTAAAATAGGCACCAGAGATAAATGACAATATCTATATGTCTAAAGAACAAGACAATGGTACGGAAAAGCTCACAAGAATGAGGGCAAAGCTTTTAGTCTCATTCAAACCATTCGGGGCAAGTGTGCCCAGAACCCTGATCCAGTGGCATTCCCGCTGCAACACGTTGTTGACATTACCCCCCCTTGGTCCCCATGTTTATGTGTTTAATTTCCCTAACCATAAAGGTTTGGGGTTACAGTTGTGGTGGAGTCTGAAGTGGTGTGGAATGGTTTTAAGCTCAGCCTCATCCTTGGCATCTTTTGCCGCTAGGATGTCATGGACATGTTCCCTTGTCCTTACTCTCAATTGGTGGTAAGTCAAACCCACATATACTTTGAAAGAAAAAGGGGGAAGGGGAACAAGAGGCGCAATAGTGCCTTATCACTTAGACACTCACAATACGGTGGTATAAAGGAACCACTCACCTATTTCAGTTGTGCGACCCACAACTGGTATATAGACATGTAGTGTATTATCCAGATGCTGGACTCCCACCGACCACTTGCACGTGGAATCACACAGTAATATGGGAAAGGAAACGGTGTTCACCAGTCCGCGCTGCCAGGATCCACTTATTCCAAGGACGAAACTCACGATCAGATGTGGTATATTCAAATCCTTTATTGCATCCTACGCGTTTCAGTGCCCTCCTGGCACCTTCCTCAGGGATAGCCTGAGGAAGGTGCCAGGAGGGCACTGAAACGCGTAGGATGCAATAAAGGATTTGAATATACCACATCTGATCGTGAGTTTCGTCCTTGGAATAAGTGGATCCTGGCAGCGCGGACTGGTGAACACCGTTTCCTTTCCCATATTACCACATATACTTTGGGGCATCAGCCGATGGCATAATATATGACCTGACTTGTGAGGCAGGAAATAGAGCTCCGGATCAGGAATTCATATCTTCCATCGACAGATTGAAATTTTTTGTTCTCACAATATTCCTTCATGTGAGGCAGTTGCCACATGGGAAACATCCCTTTACTTTTGTATTATGTACCTTAACCAGAAATGCACCTGAGCCACAGCTTGCACACCCTCCCCACTGAACAAATCCCTGTCCCAATATACGAGAAAGAGATTTGCATAAGACGGCTCACGGGCCGCGCCATTGGCGATACCTCTATTCTGCAAATAGATGTCCTTGAATACAAAGAAGTTATGTGTAAGGACGATCTCCAGAAGCTCCAGGACCAGTTCAATTATACTGCCATCCCAGTTAGGCTGGGGTCACACATAGAAATCCTGTTTTGGAAGTGATTTTCATCACCAATCCGTTTTTTTCTGGGTGCTTTTTGAGCCTCCTGCACTCCTGAACGTTTTTGGAATTTTCATTAAAAAAACGCATGCGCGAACGCATGCGCAAACGCAAGTGCATGCGTTTGCATGCGTTCGCGCATGCGTTTCCCATAGGGCCCCATGTTAAAAAAAACGCATGAAAACGCATGCGTTTTTTAACTGATGCCAAAAACGCTGTTTACTGCGTTTTTGGCTCAAAAAGGGACAGGGCAATGTTTAGAGCTCCAGAAAAAACGCACAGGTGTTTATTACACCCAATGCGTTTTTCTGTCAGTTTTTGACTTAGAAAAAAAAAATGACAAAACTGAAGCCAAAAACTGACTGAGGCTTATGTGTAACCCCAGCCTTACTCATCTTAAGGAAGAACCTGACAGCTGCTAAACCCTGGTTATGATTGATGGAGGTGTACAAGGTCTCTATATATGCTGTAACATCAATCATATCAAGCTCAAGTACAATCCCCTCAATGCGTGTCAACACGTCAGTAGTGTCTTTGACATATGATGGGAGCATTTGTACCAAGGGTTTAAGATAGTAGTCTATGAACGTGCAGACAGGGTCACACAGGCCATTAAGTCCAGAGACTATAAGGCGCCCATCTCACAGCCCCAGATCCTGAAAAATGAGTCTCGGAAAATGGCAACAAAAGTGCAATTCTTTTTTTTTTTTTACAAACTTATGAACTTCTTTCATCACTTAGATAAAAGTATACGTGTTTGGTATCTACTAACTCACACTGACCTAAGATATCAAAATGACATGTCAGTTTTACCCTATAGTAAACATGGTGAATAAAAAAAAAAACAATTGTGTAATGTCACTTTTTTGCAATTTCGCCACACTTGGAATTTTTTTTCTTGATTTCCAGTACGCTAAATGGTAAAATAAATTATGTCATTCAAAAGTACAACTTCTCTGGCAATAGACAAGCTTTTATATGGCTATGTTCACAGAAAATAAAAAAGTTATAGCTCTTGGAAGCAGTACTGTGCGATTTGGAAGTTTGTCATCACTGGGGAGCATATTGATTCCACCCCTATCTCACCACTTTATCTGCGCACACGCGGAAGTAAGGCACAGCGGTGGAACGCACAACACTATGGATAGTCGCAGAACAGATAAAGGAGAGACTCAGACATGGTGAAACGCACATATATCTAACCACTTGTGTTCCACTATGGTGGGTTGCTGGACTTATATTCCAACTATGTGTTCCACCTTGATCATGAGCAGTGGAACTGGCAGAGCATTCTTGATGGTATTAAAGTGTGTTGCTTTATAATTTGGCAAATGAACATATACTGTAAATCGATATTATGAATGGGCAATTTTGGATTATCTATCATAGTGAATCCTTTTGTAGGATATGACATCAATAATGGGGTGTGGACTCCAAAAGCATTTGAGGTGGAGTATCACTGTTTGGCATACTATTTAATGTGAGTCTATACTGATTGCAGCCCCTTATCAGCTCATCATTTACCATGTTGTAGCTGTTATCTTCCTATCTATAAAATGAATTGCCATTCTGAGGATCCATTTGAATAAATGCATTGAGGCATCTTAAGCGATGAGTACCTTTTATTATTTATTAACAACTAGATGGCGGCCCGATTCTAAAGAATCGGGTAGTCTAGAATCCATATATAGTTTATTTACTAATAGTCAGGGGAGTGCAGTGAAATGAATTGTGTGTATACAGGTGGCTCAGTGGGTAGCAGAGTATACGGTGGCTCAGTGATTAGCAGTGAGTGCGGTGGGTCAGTGGTTAGCAGTGAGTGCGGTGGCTCAGTGGTTAGCAGTGAGTGCGCTGGCTCAGTGGTTAGCAAGTGAGTGCGCTATGGTCATGGTGGTTATGCAGTGAGTGCGGTGGCTCAGTGGTTAGCAGTGAGTGCGGTGACTCAGTGGTTAGCAGTGAGTGCGGTGGCTCAGTGGTTAGCAGTGAGTGCGGTGGCTCAGTGGTTAGCAGTGAGTGCGGTGAGATTGGTCAGCACAGTGGCGTGGGCAGAGTGGTCAGCGCAGCGCCGTGGGCAGAGTGGTCAGCACACACATACATACACACACACACACACACACACTCCGCTATAGTTAGCACCGACACTGCGTCTTCCTCGCCGCTTGGATCCTGAGTCCAATCTCGCCACCCGCGGACGACTGGATCCAATATGGCGTCCGGAAGTTTGGCAACACTTCTTGGACGCTATATTGGATCCTGTAGTTGGGGGGTGGCGACATGTCGACTGAGGATCCAGGCGGCTGATGCAGGCCGGTGCTAACTATAGCGGAGTGTGTGTGTGTGCGTGTGGTATGTGTGCGGACAAAGTGAGGGAAGTGCGGACAAAGTGACGGAAGTGACTACATACACACATATATACACATACTGTACATTGCATATGGGGTGAGGAGAGCGGAGGCTGAGGGTGAGGAGGGCAGAGGAGAGGGAAGCTGGAGGAAGAGGACAGGAGGCTGGGGTAGAGGACAGGAGGCTGGAGGGAAGAGGACAGGGAGGCTGGAGGGTAGAGACAGGGAGGCTGGAGGGAGAGACAGGAGGCTGGAGGCCAGAGGAGGCTGGAGGGCAGAGGCAGGGAGGCTGGAGGCAGAGGAAGGGAGGCTGGAGGCAGAGGGGAGAGCGGAGGAGGCTGGAGGCAGAGGAAGGGAGGCTGGAGGCAGAGGAGAGGGGAGGCTGGAGGGCAGAGGACGCTGAGGCGAGCGGACGCTGGAGGGCAGAGGGAGGCTGGAGGGCAGAGGACAGGGAGGCTGGAGGGCAGAGGACAGGAGGCTGAGGGCAGAGCGAGGTGAGGCAGAGCGGAGGCTGGAGGGCAGAGCGAGGCATGAGGCGAGGACAGAGGACAGGGGAGGCTGGAGGCAGAGGAGAGGAGGAGAGAGCTGGAGGGCAGAGCGGAGCTGGGGGAGAGCAGGCGGAGGCTGAGGGCAGAGCGAGGAGGAGGCGGAGCTGGAGGAGGGGAGGCGGAGGCAGAGGAGGCTGGAGGGAGGGAGGGGAGGCTGGAGGAGAGGAGGGAGGCTGGAGGCAGAGGCTGGAGGGCAGAGAGGAGCTGAGGAGAGCGAGCGAGGCGGAGGGAGGAGCGGAGGCTGGAGGGAGAGCGAGGCTAGAGGGGAGGCTGGAGGGCAGACGACAGGGAGGCTGGAGGGTAGAGCGAGGCGGGAGGGAGAGCGAGGCTGGAGGGGAGAGCGGAGGCGGAGTGGAGAGCGGAGGCGGGAGGGAGAGCGGAGGTGGAGGGGAGAGTGGAGGCTGGAGAGGAGAGGCTGGAGGGAGAGCTGAGGGGCAGAGGCTGAGGCAGAGGCTGGAGGGAGAGGCTGGAGGGAGAGCGGAGCTGGAGGCAGAGCTGGAGGAGAGGCTGGAGGGGAGAGGCTGGAGGGAGGCAGAGGCAGGAGGAGAGCGAGGCGGGAGGGAGAGAGGGAGGCTGGAGGGAGAGGGAGAGGCTGGAGGGAGAGAAGGCTGGAGGGAGAGCAGAGCTGGGAGGCGTGGAGGGAGAGCGGAGGGGAGAGGCTGGAGGCAGAGGGAGGGAGGGAGAGTGAGGCTGGAGGGAGAGGCTGGAGGGAGAGCGGAGGCGGGAGGGGAGACGCTGAGAGGGAGAGTGGAGGCTGGAGGGAGAGTGGAGGCTGAAGGGGAGAGCGAGGCTGGAGGGGAGAGCGAGGGGAGGGGAGAGGCTGGAGAGGAGAGCGGAGGCTGGAGGGAGAGCGAGGCGGGAGGGAGAGCGGAGGTGGGGGGAGAGGCTGGAGGGAGAGCGGAGGCTGGAGGGGAGAGCGGAGCTAGAGGGAGGCTGGAGGGCAGAGCAGGGGAGGCTGGAGGGACGAGCGGAGGCGGAGGGAGAGGAGCTGGAGGGGAGAGGCGGAGGGAGTGGAGAGTGGAGGCGGAGGGAGCAGGGAGGAGTGGAGGGAGGAGTGGAGCGAGGGGAGAGGCTGGAGGGAGAGCTGAGGCTGGAGGGAGAGCGGAGGCAGGCTGGAGGGAGAGCGGAGGCTAGAGGGGAGGCTGGAGGGCAGGGACAGGGAGGCTGGAGGGTAGAGCGGAGGCGGGAGGGAGAGCGGAGGCTGGAGGGGAGAGCGAGGCGGGTAGGAGAGCGGAGGCGGGAGGGAGAGCGGAGGGTGGAGGGAGAGTGGAGGCTGGAGGGAGAGAGGCTGGAGGGGAGAGCTGAGGCTGGAGGCAGAGGCTGGAGGGCAGAGGCTGGAGGGGAGAGCGGAGGCTGGGCAGAGGCTGGAGGCAGAGGCTGGAGGGATTGCTGGAGGGGAGAGCAGAGGCAGGAGGGGAGAGCGGAGGCGGGAGGGGAGCGGAGGTGGGAGGGGAGAGGCTGGAGGGGGGAGAGCGGAGGCTGGAGGGGAGGAGCGGAGGCGGGAGTGGAGAGTGGAGGCGGGAGGGAGAGCGGAGGGTGGGGAGGGGAGCAGTGGGAGAGCTGGAGGGGAGAGGCTGGAGGGGAGAGCTGAGGCTGGAGGGGCAGGAGGCGGAGGGGAGAGCGGCAGAGGAGTGGAGGCTGGAGAGGCGGGAGGCTGGAGAGAGCGGAGGCTGGAGGGCAGAGGCGGAGGGAGAGGCTGGAGGGAGAGCGGAGGCGGGAAGTGGGAGAGCGAGGCGGAGGGGAGAGCGGAGGCTGGAGGGGGAGAGGAGGCTGGAGGAGGGCAGGAGGGGAGGCGGAGGGTGGGAGGGGAGGCGGACGAGTGTGGAGGGGAGAGGAGGCTGGAGGGGAGAGCTGGAGGGGCAAGGTGGAGGGCGGAGGGAGGATGGGGGAGGGCGAGGCTGGGAGGGGAGAGCGTGAGTGAGGCAGAGGATGGGAGAGTGGAGGCTGGAGGGGGGAGGCTGGAGGGGAGAGCAGGCGGAAGGAGAGGCTGGAGGCAGAGGCTGGAGGGGAGAGGGAAGTGAGGGCTGGAGGAGAGGCTGGAGGGGAGAGCGGAGGGGCATGGAGGGAGGAGAGGGGCTGAGGGAGAGGCTGGAGGGGCAGAGCGGAGGGGAGGCTGGAGGGAGAGCGGAGGGGGGGAGCGGAGGCTGGAGGGGAGAGCGGAGCGGAGTGGAGATGAGGCGGAGGGAGAGCGGAGGCTGGAGGGGAGAGTGAGGCGGAGGGAGAGGCTGGAGGGAGAGCTGAGGCTGGAGGGCAGAGGCTGGAGGAGAGGCTGGAGGGAGGCTGAGAGGGGAGTGAGCTGGAGGCAGAGGCGGAGGCAGAGGCTGGAGGTGAGAGGCTGAGAGAGCAGAGGCAGAGGGAGAGAGGCTGAGGGAGAGCAGAGTGGGAAGCGGAGGCTGGAGGGGAGAGGGAGAGTGGAGGCTGAGGGGAGCAGAGGCAGGAGGGGAGGCTGGAGGGAAGAGCGGAGCGGAGGGAGAGCAGGAAGTGAGCTGGAGGGGAGAGTGGAGGCTGGAGGGGAGAGCGGAGGGGAGGGGAGAGCGGAGGCGGAGGGGAGAGGCTGGAGGGGAGAGCGGAGCTGGAGGGGAAAGCGGCGGCTGGAGGGAGAGCAAGGCTGGAGGGAGAGCGGAGGCAGGAGGGAGAGGCTGGAGAGGAGAGCGAGGCTGAGGGGAGAGCGGAGGCGGAGGGAGAGCGGAGGTGGGAGGGGAGAGGCTGGAGGGGAGAGCGGAGGCGGAGGGGAGAGCGGAGGCTGGAGGGGAGAGCGGAGGCTGGAGGGCAGAGGAGAGCGGAGGCTGGAGGCAGAGGAGAGGGGAGGCTGGAGGACAGGGAGAGGGAGGCTGGAGGGGAGAGCGGAGCTGAGGGAGAGGCTGGAGGGAGAGCGGAGGCAGAGGGGAGAGGCTGGAGGGGGAGAGGAGGCTGGAGGGCAGAGGCAGGAGGGCAGAGGCTGGAGGGGAGAGGCTGGAGGGCAGAGGCTGGAGGGCAGAGGCTGGAGGGGAGAGCGGAGACTGGAGAGGGCAGAGGCTGGAGGGGCAGAGGGAAGAGGCTGGAGGGGCAGAGGGGAAGCAGGAGAGGCTGGAGGGGCAGAGGCTGGAGGGGCAGAGGCTGGAGGGGCAGAGGGGAAGCTGGAGAGGCTGGAGGTGCAGAGGCTGGAGGAGGAGAGGCTGGAGGGGCAGAGGCTGGAGGGGCAGAGGCTGGAGGAGGAGAGGCTGGAGGAGGAGAGGTTGGAGGCAGTGGGGGTAGATGGGCGGGGGGTGCACACTCACCGCGGGCACCGTGCGTCTGCTGTAGGAGGAGAGGAGGGGCGGGCAGAGCAGCAGGACAGGAAGTCCCGTCCTCCCACCTCTCCGGCCGCGCGGGCCGGCCGCTGCTGGTAGCACGGGTCCCCCAGGGGGTGCGGGGCCCCCCAGGTGGCGGGCAATGGGCCCCCCCTGCCTATGCTAGTGGCTGGAGGGCAGAGGCTGGAGGGGAGAGGCTGGAGGGCAGACGGAACGTCCGAGAGCGGGACGTTCCTCTGCCGCTCCCTGTAGCCGGGCGCCGGCCGGCTACCCTGCACTGGTGACGTCACCAGCATGGGTCCGAAGGCCATCACGGAAGTACCCTTGGGGTATTCCGGAAGTGGCCTTCGGCTTTTATATATTAGATAGACCCTATGTGACATATCTGCACTCCATTTGCACACTATCATCTAGGCACTTTTGCACTTTTCTTTTACTATTTTAGTAAGCGTGTAATATCTTCTTATCTATTTATATAATCCGCAGTTTGGAATTCGGGCACTGTAGCCGAATCCCAGAATGCTTTGCGCGGGACTGCGAGTGATGACGCGCAGCGTCATCACGAGCCGCAGACCCGCACTGCCGTCTCCGCCGCGCACCGTCCGCCCTGCCGCCGCCTCCGCCCTGCCGCCGCCTCCGCCCCGCCGCCGCGAGGTCACCGCTGCCCCCTCGCTGCTCTAGCAACGCTGGGGCCTCGGTGACGCCATGCAGCTGGAGGAGCACTGTCCTTGCGGCGACATGTAATTTCCAACATGGCGTGCAAAATCTCGCGAGATTTCGCCGCCATCTTGGATATTACATCTCGCCCCACCGGCTCCACTTTCCCACCGCCACCCGCTGCTTCATTCCCTCCCTCCCCTCCTCGCTCCATCGCCCACCCCACCGCTCCATTCCACCAGCACCGCTCCATTGCGCTTTATCCCCCTCCATTGCGGCCCCCCACCTCTCCAATGCGCACCCCCCCTATATTGCGGCCCCCCCACCGCTCCATTGCAACACACACCCTCCATTCCAGCCCCTTCCCACCGCTCTATTACCCCTACCCGTCCCCCTCTCACCGGCCGCTCGGTCTCACCCGGTAATGAGCGGTCATGTGACAGATATCACATGACCGCTCTTTCCTTGCTGCTCTTTCCACACAGACTGCGCCTGACACCCGATGCAAGCGGGGGACACATCCTAACCACTCTCCCTCCAGGTGACCTGACCACCCACTGTCCCTCCATCCTCACCTGACCACCCACTCTCCCTCCAGGTGACCTGACCACCCACTGTCCCTCCATCCTCACCTGACCACCCACTCTCCCTCCATCCTCACCTCACCACCCACTGTCCCTCCATCCTGCGCCTGACCACCCACTCTCCCTCCATCCTGACCTCACCACCCACTGTCCCTCCATCCTGCGCTGACCACCCACTGTCCCTTCATCCTGCGCTGACCACCCACTGTCCCTCCATCCTGCGCTGACCACCCACTCTCCCTCCATCCTGCGCTGACCACCCACTCTCCCTCCATCCTGCGCTGACCACCCACTCTCCCTCCATCCTGCGCTGACCACCCACTCTCCCTCCATCCTGACCTCACCACCCACTGTCCCTCCATCCTGCGCTGACCACCCACTGTCCCTTCATCCTGCGCTGACCACCCACTGTCCCTCCATCCTGCGCTGACCACCCACTCTCCCTCCATCCTGCGCTGACCACCCACTCTCCCTCCATCCTGTGCTGACCACCCACTCTCCCTCCATCCTGCGCTGACCACCCACTCTCCCTCCATCCTGCGCTGACCACCCACTCTCCCTCCATCCTCTGCTGACCACCCACTCTCCCTCCATCCTGCGCTGACCACCCACTCTCCCTCCATCCTGCGCTGACCACCACTGTCCCTCTGTCCTGCGCCGACCACCCACAGGCCCTCCATCCTGCGCTGACCACTGCCCCTCCATCCTGTGCTGACCACTGCCCCTCCATCCTGAGCTGACCAATGAGCCTCCTTCCTGCGCTGACCACTGAGCGTCCATCCTCTGCTCACCACTGAGCCTCCATCCTGCGCTGACCACCCACTGTCCCTCTGTCCTGCGCTGACCACCCACTGTCCTCTTGTCCTGCGTTGACCACCCACTGTCCCTCTGTCCTGCGTTGACCACCCACTGTCCCTCTGTCCTGCGCTGACCACCCACTGTCCCTCTGTCCTGCGCTGACCACCCACAGGCCCTCCGTCCTGCGCTGACCACCCACAGGCCCTCCGCCCTGCGCTGACCACCCACTGCCCCTCCATCCTGCGCTGACTACTGCCCCTCCATCCTGCGCTGACCAATGAGCCTCCTTCCTGCGCTGACCACTGAGCGTCCATCCTCTGCTCACCACTGAGCCTCCATCCTGCGCTGACCACCCACTGTCCCTCTGTCCTGCGCTGACCACCCACTGTCCCTCTGTCCTGCGCTGACCACCCACTGTCCCTCTGTCCTGCGCTGACCACCCACTGTCCCTCTGTCCTGCGCTGACCACCCACTGTCCCTCTGTCCTGCGCTGACCACCCACTGTCCTCTGTCCTGCGCTGACCACCCACAGGCCCTCTGTCCTGCGCTGACCACCCACAGGCCCTCCCTCCTGCGCTGACCACCCACAGGCCCTCCGTCCTGCGCTGACCACCCACAGGCCCTCCGCCCTGCGCTGCCACCCACTGCCCCTCCATCCTGCGCTGACTACTGCCCCTCCATCCTGAGCTGACCAATGAGCCTCCTTCCTGCGCTGACCACTGAGCGTCCATCCTCTGCTCACCACTCAGCCTCCATCCTGCGCTGACCACTGCCCCTCCATCCTGTGCTGACCACTCAGCCTCCTTCCTGCGCTCACCACTGGCCTCCATCCTTCGCTGACCACTCAGCCTCCATCCTGCGCTCACCACTGAGCCTCCACCCTCTGCTGACCACTCCATCCTGTGCTCACCACTGAGCCTCAATCCTGCGCTGACCACTGAGCCCTCCATCCTGCGCTCACCACTCACCCTCCTTCGTCTGCTGACCACTCCATCCTGCGCTGACCACTCAATCCTGCACTCCCCACTCAGCCTCCATCCTGCGCTGACCACTCATCCTCCATCCTGCGCTGACCACTGAGCCTCCATCCTGCGCTGACCACTGAGCCTCCATCCTGCGCTGACCACTGAGCTCCATCCTGCGCTCATCACTGAGCCTCCATCCTGCGCTCACAAACTGAGCCTCCATCCTGCGCTCACCACTGAGCCTCCATCCTGCGCTGACCACTCTGGCTCCATCCTGCGCTGACCACTGGCTCCATCCTGCGCTGACCACTCTGCCTCCATCCTGCACTGACCACTCTGCCTCCATCCTGCACTGACCACTCTGCCTCCATCCTGCACTGACCACTCTGCCTCCATCCTGCGCTGACCACTCGGCCTCCATATACAGTGCTAACCACTGAGCCACCGTATACAGTGCTAACCACTCAGCCACCGTATACAGTGCTAACCACTCAGCCACCATATACAGTGCTAACCACTGAGCCACCATATTCAGTGCTAACCACTGAGCCACCGTATTACAGTGCTAACCACTGACCCACCATATACAGTGCTAACCATTGAGCCACATTACTGTTCTAATTGTTGACAAACAATATACAGTGCCAACCACTGAGCCACTGTAGAGTGCTAACCACTGAGGCTCTGTATACAGTGCTAACTACTGAGCCAGCGTATACTGTGCTAACCAGTCAGCCCCCGTATACTCTGCTAACCAATGAGCCGCCGTCAAGTCTGCTAAGCACTCAACCCCCATATACTCTGCTAACCAATGAGCCCCGTATACTCTGCTAAGCACTCTGCTGCACGCAGGATGACGTCCGGGAACAGTGTTTAAGTGCGGCCAGGACGGGCCCCCTCTTGCCCGCACCCGCCCGCTGTTCCCTAGCCATCTCCTGCCCGCTCTTCACCAGCCCCCTCCTGCCCGCACCCGCCCGCTGTTCCCTAGCCTTCTCCTGCCCGCACCTGACCGCTCTTCCCGGCCGCCTCCTGGCCGCACCCGACCGCTCTTCCCACGGCCCCCTCCTGCCCGCACCTTCCCGCTGTCCCCCGGCCCCATCCTGGATTTCTGCATCGCTGCACACTCACACCGCTGTAGGTATCTATATATTTAATCACCAATGTTGTGCTGCTATTCCGCCATGCACCGCGGCACCGTCCCCACCGATCGCGCTCAGCGCCTTCGCGAGCCACTATTCACAGAATAAGACCCGCGAGCGCTGGCACACTACTGCGCCACCCCAGCCACAGTCACGTCCCAACTCTTACGTCACCATTCACAGCCCCAAGAGCGATGGCGCGCTCGAGACCCACCGTAAGCCGCAGTCACGCCAGCCACAGTTACGACGCCATTCACAGCCGCACGAGCGCAGTAACCATCCCTCACCGTGCATGCGCCTTCACGAAATTTACCTCACACCAAGGACACGCCACGATTTCCTCCACTCTGGAAGTATGCAGCTCTCATACAAGAAGTCAGTGGTGACAGCCATTACGTCACATCACCTCTCCACCCACCAGGACGCCCATTAAGGTCACCATCACACCCACAAACCTGTTACCCACAGAACTACCTGTATATACTCTGCTACCCACGCAGCCGGCTGTATACTCTGCTACTGACAGAGCTGCCTGTATATACTCTGCTACCCACGCAGCTGACTGTATACTCTGCTACCCACAGAGCTACCTGTATTACTCTGGTACCCACGCAGCTACCTGTATACTCTGTGACCCACAGAGACACCTGTATATACTCTGCTACCCACGCACCCGCCTGTATACTCTGCTACTCACAGAGCTGCCTGTATATACTCTGCTACCCACGCAGCTGACTCTTTACTCTGCTACTCACAGAGCTGCCTGTACAAACTCTGCTACCCATGCAGCTGCCTGTATACTCTGCTACCCACAGAGCTACCTATATATACTCTGCTACCAACACAGCTGCCTCTATACTCTGCCACCCACAGAGACACCTGTATATACTCTGCTACCCATGCAGCCGGCTGTATACTGTGCTACCCACAGAGCTGCCTGTATATACTCTGCTACCCACAGAGCCGCCCGTATATACTCCGCTACCCACGCAACCGCCTGTATACTCTGCTACCCACGCAGCTGCCTGTATACTCTGCCACCCACAGAGACACCTGTATATACTCTGCTACCCACACAGCCGGCTGTATACTGTGCTACCCACAGAGCTGCCTGTATATACTCTGCTACCCACGCAGCAGCCTGTATACTCAGCTACACACAGAGCTGCCTCTATATACTCTCCTACACAGGCCGCCACCTGTATACTCTGCTACCCACAGAGCCGTCTGTATATACTCCGCTACCCACGCAACCGCCTGTATACTCTGCTACCCACGCAGCTGCCTGTATACTCTGCGACCCACACACATACCTGTATATACTTTGTTACCCACGCAGCCGCCTGTGTACTCTGCTACCCAGGGCAGCTCACTGTATACTCTGATACCCACAGAGCTACCTGTATATACTCAATTAACTTATGTAGATTATTTTTCTGTCACTATTACCTTACAGTATGATGTTTTGCCCTTATTTTACAAATGTAAATAAAAACTATGCTTTTTTCACAAGCGCAAAGCGTGTCATGCATGTTTACTGTTCCTGTTAGCACATCTAAGGATGCACACAATTCATTTCACCACGCTCCCGATGCAATTGCATCGGGCCTTTTTACTAGTATTTATATAATCCGCAGTTTGGAATTCGGGCACTGTAGCCGAATCCCAGAATGCTTTGCGCGGGACTGCGAGTGATGACGCGCAGCGTCATCACGAGCCGCAGACCCGCACTGCCGTCTCCGCCACCCGCCGTCTCCCGCCGCGCACCCGTCCGCCCTGCCGCCGCCTCCGCCCTGCCGCCGCCTCCGCCCCGCCGCCGCGAGGTCACCGCTGCCCCTCGCTGCTCTAGCAACGCTGGGGCCTCGGTGACGCCATGCAGCTGGAGGAGCACTGTCCTTGCGGCGACATGTAATTTCCAACATGGCGTGCAAAATCTCGCGAGATTTCGCCGCCATCTTGGATATTACATCTCGCCCCACCGGCTCCACTTTCCCACCGCCACCCGCTGCTTCATTCCCTCCCTCCCCTCCTCGCTCCATCGCCCACCCCACCGCTCCATTCCACCAGCACCGCTCCATTGCGCTTTATCCCCCTCCATTGCGGCCCCCCCACCTCTCCAATGCGCACCCCCCTATATTGCGGCCCCCCCACCGCTCCATTGCACACACACCCTCCATTCCAGCCCCTTCCCACCGCTCTATTACCCCTACCCGTCCCCCTCTCACCGGCCGCTCGGTCTCACCCGGTAATGAGCGGTCATGTGACAGATATCACATGACCGCTCTTTCCTTGCTGCGCTTTCCACACAGACTGCGCCTGACACCCGATGCAAGCGGGGGACACATCCTAACCACTCTCCCTCCAGGTGACCTGACCACCCACTGTCCCTCCATCCTCACCTGACCACCCACTCTCCCTCCAGGTGACCTGACCACCCACTGTCCCTCCATCCTCACCTGACCACCCACTCTCCCTCCATCCTGACCTCACCCACCCACTGTCCCTCCATCCTGCGCTGACCACCCACTGTCCCTTCATCCTGCGCTGACCACCCACTGTCCCTCCATCCTGCGCTGACCACCCACTCTCCCTCCATCCTCACCTGACCACCCACTCTCCCTCCAGGTGACCTGACCACCCACTGTCCCTCCATCCTCACCTGACCACCCACTCTCCCTCCATCCTGACCTCACCACCCACTGTCCCTCCATCCTGCGCTGACCACCCCACTGTCCCTTCATCCTGCGCTGACCACCCACTGTCCCTCCATCCTGCGCTGACCACCCACTCTCCCTCCATCCTGCGCTGACCACCCACTCTCCCTCCATCCTGCGCTGACCACCCACTCTCCCTCCATCCTGCGCTGACCACCCACTCTCCCTCCATCCTGACCTCACCACCCACTGTCCCTCCATCCTGCGCTGACCACCCACTGTCCCTTCATCCTGCGCTGACCACCCACTGTCCCTCCATCCTGCGCTGACCACCCACTCTCCTCCATCCTGCGCTGACCACCCACTCTCCCTCCATCCTCTGCTGACCACCACTCTCCCTCCATCCTGCGCTGACCACCCACTCTCCCTCCATCCTGCGCTGACCACCCACTGTCCCTCTGTCCTGCGCCGACCACCCACAGGCCCTCCATCCTGCGCTGACCACTGCCCCTCCATCCTGTGCTGACCACTGCCCCTCCATCCTGAGCTGACCAATGAGCCTCCTTCCTGCGCTTACCACTGAGCGTCCATCCTCTGCTCACCACTGAGCCTCCATCCTGCGCTGACCACCCACTGTCCCTCTGTCCTGCGCTGACCACCCACTGTCCCTCTGTCCTGCGTTGACCACCCACTGTCCCTCTGTCCTGCGTTGACCACCCACTGTCCCTCTGTCCTGCGCTGACCACCCACTGTCCCTCTGTCCTGCGCTGACCACCCACAGGCCCTCCGTCCTGCGCTGACCACCCACAGGCCCTCCGCCCTGCGCTGACCACCCACTGCCCTCCATCCTGCGCTGACTACTGCCCCTCCATCCTGCGCTGACCAATGAGCCTCCTTCCTGCGCTGACCACTGAGCGTCCATCCTCTGCTCACCACTGAGCCTCCATCCTGCGCTGACCACCCACTGTCCCTCTGTCCTGCGCTGACCACCCACTGTCCCTCTGTCCTGCGCTGACCACCCACTGTCCCTCTGTCCTGCGCTGACCACCCACTGTCCCTCTGTCCTGCGCTGACCACCCACTGTCCCTCTGTCCTGCGCTGACCACCCACTGTCCCTCTGTCCTGCGCTGACCACCCACAGGCCCTCTGTCCTGCGCTGACCACCCACAGGCCCTCCCTCCTGCGCTGACCACCCACAGGCCCTCCGTCCTGCGCTGACCACCCACAGGCCCTCCGCCCTGCGCTGACCACCCACTGCCCCTCCATCCTGCGCTGACTACTGCCCCTCCATCCTGAGCTGACCAATGAGCCTCCATCCTGCGCTGACCACTGCCCCTCCATCCTGTGCTGACCACTCAGCCTCCTTCCTGCGCTCACCACTGGCCCTCCATCCTTCGCTGACCACTCAGCCTCCATCCTGCGCTCACCACTGAGCCTCCATCCTCTGCTGACCACTCCATCCTGTGCTCACCACTGAGCCTCAATCCTGCGCTGACCACTGAGCCCTCCATCCTGCGCTCACCACTCACCCTCCTTCGTCTGCTGACCACTCCATCCTGCGCTGACCACTCAATCCTGCACTCCCCACTCAGCCTCCATCCTGCGCTGACCACTCATCCTCCATCCTGCGCTGACCACTGAGCCTCCATCCTGCGCTGACCACTGAGCCTCCATCCTGCGCTGACCACTGAGCCTCCATCCTGCGCTCATCACTGAGCCTCCATCCTGCGCTCACAACTGAGCCTCCATCCTGCGCTCACCACTGAGCCTCCATCCTGCGCTGACCACTCTGGCTCCATCCTGCGCTGACCACTGGCTCCATCCTGCGCTGACCACTCTGCCTCCATCCTGCACTGACCACTCTGCCTCCATCCTGCACTGACCACTCTGCCTCCATCCTGCACTGACCACTCTGCCTCCATCCTGCGCTGACCACTCGGCCTCCATATACAGTGCTAACCACTGAGCCACCGTATACAGTGCTAACCACTGAGCCACCGTATACAGTGCTAACCACTCAGCCACCATATACAGTGCTAACCACTGAGCCACCATATTCAGTGCTAACCACTGAGCCACCGTATACAGTGCTAACCACTGAGCCACCATATACAGTGCTAACCATTGAGCCACATTACTGTTCTAATTGTTGACAAACAATATACAGTGCCAACCACTGAGCCACTGTAGAGTGCTAACCACTGAGGCTCTGTATACAGTGCTAACTACTGAGCCAGCGTATACTGTGCTAACCAGTCAGCCCCCGTATACTCTGCTAACCAATGAGCCCCTGTATACTCTGCTAACCAATGAGCCGCCGTCAAGTCTGCTAAGCACTCAACCCCCATATACTCTGCTAACCAATGAGCCCCGTATACTCTGCTAAGCACTCTGCTGCACGCAGGATGACGTCCGGGAACAGTGTTTAAGTGCGGCCAGGACGGGCCCCCCTCTTGCCCGCACCCGCCCGCTGTTCCCTAGCCATCTCCTGCCCGCTCTTCACCAGCCCCCTCCTGCCCGCACCCGCCCGCTGTTCCCTAGCCTTCTCCTGCCCGCACCTGACCGCTCTTCCCCGGCCGCCTCCTGGCCGCACCCGACCGCTCTTCCCCGGCCCCCTCCTGCCCGCACCTTCCCGCTGTCCCCCGGCCCCCATCCTGGATTTCTGCATCGCTGCACATCACACACCGCTGTAGGTATCTATATATTTAATCACCAATGTTGTGCTGCTATTCCGCCATGCACCGCCGCACCGTCCCCACCGATCGCGCTCAGCGCCTTCGCGAGCCGCTATTCACAGAATAAGACCCCGCGAGCGCTGGCACACTACTGCGCCACCCCCAGCCACAGTCACGTCCCCAACTCTTACGTCACCATTCACAGCCCCAAGAGCGATGGCGCGCTCGAGACCCACCGTAAGCCGCAGTCACGCCAGCCACAGTTACGACGCCATTCACAGCCGCACGAGCGCAGTAACCATCCCTCACCGTGCATGCGCCTTCACGAAATTTACCTCACACCAAGGACACGCCACGATTTCCTCCACTCTGGAAGTATGCAGCTCTCATACAAGAAGTCAGTGGTGACAGCCATTACGTCACATCACCTCTCCACCCACCAGGACGCCCATTAAGGTCACCATCACACCCACAAACCTGTTACCCACAGAACTACCTGTATATACTCTGCTACCCACGCAGCCGGCTGTATACTCTGCTACTGACAGAGCTGCCTGTATATACTCTGCTACCCACGCAGCTGACTGTATACTCTGCTACCCACAGAGCTACCTGTATATACTCTGGTACCCACGCAGCTACCTGTATACTCTGTGACCCACAGAGACACCTGTATATACTCTGCTACCCACGCACCCGCCTGTATACTCTGCTACTCACAGAGCTGCCTGTATATACTCTGCTACCCACGCAGCTGACTCTTTACTCTGCTACTCACAGAGCTGCCTGTACAAACTCTGCTACCCATGCAGCTGCCTGTATACTCTGCTACCCACAGAGCTACCTATATATACTCTGCTACCAACACAGCTGCCTCTATACTCTGCCACCCACAGAGACACCTGTATATACTCTGCTACCCATGCAGCCGGCTGTATACTGTGCTACCCACAGAGCTGCCTGTATATACTCTGCTACCCACAGAGCCGCCCGTATATTACTCCGCTACCCACGCAACCGCCTGTATACTCTGCTACCCACGCAGCTGCCTGTATACTCTGCCACCCACAGAGACACCTGTATATACTCTGCTACCCACACAGCCGGCTGTATACTGTGCTACCCACAGAGCTGCCTGTATATACTCTGCTACCCACGCAGCAGCCTGTATACTCAGCTACACACAGAGCTGCCTCTATATACTCTCCTACACAGGCCGCCACCTGTATACTCTGCTACCCACAGAGCCGTCTGTATATACTCCGCTACCCACGCAACCGCCTGTATACTCTGCTACCCACGCAGCTGCCTGTATACTCTGCGACCCACACACATACCTGTATATACTTTGTTACCCACGCAGCCGCCTGTGTACTCTGCTACCCACGCAGCTCACTGTATACTCTGATACCCACAGAGCTACCTGTATATACTCAATTAACTTATGTAGATTATTTTTCTGTCACTATTACCTTACAGTATGATGTTTTGCCCTTATTTTACAAATGTAAATAAAAACTATGCTTTTTTCACAAGCGCAAAGCGTGTCATGCATGTTTACTGTTCCTGTTAGCACATCTAAGGATGCACACAATTCATTTCACCACGCTCCCGATGCAATTGCATCGGGCCTTTTTACTAGTGGTAATATAAGGGATAATCAACGGGAGTTGGGGTGCCATTATTGCTAATTAGCGTGCCAACATCCACTGCCAGGTATAGAACAAGAGGGCAGTGACTGATGGGATATCCATCTCTGTTATTTGTCTGTTCCTAAGCACATAGGTACCATTTGCAAATATATTATGCATCATAAATATATTATGAATATCTGTATTTATTGTTCATTAAATAGAGTTTATTAGTTTTAGGGTTTTTTCTATATTTTTTTTTTATAGTTCTGGACCCTTGTAGAGAAGTTAATGTTGTTTTGTTAGTGAACAGTGGATGTCCCTCCAATGAGACCATTAGCAATGGGCAATTTGGGGAACTGTTAACCCGTTACAAATATATGAGGGGACAGTACAGAGACCTTTTTAACCCCTTCAGGACCCAGCCTATTTTGACCCTAAAGACCTTGGCATGTTTGTCAATTCTGACCAGTGTCCCTTTATGAGGTAATATCTCTGGAACGCTTCAACGGATCATAGCGATTATGAGATTGTTTTTTCGTGACATATTGGGCTTCAAGTTAGTGGTAAATTCAGGTCAATAATTTTGCATTTATTTGTTAAAAAATCTAAAATTTGGCAAAAATTTTGAAAATTTCCCAATTTTCAAAATTTAAATTTTTATTCTGCTAAACCAGAGAGTTATGTGACACAAAAAAGTTAATAAATATAATTTCCCACATGTCTACTTTACATCAGCACAATTTTGGAAAAAAAACATTTTTTTTGGTAGGACGGTATAAGAGTTCAAAGTTCATCAGCAATTTCTCATTTTTCCTGCAAAATTTACAAAACCATTTTTTTTGGTGACCACATCATATTTTGAAGTCCCTTTGAGGGGTTTACATGACAGAAAACACCCAAAAGGGACACCATTCCAAAAAACTGCACCCTCAAGCTACTTAAAACTACATTCAAGAAGATTATTAACCCTTCAGGTGCTTCACAGCAACTAAAGCAACGTGGAAGGAAAAAATTGACATTTTAATTTTTTTAACAAAAATGTTCTTTTAGCCTCAATTCTTTCATTTTCACATGGGCAACAGGATAAAATGGATCCTAAAATTTGTTGGACAATTTCTCTGAGTACACCGATACCTCATATGTGGTGATAAACCACTGTTTGGGCGCACGGCAGGGCTCAGAAGGGAAGGAGCGCAATTTGACTTTTGGAGCTAATTTTCCATTCAAAAAGTGAAACGGCGCTCCTTCACTTCTGAGCCCTGCCGTGCGCCCAAACAGTGGTTTATGACCACATATCAGGTATCAATGTACTCAGGAGAAATTGCCCAACAAATTTTAGGATGCATTTTATCCTTTTGCCCATGTGAAATTGAAAAAAAGTTAGGCTAAAAGAAAGTTTTTGTGAAAAAAAAAGTACTTTTTCATTATTACGGATCAATTTGTGAAACATCTGGGGTTCAAAGTGCTCACTACACATCTAGATAAGTTCCCTGGGGGGTCTAGTTTCCAAAATGGGGTCACTTGTGGGGGAGCTCCAATGCTTAGGCACATGTTAGGCCAGCGGCGGACTGGGGTGTCTGGGGCCCACCAGGAAAATTGACTCCAGGGGCCCACCCACCCGGGCCCACCCACCCGGGCCCACCCATTCTTCAGCTATATGCAAAAACCTGTTATCCGTTATACCCATTATAGTGTAGCATTGACTGTAAAACATAGGCGGCTCCTGCACATCACTGTGCGCTCACCATTACTGCGATGTATCATAACTGTAGTTTGCATTAAAGGGATTTTTTGGTGAAAACAAGTTCTCAGCTATGCACAGGTTAGGAAGAATCACTTATTTATTGTTGGAATCCGCACCATCAGAAGAATGTGGAGCTTTGAGTATTTGGTGAGTTTTGTACCTCAGTATTTGTAAGGCGACTTCACACCACGTTGTGATCAGGTCCGGGGCTGCCCGATGTGAATCAGACAGCCCCGGACCCGATTTTGACATAATGCAGCCCTATGGTGCTGTCCCTGTCCGGCAGCATCAGGCTGCAAATGATTTTTGCCCTGGACACAAAAACGGAGCTTGCATCATTTTTGTGTCTGGGGCAAAACATTTAAGCAAACCAGATTCCTCCACCAGATTCTCCCGGTTCCAGCACGATCCGGCACCCCCTAAAATGATCCGGCACCCCCTAACATGAGAGTCTATGGGGCGCGGATCGTGCCGGACCTGACAGAGAGTCTGTCAGTTTCCCGGACGCCGGCTGCTGCAGTTCAGCGTGAGCTCCACTCAACTTCAGCCCCAGGAGCTGTCCCCTGTGAAGAGGTTCAGCACCATTTCAATAGGGGACAGCTCCTGAAGCTGTGCTCTGCAGAATCTGGCTACAAACAGGACCGGAGGGCATATTAACCCTCCGCTTCTATTTGTCCGGACCTGTCAGGCTGTGTCCAGTGCCTCCTGCAAAGCATCGGACACAGCCTGACAGGGGAAAATGCGTGGTGTGAAGCCGGCCTAAGACAAAACCAGGAGTAAAGCAATCAGAGCTAATATTTTATGCATTTCTCTCTCACTTCTGGTTTTGTCTTATAAATACCGAGGTCACCAAATGCTCAACTTGCTTTCTCTGGCAAACCTCTGCATCTCTGCTGCTGTGTCACAGGACAGGGGGGAGTTAAACATCTAAGTATTTAATATCTATTGGAAATAAAATAGTTTCCACTTATTGATATCAGATAAAATAAATGACCGACCAAAATCCACTCTACCAAGACCAATATTATCAGATAGAAGTCAGAAATACCACCACACCGTGACCAGATCACATACTACCACGACATAGAGCCCAAATAATGCCACATACCAGACAAATACCGCCACCCCATGACGAAAGCACAAAATACCACCACGTAGTGATAAAATACTACCACATACAAGGTATAAATACTGCCACTCCATGAGACCACATATGACCACCACATAGTGACCGAATAATACCATATACAAGGGACAAATACCGTCATGTCATGACCAAAGCACATAATGCCACCACAGTGACAAATAACACTAAATTAATAAAAATGTAAAAAAGCTCTGTATATTGGGTTAGAGTATAGGTAATACAGTTATTACCAGTGACATTATACACAGGAGTTCTATATATAGTTTCAGTGTACAGGTAATACAGTGATCACCGGTGACATTATACACACGAGGTCTGTATATAGTGTACAAGCTATACAGTTATCACCAGTGACATTATACACAGAAGCTCTGTATATAGTGTCGGTATACAGGTAATGCAATGATCACCATTGACATTATACGCAGGAACTCTGTATATAGTGTCAGTGTGTGTGTATATGTAATACATGTAGCTTCTCCCCCCATGTTCCATGTAGCTTCTCCTCACATCCATCCATGTACCTTCTCCCTCTATCCCCCCATCCATCTTCTCCCCCCTGTTCCATGCCGCCCCCATCCATCCCATTCTGCCCCCTCTTCCAGGCCTCCCCATCCATCCATCCATTCATCCATCCCACTCTGTCTCCCCCAGGCTGCTATCTTCGGCTGTAACAGCGCCTTACCTGACTCCACACTCCTGACCCCCTCAGCTTCTTCTTCTGCGGCTCCTGGTCTCCTGCTTGCGGGCACCAGGCAGCTTCTTCCTCTGCGGCTCCAAGTCTCCCGCTCACCCGCACCTGGCACCAGGCAGCTTCGTCCTCTGCAGCTCCCGGTCTCCAGCACCAGGTACCCAGAATCTTCTTCTTCTGCAGCTCCCAGTGTCCGGCACCAGGCGCCCGGCAGCTTGTTCCTCTGCGGCTCCCAATCTCTGGCACCAGGCAACGGGCAGCTTCTTCCTCTGTGGCTCCCGATCCCCGGCACCAGGCATCCGGCACCCAGCAGCTTCTTCCTCTGCGGCTCCCAGTCTCCATCACCAGGTACCCGGCAGCTTTTTCCTCTGCGGCTCCCAGTCTAAGGCACCTGGCAGCACCAGGCACCCGGCAGCACCAGGGGCCCGGCAGCAATAGGCACCCAGGGGCCCGGCAGCACCAGGCACCACTAGGCATCCAGGGCCCGGTCGCACCAGGCACCACCAGGCACCCAGGGGCCTGGCAGCACCAGGCATCACCAGGGGCCCGGCAGCACCCACTCAGGGATCGCACACAGAGATCACGGGGCCCACTCAGGGATTGCAAACAGAGATCACGGGGCCCACTCAGGGATTGCAAACAGAGATCACAGGGGCCCACTCAGGGATCGCACACAGAGATCATAGGGGCCCACTCAGGGTTCGGACACAGAGATCACAGGGGCCCACTCAGGGATCGTACACAGAGATTACGGGGCCCCGTGAAGTTAGGATCTCGGGGCTCCCCAGTATGGTGCCCTCAGGGAGCTCCCACAGTGTTTGCTTTATACTAAGGCGGCCTGTGATGCCCTGTGGAAGCTCCCTGAGGGCACCATACTGGGGGCAGTAGTAGAAGCAGCATCACATCACACTACATGATGCTGCACTACAGGACTCCCAGCCAGCAGCAGGACAAATGGGAATGGGTAGGTGGAGCACTGCCTGGGACCCTTGGCTCCAGGCTGGTGACTAAGGAGCTCATCTCTTCTGGCAGAAGAGATGGGCTCCTCAGTAACCACCAGAACCCCCCCCCGTGCTCATCTTCCCTGTGCTCATCATTCCCCCCTGCTCATGTTCCCCCCTGCTTATCATTCCCCCTGCTCATCATTCCCCCCTGCTCATCATTCCCCCCCTGCTCATGTTCCCCCCCTGCTCATCCTCCCCCTGCTCATCCTCCCCCCTGCTCATCATTCCCCCCTGCTCATCCTCCCCCGTGCTCATCTTTCCCCGTGCTCATCTTCCCCGTGCTCATCTTCCCCGTGCTCATTTCCCCCCACCTTGCTGCCTTCCATACTCACATGGGCTGCAGCCTGGCCTGGGGCGACCTCCGTAGCGCGATAAGCACCGGCACATGCTCAGGAAGGAAGCAGTCTCAGGCCGTGATGTCATCGCCCTGAGACTGTCTGACTTCCTGCGCACGTGCCGGCGCTTATCGCTCTGCGCAGAGGAGTCAGAGCGGCACTGACAGCAGGCAAAGCAGGGAGATCGCTCTTCCTGCTCTGCCGCTGCAAAGAGGGACAATCACTAATCATATCAGCAGTGCGCCGATATGATTAGCAATATTACCGGGTGGGGGGCCCCACCTTTCCCCATACAGGGCCCAGGGGGGTAGGGGGCGGGGCTTGGGGGGCATGGCCAAGAAGTGTCGGGGCCCCCGGGGATTCTCCCGATCCTCTGGCGGGCCAGTCCGACCCTGTGTTAGGCTCTCCAAACGCGACATCGTGTCCGCTAACAATTTGAATGGAAAATTAGCTCAAATTGCTAGCGGACAGCATGTCGCGTTTGGAGAGCCCCTGTGTGCCTAAACAATGGAGCTCACCCACAAGTGACCACACTTTGGAAACTAGACCCCCCCCCAGGGAACTTATCTAGATGGGTGGTGAGCACTTTGAACCCCCAGATGTTTCACAAATTAATCTATAAAAATGAAAAAAAGAAAAGTTTTGTGGAATAAAAAGTACTTTTTCATTATTACGGATCAATTTGTGAAGCATCTGGGGTTCAAAATGCTCACCAGCCATCTAGATAAGTTCCCTGGGGGGTCTAGTTTCCAAAATGGGGTCACTTGTGCAGGAGCTCCAATGTTCAGGCACACAGGGGCTCTCCATACGTGACATGGTGTCCGCTAACAATTCCAATACTAAGTGGACACCATGTCACGTCACGTATTGGGAGCCCCTATGTGCCTAAACATTGGAGCTCCCCCACAAGTGACCCCATTTTGGAATCTAGATGCATAGTGAGCACTTTGAACCCCCAGGTGCTTCACAAATTGATCCGTAAAAATTAAAAAAGAAAATTTGTGTGAAAAAAAAGTACTTTTTCCTTATTACGGATCAATTTGTGAAGCACCTGAGGGTTCAAAGTGCTCACTATGCATCTAGATAAGTTCCTTGGGGGTTCTAGTTTCCAAAATGGTGGTCACTTGTGGGGGAGCTCCAATTTTCAGGCACACAGGTAGGGGCTCTCCATACACGATATGGTTTCCGCTAACAATTGGAGCTAATTTTTCCATTGAAATTTTTTGCCACCAGCACAAGGGCAACTGGTATGGTTAGGGTACAGCACCAGTAAATGGGGTCACTAATGAATGTGCTATGTTCTGGGGTGGCTGTGGGTTGCAATTTGCAGCATGGGGGCCCACGTTTGGGTCTCTCCAGGCTGAGGATTCCAGCCCCCCAGCTGCCTCGTTGTACCTGGCTGGCAACCAAAAATAATTCTAGAAAAAAAATGACGTAGGGCTCCACCATATTTTTGGCCCAGCCAGGTACAACTAGGCAGCTGGGGGCTGGAATCCTCAGCATGGAGAGGCCTAACCGTTCTGGGCCCTCCATGCTGAGAATTGCAGCCCGCGGCCGCCCCAGAAAATGGTGCATTAATTGAAGCGCAATTTTCTGGCGCTGTACCCAGGCTCTTCCAGTTGCCCTGGTGCTGGTGGCAAACTGGGTGATGAAGGGGTTAATGCCAGCTTTTTATTGGCAGCTGGCACTAAGCCCCGAGATTCATAATGTCGGGCCAATGTCGCCTATTAGGAATCTCTAGTAAATAGACAAAAAAATACACCACACAGAGAAAAATCTTTTTACTTGAAAAAAAAAACACAAACAAAATTCGGACTCCATCTTTTTTGCAAAGATCCGATGTAGTCCACAATGAAGGTCCCACGACGCTCGATCGCCTCCAACGCAGTCTACAACGAAGGTCCCACGACACTCGATCGCCTCTGCTCAATCCAGAGACTACAGCAAGGGATCAAGTGTCCCTTTCCTACAGTCTCTGGGGTCAGAGTTATAGTGCACTGTATGGCAATGATCTGTCATACAGTGCACCATGACTATGATCCCAGAGACTACAACAAGAGGACACTTGATCCCTTGTTACACCTATCCATCCATCTACCCATGCACCCATCCACGCATGCACACACACACATCTATCCATGCACACATCCATCCATGCACACATCCATCCAAGCACGCATCCACGCACGCACCCATCCATGCATGCACACATCCATTCATGCACACATCCATCCATGCACACATTCATCCATGCATGAAACACATCATCCATGCACACATCCATCCAGGCACACTCACAAATCCATCCATGCACGCACACATCCACACATCCACGCACACACACATCTATCCATGCACACATCCATCCATGCACGCACACATCCACCCATGCATGCATGCATGCACCCACTTACCCACCCATCCACCCATGCACTCACCACCCATCAATCCATCCATCCAATCATCCATACATACTTACCTCATCCAGAAGAAGGAGCCCGGGAGAGGAGGATGGGCCCACACTGGAGCTGGCCAGCGGGTGCATCGGCAGGTGCAGCCCGCCAGGAGGTGAAAGGGGGGGTGGGAAAGAGGTACAGGGGAACAGGGGTGTGCCAGCTTCCTCAGCCCCCTCTGTGATCACACCAGGAGGGGGCTGAGGAAACTGACAGGCGGGTGCAGCCCGCCAGCGGTAACAGTCATTTACTGCCGGCGGATGACTGTTACCGCCGGGTGGGGGGGGTAGAAAGGGATCGGGGGGGCCCTGGAGCAGGAAGGGGCTAGGAGGGGGAGGGCACTTGCCATCCCGCCTCTCCAGATCTGATTGGAGAGCTCCAATCAGATCTGGAGGGGGTTACTCGCTCTGATTGGCAGTCTCAATTTCAACTGCCAATCAGAGCGAGTTTAGCCACGGGCTAAAGCATAGGTGCTTGCGCTCCTACAGCTCCGGTGACTTGTCACTGACACTGTCACCGGAGCTGCAGGAGCACAAACAACCCATGACGTTATAGAGACGTCATAGGTCGGGAACGCACCGACTTTCATGACGTCTCTATAACGGCATAGGTCGGGAAGGGGTTAATGATCTTTTTACTCTTAGACCTGAGACAGGGACTAGGGGGCATCCTCTACACCTGGAGGAAAGAAAGTTTAATGATAATCACAGACGCGGATTCTTTACTGTAAGAGCAGTGAGACTCGTCCTCTCTTCTCTTCTCTTCATACAGGTAATATTCCACACATGCTTGCTGTCATCTACTTTCTCAACCCATTGTACCAGTGCATGTTAAATATACCTGTGACTGCTGCAATGATCTCCTTGTAACATCAGCTTGAATCACATAGTGTAATGGTAATATTCCAACACTGCTTGCTGTCATCTACTTTCTCAACCCATTGTACCAGTGCATGTTAAATATACCTGTGACTGCTGCAATGATCTCCTTGTAACATCAGCTTGAATCACATAGTGTAATGGTAATATTCTATCTCTGCACTTATTGCAATGTTTCCTGTGTCATCTGTATGCATTCCTCTCACCAGTATATGACAATTTGCCACATTTGTAAATGTTATCTCGTTGGAGGTGTTATAGTGTAGAGGAAGCCTTGCCTAATGTCTGTGGCCTTTCATCCTCTTTCACCCCTGCTGTTTCTTGTAGTTGTTAATTACCTGATACCATGTTCCCTCCCACATTCCCCCTCACCTGAATCTGGTAGTGTGTCCTATAAATTTAGTTCAGTCTTAAGGGGTACACGTGTGGGGGTCAGACACGTGTGGCATCTCATGCAAAGTGGCATTGAATGCTAAGTGGATGCAGTTATTTCATGGCAGTTAGTCAGGGCAGGAGTCAGGTAAGCCACTCTATTTAAAAGGGAGAGGGGAAAAAAAAAAGTTTTAAACTTCTTTTCCTTTCCCTATCACCATGTCCTTTACTTCATTATCTATTGTTCTATGCGCTCTTGCTCTTTACCTTCACCGCCCCATCCCCCCTCCATCACCACTCATCCACATCAGCCCCTCACACCTGCCCTACCCTATGTACAGCTCCCATGCCATCTTCAGTTTACTGAGGATTCGCAGCCCACCATATTCTAACATTTGTCGTCATTAAACAAAGTCCAAAATCCAAAAACTATCTGCTCTTCCTCTTTTTGCTGCTGCTCCTCTCAGGTGATATCTCCCCCAACCCTGGTCCACCCTCTAACTTCAACCCCTCTCCCTCCACACATAGAAACCCCACTAACCTTATTACCATCACCTGCACTCCTTCATCTTCCTCTTTTAATTGTGCTCTCTGGAATCCACGATCTGTATGCAACAAACTTCCCTTCATTCACAATTACTTCCTTTCCAACTCTCTTAACCTGCTGGCCCTCACAGAAACCTGGATCCAGGATTCAGACACTGCTTCCCCGGCCGCTATTTCTCACGGCGGCCTACATTTCTCTCACTCCCCTAGACCTGGGAACAGACGTGGCGGTGGAGTTGGCCTCCTCCTGTCCCCACAATGTACTTTCCAGGTCATTCCTCCAGCCCCATCACTCTCATTCCCTTCTTTTGAGGTCCATACCATTAGGCTATTCCACCCCCTCCACCTCAAAGTAGCAGTGGTATACCGCCCCCCAGGGTCACCCACCCAGTTCCTCGACCATTTCTCCGCTTGGCTCCCGCATTTCATGTCCTCAGATTTACCAACCCTTATTCTGGGAGACTTTAACATTCCTATAAACAGCCACATCTCCCCATCTGCATCCCAGCTCCTATCTCTAACTACCTCTCTTGGCCTATCACAGCTCTCAACCTCTGAGACGCACGAAAACGGTAACATCCTTGACCTGGTCTTTACCCGGCTCTGCTCATCCTCCCTCTTGGATAACTCACCTCTACTCTCTGACCACAACATTCTCTCCTTCTCACTCACTAACCCTCGGCCAACACAGCCCAATCCTACCTATCACACATCCAGAAATCTACAGGCCATTAACCCTCAAGCACTCACAGACTCCCTCATCTCATCTCTGTCCCCAATCTCTTCAATCTCCTGTCCAGATCAGGCAGTAAATCATTACAATGACTCTCTCAGAAGCTCCCTGGACCAAGTAGCGCCCCTCACCCTCAGAACCTCCAAACAGAGAACAAAACAGCCCTGGCTCACACCACAAACTCGATTCCTCCAGCGATGCTCGAGGAGTGCTAAACGTTTATGGAGGAAAACTCGCTCACCAGGAGACTTTATCCACTATAAATTCATGCTCAAAACCTACAACTCTGCCCTTCACCTTGCCAAACAGACCTGCTTCACCATCCCTGGTCTCCTACTATCCAACAATCCAAAAAAACTCTTTGACACCTTTCACTCTCTCCTCAGTCCTAAAGTGCAGGCCCCCATCACTGACCTCTGTGCTGATGACCTAGCTTCCTTCTTCATGGAGAAAATAGACAACATCCGCCAGGAAATCAACTCTCAGCCTCCAAGCACTGCCACCCCCATTCTTCCCCACATCTCCTCCGGCTCACTCTCCACATTTGACCCAGTCACAGAAGAAGAAGTCTCCAGGCTCCTTTCTTCCTCTCGTCCCACCACATGCACTACTGACCCCATTCCCTCACACCTGCTCCAGTCCCTCTCTCCAGTCGTCAACACTCATCTAACCAAAATCTTCAATCTCTCCCTCTCTTCTGGCATCTTCCCCTCCTCCTTCAAACACTCGATCATTACTCCATTATTAAAGAAAGCCACTCTCAACCCATCATGCACAAATAACTACAGACCAGTCTCCAATCTCCCCTTCATCTCTAAACTCCTGGAGCGCCTGGTCTATTCCCGCCTCACCCGTTACCTCTCCACTCACTCTCTTCTAGACCCATTACAGTCTGGTTTCCGCCCCCTTCACTCTACAGAAACCGCCCTCATCAAAGTGATCAATGACCTTCTGACAGCAAAACGTAATGGTGACCACTCTCTGCTTATTCTCCTTGATCTCTCTGCAGCTTTTGACACTGTCGACCATCAGCTCCTACTCTCTTATGCTGCACTCCATTGGCATAAAGGACACGCTCTCTCCTGGCTCTCCTCCTATCTTTCTGACCGCTCTTTCAGTGTATCTTTTGCTGGCTCCACTTCCTCCCCTCTTCCTCTCACTATTGGAGTCCCTCAGGGTTCAGTCCTTGGTCCTCTCCTCTTCTCACTCTACACAGCCCTGATTGGACAGACCATCAACAGATTTGGCTTTCAGTACCATCTTTATGCTGATGACACACAACTATACACTTCAGCCCCTGACCTTACCCCTGCGGTATTAAAGAATACCAATGACTGTCTAGCTGCAGTTTCCAATATCATGTCCACTCTCTATTTGAAACTAAACCTTTCCAAAACTGAACTTCTTCTGCTCCCCCCATCCACTAACCTCCCTAAATCGGACATCTCTCTCTCAGTTTGTGGCACCACGATAACGCCTAGGCAGCAGGCTCGCTGTCTGGGTGTTATGTTTGACACCGATCTCTCCTTCTCCTCCCACACACAATCTCTCGTCCGCTCCTGTCCCTTACACCTGAAGAATATCTCTAGAGTCCGCCCCTTTCTCACCCTGGAAACAACAAAAACCCATCCATTCCAGCCTTGACTATTGCATTCTCTATTAAGCGGCCTCCCCCTCACCAGACTTTCTCCTCTCCAGTCCATCCTTAATGCAGCAGCCAGGATCACCCATCTGGCCAATCGTTACTCAGATGCCTCTGCTCTGTGCCAGTCATTGCACTGGCTGCCCGTACACTACAGGATCAAATTCAAATTGCTTCTTCTCACCCACAAAGCTCTTCACAATGCAGCACCCCCCTACCTCTCCTCCCTCATCTCTGTCTATCACCCCACCCGTTCTCTACGCTCCTCAAATGACCTTCGACTGACATCTGTACTAATCCGATCCTCCCACTCCCATGCTCCAAGACTTCTCCAGAGCTGCACCAAAACTCTGGAATGCTTTACCCCAAGAAATCAGGACTATCCACAACTTGCATGGCTTCAGACGATCCCTAAAAACGCATCTTTTTAAGGCAGCCTATCATACTCCCTAATAGAAGTCCTTTGTACTGTAGATAGTGAAATGGGCTATCCCTCTGGACATTACTCTTCTATAAACTCCACCAAACCAAAAAAGGTCTACACAGATTGTATAATGACCATCCATGTAAGCTTATCTCATGCCCCATTTCCTCAAGATGCCTGGACCATCAGTGCAATAAGCCCCTGTACCTTGTGCAACCCCTATCCTGTCATAGATTGTAAGCTCTTTTGAGCAGGGTCACCTTCATTTCTTGCTTTATTTATTGTATTTTCTTTTTTACATTGATTCTATGCCTATTGTTTTGTATCCAATTATTGTACTGTATTCTCTACTGTAATTACTTACTGTATTATATTTTCTGTACTCTAACCCTACATTGTAAAGCGCTGCGGAATATGTTGGCGCTATATAAATAAAGCTTTATTATTATTATTATTATTATATTATTACTATGGAACTCTCTGCCACATGATGTTGTAATGAGTGAGTCACTACTAAAATTTAAGAATGGCCTGGATGCCTTTCTTCAAAAATATATTACTGGTTATATATACTAGATTCTTTGATAGGCCATTGATCCAGGGAACTGATTGCTGTATGTGGAGTCTGGAAGGAATTTGTTTCCCCCAATGTGGAGCTTAGTGTTGCCACATGAGTTTTTTTTTGCCTTCCTCTGGATCAACATGGTAAGCTATGGGTTGAACTAGATGAACTTAAGGTCTTCCTTCAACCTTAAATACTATGTTACAATGTTACAAAATGGAGCAACAAGTCAGATGCTGCTCCAATCATTCCTTGCATTTTTCCAGCAGCCCATACGACAAGAATGGAGTGACAGGTTGAGCAATGTGCACTGCCACTAAATTTTTCCAGATAAAGTTACTCATTTTGCTACACTGTGTGGTCAGACCCCCACTGTACTAGTTTTGAGCTATCCTGTGGATAATTTGTTTTCACTGGACAATCATTTTAATTCTGCTCCATATTAATAATATCATGGGGTTAAGCATGCAGCAGACACCTATCACTGTAGCATGGGTAAGGCTGGCTTCACATTTGCGTTTGTGTCTGCATGCTGATCGCATGCAGACACAAACGCTGTCAAAAGCAGGGTCTAAATGATGTGTCCGCAGCGGATAATGTCCGCCTGCGGACATATCACTAGGGAGCCCGGCCAGCCAATCGGCGCTGTCCGGGGGCGGGCCGGAGGAGGAGTTCAGCGCCGGAGATCTCCTCCTCCCCGCCGCCGGTAAGCTCCGGGACGTGTCGGCGGGGAAACAGCTGATTTGACAGCTGTTTGAATCTCCCGCGCCGACACCGAGAGGAGATGTCGGCGCGGGAAGATTCAAACAGCTGTCAAATCAGCTGTTTCTCCCCGCCGACATCGCTAGCAGACTACCGGCGGCGGGGAGGAGGAGAACATCAGAGGCTCCAGCTGATCTCCCGGTGGCCGTCGGTGAGCTCCTGTGACATCACCGGCGGCCACCGGGAGAGATCTCAATGTGATCCGCAGCGTTCTCCTGCGGTGTCATGCAGAGGACACTGCGGACCCATTGAGATCAATACATTTTTTGTGCGCTTGCAGGCGCTTGCGGATAGAGCGCAGATTGCATGTTGAAGTCGGCCTGTGTGAGGCCAGCGGCACCCGGAAGTGACGCAATCCAGGCGTCACGTCACCGCGATCGCAGCGGTGACGTTGCGGGCGTGAGAATTCAATTGTGCTCGCACTGTGCAGGATGGAATGATGCCCATTAGGGCGTAATAGAGTGGCGAGGCGGTGGAAGCGCGGCACAGGGGACCCGCCTACCCATCACAAATTCTGAGTGGAACACCCCACTGTCCTGGCTTTTGTAAGTTTCCAAACTACTTTATTCTATTCATAAATTACTAAAAATGGTCAGACAGGGATAGCTTAGATAATACCTGTCCCTGCAGCCTTACAGCGCTAACAGGTTAGGGACCTGATTTTGGGTGACAGGTTACCTTTAAGCTAACACCTATGCAATACCAAAGAAATCCTGAAAACATGACCTGTTGGTGGGTCCTGAGGACTGGAGTTGAGAAACACTGAGTTAGACGCTCCTAATCAACTCGTTACCTGCATTAAAGACAACTGTCTTAAATTGTCACCTGTATAAAAGACTCCTGTCCACACGCTCAATTAATCAGTCAGACTCTAACCTCTACAACATGGGCAAGACCAATGAGCTTTCTAAGGAGGTCAGGGAAAAGATCCTATACCTGCACAAGGCTGGAATGGACTCCAAAACCATAGGTAAGATGCTGGCGGAGACGGAGAACTGTTGGTGCAATGATAAAAAAATGGAAGAAATATAAAATGAGTGCCAATCGACATCGATCTGGGGTTCCATGGAAAATATCACCTAGTGGGGTATCCAGGATCATGAGGAAGGTAAGAGATCAGCCTAAAACTACACAGGGGAACTTGTTAATGATCTCAAGGTTGCTGGGACCACTGTCACCAAGAAAACCATTGGTAACACATTACGCCTTGATGGATTAAAATCCTGCAGCAAAGTCCCAATGCTCAAGAAGACACATATGCATTTTGGTGATTCTTAAAGTGATTGAGAGAAGGTGCTGTGGTCAGATGAAACAAAAATTGAGCTCTTTGGCATTACCTCAACTCGCCATGTTTGGAGGAAGAGAAATGCTGCCTATGACTCAAAGAACACCTTCCTCACAGTCAAGCATGGCGGTAGAAGTATTATGTTTTGGGGGTGTTTCTCTGCTAAGGGCACATGACTACTTCACCACATCAATAGGACAATGGGTGGAGCCATGTATAAAATCCTTAATGAAAACCTCCTTCCCTTCGCCAGGATGTTAACAATGGTTCGTGTCTGGGTCTTCCATCACGACAATGACCCAAAACATACAGCCAAGGTAACAAAGGAGTGGCTCAAAAAGAAGCACATTAAGGTCTCCAGACTCTAATCTCATAGAAATCGTATGGAAGGAGTTGAAGCTCTGAGTTTCCAAGCGACAGCCTCAAAATCTTAATGATTTATGGATGATCTGCAAAGAGGAGTGGACCCAAATTCATCCTGACATGTGTGTAAACCTCATCATCATCTACAAAAAAGTCTGACTGCTGTGCTTGCCAACAAGGGTTTTCCACCAAGTATTAAGTCTTGTGTGCCAGAGGGATCAAATACTTATTTCTCTCTGTAAAATGCAAATAACTTTATATGATTTAGACAGTGTGATTTTCTGGATTTTATTTCTGCTATTCTATCTCTCACTGTTAAATTAACCTACCCTTAACATTATAGACTGTTCATGTCTTTGTCAGTGGGCAAACTTACAAAATCAGCAAGGGATCAAATAATTGTTTCTTTCACTGTATTTCCTTTGAGTGAATTGGAACAACATAAAAAAACAGGGAAAAAAGGTAAACTGGTCATAATTTTACACAAAATCCCCAAAATTGGCTGGTGAAAATTGCACACCCATTGGAATAAATAACTGCAAATAATCACATCTTATAACCATCCACAAATGGCTTATACCTCTCAACGTTAATATTAGACCACTCTTCTATTGCAAACTGCTCCATGTCTCTCATATTTGAAGGGTACACAGGCTCTCCATATGCGACATGGTGTTCGCTAACAATTTCAATGGAAATTAGCTCCAATTGTTAGCGGAAACCATGTCGCGTATGGAGAGCCCCTCCCTGTGTGCCTGAACAATTGGAGCTCCCCCACAAGTGACCCCATTTTGGAAACTAGAACCCCCAAGGAACATATCTAGATACATAGTGAGCACTTTGAACACACATGTGCTTCACAAATTAGTCCGTAAAAGGGAAAAAGAAGATTTTTTTGTGAAAAAAAAAGTAATTTTTCATTTTTACGGATCAATTTGTGGAGCACCTGGGGATTCAAACTGCTCACTATGCATCTAGATAAGTTCCTTGGGTGGTCTTGTTTCCAAAATGGGGTCACTTGTGGGGGAGCTCCAATGTTTAGGCACACAGGGGCTCTTTATATGCGACATGGTGTCCACTAATAATTCCAATTGTTAGCGGACACCATGTTGTGTATGGAGAGCCCCTGTGTGCCTAAACACTGCAGCTCCACAACAAGTGACCCCATTTTGGAAACTAGACCCCCAAGGAACGTATCTAGATGCATAGTGAACACTTTGATCACCCAGGTGCTTCACAAATTGATCTGTAAAAAATAAACAATTTGTGGAAAAAAAGTACTTTTTCATATTTACAGATCAATTTGTGAAACATCTGGGGGTTCAAAGTGCTCACCACCCATCTAGATATGTTCCCTGGGGGTCTAGTTTCCAAAATCTGGTCACTTGTGGGGGAGCTCCAATGTTTAGGCACACAGGGGCTCTCCAAACGCGACATGGTGTCCGCTAACAATTTGAATGAAAAATCAGCTCAAATTGTTAGCGGACACCATGTTGCGTTTGGAGAGCCCCTGTGTGCCTAAACATTGCAGCTCCCCAACAAGTGACCCCATTTTGAAAACTAGATCCCCCAAGGAACGCATCTATATGTATAGTGAACACTTTGAACCCCCAGGTGCTTCACAAATTGATTCGCAAAAATGAAAAAATAATTTTTTTATGGAAAAAAAAGTACTTTTTCCTTATTACGGATCAATTTGTGAAGCACCTGGGGCTTCAAAGTGCTCTCTATGCATCTAGATAAGTTCCTTGAGGGGTCTAGTTTCCAGCATTTTGAACCCCCAGGTGCTTCACAAATAAATCCGTAAAAATGAAAAAAGAAACAATTTGTGGGGAAAAAAAGTACTTTTTCATATTTACGGATCAATTTGTGAACATCTTGGGGTTCAAAGTGCTCACCACCCATCTAGATATGTTCCCTGGGGGGTCTAGTTTCTAAAATGGGGTCAGTTGTGTGGGAGCTCCAATGTTTAGGCTGTGAAATTGGCAGCCAGGCATGGTCTGAATGGCGCACTATACATGGCCAGTATGTTTCACACAGGCAGAAGTCTGCTGCGATGTTTTTATGAATGTCTTGCCATGGAAGCCACAGTCTGCTTAACAGCATGGCAAGAGTTAAGCTTGCTGGTGATGTGGATGTGTCTCAGGTTGTCTTAATGGAGTCTGTGTTTGACATAGCAGGAACTGAAAGGCACTGAGGCATGGAAAGGTGAGGCCCTGGAGGCCGGTGTGGACTGACTACAGGCCGTGTGTGAATACATATAGATGCGTTCCTTGGGGGATCTAGTTTTCAAAATGGGGTCACTTGTGGGGAAGCTCCAATGTTTAGGCACACAGGGGCTCTCCAAACGCTACATGGTGTCCACTAACAATTTGACTGAAACATCAGCTCAAATTGTTAGCGGACACCATGTCGCATTTGGAGAGCTCCTGTGTGCCTAAACATTGGAGCTCCCCCACAAGTGACCCCATTTTGGAAACTAGAGCCCCCAGGGAACTTTTCTAGATGGGTGATGAGCATAATTAACCCCCAGGTGCTTCACAAATTCATCCGTAAAAATTAAAAAGTACTTTTTTTTTTCACAAAAAGTTGATACCTTATATGTGGTCATAAACCACTGTTTGGGCGCACGGCAGGGCTCAAAAGGGAAGGAGCGCAATTTGACTTTTTGAATGGAAAATTAGCTCCAAAAGTCAAATTGCGCTCCTTCCCTTTTGAGGCCTGCCGTGCGCCCAAACAGTGGTTTATCACCACATATGAGGTATCGGTGTACTCAGGAGAAATTGCCCAACAAATTTTAGGATCCATTTTATCCTGTTGCCCATGTGAAAATGAAAGAATTGAGGCTAAAAGAACATTTTTGTTGGAAAAATTAAAATGCCCATTTTTTCCTTCCATGTTGCTTTAGTTCCTGTGAAGCACCTGAAGGGTTAATATTCTTCTTGAATGTAGTTTTGAGTAGCTTGAGGGATGCAGTTTTTGGAATGGTGTCACTTTTAGGTGTTTTCTGTCATGTACACCCCTCAACAGGACTTCAAATGTGATGTGGTAGCTAAAAAAAGTTTTTTTTAAATTTTGCTGGAAACATGAGAAATTGCTGTTGAACTTTGAACTCTTATTACTTCCTGCCCAAAAATTTTTTTTTTCCAAAATTGTGCTAATGTAAAGTAGACATGTGGTAAATGTGATTAATTAACTATTTTGTGTCACATAACTCTCTGGTTTAACAGAATAAAAATGTAAAATTTGAAAATTGCTAAATTTTCTAAATTTTCGCCAAATTTTTGATTTTTTTCACAAATAAACTCAAAAATTAGCGACCTAAATTTACTACAACATGAAGCCCAATATGTCACGAAAAAACTATCTTAGAATTGCTGGGATCCGTTGAAGCGTTCCAGAATTATTACCTCATAAAGGGACAGTGGTCAGAATTACAAAAAATGGTCTGGTCATTAAGCTGCAAAGTGACTCGGTCCTTAAGGGGTTACGTTTTCTGCACAGGTGTTCCATGGGATATAGATCTGGGACTCATTATGTTTGGGGTCATTGTCCTGTCCACAAATCCAGTTTTCTGACACTGGGCACTACATTGCAGCACAAAATCCTTTGGTAATTTTCAGATTTCATGATGCCTTGCACACAGTCAAGGCACCCAGTGCCAGAGGCAGCAAAACTACCCCAAAACATCTTTGAACTTCCACTATACTTGACTGTCGGTACTGTGTTTTTTTTCTAGGCCTCATTACATTTTTGGTAAACAGTACAATTATATGCTTTACCAAAAGCTCCATCTTATCTGTCCATAAGACATTTTCCCAGAAGGATTTTGGCTTACTCACATACATATCGGGAATCTGCAGTCTAGCTTTTTATGTCTCTGTGTTAGCAGTGAGGATCTCCTGGTTCTCCTGGTATAGTGTTTAGTTTCATTGAAATGATGACAGATAGTTTGCACTGACACTGATGCACCCTGAGCCTGCAGGTCATCTTGAATTTCTTTGGAACTTGATTGAGGGTGCTTATTCACCATGCAGACTATTCTGCATTGCAACCTTTCATCAACTTTTTTCTAATGCCCCTGTCAGGGAAGATTAGCTACAGGGCTTTGGGTTGTACAATTCTTGATTATATTGCACACCATGGACAAACAAACATTAAGATCTCAGGAGATGGACTTGTAACTTAAAATTGATAATATTTTTCAATAAGTTTGGTTCTCAAGTCCTTAGACAGTTCTATTCTCCTCTTTCTGACTGCATACTTAGTGTGGACCACACGATGCATTGAGAACAGAAAGAGAAATTAACCTTTTTATATGATTTCAGGATTGATTCATATTGCCCACATCTGTTATTTACCACAACTGAGTTTGAACGAGGATCACATGCTGGAAAAAAACTTGTTTATCCACAATTTTGTAATGGTTTCAACAATTTTTTGTCCGGACAATTTTTGGGTTTTGTGTGAAATTTATGTCACATTTGCCTTTTTCTTTTTTCCTTTGTTTTGTTTGGTTCCAGTACAAATAAAGGAAACAAATATGTATATGACAAAAGATGTGTAATTGCAATAATTATCTGCGAGAAATACTCCATTTTCTGGAACAAATTTAAGGGTGCCAAACGTACAGCCATGACTGCACAACAAACTGTGCTTCTAGATAAGAATGAGTCTCGTTCTGTTCCAGAAACACACTTTGGGTGGGTGAAAAAATATTTGGGCCATACAATAAGGCATCAATACATTCATATCCTGGCTTTACCATGGACTTGGTATCAGATCCTATACAATATTTTATTTGCAGGCAATGCAGTTGGGAGCTATTCTATTCTATTCTTACTATTTCTGTATTTTTTTTTTTACTATTAGCGTATGATGCCACACAGGTCCATGGTTTTTACTGCTACTCAGCCCCATTCTCTTCAAGGGGTTTTTAAATATTATACCACAACCTGTGAACAGTTGTGAAACAATTTCAGAAAATAGGCGTTTCTAATACTTGACAATCCTATTGATGATGTGGCTTATTAGTGCTTTCCAGATGTGACGTACTGTACATGTGTCACATGTTGCATCTTGATGTATGGAATAGGCTCAGGAGCTTAGACTCTACATCTGCTAGATCATTGCTGTGTTATGCCTCTGTCTGCAGCAATTGAAGGAGGCTCTAAAAGCTGTAATTTAATTGGTAAGATGCCACTGGCAACTAGGGACATCACATGTAAGAAGTTAGACATGCGGCTGCCAGAATTACAATATATTTAGCTACATTTGCCTCCCTACAAATATAGAATAAATGGCAAAAGAAATATGTCTAATAAAACTTTACTATTACAATATACAATCCACTGATAGCCCTAATACAATTCATCATGAGAATCTCTTCCCAAAAATGTGGGGGTTTATTTAGACTTATTAGGCTGTATATACATTAATGTGAAAAACTGTTTGCCCCATCCTGGTTTTGCATGTTTGTCACACTTATATCCTTCTGAATACCTAACAGATTTAAATATTGGACAAAGATAATACAAGTAAACACTGAATGGTCTTCATAGGCACATTAATAGGCACGTGACAACGGCAGGAGGAAGGACCTGCTTAGGGAGGTCAGGGTAGTAAAGTACAAAGACAGGCCAATGTTAGGAGGTGTCCCTGTTCCTCTTACCCTACTGCTAATGCTTTCTTTTCCTTTTTCCCATCCCGTTGATCTTTGGTGTTACGCCGTGCGGCAGACATTTTTCCTGTCCATATATGATATTATCAGCAAGTCTTTATGGCTCAAGCTAAACCTTTTGCATACCTGATGCAGACCAACTCTCAGGAGGTTACTGGTATGCATACTCAAGTGCTGTAGCTGCTATATTTTGTTGGGTTTCTGGCCTCGGCTCACGCCCAGGCTCAGCCGAAACCAGTGATATATTTCCCTGTCAGGTTTTTGTGAGGGAGAGATACATTTATGGTGTTCAGGGAAGCTTCTAAACTATATTTCAGTCTCTGCCATCATTCATTAGGGAGTGAGAAACAGTGAGTGGGGATTGCAACCTCCCTTCTTAATGGAGATCCCCATACCTGGGCCTTCTCCCTGCCAACAGATTATACATCAGTGGATGGGTTTTTATGGTTCTAGCCCAGGTACATGGTGAACCTTTTAGGATGTCTTTTGCGAGTCTAATCGCTGTAAGCTCAAGCAGAGAGCACGTCTGGCTAAGGAGTATTGCTCGGAGTTCCAGAGATAGGTCACTGTCACCCAGAGGGATGACCCTGGCCTTCGGAGCCATTTTTGTCAGGATCTCTCACCTAAGCTTCAGGACTCTCTGGTCCAACGTGCTACTCTGAGTCATTGGAGGCTGCGATGTCCCTTGCCATCAGGGTAGACAGATGCCTCAGAGAGACGCCTAAGCCAACCTTGCCCTCTGTGGCCCTCCCTGTACAGAAGGTTTGAAGTGTAGCATTTGGTGAACCTATACAGCTGGCAGGTGAGACCCCTCTTACTGGATCACCTGCGGTTCATCATGATAGGGGGGCATGTTTCTATTATGGCTGTACTGATCATTATATTAAAGTCTGAATGCACCACACCAATTTGGCTACTCATCCTCAAAAGTCATGTCCCTTTGATTGTTCGGAAAGTCTCGATCAGGGTTTTTACTGTGCTGTGCAAATTAATCATGACAAAGCAAGTCTTTACTTGTTTTTCTTGCATTAATTTTACTATTGCTGATAAGTGGTTTATCAGTTCTTGGTGTCGTTTTCCTTTTTCTTCAACATTTCCCTTTTCGTTTTGGAGAAAACGATCCAGTTTCATTGTGTGTGAATTATTCTTGAAACTGTAGATTTTCCAATACCAACGGTGGAAGCAATTTCTCTTACAGTCAGACTTGTATGTTCATTAAGAGTAATAATTCTAGACCTCTTCCGTGGAGTAACATTTATTTTTACAGGCACGAATCACACTGAGAAAAAGTACACTAAACCACTCCTCACAGAAACAAGCTCTCAACTGAAGCTGAGGGGGCAGCTAGCTGTTAATTTCTGACTAAAACCAGTCAAACCACATTTTGTTACTCAAGGTTGTACACTCACACCTATTCAAAGCAGTTAAAACTGGTTTGAATCACTGACTGGTAACCCCAATTTACGATTTTATTTTAAAAAAAAATGCTTTGTCCCAATTAATTTGCACAGCACTGTATATTTCCTTCCTTTCTAGATCTCAGTTCTCCATTTCAGCGCAAGTAGTGATTGTTGGTAAGACTCAGACTGTGCCAATTCTTTTGGATAGTGGAGCCGGAGTCAATGTGATGGATCTTCGCTTTGCTCAGACCCATGGTCTCGCCTGTAGTGCACTAGCAAGATCCATTCATATCTTTGCCATTGACTTTGCTCTTCTCAGCCAGAAGGCTCTTTCCCAATTTGTACAAAATGTGAACTTGTGTATAGGGACTCCTCATAAGGAGTTCCTATCTTGTTACGTCTTGAAGATTCTGCCTTCAGCCATCGTCTTGGTCTTCTTTGGCTGAAAAAACATAACCCAGTGATTGCAGTTAATGTAGGAATTGTCCCCCACAATCTTTGCAGACTTATAAGTGCAATCCTTATTATAGTAAGGGGACGAGATGCCGACAGCTTCAACACTATGGGGCGGTGCAAGCCCAAAGAAACAGTTAATCAAATATAGCACATAGAAGGAAAGAATGTGTGACACCACAGGGGTTAATGTGCCACAGTAACATCACCAAGGGTTAACTCCCCACACAACCCACAACTCTACACTAGCGCTTCCAGGCCAGAAGGGGAAGCTAAAGCTGCTTCCCTATATATTCTGGGTGGAGAGGAAGTGGCAGTTAGTTCAGTTGCTGAGAGGACTGAGGGAAAGAACCTGGGTGTAAAAGGGCTGCATTAGGCTCACCCCACGGTGCACTGTCCAGTTCCAGGCCAGCCAGGGTCTGAGGAATAGGAGAAGCAGAGGAACTCACCTGGGACACTGAGTTACCCTAAACTCACCCCGGAGGAGCGCAAAGACCGGATACCGTATTCGAAATTGTGCCTGACACAAGCAACACAGAAAACACCGTATAAGTGAAGATTATATATCTTCACTGCACCACAGCGAAGCAACACGGCAGGGTCAGCAACACATAGATAAGACTCAAGTTGCCTAGCAAGTTTGGAACCCGTGAAGAGAGACAGGGCCGGCAGCCTAGCTAAAGCGGCGGCAGGGCCACACACACAGTGCAGGAGTAGGAAGCCAAGGACCCGGCCAGGGTGGGAGCAACCCGGCCCCGGTACAGACTCCGTGGACAATACTACTGAATACCATCTGCAGTAAAGACTTGGAAAACTACAAAACTGTGAGTCTGTGTGATCCTTGCGCTCGAGCCCTACTCCCCCTCACAAACTGTTATCATCTCTACCACTACCCGTGCCCTGCATTATCCATAGACTATTATCACCACTGCCCCGGGGAACCAGGCTCTGCCCGTGGAGAGCGGTTACATCACTGGCTGCCAAACATCATCCCCGGAGGTTCTGCAGCAGTGGTGGTCACCCTGACCACCTCACCACGGGTGGCGTCACAACTATATCCCCTGTAAATAACCCCCAAACCTTTACTTGTGGGCTCGGGACATGGTCCAGACCAAGACCGCTGTGATAATCCCCGTGATACCCTGGTCCGGTATCGAGTACCCCGTCCCAGTGGGCTCCACAACTTGGAGTCACAAACAGGATCTACCGTGCCCAGTAAATCGGGCATTGTGTACCGTGATTTGTGAGAGAAACTGTTTTGAAACTGCCGCCATTAAAGAGCGCGCAGCAAATAGAATTTAAACTGCGCCACAAGGACTGTATTTTTGAATTGCCGCCATTACAAAGCGCGCGACGCGTGGGAAGAAAAGGGGGGTGTCATTGTGGGCAGCACTCTGCAAAGCGCTCTGACATCATCCGGAGGGGAAGAGAATCCCTGTCGCACAGCGGAACCTTTAGTAGACATCCGGACGGAAGCAGAAGACAGGAGGGTCGACCTTAATTGAGGGGGCACAGGATGTCGCAACAAGGAGATGCTGCGGCATCGAGCAGCAGCAGAGCACCTGGCGGTGCTGCAGCACTGGATAACAGAGGAGCACCCAATGCCACTCCTGATGCCATACACTCCGGGAGCAATGTGGCTACCACAATACTCAGGTGAGCCCAATACCCTCAATGAGTTTGTTACCAAAATCAAAGCGTACTATGTTATGTACCCCCTAAGGGTACCTTTACATGTCACAACATTGCATGCAATTTCACTTGCAACTTACTTGTTGCAGTGAAATTATAGACACATTGTTCTATTTTGTTGCCGTGTACAAATGTAACAATGTGTCCATGATTTCACTGCAACTAGTAAGTTGCAAGTGAAATTGCATGAAATTTTGCGACGTGTAAAGGTACCCTAACAGAAGCCCAGTGTGTCGGTATGATTATTGGACAGTTAACCGGCAATGCACAGCGGGAGGTTGTGTCCTGGCCGGACACAGACAAAGATACTGTAGAGCATCTTGTAGCTTGACTGAAAGCAGCATTTGAGTCCAATGCTGACACCAGGGCTAAAATGAGGTTGTTTGGATGTCAACAAAAGCCTAAAGAGAGCCCAAGAGACTATGCCTTAACTTTGCAGGAAGCGCTCAAAGCACTTAAAACTAGCAGAACCTGCTTTATCCCCGGATCTGACAAAATGCTAATCGATCAGTTCATAGAGGGCCTCCTATCTCCTTCTCACAGAGGACAGTTGAGTATGATGATCATCCAGAATCCCGGAATGACCTCGTTAAGCCGAGTTAAAAGATAGAGCCATCCGTCTCCAGCAGATAGAGGAGCCCCAGGATATAAACTTTACTCAAGGCCCTACAGCAGTACCTCAGCGCCCAGGAGCATCAACGACATCTGCCATGTCAGAGACTGTTGCTGAACACAGAGAACCTATCTCTAATGAGGCCCTCAACCAAAAGCTAGATGCCCTGACAGGCGCTGTTGTTTCCATGGCTAAAGTCATCAAGGAGCTGCGTGGATCTAAGCCTGCACCCAAGATCGAGTTGGCGACCAGTAAGGAGGATGTCCCGTGGATGAGGCCCAAGAAGTACCAAGCGACGAGAGGACGACCCAGCGACCGCTATCAGCCGGATGGAGCGCCCATGTGCCACCGTTGCAAGGAACTAGGTCACTTTGCCCGGGAATGTGCTTTAAACGAGGATCCCCTGGGAAGGCAAACCGCTCCTCAGGTATGAACTCCCAAGGTCCTTCGGCCTGGTATGACAAGTTTGTGGGAGGACGTCCAGTCATCCCTATTGTGTTGGATGGCATTCCCTTCAGCGCCATGTTGGATACCAGGTCCCAGATAACATCAATTCCATATGTTCTCTACAAAAGGTACTGGGCTGATTCAGACATTAGTAGTAGTCCATCTAACATTGCATTGAATTTATGGGCTAGCAATGGTGAACTAATACCACAAGTTGGGTTCAGAGAAATGACCATTCAGATTGGGAAGGTAGAATTGAAGAATCAGGGTATTATTATTGTAGATGTTGACCGGCGAGAACGTGAACCAGTAATGTTGCTAGGAATTAATTTAATTGAAAATTGTTTATCCGAGGTAATTACTGTCGTATAGCAGATCGCCGAGACTGCCAGAGTCGGGCAACAGAGACTCCTGCAAAAAGAAATAAAAGCCTCGATGCTGAAACAACAGGTAGAAATATCAGGAGGTGAAATTGGCTTTGTAATGGTAAGTGACCCAATACCCATTGTAATACCTCCCAAAACTGAAATGTTGGTCTGGTGTAGAGCCGCAATAGGCATTAAAGGGCGAGACTATCAAGGCCTGGTAGAACCCGTGTACTCAGACAGTTGGCCCACTATACTGATGGCCAGAGGAGTAGTTGAGGTACACCAAGGAAGAGTGCCATTATGCCTTCTAAGATAAGGTCACCGTACCGAAGTATGCTACCATGGCTAAATTATTTACGGTTAATAACAATGCCATCACAGCCGTCGAACCCTTGCACCTGCCAAGTCAGGCGGATGACAATGGCTCAAGGGAAAAGCTGGAGGATTGGTGCCAAAAACTACACGTAGGTACCAGTTCTACACCTTCCCATCAAAAGCATGGCGTATACCGGGTAGTAAACGAATATAAGCAGATATTCAGCAAACACCTGTTAGACTTTGGGCAAATTAAAGGGGTAGAGCACACTGTACCCACAGATAATCATCAACCTATAAAGGAGAGGTATAGACCATTACCACCTGCTCACTATCAAACCACCAAAGACATGCTCATAGAGATGAAAACTGCAGGTGTTATAAGGGACAGTTGTAGCCCCTGGGCAGCGCCATTAGTGTTGGTTAGAAAGAAGGAAGGGGCAATGGGAATGTGCGTAGACTACTGGCAGGTGAACGCATTACACACAAGGATGCATACCCGTTACCTAGGATTGAGGAGTCATTAGCCACATTAAAATCTGCTAACTACTTTAAAACCCTAGATCTGACTAGTGGGTATTGGCAAGTTCCTGTGCCAGAGGCTGACAAGGAGAAGACTACGCCAATGGGCCTCTGTGAGTTCAATTGTATGCCATTTGGACTCTGCAACGCACCCGGTACCTTCCAACGCCTGATGGAGAGCTGCCTAGGACATAAGAACTTTGAAACTGTCCTCCTGTACCTGGATGATGTCATAGTCTACTCCAAGACATATGAACAACATCTACAAGACCTGTCAGAAGTGTTTGAAGCCTTGTCCGGATACGGCATGAAGATCAAACCATCCAAGTGCCACTTTCTCAAGCCAAAGGTACAGTACCTAGGACATGTCGTGAGTTCAGAGGGAGTAGCACCGGATCCTGATAAAGTCACAGTGATAAGGGATTGGCCAAGACCCACTAATGTGAAAGAGGTGAGACAATTCCTGGGAGTGGTGGGCTATCATAGAAGATTTATCAGAGGGTTCACAAAGTTAGCAGCTCCCCTACAAGACATCCTGGTAACACAGTCAAAATGGTCTTCAACCCGTAATCCCCCTTTCCAGTGGAGTGACGAGACGGAAGAGTCCTTCAAAAAGCTAAAGTGGGCGCTGACAGGAGAAGAGATCCTGGCGTATCGGATTACCATCAACCCTTCATTCTGTACACGGATGCCAGCAATGTGGGACTGGGAGCAGTACTGTCACAGAAGCAAGGAGGCAAAGAGAGAGTTATTGCCTTTGCAAGCAGGAAACTCCGGCCTATGGAAAGAAACCCTGAAAATTACAGTTCCTTCAAGTTAGAACTACTGGCAATAGTATGGGCTGTAACCAAACGTTTCAAGCACTACCTGGCAGTTGCAGAATTTACCATCTACACTGATAACAACCCATTGACCCACCTGGACTCAGCAAAATTAGGTGCATTGGAGCAGTGATGGATAGCCCGGCTGTCTAACTACAATTTTGTCATCAAATATAGGGCAGGCCGCAAGAAAGGGAATGCAGATGCCTTATCCCGGATGCCACACCTAAAAGACTGTGGAAGAGGAACTGGAGGAGCTGGAAGAAATTGAGCTACCGGCCTTTCACCGTTTTAAGGTAGAACAGTGTCAACCCGCATCTACCAAAAACAACAGCAGGCAAATCTCAAACCTTTAGCGCACCATGGATGGGCTGACACCCAGGATAGCGATCCAGCTGTGAAGCTATTGAAAGAACTGCTTACACAACAAGGTGCGTACCCTAATCAGAATGCTCCAGCTGAGACCCAACAACTCTGGAAAGAAAGAAGCAAGTTGTTCCTATATCAAGGGAAGCTCTGCAGAAGGCACACCAACCCTAAAACATATGAGCTGGTCTGGCAGATTATTGTACCCAAGAGAGACGTCAAAATGGACTTAGAAGCCTACCACGACGGTGCAGGTCATTTTGGATGGAAGAAGTTGGAAGTGCTCTTAAGAGAGAGATTCTACTGGATTGGCATGAGAAAATCAATTAAAGATTGGTGTAGAAAATGTGGCCCGCGCAACCTCAGAAGAAAGGATCAACAGAGAGCCCCACTCCAGTCCATAGTAACCAAGCAACACTTGAGTTAGTTGTGTTAGACCACGTCAAGTTGTCACCAAGCCAGTCAGGCTATGTCTATGCCTTAACCATCGTGGACCATTACTCCCGCTTCTTAGAGGTGGTACTCGTCAAGGACCTGACAGTGAAGACAGCTGTGAAAGCATTTCAGTAGACCTCATGGCTACCCGGAACAAGTCCTTGCAGATCAAGGTCCAGATTTCGAGTCAGAGATTTTCCAGGAATTCCGCAACATGTACGGCTGTAAGAAGATCCGCACGACAGCCTATCATCCCCAAACCAATGGCTTATGCAAAAAGATGAACCATATTGTGATTGACCTGTTGAAAACCTTACTAGAGACAATTACTCGATTTGGTAGACTTGCACAACCATGTCCCGGTGAGTTCTACAAACTGCACCCCAGCCTACCTTATGCAAGCAAGGCCTGGTAAGCTGCCAATTGATTTAGATATGGGAATTCTGAAGCCAGATGCAGAAGTTGAAGAATCTAATTGGGATACCCTACGTCAACAGCAGTATCGCCAAGTATGAGAGTGCGTAGAGAAAAGTCTCCAGCAAGCTTGAGAAAGACAAGAGAGAACCTTTAACCAACATGCTCTAGCAACCCCATTGCAACCTGGTGAGCAAGTTCTCAAGAGAAAGAGACCCACCAACAAATTGGATAATCAGTGGGAAACCACCCCATATACAGTCTTACCATCAAATTTAGACAATGCCAAAGTGTGTCTAATCAGCAAAGACGAAGGAAGAACGTCAGCAATTATGTCAAGAGACCATCTCAAACCGTGTCCTGAAACCCTGAAGACGCCAGAAGTGACCTTACCCGTACAGATCCAACATGTCAGGAAAGAAGAGAAAGTATTCCATACCGTCTTCGGAGATTTCCACAAAACATGCCAAATTACTACTGAGCAGTTGTAGTCCCCATGATTGCTTTCCCTCCAATGGTAGAACCAACATCAGAACCCGTACCACAAGAAGTCCCAAGACATGAAGAACTGGAAGTTGAGCCAGAAGAGGAAGAACCAATAATTGGTCCCAGTGAGCTTGCCAGTCCTCCTATCAGATCTCCATCCTCATTAGTAACGGATAAATATTAATTTTTTGGATATATTAATTGTTTCTTTGTGACGCCAGGTTTGTCGAGCCCACTGGGATGAGGGTACTCGGTACCGGACCGTGTCTGCTATTGGGGAAGTCACGGGTGGTCCTGGTCCGGACCGTGTTTCGGGCCCTGGCAAATAAAAGGGTGAATTTACAGGGGAGAATAGTCTATCGTGACGCCACCCACTATGTGTGGCCAGTGAGGGCCGCCGCTGCTGCAGAACCTCCGGGGATGGTGTAATGTCAGCGCAGATGGAATAGTTCCAGTGGGTAGAACTGTATTCCCCGGGGCAGTGATGGTATAGTCTATAATGGATATGGATAGTGGAGATGGGGCTAAAGAACACACACTCACGTTTTGTAGTAAAAGGTGTAATTCTCCTTCTCTCCTGATGCTGCAGCTTTCTTCCAGCCCGTGTGCAGAGCTGACAGGCTTGTAGCTCTTCAGGTGGGACCTCTCTGCTGTTGGATGTAGGGCAAAGGTTGCAATCAATACACAGACTCACAGTTTTGCTGTTTTCCAAAGCTTTACTGCAGATGTTGTTGCAGATTATAGTCCACGGAGTCAGTACTGGGGCTAGCTCTCCTCCCACCCTGTCCGGGTCATCAGCTTCCTTGTGCTGCGCTGTGTGTGTCCTGGCTGCTGCCTCTAGCTGAGCTGCTGGGACTGTCTCACTGTTTCTCTGTTCTGCTTGTACCACTTGGCTAGGCAACTTGAGTCCTCTGTGCTGTGCTGACACCGCCGTGTTGCTTTGCACTGGTACTGTTGTTGTCTAAAGGCTCCACTATTCCTGGATTCACTGTGCTGTGGGTGCCAGACACAGTGCCGGATCCGGTGTCCGTTCTGTGTGCTCTTCTGGGGCAAGTGAAGGTATCACTCCAGCTCCCAGACGTGTTCCTCTGTCTTTCAGTGCTTCTTTCCTCAGACCCTCACTAGACCTGGAATCTGTGAGCAGACTGCAGAGAAGCTTAGCACAGCCTCTAACTGTCACTGCAGTCTCTCTCTCAGTCCTCCAGGAACTGAACTAAACTACTTCCTCGTGAGCTGGAGTATTTAAGAGAGCAGGTTGTGCTCCCCCTCCTGGCCCAGAGGTGCTAGTGTTTGTCAGTGTGTTGTGGGGAGGGAACCCGTGTGATGTTACTGTGGCACATTAACCCATGGGGTGCCACATTCCCCCTTAGTTAAATACAGTACTCCGGGACTGTGGAAAAACAGGTAAACAACAGTTAACACATTTTATATTTACATAGACTTAAAAGATAAAAAGTACAAAAATCACTAAAATTTGAAAAAGAGTCCAAAAAGTCAAAAAACAGTCCTTCCGGGGGTTTAGTTATTGCCTCCGGGCTGATAAGTAAATTCACAAGAGAGTTCTTACCACAACCAGTCCGTGCTATATCATGGTCCATAAGCAAATAAGAAAAGTTCAAAGTTCATACAGGATAGTCTCTGTAGGTACTGGGCTTTTTAACATTGCGCTAACTATGTACATTTGTCCACCGGGTTCAATTTATATTCAAACAAACATATTTACACTTTACACATTTAATGACATTCTAATCTTTGTACCTAGCTGGTAATTGACCTTGGTACTACGCTCTGATCTGCACAATGTTGGTGGATTTAGTCTGATAGTGTGAGTGGAAGTGTACCTATTTGGGGTGCTTGGTATTATGGCAGATGGGTATCTGACTGCAGGACTGGCAAGTTCACTATCACCAGGAATTTGTTCTTCCTCTTCAGATTCTACTTCCAGTTCTGCAAGTCTTGGGTCTTCTTCAGGTAACACGGGTTCTGGTAACACTGGTTCCGGTAACACAGGTTCTGGTGTTGGTTCCACCATTGAAGGGAATGCAATCATTGGTACGACAACTGCTCCATGGTAATTTGGCCATGTTTTAGGGAAATCTCCTAGTACCGTATGGAATACTTCATCTCTTTTTCTTTCTCTTTAATAGGTTGGACATGTACGGGTTCTGTTACTTCAGGTGTCTTCAGTGTTTCAGGACACAATTTTAGCTGATCACGAGATACGACTGCTGACGTTCTTCCTTCATCTTTGCTCATCAAACAGGTTTTTACATTGTCTAGGTTAGATGGTAAGACTGTGTATGGGACGGTTTTCCACTGATTATCCAGTTTGTTAGTGCGTCTCTTTCTTTTGAGAACTTGATCACCTTCTTGTAATGGCATTGCTTGAGCATGTTTGTTAAAGGTCTTCTCTTGTCTTGCTCTAACTTGCTGTAGGTTTCTTTCTACACATTCATGTACTTGTAGATACTGTTTCTGACGTTGGGTATCTCAATCTGTTTCTTCTACTTCTGTATCTGGTTTTACGATTCCCATTTCTAGATCGATTGGTAATTTACCGGGTCTTGCACGCATAAGATATGCTGGAGTGCAGTTTGTAGAACTCACGGGAACATGGTTGTATAAGTCTACCAAATCAGGTAATTTATCTGGCCACTGGTTTCTTTCTGACTCGGGTATTGTCTTCAACAGTTCAATTACAATATGATTCATTTTCTCGCATAAACCATTTGTTTGGGGATGGTACGTTGTTGTGTGGATCTTCTTACAACCGTACATATTGCAGAACTCCTTGAATAATTCTGATTCAAAAGCTGGACCTTGGTCTGCAAGGACTTGTTCTGGGCAACCATGCGGTCTACAGAAATGCGTCTGAAATGCTTTTGCTGCCAGTCTTCGCTGTCAGATCTTTGACTGGTACCACCACTAAGAAGCGTGAGTAATGGTCCATGATGGTTAAGGCATCGACATAGCCTGACCGGCTTGGTGACAACTTGACGTGGTCTAACGCGACTAGCTCAAGTGGCTGCTTGGTTATTATTGGCTGAAGCGGAGCTTTCTGTGGATCCTTCCTTCTAAGGTTGCATGCGGCACATACTCTACACCAATGTTCAATTGACCTTCTCATGCCAACCCAATAGAATCTTTCTCTCAGGATCGCTTCTAACTTCTTCCATCCGAAATTACCTGCGCCGTCGTGGTAGGCTTCTAACACCATTTGAGTGGCTCGCTTGGGCACGATTATTTGCCAGACCAGTGCATGTGTTTTAGGATTGGTATGCGTTCTGCAGAGCTTCCCTTGATGCAGAAACAACATGCCTCTTTCCTTCCATAGCTGTATAGCATCAGCTGGGGCATTCTGATCAGGGTATGCGCCTTGTTGCGTGAGCAGTTCTTTCACTAGCTTCACAGCTGGATCAGTATCTTGGGTCTCGACCCATCCGTAGAGTCTTAACGGGTTAAGATTATTTTCTGATCTCTCTGGTACATGCCGGGTTGATACTTTTCTTCCTTTGAACGATGAAAGGCCGGTAGTTCAATCTCTTCCAACTCTTCCGGTTCCTCTTCCACGATCTTTCAGGTGCGGCATCCATGACAAGGCATCTGCATTCCCGTTCTTGCGACCTGCTCTGTATTTGATTAAAAAGTTGTAATTAGATAACCGGGCTATCCATCTCTGCTCCAGAGCACCTAGTTTTGCTGTATCCAGGTGAGTCAACGGGTTGTTATCCGTGTAGATGGTGAATTCTGCACCTGCCAAGTAATGTTTAAAACGTTTGGTCACAGCCCAAACAACTGCCAGTATCTCCAACTTGAAGGAGCTGTAGTTCTCGGGATTTCTTTCTGTAGGCCGGAGATTCCTGCTTGCTAAGGCAATAACTCTACTTTGCCTCCTTGCTTCTGTGACAATACTGCTCCCAGTCCCACGTTGCTGGCATCCGTGTATAGAATGAACTGTTGATGGTAATCAGGGTATGCCAGAATCTCTTCTCCCTTCAGTGCACTTTTCAGCTTGTTGAAGGAATCTTCTCTCTTCACTCCACTGGACAAGAGGATTACGGGGTGAAGACTTTTTTGATCGTCCTACCTGAATGTCTTGCAGGGGAGCTGCTAGCTTCGTGAATCCTCTGATAAATCTTCTATAATAGCCAACCAGGCCCAGGAATTGCCTCACTTCTTTCACGTTCGTAGGTCTTGGCCAATCCCTTATCACGGTGACTTTATCAGGATCCGGTGCTACTCCCTCTGAACTCAAAACGTGTCCCAGGTACTGTACCTTTGGTTTGAGAAGGTGACATTTGGATGGCTTGATTTTCATGCCATATTTGGACAAAGCTTCGAACACCTCTGCCAGGTCTTTTAGATGTTGCTCATACGTCTTGGAGTAGACTATGACGTCATCTAGGTACAGGAGGACAGTTTCAAAGTTCTTGTGTCCTAGGCAGCTCTCCATCAGACATTGGAAGGTCCCGGGTGCGTTGCAGAGTCCGAACGGCATACAATTAAACTCACAGAGCCCCTTCGGCGTAGTAAACGCTGTCTTCTCCTTGTCGGCCTCGGCCACAGGAACCTGCCAGTACCCACTAGTCAGATCAAGGGTGGAAAAGTAGTTAGCAGATTTTAATGCAGCTAATGACTCCTCAATCCTAGGTAATGGGTATGCGTCCTTATGTGTGATGCGATTAATCTGCCGATAATCTACGCACATTCTCATGGTCCCATCCTTCTTTTTAACTAACACTAGAGGTGCTGCCCAGGGGCTACAACTGTCTCTTATTACCCCTGCAGATTTCATTTCTCTGAGCATGTCTTTGGTAGTTTGGTAGTGAGCTGGTGGTAATGGTCTATACCTCTCTTTTATAGGCTGATGGTTACCTGTGGGTATAGTGTGCTCTACCCCTTTGATCTGCCCAAAGTCTAATGGGTGTTTACTCATATTCCTTCACTACCCGGTATACTCCATGCTTGTGATGGGGAGGTGTAGAACTGGTACCTACATGCAGCTTTTGGCACCAATCCTCCAGCTTCTCTCCTGAGCCATTGTCATCCGCCTGACTTGACGGTTCAAGGGCTCGACGGCTGTGATGTTGTTGTTATCAACCGTGTACAACTTAGCCATGGTAGCATACTTAGGTAATGTGACCTCATCTTCTCCCAGTTTAATAGGCGTAATGGCACTCTTCCCCTGTGTACGTCAACTACTCCTCGCGCTGTGAGTATGGTGGGTCTGCTGTCTGAGTACACGGGTTCTACCAGGGCTTGATAGTCTCGCCCTTTAATGCCTATTGCGGCTCTACACCAGACCAGCATTTCAGTTTTGGGAGGTATTACAATGGGTATTGGATCACTTACTCGTACACTGCCGATCTCACCTCCAGATATTTCTACCTGCTGCTTCAACATCAGGGCTTTGATCTCTTTGTGCAGAAGCCTCTGTTGTCCAGATCCGGCAGTCTCGGCGATTTGCTGCAAAACACTTAACACTTCGAAAAACATTTCTCAATTACATTCATTCCTAGCAGCATCACTGGTTCACGTTCTCGCCGGTTAACATCTATGATTATAACACCCTGGTTCTGCAATTCTACCTTCCCAATCTGAATATTCATCTCTCTAAACCCAACCTTTGGTATTAACTGTCCATTACTAGCCCATACATCAAAGTTAAAGTCATCTGGCGCACTAGTAATGTCTGAATAAGCCCAGTACCTTTTATATAGAACATGTTGGATTGATGTTATCTGGGATCCGGTATCCAGCAAGGCACTAAAGGGAATGCCATTCAACACGATAGGAATCACTGGCTGTCCTCCCACGAATCTGTCAAACCAGGCTGAAGGGCCTTGAGTGTTCATTCCTGGGGAGCGGCCCGCCTGCCCAGGGAATCGTCGTTTAAAGGACACTCACGAGCAAGATGGCCTGGTTTCTGGCAATGGCGGCAAATGGACTGTCCATCTGGTTAATAGCGATCGCTGGGTCGTCCTCTTGTTCCTTGGTATCTTCTGAGCCTCATCCACGGGACATCCTCTTTGCTGGTCGCCAACTGGATCTTGGGTGCAGGCTTTGACTCTCGCAGTTCCTTGATGACCTTGGCCATTGAGATCACGGTGTCTGTCAGGGCATCTAGCTTTTGATTGACGGCTGCATTAGAGATATATTCCCGGGCCTCAGCAGCAGTTGCTGACATGGCAGAGGTCGTGGCGCTGCCGGCTGCAGAGGTGCTGCAGCAGTGTCCGGTACAGATGTTAATTCTCTGGGCTCTTCCAGTTGCTGCAGGCGAATAGCTCTATCTTTCAGTTCAGTAAATGTCATGTCAGGGTTCTGCAGCAATATCATGCTCAACTGTCCTCGGTGAGAAGGGGAATGGAGGCCCTCTATAAATTAGTCAAGTAGCATTTTATCAGCTCCCGGGGCTAATGCAGGTTCTGCCAGCTTAAGGGCTTTGAGTGCTTCCTGCAGGTTCAAGGCAAAGTCTCTGGCACTCTGTTTTGGTTTCTGGTGGCATGCAAAGAACCTCATCTTAGCCCGGGTATCAGCAGCAGATTCAAACGTTGCTTTCAGTCTAGCTACTAGATGTTCTACAGTGTCTTTATCTGTGTCCAGGCAGGACGCAACCTCATGCCGTGCATTGCCCGTTAACTGTCCCATTATCATTCCTACACGCTGGGCTTCAGTGAGGGGATAGATCACATAATACTCTTTTATTTTAGCATAAAGTCAGTTAGTGTATTAGGCTCACCGGCAGACACATTGCCCCTGGAGTATACGGCATCAGGAATGGCATTATGGTGTTTTGGCTGTATTCCGGCGCTGCAGCTCCACCGACTGCTCCGTCGCCATCTTGTGCATCGGGCCGCGACATCTTGGGCCCCCTTAGTTAATATCCGCCCTCCGTCTTCCGCTTCCGTCCGGATGTCTATGGGAGGTTCCGAGGTGCATCAGGGATCTTCTTCCCCGCAAGATGTCATCAGCACCAAGGGAGGAGGCTGGGTTCGCGCCACTGCAGGGTACCGCCCCCGTTCTTTCCCGCGCGCTGCGCACTCCAAAGTGGCGGATTCTCAAAAATACAGTTCAGATGGCACGGTTCAAAATCAGTTTTCACATCAATCACGGCACACGCTGCCGTTTTAACAGACACGGTAGATCCTGTTAGTGACGCCAGGTTTGTCAAGCCCACGGGATAGAGGGTCCTCGGTACCGGACCGTGTCTGCTATTGGGGAAGTCAGGGTGGTCCTGGTCCGGACCGTGTTTCGGGCCCTGGCAAATAAAAGGGTGAATTTACAGGGGAGAATAGTCTATCGTGACGCCACCCACTATGTGCGGCCAGTGATGGGGCGCCGCTGCTGCAGAACCTCCGGGGATGGTGTAATGTCAGCGCAGATGGAATAGTTCCAGTGGGTAGAACTGTATTCCCCGGGGCAGTAATGGTATAGTCTATAATGGATATGGATAGTGGAGATGGGGCTAAAGAACACACACTCACGTTTTGTAGTAAAAGGTGTAATTCTCCTTCTCTCCTGATGCTGCAGCTTTCTTCCAGCCCGTGTGCAGAGCTGACAGGCTTGTAGCTCTTCAGGTGGAACCTCTCTGCTGTTGGATGTAGGGCAAAGGTTGCAATCAATACACAGACTCACAGTTTTGCAGTTTTCCAAAGCTTTACTGCAGATGTTGTTGCAGATTACAGTCCACGGAGTCTGTACTGGGATAGGCTCTCCTCCCACCCTGTCGGGTCATCAGCTTCCTTGTGCTGCGCTGTGTGTGTGTGTCCTGGCTGCTGCCTCTAGCTGAGCTGCTGGGACTGTCTCACTGTTTCTCTGTTCTGCTGGTACCACTTGGCTAGGCAACTTGAGTCCTCTGTGCTGTGCTGACCCCTCCGTGTTGCTTTGCACTGGTACTGTTGTTGTCTAAAGGCTCCACTATTCCTGGATTCACTGTGCTGTGGGTGCCAGACACAGTGCCGGATCCGGTGTCCGTTCTGTGTGCTCTTCTGGGGCGAGTGAAGGTATCACTCCAGCTCCCAGACGTGTTCCTCTGTCTTTCAGTGCTCCTTTCCTCAGACCCTCACTAGGCCTGGAATCTGTGAGCAGACTGCAGAGAAGCTTAGCACAGCCTCTAACTGTCACTGCAGTCTCTCTCTCAGTCCTCCAGGAACTGAACTAAACTACTTCCTCATGAGCTGGAGTATTTAAGAGAGCAGGTTGTGCTCCCCCTCCTGGCCCAGAGGTGCTAGTGTTTGTCAGTGTGTTGTGGGGAGGGAACCCGTGTGATTTTACTGTGGCACATTAACCCATGGGGTGCCACATCTGACATGCGGATGACATGCCAGTGCGGTTTCCCCGCACTGAGCATCCATATGTCTTGCGCATGTCATAAGTATGACATGCATATTAGATGCTTTTTTAATATGGTCAATCCCATGCTGTTAAAAGTTAGAATAGATATACAGATGGATAGAAAATCAGATTGATAGATAGTTAGATAGATAGATAGATAGATAGATAGATAGATAGATAGATAGATAGACAGATAAGATGAAAAAATGAAGGGCAGCACTTCCTTTAGTGTATCCATGTGGGTTTATTTTGTCCTAGGACAAAATAAACCCACATGGATACACTAAAGGAAGTGCTGCCCTTCATTTTTTCATCTTAAATAACAACCAGTGAAGTGGTAGGAGGGCCTTGCACCCGCTATATACTGCTGTGCTTTTTTGTTTTTCTTGGTTTTCTAGATAGATAGATAGATAGATAGATAGATAGATGCTAGACGCTCATACTCTGTGTAAGCTTTTGTGATTGGCTGTTGCAGTCAGAAGGCATTTCCTTAATCTGGATGGTAATTGTGCTTGTGCAACCAACCTGCTGTCATAGGGTGTTAACCCATTACTTGCCAAATTAGCAATTTGCAGCCTCGAAAATAGGTGTTTTGAAAGCTCTCTAGGTGAAGAATATTTAATTAAAAATGACAATAACATGATTTCCTGTTTTGAAAACATTAATTTTAGAAACACAACACAAAAAATTGGACCTAATTATAAAATCTTAGTTGCTAGAAGCAAAAGATTATGTGTCCCAAAAAAAGGACATTGGTAGATAAAGGGTTTAAATAAATAAATAAAATTGCATGGGGCTTGCAGTTTTTTTTAAGTCTTGTCTGATGAAAGTGCACAGCTGCGAGCTGCCACCCTCAGCTGCATAATTTCACCTTGGCTTCTTACTGCGGCTCTTGAGCAGGAATAGCAGCACAGTGAACAGGGAGTTAACTGAGGTGATCTGAGGAGACCATTGCACGGGGAGTGGACGTGTTCTTTCTCCCTTTGATCTCTAATGTAGGAGAGCTGAGTCTGTGCAGGAAAAGAGAAGACAGGATCGTGGATGGTATGAGGGTGGTGAGGGAGTAATAAAGATGGCATCTCCAAAGGCCTCTGTGTACTTATTTCTTATAAATACATTTTTCTCTGTGTGGTGTCTTTGTTAATGTCCGGGTCTAACTTGCTACCCACCACTAGGGCCATTGGAAGAACCTTGTAAAGCGACTGGAAATAATAATAATAATAATATTTATTCATTTATATAGCGCTATTGATTCCATAGCACTTTACATACATGAGTAATGCTGTCTCTCTTGGGAGCTCACAATCTAAATATCCTATCAGTATGTCTTTACAATGTGGGAGAAAACCGGAGTGCCCGGAGGAAACCCACGCAAACATGGGGAGAACATACAAACTCCTTGCAGATGTTGTCCTTAGTGTCCTTGGTGGGAATTGAATCCAGGACCTCAAGACTCCAGCGCTGCAAAGGCTACAGTGCTAACCACTTGAGCCACCATGCTGCCCGGAAATGACACTTCTTATGAATACGCCATTTTCAGGGGTGACTGTGGGCTGCTATTCTTTAGCTTGGAGGGCCCTAAAACAATAGGCCTTCACCCCACTGAGAATGCAAGCCCTTAGCAGCCTAGTTTTACCTTGGCTGGCAATTAAAAATAGGGCAGAGCCCATGCTTTTTTTTTTTGCCAGCCAAGGTGAAATTACGCAGCTCAGGGTGACAGCTCACAGCTATCTACTATCATTGGGCCAGACATAAAAAATACTGTGAAGCCCCACGTGTTTTTCTAATTATTTATTTAACACCCTATGACAGCATGTTGGTTGCCATACACTTATAGGTATGGTAACCAAGTACAATAATTGTCTAAATTGTGGTAATGTAGTCTGACCGCAACAGGTAATCACAGAGGCTCCCTCAGAGTGTGAGTATGGCGCCCCACTGGTCAGTGCGCCACAATAGGGGCACTGCACCCACAACAGAGTGTGCAGTATTCCTGTCATTGGGGAGTGTAAAGTCAACCTGAGGCTTTCATCCTGCATGCACACACTTTAGAGCAGGGGAATACAGGGTTAAATCCTTTGGAAAGAGACCCAGTACTGGGGGGAGGAGTTCAGAGCAGAGTGTGAGAGTGGGAAACACACAGATAGTCTAGTCTAGTCTGAGGAGCAAAGCAAGGAGGGAGCCCTAGAGGGTCTCCCAGGGAGGGTGTCTGAGAGGAAAAGGTGACCCAGGAAAGAAAGGGGAAACCCAGCGCCAAACCACTGGACAGGTCTGGCGGAATCTAGTCCACCAACGGAGTGCCGACTCCGAGTCATGGTACAGGTGAGTTCATCCCTGAGCCGTCAACACTGGCCAGTCGCAGGTTAATCCAGCAACCCTGACCCCGTACAGAACGTGCAGCCCCATCAGGGTCACCAAACCAGGTTGAGCCCCTTAGAGAGGAGAAGGGTACCTCATAGCACCCAACGGGACTGGTAAACAAGCAGGTTGTGCAGAGCAGTGCAAGGATAGTGAGGAGGCGCAGGTGAAGAGAATTGGACAGAGAATGTCAAGAGAAGGTACACTATGGGAGCCTCAGAGGCACTTTATCCTCCTCAATGACTACCCGGCCAGCTACCCACTAGAAGACTGTGTAAGCTGTAACCTGAAGTGCCATCTGAACCGGTAGAGTACCAGTATAGAGTCTAAAGGCCTCGTAAACTACTGTGCAGCTGCGCTGCCCACATCCAGCACCACGGCAACAAGTGCTATGGTTTCCCGCCCCAGGGACCCGGCTCCTCCTGCAGGGAGCCATACCATCTAAGCTGCAATATCATCGTCCCCAGCGATTGCAATCACTAATTCTTTGGTATTATTATCTTCATTTAATTTGTCTTCAATGAAAAAACACAAAAAGAATTGTCCTAAAGCCAAATTGGATATAATTCCACACCAAACATAAAAAAAGGGATGTACAAAAGTATTGGCACTGTTAGAAAAATCATATGATGCCTCTCTAATTTGTGTAATTAACAGCACCTGTAACTTACCTAACAACGGTGTTGGCAATAACTAAATCACACTTGCAGCCAGTTGACATGGATTAAAGTTGACTCAACCTCTGTCCTGTGTCCTTGTGTGTACCACATTGAGCATGGAGAAAAGAAAGAAGACCTAAGAACCATCTCAGGACTTGAGAAACCAAATTGTGAGGAAGCATGAGCAATCTCAAGGCTACAAGTCCATCTCCAAAGACCTGAATGTTCCTGTGTCTACCGTGCGCAGTGTCATCAAGAAGTTTAAAGCCCATGGCACTGTGGCTAACTTCCCTAGATGTGGACGGAAAAGAAAAATTGATGAGAGATTTCAACGCAAGATTGTGCGGATGGTAGATAAACAACCTCGACTAACATCCAAACAAGTTCAAGCTGCCCTGCAGTCCGAGGGTACAACAGTGTCAACCCGTACTATCCGTTGGGGTCTGAATGAAAAGTGACTGTATGGTAGGATACCCAGGAAGACCCCACTTTCTTACCCCGAGGACATAAAAAAGCCAGGCTGGAGTTTGCCAAAACTTACCTGAGAAAGCCTAAAACGTTTTGGAAGAATGTTCTCTGGTCAGATGAGACAAAAGTAGAACTTTTTGGTAAAGGCATCAACATAGAGTTTACAGGAGAAAAAAAGAGGCATTCAAAGAAAAGAACACGGTCCCTACAGTCAAACATGGCGGAGGTTCCCTGATGTTTTGGGATTGCTTTGCTGCCTCTGGCACTGGACTGCTTGACCGTGTGCATGGCATTATGAAGTCTGAAGACTACCAACAAATTTTGCAGCATAATGTAGGGCCCAGTGTGAGAAAGCTGTGTCTGCCTCAGAGGTCAATGATCCAAAACACACTTCAAAAAGCACTAGAAAATGGTTTGAGAGAAAGCACTGGAGACTTCTAAGGTGGGCAGCAATGAGTCCAGACCTGAATCCCATAGAACACCTGTGGGGAGATCTAAAAATGGCAGTTTGGAGAAGGCACCCTTCAAATATCAGGGACCTGGAGCAGTTTGCCAAAGAAGAATGGTCTAAAATTCCAGCAGAGCATTGTAAGAAACTCATTGATGGTTACCGGAAGTGGTTGATCGCAGTTATTTTGGCTAAAGATTGTGCAACCAAGTATTAGGCTGAGGGTGCCAATACTTTTGTCTGGCCCATTTTTGGAGATTTGTGTGAAATGATCAATGTTTTGCTTTTTGCTTCATTCTCTTTTGTGTTTTTTCATTGAAGACAAATTAAATGACGATAATAATACCAAAGAATTTGTGATTGCAATCATTTTCAGGAAGAAACTGAGTATTATCTGACAGAATTGCAGGGGTGTCAATACTTTTGGCCACAACTGTATATGCTACCTTTAATGAAGCCAGGCAGAATGGAGTTGATTTCTCTGCCTTCTCCCCTGATGTTACTCTCATTCTCAGGAGTGGGACTGCTCTATTCTCCTGAGCTCCGAAGGCATTGTTGAATGGTGTCAGGGTTTGGGGTCCTCCCATAGCTGCTCAGGCTGCCTTTTCTCTTTCTTTGGTTATCTCCAGCATTCTATGAATGTACAGGGAGTGTTGTGAGAACCTGAAGTCATGTGAGCGTAACATCACTTCTTTGCGTTTCATGGTGGGATGCATGGCATTTCAGCGGGAGATTTGAACTTGGACTGCCAATACCACACGCACACACTCTTTTTTGGGGCCTTTACATATCCAGAAGGAGAAGTCTCATTCTATTGGTTGAGAGTGTGCTGTGTCATGGTCTCTAGACTATATCTGACCCTGAATGAATTCACCTTAGGTGGGACTGAGGTTCTACTATGGAGAGTGTGCCCTCCCTTAGATCTGCATCTGCAGAGCCCAGCATGAACCTTGACTAAGTGAGTATGCTAGTATGATTAGATCCCTCTTTGGTGCAGGATATGAATCTAAATCTTCTCCCCTTTCTTTTAAGGGGACAAGGATCCAGCCCCAAAAGTTAAAGATAAAGCTGCCATTTGTGATAGGAAACTTCCATCTTCACATAAAAAGCCATTGTTCCCAAGGTGTATTTAAAAAATTGTTAAAGAACAGCAGCCCTCCGTTTTGGAAGAATAACAAAGGAATGATATGTCAGGAGATTCAATGTTCCCTAGCTTCTGTCTCCTAAACCCTTATGGGAGCACAAGAAAAGATGAAGCACAATCTTAGAGATAGTTCTGACTCTGCAGCACAAATACCCATCCATGAGGAGTGGCTGAGGGTAGAGGATTTTACTCCAAGTTACAGTCTATACAAGGATCAAAAAAAAAAAATCTATTTCTTATCACAGGATATGGAGGACTTATAATTGTCATTGAGAAATATAATTTGGGTAGAGGAGGAGAAGACAACATGAACAATCGAGGATGAAATGTTTGGAGGTTTGAAATCAAGATGGAAAATAGTGTTGCCTATCCATGATAATGTATAGAGTTTAATTGTGGTTAAGTAGGTATCCTCAGAAAAGTGGCCAAAGATCCCAGGTTAACTGAAGGATAAATTTCCGCTACATGAGAGCATAGCCAAATGTTAAATGGAGATTCCTAAAACGCATATTCAAGTGGCTGATGTAGGAAAGCAAACTATGTTACTGTCAATCATGTACTAAACTGGAAGATGGAGAAATGTTGTCTCTATATCGTAACACGTGCCATGTTCTATGTTAGTGGAGGTACCACTAGAGTAGACCTGCTGGCCTCATTGCCTCACTTTCAAAAGGTGACAGGCTTCCTAGCAAATACACCAGCAGAATTAAACAGTAAGCAGTAAGGTCGCAGTATTGTCGAATACTACTAGAAGACTTAGAGGTTCCTAATGGCCGAGTCTAACATTGGCCCGACATTATGAACCTTAGGCTTAGTGCCAGCTGCCAATACAAAGCTGGTATTAACTCCGTTTTTACCCAGTTTACCACCGGCACCAAAGCAACTAGAAGAGTTTGGGTACAGCGCCAGGAAATGGCGCTTCTAATGAATTAATTTTCTGGGGCGGCTGCGGGCTGCAATTTGCAGCGTGGGGGGCTCAGAACGCTTGGGCCTCTCCACACTGTGGATTCCAGCTTCCAGCTGCCTAGTTGCACTTGGATTGAAACTAAAAATATGGCAACCCCCCCTTAGTTTATTTTAAAGAATTATTTCAAGAAATAATTTAAAGAAAAGGGCTCCGCTGTATTTCAGTTACCAGCCAGGTGCAACTAAGCAGCTGGGGGTGGGTGACAGCCCGCAGCTGCCTAGTTGTATGTGGCTGGAAACTAAAAATACAGCGAAGCCCATATCGTTTTTTTTTACATTATTTCAAGAATTCAAAAAAAATGGGCTCCGCTGTATTTTGATTACCAGCCAGGTAAAACTAGGCAGCTGGGGGTGGGTGGTAACCTGTACCTGCCTGCTGTACCTGTGCTGGTGACCAAAAATACAGTGGAGCCAACTATCAGTGCAAAATTTCCAGTAAATACACAACAAATACTGTGTGAACAGTGCTGCATATTTGCAGAGTATTTTGGAGCTGTCATTGAGTTCTGTGGGTGAAAATCGTAGTAAAATACTATAAAAGAACTGACATGCTGCAGATTTTTCTGCAGGAAAATGCCGCTATTTCTGTTGCAGATAAATCCGCACCATGGGTACAGCACTTCTGATTTCCCATACACTTTGCAGGGAAGGTGCTGCACTGAGGAATTGTCAACACTATGCAGAAAAAAAAGTGGGGAAATCTGCAGCGTCGGCACATAGCCTGAAATTCACATACCAGGTACCCACTCAATAATGTCACTCCTTCCATTGTGCCCGAAAATTGTTTTCCCATTGCATATGGAATATCAGCATACTCAGGAGAAATTGCCCAACATATTTTGGAGTCCATTTTAGTACGTCGCCAGTGTGAAAATGAAAAAATCCTTTTTTTTGTCCACAAAAATGTTGTTTTAGACTCGATATTTTCATTTTCACAGCTCAATTTTATAAAAGTCTGTGACACACCTGGGGTGCTCACCCCACATCCAAATAAATTCCTTGTGGGTCTAGTTTTCAAAATGGGGTCACTTGTGGCAGGGTCTCACTGTTTCGGCACAGTGGGGCTCCCCAAATGTGACATGACACCTATAGAGAATTCCATCAAAATCTGCATTCCAAATTATCATTCCATCCCTTCAGAGCCCTGCCGTGCATCCAAACACAAGCTTTCCGCCACATATAAGTTATCAGTGTACTTAGGACAAATTTCCTGCCAAATTTTGGGATTTATCCTCTTGCCTGTTAGAATTAAAAAATTGAGGCTAAAAGAACATTTTTGTGGAAAAAATAAGGACCTTTTCATTTTCATAGCTCAACTTTTTAAAATTCTATGAAGCACCTGGGGGCTCAAGGTGCTCACCACCCATCTAGATAAGTTCCCTGGGGGGAGTCTAGTTTCCAAAATGAGGTCACTTGTGGGGGGGTGCTCCATTGCTTAGGCACATCAGGCAATCTCTAAATGCAACGATTTTAGCAAATTTTCCGCTTGGAGCGTGAAATGTCGCTCCTTCCCTTCCGAGCCCTGTCGTGCGCCCAAACAGTGGTTTATGACCTCATATGAGGTATCGGTGTACTCAGGAGAAATTGCCAAACAACATTTAGGATCCATTTTATCCTGTTGCCCATGTGAAAATGAAAACATTGAGGCTAAAAGATTTTTTTTGTGAAAAAAAAGTACCCTTTTCATGTTTACAGATCAATTTGTGAAGCATCTGGGGGGTCAAAGTGCTCACTATGCATCTAGATAAGTTCCTTGGGGAGTCTACTTTCCAAAATTGGGTCACTTGTGGGGAATCTCCAATGTTTAGGCACACAGGGGCTCTCCATACCTGACATGGTGTCCGCTAACGATTGGAGCTAATTTTCCATTCAAGAAGTCAAATTGTGCTCCTTCCTTTCCGAGCCCTACTGTGCGCCCAAACAGTAGTTTATGACCACATATGAGTTATCTGTGCACTTAGGAGAAATTGCCCAACAAATATTAGGAACCATTTTATCTGGTTGCCCATGTGAAAATGAAAAAGTTGGGGCTAAAAGAAAATTTTTCTGAAAGCAAAGTACTTTTTCATGTTTACAGATCAATTTGTGAAGCACCTAGGGGATCAAAGTGCTCACTATGCATCTAGATAAGTTCATTGGGGGGTCTAGTTTCCAAAATGGGGTCACTTATGGGGGAGCTCCAATGTTTAGACACAGGGGCTCTCTATACGCAACATGGTGTCCGCTAACGATTGGAGCTAATTTTCCATTCAAAAAGTCAAATTGCGCTCCTTCCCTTCTGAGCCCTGCCGTGCACCCAAACAGTGGTTTATGACCACATATGAGGTATTGGTGTACTCAGGAGCAGTTGCCCAACACATTTTAGGGTCCATAAGCTCATGTTTCCCTTGTGAAAATGCAAAATCTGAAGGTAAAGCAACATTTTTGTTGGAAAAAGTAAAATGTAAATTTCTTTCCTTCCCCATTGCTTTAGTTCCTGTGAAGCACCTGAAGGGTTAATACTCTTCATGAATGTGGTTTTAAGTAGTCTGAGGGGTGCAGTTTTTGGAATGGTAAATAAAGGAAAGAAAAGAGTGCTATAGTGAGGACCGGGGGGAATGGTATAATCAATGTTTGCAGGCTCACTAACCTTGACCAGTTGTGCACAGAGGTACACGCCTGGACAGTGAGAACCTTCGGGCTGGACCACTGCTGGTTACAGCTTCCTAATTCCAGAGGTTGCGGTCATGTGACTCTAACAATGTGACCGGGTGGGTGTTCCTCTATAACATCACGGCATGTCCTTCAAGCCTGGAGCAGCTTCCACCGTTCTCACTGGATGTATACAAACAGCAAATAGCGGTGTAAATGAAGCGCTGAGGCAAAGGGGTAAGGAATGGTGTCATTTTTGGGTGTTTTCTGTCACATCGGCCACTCAAAGTGCCTTCAAATATGATGTGGTCACGAAAAAAGTAGCTTTGTAAATTTTGTTGGAAAAATGAGAAATTGCTGATGAACTTTGAACCCTTCTAACTTTCTAACAAATAAAAATGTTGTTTCTAAAATTGTGTTGATGTAAAGTAGACATGTTATGTATTAACTATTTTGTCTGACATTACTCTCTCGTTTGACGGAATAAAAATTAAAATCTTGAATTTTGTAAAATTTTCTAAATTTTTGCCAAATTTACGATTTTTTCACAAATAAACGCAAAAAATATCTTCTTAAATTTACCATTAACATGAAACCCACTATTGTCACGTAAAACAATCTCAGAATCGCTAGGATCCATTGAAGCGTTCCAGAGTTATTACCTCATGAAGGGACACTGGTCAGAATTGCAAAAAATGGTCTGGTCATTAAGCTGTAAAGTGACTCGATCCTTAAGGGTACCTTTACACGCGGCTACATTTCTTGGGTGGCTACAGGTAACTTACAGGTTGCAGTGAAATACATGGAGACAAGGTTCTATCTTGTTGCTGTGTACAAATGGAATAATGTCTCCATGATTTCACTGCAACCAGTAAGTTACCTGTACCCACCCAAGAAATGTAGCCGCGTGTAAAGGAACCCTAAGGGTGGAAACACACTGGCGTGAAAAAAAAATTGGTCCATTTCTCATCCAGGAGAGTTGGATGAGTGACATCCGTGCTTTGCTCCGTGTGGCATCTGTGTGATATCCCTGTGCAATCTGTTTTTTTTCTCAGCAGCTATTTACTGTATAATCATTCACAGGAACATTTTAAAGTTGTCTGAGCTACAGAATGATAATGTATCAGTAAAAAAACGGATGCCTCTCGGATGGTCCGTGTGCTGTCAGTGTGTGCGGTCCGTGATTTTGTCGGTCCCATAGACTTGCATTGGCGAGTCTCGCGCGTGAATCGCATACTGTCGCAGCATGTTGCGATTTGTTTCTTGTCCGTTATCCAGATGAGGAAAAAGTGTCAGACACTCGCCAATGTGCTCTCGGACATAAAATAACATTGGATCGAATGTAATGCATAAAATCACGCATTGCAGTCGTCCGACTTTCACGACAGTGTGTCCGTACCCTAAGGGGTTAAAGCAGGCTCCATCCTCGCTGCAGGTGGTGCTTGCACATATTGATTTCCTTGTGGTCTTTAGTAAAATGGTGTCGGTAATGGCATATGTGTAGGTGAGCCGAGATCTCAATCTGCTCTTGCACCACCACTGCCGTCATTTTACTGACGACTGTCAGAAGGTAATCTGGCATGCACTGACACAGTTGCTATTTTATTGATGACCACCAGGAGATGAATCTGTTCAAGTTCCACCCATGACAATGATGGCGTCAGTGCAAACTTTAAAACACAAAACAGAGGCAGATAGCCGAGGCAGGCAGAGGGACCTTGGCAGGAGCCAAAGACCATACCCAAAATCCCAACCCACAATTTCTCCTCAATGCAATGAAAGCTTATTACACCCAAACTTCAAATGTTAAACAACAACCACCATGCAGATTTCTTCACTAAAGGTATCTACAGTATTTGATCTGTAGAACAGCATCACTATGGCCATGCCTGTACTTTATACTTGCAATATCATGATGACAGGTTCTCATAAAAGTGAAATTTTATAAATTAATCTTACTGAACCCTCACTTATTTACATCGACTACCGTACATTTCTGATCTTATAATAGCTTTAACAAACTCAAATACTAAATTGTAGCTCAGAGCTTTCACATCAACATTGCTCTGCAGATGGATTATTACTCCTGTAATTGTCTTCTTATGTGCCAGCATATGAGCTGTTTTCTGCAAAGCTATGCATATTCAACAGTATAAATGTCAAAGCCTCAAATATTTGCTCAGTGTAGAATACAGAAGATCCATGTGACATTGTCAAACTCTGGGACACATTCCACCTTTCACGGAAGACTTCCAAGGCTAGCTTCACACCACGGTTTTTGGCTGTCAGGTTGGATCCTGATTTTTTTCAGGATCACCTTGACAGAGCCTGACAGGACAGGATGTGTAGAAAGTGTGGCCAAATATGGTACCTATTTGTTTTGCTGTCCATGGTGCTGTAGTCTGCCTGTGTCTGCTCTGCTGCTTTCATTGGTGCTGAATTCACAGCCTGTGCTTGAAGTACTGCTGTCCATGGTGCTGAAGTTTGCATGGCAGGATTTCTGAGCATGCTCTGTGCTTAAAATCAGATCCAGGAAACGATCCGATTTTTTCACAGATCCGGCACCCTTAGACTCCCATGTTATGCGCCGGATCACCCCCGATCTATTTCTGTCCGGTTTTGCCCGATTTTTTCACCAAAGCCCAAAAATGCTGCAGTCTCAGTTTTTGGGGACGGTGAAAAACAGGACAGAAACGAATCCGGCACAGAATACACAAAACCGGATGGCCAAATAGAACCAATCCGGCACCATATGGGTACATGGCAGGCAAAACTGAATCCTGTTCTGTCTTGTTCAAACCGTGGTGTGAAGCTAGCCTTATTCATTCACGATTCACATTTCAAGAAGACTGTTACAGATTTAAATTGGAAAATTAGCTTTCATTTTCTTTACAAAAAATCAGAAAGGATCAAAAAAATGGATCGTGGTTTTCTTAGGTGACTTTATTTTTCCCAAAGCGGCTTCGTTAGTGGTTTGCTGTTGTTTTGGCAGTGGCTCTGCCACCGGAATCTTTTTTTCTTTACATTATTTAAACCATAACCAGCGATCGGCTTCCACGAAGCCTCCCAAGGAAAGAACATGTTACTTCTTTTAACTACTTCATGATTTCTGAACCCTGGGGCAGTTGAAAGAAGCAACAAAAGACTGAACATGTGCACAGCAATGTTGTGTTACATTATTGTGCAAATGTTCATCTTTTGCGATGAGTTTGCAGCACTTTTGCAAGCATGTTCCAGGCAGAATCTGCTTGAAAAAGACATTGTGTGCTCACAACTTCCGTCATGTTTGTGACTACTTTCTTTTTTACAATTTACTTATAGATTTTATTTTAGCTCCAAGCTTTATGTTTTTTGTTGTTAGTGGTTACATCAACAAGATGATGTAATGCTACTGTGAGTCAAGGGCTATCAATCAAGCAAGTTGGTGGCGCAGATAGACAATGGTGCACCAAATTCTTTTTAGCATATAAATATATAGGATGATTTATTAAGAACTTAGCAATTAGGCCTAATTTTTACCTTAATGTCTTTTTATTGTTTTCTTAATTTTTTCATTGTCACATCCCAGTAAACATCACAAAAAAAAGCAATCACAATTTCTAATGCACTGCAGGATGCAGCAGGCACTATGATAAAAAATGTCATCTGCGCAGGTGCACAACACTGAAAAAACAACCACTTAATCACTCTCAGAGTGCCTTCACAATGCGGTCAGGTCAGGTCCGGGGCTGTCAAGGATGAACCTGACAGCCCCAGACCGAATCTGAACACAGAACCCGGAGGGCAATTCGGCCCCATAGACTCCCATGTTAGGGAGCGCCGGATTGCCCCGGATACTGCTGGACAGATGGAAACCGGATGGTGGATAGCTGCCATCCGGCTCCATCTGGCCCCATAGGATACTATGGGGCCAAAATCCGGTCCGGGGCTGTCTGGTTTACACCGGACAGCCCCGGACCAGACCTGACTGCAGTGTGAAGCCTCCCTCAGTCATTTAGGGTTTGCCTAGTATTCAAAATGCAAACAGATAAAGCTTGTCTAGGCACACAGATACATGTAGTGCACCATGCCAGCTGCATTCTACAGTATATTGTGGATTTGATGTCCTTTTCTATTACTCAAATTAAAGTATCCACACTTTTTTTAATAGTTTTATAGATGCAGCTGCATGTGGATCATGACAATTATGTTGATACCAAATTTATGCACGATAGTTATATTTATGCTTTATTTCTGTTAGCCAGTATTACTCAAAAACATTTGCTTTGTGTCACCATATACTGGGAGTCATAATTTTAACCCCTCCACCATCGGGCAATTTTCCGTTTTCCGGTTGTCGTTTTTCCCTTCCCTTCTTCCAAGAGCCATAACTTTATTTTTCCATCAATGTAGACATATGGCGGCTTGTTTTTTGAGGGATGAGTCGTACTTTTGAATTAAAAAATGTATTTTTCCATATAGAGTAAAGGAAAATGGGAAAAAAATCCAAATGCGGTGAAATTACAAAAAAAAGTGCAATTAGATGTTTGCTTTTTTGGGTTTTTATTCATCATGTTTACTATATGGTAAAACCAATGTGTCATTATTATGCTTTGGATCGGTACGAGTGTGTAGATACCAAACAATCTATAAAAAATCCAAGAATGCGCACATAGGGTGATATCTTCTTTGAAGAAGGATAAAAGGTTATATAAAGAGGCTGCTCACCTGATACAGTTGTGATGACCCACAACTGGTAATGATCGCTCAGATACAAGTAGCTGCTGCAGGACCGTACTCTCCACAGATCCCTGTGGTATAATCAGCTCCCAGGACACAGTACCTCGAGGTCCGCGCTGCCACTTCCCTGATGAAGGAGTTGGGAGATGACTCTGAAACGCGTAGGACAATAAAGAAGAATCGTTGATCCAGACATTCTCTTGTACTGGCTTCTTTTGTTCCTTTCTGAAGTGGCAGCGCGGACCTCGAGGTACTGTGTCCTGGGAGCTGTAGATACCAAACAAGTATGCTTTTACTGTTATCTAAGTGGTAAAAAAAAATCAGTGATTTTAAAGAAGAAGAATTGCACTTTTGCGCCATTTTCTGCAACACTTAGCGTTCTAATTTTTTCAAGATCTTAGGCTTTATGAAGGCCTTCTTTTGGATGCGTGAGCTGATGTTTCTAATGATACCATTTTTGAGTAGATGTGCTGTTTTGATTGCTCATTATTGCATTTTATTGCTATGTTGCGGTGACCAAAAAATACATAATTTTGGTGTTTGGACTTTTTTCCGTTATGCAGTTTACCGATTTGATTAAGTGATTTTATATTTTGGTAGATCAGGCATTTCAGAACTTGGCAATACCAAATATGTATATATTTTTTATTTTTGATCGTTTTATTTTCAATTGGGCAAAAGGGAGGTGATTTGAACTTTTTTTTTTTTTTTTTTTTCATATTTTCAAAAACGTTTTTTATATTTTTTTTTTATTATACTTGGCCTCCTAGGGGGCATCAGTGCTGCACAGTGCGATTGCTTCTCCTGTGTACAGATGAGCTGCTACACATCTGAACACAAGAGAAATCATCACTCTCTGCCGACAATGAAGCTCAGGGCTCGCCAGCAGGAAGTGATTTCAGGGTCATCAAGGTAACAACGGAGGTCCCGTGATGCGATCACGGGACCTCTGATATCTGTGGGCAATGGCGCGATCCCCGCTGGGGTGCTTTGGATCGCACTGTCAGTGATTGACAGCGTAATCCAAAGGGTTAACAGCACCGATCTGATCGGATCGGTGCTGTTAGCTACAAATCTCAGCTGATCAGATCAGCTGACATGTGTGGGGGGAAGATGTAAGCTTAGTGCGTGAGCCCGCATCTGGGGTGGTTATACGGTCAAGGGACTATATATACTCCCTTGGTCTTGGAGGGGTCAATATTTTTCTGGGAATGGAGGTGTAGTGGAGTTTATTTTTTCCATGGCAAGATGTAGTTTCATTGTTCCCATTTTGGAATACTATTTGATCACTTTTTACTACACTTTTGAGGGGGGCGGTTGTTAGATTAAACAACTTTTTTGTCTAAAAACTATTGTTTTTAATTTTTTTAAACACATATATTGTATAAATTATGTTTTTCTTAGTCGTGTACGAGGACTTGAACATGTTATACTTTGATTGCTTAGATAATATTTAATAATTCTTTATGTAGTGCAGGAGCATTTACAAGCTAGTCAGTATTAGGCTACATGCCCATGATGAGTTTTTGATGCTGCATATTTTCACTGCATCTAAAATGCAGCATCTACAATACAAACATACATATACATAAAAATAATTAGTAATAGCAAATATAAGGCTGGCTTCACACCACGGCGCAGTCCGGTCCGGGGCTGTCCGGTGTAAACCAGACAGCCCCGGACTGGTTTTGGGCCTCATATTAGCCGCTGCCATCCGGTTTCATCTCTGCGGTGAAATCCGGGAGAATTCGGATTATTCTCTCCGGACACAAAAATGTTGCTTGCAACATTTGTGTGTCCGAGGAGAAAAATCTCCCCAATTTGCCAGATCCCGGATTAGCCCGGATTCTCCCGGATCCGGGGCAATCCGGCACTCCCTAACATGGGAGCCTATGGGGCCGGACTCCCTCGGTCCGGGAGGATCCGGGAACTGGACACTGGCGGCTTCACGCTGCTATTCTTTCAGGACCGCGGCTAGCTCCCTGCCAGTCACAGTCCTGAATCATTAGCAGCTGCAGCTGCGTCCGGCTGCACAAAGGACCGGAGGGCACGGATCGGATCACACCGTGGTGTGAAGCCAGCCTAAGTGAATATAAAGTATATATGTATGTGATGGACAAAATAACAGACCATCGGAAATAATTTAAAAGCACAAAAAAGAAAAGAAAAAAACAAAATATAGTCAAAATATTGAATATTTATAAGGAAATAGAAAATTAAAAATACAACTGACACGATGGTGGGCAATAACAGCATAAGCAGAAACAACTACGGGTGTATACGGTGCTCCATTAAATATACACATATGTGAAAGCATATAAATAAATATAAAATTTATACAAATAGATGAATAAATCAAATAGAAAATTAAAATCCAAAAATAATAATGAATAATATATCATACTTGTAGAGCATGTGAAAAAATAAAAAAAGAAAGAGAATAAACTTCAAATGATACAAAATTGTACTAGTATAGCATACATGGAGCAACTGTAGAAGTGCAGGTACATCTCGATCACCACCAAACGACGATTGGTCACATCCATTGCATTCCCAATAGCGTTGTATGGGTGCAAGACGTGGACCTTGACAAAGGGTGATCAAAAATAGATCGATTTCTTCTAACTGGGGTGCTTTTATCCAATAGTTGGACACAACTAATTGGATGAAATTGGAATAGCATACAAAAATTATTCGATTACCCTAATATTGAAGTAAAAATAAGACCTTAAAAGAATGTAAATATGTAAAAAAAAAGTGTAGGTGCACAATAGAAATTGTTAGTGATAAATAATATAATGAATTATTATTTACTAGATGGTGGCCTGATTCTAACGCATCAGGTATTCTAGAATATGCATCTAGTTGACATACTGTGACTAACAGAGCTTGTTCAGTCAACGTGAGTGAACTACATATATATATATATATATATATATATATATATATATAATATGAAAAAAATTCTGAGCAGCACACCAATCAGGGTGCAAATCCGTCCAGCAAACAAACTTTTGCTTCAATACAATAGGAAAAATGACAGCAGCACTCCCTCATCTGGTTCTTCAGAAGCCTTTATTCAGGCCTTCAGGGCGACCATGCGACGTTTCATGCACCAAGTGACTTTTGTCTAGCAACTAGTCATTGCCCACATGCCTCTTTTTAAACCATAGAATTTACATATTCAATGTGTATCAATTACCAGTTTCACATGTTTGTACACATATACTTTACAATGAATCCTTCTAACAACTCCACACACTAACCCATGTAATAGTGATCTGTGACCTCATACATTTACATCCTTATACAGTATACTTAGATCACTCATATGGAGATATTACTCTTAAGTGATACCTTAATTGGGCCCTCATCCCAGGTGGGGCGAAGATCGTCACCATAGCAGCCATTGCATGAATCTAAGTAGCTCCAACATTGCATATTTGCACTCCACGCCGCTCTGAGGCCGTCGCACCGGAAGTAGCATCATACTCCATGCGTCTGGCTTCCCCGTTGCCATAGCACACAGGAAACGTCGCGGGCGCCATCCTGGTGCTCGCCGCGCATGCGCACTCCGGCGCAATGCTTCTAAGCCTAAGTCCGACCTCCATTCTAAATCTACAACTAAAGCCTTATATCTACTTGTCAGGTGTCCTTCAAAACACCTGATAAGCTCAACCACAGTGTCACCAATGGCATAACTATTAATTTATTATCTACCTACATGTGTTTTCCTACATTTACTGACATGGTCCAGGTAAAGCCAGGGGCATTCACAAATCATACAAATCCCCTCTCCCATAGGCACACCATGCCCCCGTTTTCACAGGAACACAGACATGGGCACCTTTTAGCCATAAGGACGACCACAGCATCAAGCCTAAATGTCTCCTCTTGGCACAGGGGTCTACGGGGGTCACTCACACATACCCCCCCGGCTCACCCAATATATATAATGCCACAAAAGGATTCATTTGCAATATTTAATAAAGCAAAAAGGCAACACGTTAGCCCCAAAAGTATTTTGAGCTCAATTTTTTAGAAGAACATACATTTCTGCATTTTTTGGCAATAATACAAGAATAGGAGCACCTTTTATACTCGGCTGCCTGGAGTCACTACCGCCCTCCCATGGGATTGATGAGGATCTCCAATTCAGTGCAGGTGCTGTAAGAAACCAAAAGGTTATTAAAAACAGTGCATCCAATAAACGTGACTAGTGATATACAGTACTAATCTCCTAACCAATCCGGATCATAAAGCAACCGCCAACCTATAATCTGCATTCAAAGCATTTGGTTTTAACATGTTTAAACGCCTTATCCATTGCAACTCTTTTATATTTAACAACCTGGCCCTATCCCCCCTCTCCTCATCCAGGTACCACATCAATGATCCGAAACTTAAGGTCTTTCTCTGCATGTTTCATGTTCGTAAAATGCTTTGGCACGGGCAAATCCTTTCTCTTTTGGCGTATTGTGCATCTATGCTGTACAATCCGTGTTTTACATTCAAGGGTCGTCTCCCCCACATACCACAGCCTGCACGGACATTCCAGCAAATAAATTACATGGTCTGTCGCACAGGTTATGAAATGGCGCACCTTAAAAACATCTCCTGTTTGTGGGTGGGTGAATTCAGATCCTCTCAGCAGGTACGAACAATTCACATATCACACACAGGGGAAACACCCCACCTCACTCCTCTTGTTAATTTAGTCTGCCTTGCCACTTTTAAGGGTCCGAAATCAGATCTAGAAAGCTTATCCTTCAAATTTTTACCCCTCTGATACGAAACCAGGGGTTTTGACTTAAATTCCTCTATGTCAGGACAACATTTACCTAACATTGACCAATGTTTCAAGACAATATTCGATATATCCCTAGACTCCTCTCCATATCTCATTACCAAGGGGATCCTGGCACCCCACTTTCTAGCAGACCTACTGCTGTTTTCGCTTTTTTCATTCTTCATTTTTTCCAAGGTGTCCTGCAACAGCTTCCTAGGGTAACCTCTCTGAATTAACTTCCTAGTGAGGATTTCAAATTCTTCATTCAAATCCTGTTCATCACTCACTATTCTATCAATCCGCTTATATTGCCCTAAGGGAATAGCCTTCTTTAACGCCTCCGGATGATGGCTACTAAAATGTAACAACTTTTTTATTTCCAGGTGTCCGGTACCGCTATGGGTGCTAAAATGGGTTGTTCTTATGCAAATACCATGATGACGGTATTAGAAGAAAAATTCATCTATCCTTATATAGCCATTTTTGTAAGATATCAAAATGGTGGAGGTATATAGATGATACATTTGTAATCTGGGAAGGCACAAGAGATGAATTAGAGGTTTTTCATAATTTTCTCATATGATCGATGAGTCGATAAAGTTTACGAAGGTGGTGTCAGATACAGAGATCCAATTTTTGGACGCATCAGTAAAATTGGAGGAGCATAGATTGAAAACCACTTTATATACAAAACCTAGTGACCGTAATAAGTTGTTACATTTTAGTAGCCATCATCCGGAGGCGTTAAAGAAGGCTATTCCCGTAGGGCAATATAAGCGGATTGATAGAATAGTGAGTGATGAACAGGATTTGAATGAAGAATTTGAAATCCTCACTAGGAAGTTCATTCAGAGAGGTTACCCTAGGAAGCTGTTGCAGGACACCTTGGAAAAAATGAAGAATGAAAAAAGCAAAAACAGCTGTAGGTCTGCTAGAAAGTGTGGTGCCAGGATCCCCTTGGTAATGAGATGTGGAGAGGAGTCTAGGGATATATCGAATATTGTCTTGAAACATTGGCCAATGTTAGGTAAATGTTGTCCTGACATAGAGGAATTTAAGTCAAACCCTGGTTTTGTATCAGAGGGGTACAAATTTGAAGGATAAGCTTTCTAGATCTGATTTCGGACCCTTAAAAGTGGCAAGGCAGGCTACATTAACAAGAGGAGTGAGGGTGGGGTGTTTCCCCTGTGTGTTATGTGTAAATTGTTCGTACATGCTGAGAGGATCTGAATTCACCCACCCACAAACAGGAGAGGTTTTTAAGATGCGCCATTTCACAACCTGTGCGACAGACCATGTAATTTATTTGCTGGAATGTCCGTGCAGGCTGTGGTATGTGGGGAGACGACCCTTGAATGTAAAACATGGATTGTACAGCATAGATGCACAATACGCCAAAAGAGAAAGGATTTGCCCGTGCCAAAGCATTTTACGGACATGAAACATGCAGAGAAAGACCTTAAGTTTCGGATCATTGATGTGGTACCCTGGATGAGGAGAGGGGGGATTGGGCCAGGTTGTTACATATAAGTGTTGCAATGGATAAGGCGTTTAAACACGTTAAAACCAAATGGTTTGAATGTAGATTATAGGTTGGCGGTCGCTTTATGATCCGGATTGGTTAGGAGATTAGTACTGTATATCACTAGTCACGTTTAATGGATGCACTGTTTTTAATAACCTTTTGGTTTCTTACAGCACCTGCACTGAATTGGAGATCCTTATCAATCCCATGGGAGGGCGGTAGTGACTCCAGGCAGCCGAGTATGAAAGGTGCTCCTATTCTTGTATTATTGCCAAAAAATGCAGAAATTTATGTTCTTCTAAAAAATTGAGCTCAAAATTATTTTGGGGCTAATGTGTTGCCTTTTTGCTTTATTAAATATTGCAAATTAATCCTTTGGTGGCATTATATATATTGCGTGAGCTGGGGGAGGGTATGTGTGAGTGACCCCCGTAGACCCCTGTGCCAAGAGGAGACATTTAGGCTTGATGCTGTGGTCGTCCTTATGGCTAAAAGGTGCCCATGTCTGTGTCCCTGCAAAAGGCGGGGGCGTGGTGTGCCTATGGGAGAGGGGATTTGTATGATTTTTGAATGCCCCTGGCTTTACCTGGACCATGTCTGTAAATGTAGGAAAACACATGTAGGTAGATAATAAATTAATAGTTATACCATTGGTAACACTGTGGTTGCGCTTATCAGGTGTTTTGAAGGACACCTGACAAGTAGATATAAGGCTTTAGTTGTAGATTTAGAATGGAGGCCGGACTTAGGCTTAGAAGCAATGCGCCGGAGTGCGCATGCGCGGGGAGCACCAAGATGGCGCCCGTGGCGTTTCCTGTGTGCTATGGCAACGGGGAAGCCAGACGCATGGAGTATGACGCTACTTCCGGTGCGACGGCCTCAGAGCGGCGTGGAGTGCAAATATGCAATGTGGGAGCTACTTAGATTCATGCAATGGCTGCTATGGCGACGATCTTCGGCCCACCTGGGATGAGGGCCCAATTAAGGTATCACTTAAGAGTAATATCACCATATGAGTGATCTAAGTATACTGTATAAGGATGTAAATGTATGAGGTCACAGATCACTATTATATGGGTTAGTGTGTGGAGTTGTTAGAAGGATTTATTGTAAAGTATATGTGTACAAACATGTGAAACTGGTAATTGATACACATTGAATATGTAAATTCTATTTTTTAAAAAGAGGCATGTGGGCAATGACTAGTTGCTAGACAAAAGTCACTTGGTGACTGAAACGTTGCATGGTCGCCCTGAAGGCCTGAATAAAGGCTTCTGAAGAACCAGATGAGGAGTGCTGCTGTCATTTTTTCTATTATATATATATATATATATACTAGCTGTGAGCCCGATGCAAATGCATCGGGTGTCTAGAATGTGCATTAATTTGATTATAGTAGTTATAGCTGGTGTGAGGACTTTTCGGGGGGGTGTGAATAGTTTTTGGGGGGTCACATACTTTTTTGGGTGGGTCACATAGTTTTTTGGGGGGGTGACATACTTTTTTGGGGGGGTCCAATATTTTTTTTGGGGGGTGACATAATTTTTTTGGGGGGTCACATCATTTTTTTGGGGGGTGACATATTTTTTTGGGGGGGGTCACATACTTTTTTTGGGGTGTCAGATACTTTTTTTGGGGGTCACATACTTTTTTTGGGGGGGTCCAATACTTTTGGGGGGGGTCCAATACTTATATTTTAATAAATTAATGTAATTAATATCTTAATGTAATTTTTTTTTTTTTTTTTTTTTTTTTTATTATTATTTTTTATTTTATTATTTATTTTTATAATTTTTTTTACGATTATTATTATTAAATTTATTTATTATTTTGTATTTTAAGTGATTTTTTTTGTATTAAAATTATGTTATTTTATTAAAAAACCGCATCTGCGGTACGTTTGCGGTAATCCCCATACAAAGTATAGGGGGACTTGCGGCAGGTGCGGCAAAACCGCACTTGCCGCACCTGCCGCAAGTCCCCCTATACTTTCTATGGGGATTTTTGGGGGGGTTACATAATTTTTTTGGGGGGGTCCAATACTTTTGGGGGGGTCCAATACTTATATTTTAATAAATTAATGTAATTAATATCTTAATGTAATTTTTTTTTGTTTTTTTTTTTTTATTATTATTTTTTATTTTATTATTTATTTTTATAATTTTTTTTACGATTATTATTATTAAATTTATTTATTATTTTGTATTTTAAGTGATTTTTTTTGTATTAAAATTATGTTATTTTATTAAAAAACCGCATCTGCGGTACGTTTGCGGTAATCCCCATACAAAGTATAGGGGGACTTGCGGCAGGTGCGGCAAAAACCGCACTTGCCGCACCTGCCGCAAGTCCCCCTATACTTTCTATGGGGATTTTTGGGGGGGTTACATAATTTTTTTGGGGGGGTCCAATACTTTTGGGGGGGTCCAATACTTATATTTTAATAAATTAATGTAATTAATATCTTAATGTAATTTATTTTTTTTTTTTTTTTTATTATTATTTTTTATTTTATTATTTATTTTTATTATTTTTTTTACGATTATTATTATTAAATTTATTTATTATTTTGTATTTTAAGTGACTTTTTTTGTATTAAAATTGTTATTTTATTAAAAAACCGCATCTGCGGTGCGGTTGCGGTAATCCCCATACAAAGTATAGGGGGACTTGCGGCAGGTGCGGCAAAACCGCACTTGCCGCACCTGCCGCAAGTCCCCCTATACTTTCTATGGGGATTTTTGGGGGGGTCACATAATTTTTTTGGGGGGGTCCAATACTTTTGGGGGGGTCCAATACTTATATTTTAATAAATTAATGTAATTAATATGTTAATGTAATTTTTTTTTTTTTTATTATATATTTTATTATTTATTTTAATTATTTTTTTTACGATTATTATTATTAAATTTATTTATTATTTTGTATTTTTTTTTAATTAAAATTATGTTATTTTATTAAAAAACCGCATCTGCGGTGCGGTTATCCCCATAGAAAGTATAGGGGGACTTGCGGCAGGTGCGGCAAAACCGCACTTGCCGCACCTGCCGCAAGTCCCCCTATACTTTCTATGGGGATTACCGCAACCGCGCCGCAACTGGCACTTGCGGCGCAATTGCGGTAATCCTTATGGGTTTGACCGCAACTGCGCCGCAAGTGCTCGCACTCAGCCAGCGACTCGCAATGCGGCGCGGTTGCGGTAATCCTTATGGGTTTTACCGCAACCGCGCCGCAAGTGCTCGCACTCAGCCAGCGACTCGCAATGCGGCGCGGTTGCGGTAATCCTTATGGGTTTTACCGCAACCGCGCCGCAAGTGCTCGCACTGAGGCAGCGAGTTAATATGCGGCGCGGTTGCGGTAATCCACAGGGCAATGGGGCACAGGGGCACAGAGGCACAGGGGCACAGGGGCACAGGGGCACAGGGGCACAGGGGCACAGGGGCACAGAGGCACAGGGGCACAGGGGCACAGAGGCACAGGGGCACAGAGGCACAGGGGCACAGGGGCACAGAGGCACAGGGGCACAGAGGCACAGGGGCACAGGGGCACAGAGGCACAGGGGCACAGGGGCACAGAGGCACAGGGGCACAGAGGCACAGGGGCACAGGGGCACAGGGGCACAGGGGCACAGAGGCACAGGGGCACAGGGGATGGCGGTGGTGACAGGGGCACAGGGGCACTTGGGCACAGGGGCATTGGGGCACAGGGGCACAGGCTCCGGAGCACTGTATCAGCATGTGCTGACAGCAGCTGCTTCGGAGCGGGAGGCACAGGGGCACTGAGGCACAGGGGATGGCGGGGGTGACAGGGGCACAGGGGCACTTGGGCACAGGGGCATTGGGGCACAGGGGCACAGGTTCGGAGCGGGAGGCAGAGGGGCACACTGAGGCACTGAGGCACAGGGGCACAGGGGCACAGGGCGGCTGAGGTAGCGACTCGCAATGGCCTCGCGGCCATTGCTCGCGCTACCTCAGCGGTACATCGCTAAATTTGTGGCCGAGCCTCTGGTTCTATTTTCGGGCACCGACTCGCAATGGCCGCTTCGCGGCCATTGCTCGTGCGTGGTGACGTCAGCGGCTCGCAATGGCCGCTACGCGGCCAATGCTTCGCCGTGATGACGTCACAGAGTGTGACATATCCACGGCACGTTGTCGGGGTCCGACACGAAAACGTCTTAGGCAATTATATAGTAGATGTATATATATATAGCAGCGCTATGGTATATGGTGGTACATTACAGCACATGTTTAGCAGCACTATAGTATATGGCGGTACATTACATTACATGTATAGCAGCGCTATGGTATATAGCGGTACATTACAGTACATGTATAGCAGCGCTATGGTATATGGCACTACTTTATAGCACATATATAGCAGCACTATAGTATATGGCGGTACATTACAGCACATGTATAGCAGCACTATAGTATATAGCAGTACATTACAGTACATATAAAGCAGCGCTATGGTATATGGCGGTACATTACAGTACATGTATAGCAGCGCTATGGTATATGGCGGTACATTACAGTACATGTATAGCTGCACTATAGTATATGGCGGTACATTACAGTACATGTAAAGCAGCTCTATGGTATATGGCGGTACATTTCAGTACATGTATAGCAGCACTATAGTATATGGCAGTACATTATAGTACATGTATAGCAGCGCTATGGTATATAGCAGTACATTACAGTACATGTATAGCAGCACTATAGTATATTGCAGTACATTACAGTACATGTATAGCAGCGCTATGTATATGGCGGTACATTACAGTACATGTATAGCAGCACTATAGTATATGGCAGTACATTACAGTACATGTATAGCAGCACTATAGTATATGGCGGTACATTATAGTACATGTATAGCAGCGCTATGGTATATGGCGGTACATTACAGCACATGTAAAGCAGCACTATAGTATACGACGGTACATTACAGTACATGTATAACAGCGCTATGGTATATGGCGTTAAATTACAGCACATGTATAGCAGCACTATAGTATATGGCGGTACAGTACAGTACATGTATAGCAGTGTTATAGTATATGGTGGTACATTACAATACATGTATAGCAACACTATAGTATATGGCGGTACATTACAGTACATGTATAGCAGCACCATAGTATATGGCGGTACATTACAGTACATGTATAGCAGCACTATAGTATATGGCGGTACACTACAGCACATTACAGCACTATGGTATATGGCGATATTCCGCTCTCCGCGGCCCCCTCGCTCCTCCTGGCCCCTGCTCCTCAACAGTAAAAGTAAAAATAAAAAAATCCTCACTGAGGATACTCACCTGTCCGCCGGCTCGCTCCACCTCCGTCTTCTAGGTCCTACAGGCCTTTAGGACCTGTCGTTGCCTGGGAAACCGATCAGCTGATCGGTCACATGACCGCTAACTGCCGGGGTGGCAGGATGGAGCAAGGGGGCAGGATTGAGCAGGGGAGCAGGATGGTGATGGGGGTAGGATGGTGGCGGGGGGGCAGGATGGAGGAGGGGGGGTGACGAAATGGACCCCTTCAATGTAGAACATATGATGTTTTCTTATGTAACCCAGACAATATGGTATTTTGTTGCAAACTTTCATGGGTTAAGTCCTTAAACTCTAGCCAGACAGTATTGTATTTTGGTTTGCAAACTTGTAATGACCAAGGAGAATTTCCTACAGTATTTCGTAGATGACTGGTGTTTAGTTTAGCATGGTAATGTAATTATCTAACTTGCTTGTCATAGAAGGCCAGAGAACTTAATTATGCTAATCGTTCATTGTATATTACCCTGTGAGTGTTGATTTTATGTAAATTGCCCCAACTACTATTGTTTAAACATCATAGTTTGCAGACTGAATGTCTCCCACTAGAATTCCATTGTATTACTGCTAGGTGCTGTATCAATCAGTATTTGGCTCTCTCTTGCCTGGAATGCAATGTGACTAAAAATGTGATAAGAGGCTTGAGGTCCAGCCAATGAAAAGACAGTGTCATTGCACCAATCTTGACGTCCCCAATATCCTGCAATGAGGGCTGAGGGTATTATAAGGAGGACTGTTCACTTTAACCAGCAGATTGAAGATTGGATACAGGCAGCTAATCTAGGATCTTCGAGTCCGGTTGGCAAGCCATAACCCCAGGCCTAGGCATTTTGGTGACGACCAAGGGGATCAGAACTTGGACTATAAAACCACGAGAATTTCACCATCGAATTATCGGATTCGTCTGCGATGGCAAAGACTGCATAAGGAAGCCACGCAGGTTGGGACAATCCAGTCACCTAGCTACAGACTTTGCTGTGCTATATTCTAATCCCTGGTGAGCCAGCGGAAGGGTGAGACTCTGTTGCCTGTTACATTGTTGTGTTTTGCTGGTTATGTGTGATATGCCGTAAACTGTTTGGGGATCCAATAAAGCCTTAATATTGTGGTTCCCTCACCCTGTGTTGTCTGAGTAGTGTTCCGCCCACGGTTAAGGAGCTTGAGTGTTCAGTTTGGGGCTTAGCCCTGGTCCACGTTGTCTTTGTAAAGGCGACTGGGCCTGCGGACAAGAGCACCCACTAACCCCCGGGTCTCCACAGGGGGGCAGGATGGAGCGAGCGGGGCAGCATGGAGCGAGCGGGGCAGCATGGAGCGAGCGGGGCAGGATGGAGTGAGCGGGGCAGGATGGAGCGAGCGGGGCAGGGTGGAGCGAGCGGGGCAGGATGGAGTGAGTGGGGCAGGATGGAGGCGGGGGAGGCAGGATGGATGCAGGGGGGCAGGATGGATGCGAGGGTGCAGGATAGATGCGGGAGGGGCAGGATGGAGCTGGGGGGCAGGATGGAACCGGCAGGGCATGGAGCCAGAGGGGCAGGATGGAGGCAGGGGGGGCAGGATGGAGCTAGCAGGGCATGGAGCCAAGGCAGCAGGATGGAGGCGGAGGAGCAATATGGAGCTGGCAGGGCATAAAGCCAGGGGGGCAGGATGGAGCCAGGGGGCTGGATGATGGCGGGGGGCAGGATGGAGCGATCAGGGCAGGATGGAGCCAGCGGGGCAGGATGGTGGTGAGGGGGGGCAGGATGGAGCAAGCAGGACAGAGTGAGCGGGGCAGGATGGCGTGAGCAGGGCAGGATGGAGCAAGCGGGGCAGGATGGAGCGAGCGGGGCAGGATGGATGCGGGGGGGCAGGATGGATGCAAGGGGGCAGGATGTATGCGGGGGGAGGATGGAGGTGAGGGGCAGGATGTGGCGAGCAGGGCATGGAGCGTGCGGGGCAGGATGGAGGCGGGGGCAGGATGGAGCAAGCGGGGCAGGATGGAGCGAGCGGGGCAGGATGGAGCCAGGGGGGTAGGATGGAGTCGGGGGGCAGGATGGATGCGGGGGGGGCAGGATGGAGCCGGGGGCAGGATAGAGCTGGGGGGGGCAAAATGGAGCCGGGGGGAAAGATGGAGACGGGGGGGCAGGATGGAGCCGGGGGGCAGGATGGATCCGGGAGTCAGGATGGAGGCAGGAGGCAGGATCCTCCTTCTCCCCTCTCTGTTCTCACACGTCTTTTGCAGCGGTCATATGACAGGGCGGGCTGTGTGATGTCACATCAGCTCGCCCTGTCACATGACCACTGTGTGTACAGAGGGAGAAGACGGGTGAGAACAGCGTCGCTGTCGCCAGGTTAGAGCTACTATATAATCGCCTAATTTTGAATGACGAGCAGCTTTTTGCATACGCGGCGCTCATTGGTTGCCGCGGCTGGTGGTGACCAATGAGTGCTGGCGCGCGATTTCAGCGTCAGACAGACACGATTAGAAGATTATATAGTAGATGCAGCATATGAGGGATTACAACATGTTAGGCGGCCGTCACACGTGCCGACATCGCTAGCGATATTGTAAGCGATCACGTGCATGCGCGATCGCTTACAATATCGCTCACATCGCTGGTGAGATGTCACACAGACAGACTCACCAGCGATGTGGACCAGCGAGATCGCTGGTAACTATGGTACACATCGGGTTACTAGGCGCCGCGCATCGCTTAGTAACCCGACATGTACCATAGTTACCATCTCCCAGCATAGGCTCTGCCGCTGGGAGATCGTTCATCGTGGTGTTATACACCACGATGAAGCTGTTTGTAAAATCGTTCATCGCAAGATCTGAGGTGCGGAGCTCAGATCTCGATCTTGCGATTTGAACACTTCTTGCTCGTCGTATCTTGCCGTCACACGCAGAGACATCGTTCACGCGATGTTTAATCAGGCACGTTCAAGCGATATCTTTCAAGATATCGTAGCGTGTGACGGCCGCCTTACTAATAGAAATATAGTCAGCATATAGACAGGATATCTAGATGATTAACGTGCAAGTGCACCCTTAATAAAATCCCTAGTTGATGTCTCCCTGAAAAGCAGCGTCTGCAGTTTGGGGTTCTGATCTGGCACAAATCCTAAGTTGTATTAAAAGGCTTGTTAAAAAGTCAATTATGACTTTTAGGATTGCTACCTTTATTGGGTGGTATTAGAGTTCATCCACTTCCTCACTGAAGTGACAATTTGCATAGTAAGGCTACATTCACACATTTGCGTATTTTGCTGCGCTTTTTTGTGCGCTCTTTTTGCTGCGGTTTTCAGCCGCGCAAAAAAGCGCAACAAAATACGCAGGGGCTTTCACACACTGCGCTTTCTTTACCCCAGAAAGCGCAGTGATGTCACAGAGGGGAGGAAGGATCCTGCTTCCTCCTCCCCTCTGTGACAGCCCCATTAGATTTCGTAGTGTATTAATATACACTGCGAAATCTAAATTAAACAAAGGCAAGTGTATGAAAAATAAAAAAGAATGAATACTTTACCTGTCCGACGCCTTTTCCCGGTGTCCGGTGCCAGGAGATCTGTGTCCTGCAAGATCCTGCGGTGATGTCAGAGGGGCGTTCTCGACGCTGATTGGCTGCTCGCGGTCATGTGATATGTATCACATCACCGCGAGCGCCCAATCAGCGCCAGGAACGCCCTTCTGACATCACGGCAGGTCCTGGCAGAAGACACCTCGCTTGGCCTCATTACCGGACACCGGGAAAAGGCGTCGGACAGGTAAAGTATCTGATTCTTTTTATTTTTCATACACTTGCCTTTGTTTAATTTAGATTTTGCAGTGTATGTTAATTCCTCCCCTCTGTGACATCACAGGGAGAAAACACAGGAACAGCTGCGTAAGAAATTGACATCTCAATTCTTTACGCAGCTGCGCTTTCTCCCTGAAAAAGCATTGCGTATTTTTGTGCAATGTCTGCACTGCAAAGTGAATTTCCCTTTCACTTTGCTGGCAGACACAAAACACGTTGCGTATTTTGAAAAGCGCACGTAAAAAAGGCGCGGCAAAATACGCAATGTGTGAACGCAGCCTTAATGTCCATAAATTCAATGCAGCATTCATTTAATATGCATATGTAAAGCACATGAAGCAACCTGACCAGTAAGTGAAGATGTTTCGGTCTAACATAGACCTTCTTTAGTTCTCATGCTGAGGAGGCAAGTTATATCTGAGGTGCCACAGAGCAGTGGATACGATCCTGACATTACTCACCTTCTATTCAGGCTGATCTCCTCTCCACATCATGGCAACTGAAGAAGGTCTATGTTAAGGCCCTGTTACACGGTACAATATCGTGAATTATATTGCTGAAATGTCACGGGTTTGGAGTCATTGAAACAATATTGTTAGGACGTCGTTTCGTGTAACACCAAGATACGACTGCGATAAATCGTTGGCTCGTTGATCGCAGAATTGGGAACATGTTCTCACATCAAACGATCCACGATCAGCCAACCTACAGCTTCATTCTGTGTGACACCACGATAACGATGTCGTTCATGACTTCGTCCATTGACATCAGTGAACAAGTATCGTTCGCTGGGTTGTGCAAACGACAGCTGCTCGCTACATCGTTGGTGCGTCGTCCACGATATCTACATGTGTGACATCTCAACAATGATGTCAAAATGATGTTCTAACGACTGCACGCTCATGAGATCGTTAGTGATATTATTTCAACATTGCAGCGTGTAACGGTACCTTTAGACCAACACTTCATTGCTGGTCATGCTGCTTCACAAATAAGTTGAAAACTGTTTCACATGTTTGGAGTGCTGGTTTATATCATTAGTTTCTACAGGTTTGGACCCTACCAGGGCACCGTGAATTTGACGGAAGTGCCATGCTGTGCTTGGCTATTTGACATGAAACGCTTGATTGTTTGGTGATCATGCTTCAAAAGTTTGCCAATTTCAAGACTGCTGCATCCCTCTGCAAGACATCTCACAATTTTGGACTTTTCAGAGCCTGTCAAAGCTCTCTTCTGACCCATTTTTCCAAAGGAAAGGCATTTGCCTAATAATTAAACACACCTTATATACGGTGTTGATGTCATTAGACCACACACCCCTCATTACAGAGATGCACATCACCTGATTTATTAATTGGTAGTTGGCTCTCAAGGAGTAGGACAACATGTATAAAGAGTATCATGTGATCAAAATACTCATTTGCCTAAAAAATTCTCATTTTGGCTCATGGACAATCCAGGGATGTTCTTCTGCCAGCAAAGTTCAGTATAAACTCAAATATGTATCCCCTATCATGTCATTGCGATTCTGCCGGTTGCGGTAGATGCAGCACTTGCAGTCGCGAAAAAAAACACGGCAGACCGCGTTTTTTTTGCGTCCGAAACTGCCACAAGTGCTGAGACCACATTGCAACACCTGACCGCAAGCCCCATAGAAAATGCATGGGGCTTGCTGCAGGTGTGCCACAAGTGTGGCCATTAGGCGGAATAAGCAGCAGATGCTGTAATTCTACCGCATCTGCCACATTTTCAGAAAAACGCCTATGTGAAAGGGCCTAATTTGGATAAATAAATGCTTTATACTGAACTCTTATGTGAAGCAGATGCTGGAATTTCTTCAACCAGTTTCATTGTGCCACATCAGAGATGATCTGATGCTTCTGTGCACCACACCAAAGGATACACCCACACCTGGCCACGGTGAGCTGTTGCAATCTTTCTTCAATTCTTGACATGAATAGGTCTACTGAGCATATTACCCCTATTTCTGTGGCCTAGAAGAAATGTCCTGAAAATGGAGCATTCACCAATAGAGAAGAGTGAACCTTTTGAAGTTCGGTTTCGGTTAGCCAAACTGGCATATGTTTGCCGAACTGTTCAACAAACTGTTCATCGAACTTTTGAATCCCGTTGAAATCAATGAGAGCCAAGATCAAGCACATAGAAACCACCTTAAAAGTGGTCTAAAAGCTGTCAAAACATCTTAAATTAGGGACAGACACCAGGAAAAGTGCCATCTATTCCCCAGAGTTAAAATTATTTCATTGTGCATTCTGGATGCATTGGACAAGGCCTGGCCCAGTATTTCAAGCTTCAACTTTGATTAGGAAATGGAGGTTATGGACCCAGTCAATGAGACACACCTTGATGCGGCGACTGGGCAGTTTATCTATGTGGCCATATTCAGAAAACTAAGTGTCTCAATTTTTTCATTTTTTTTTCTGTATTTTAATTGTCATTACAGAGTGCCATTTTTTTTTACTATTAGTAATTATTGTAAACAAATTTCAGAAGAGAAAATAAGCGGCACTCACCAGTGTAGTATCTTCAATCTTTAATCCACCAAACAGGTAAAACATGGCATAGTTGACCAGAAGAAGCGGTATACAACCGCGAAACGGTGCCCGTCGTCACACTCCACCCTCCCTCCCCCCACTATGCCATGTTTTACCTGTAATCTGGTGGATTAAAGATTGAAGATACTACACTGGTGAGTGCCGCTTATTTTCTCTTCTGAAATTTGTTTGCTGAACTGACCGAAAGCGAGCACCACCATTCTGGAGTGCTTGCACCTGTCCATATTTGAGTGATTGTGCAGCAATACGGGGTGATTACCGCAGTGCCCAGCGTCACCACTTCTCAGCGATTGTAATTATTGTGTTTGGCTATGCACTGTGCACACTAACAGATTGAGTGCCACAGTTATTCTTGAATAGTAGTATGGGTTCACACCCTCTGTTGTGCACCTTTCCCTGCCCTAGGCCATAAAGTAAGTGTTCTCTGGTATCAGTTTTTTCCAGTTTGTCTATAAATGAGGAGGTTTTTAACCCATATAGAGGCTGAAAATGGAGGTTAGGGATCTGGTCATGGAGACACACCTCGAAGCGGCGACTGGGTGGTTTATCGATATGGCCATATTCATAAAGCTAAATATCTCAATTTTTGCATTTTTTGCTTAAATGAAATATTTCTGTGTTATAATTGTTATAGCACAGTGCCACTTTTTTAACTATTGTAATTATTGTGTTCGGCGATGTACCTGTGCACACTGACAGGATTGAGTGCCGCAGTTTTTCCTGAACGGTACACCAAATTGTCATATGTTCGTTGACCCATTCAACAAACTGTTTATCGAACTTCTAAATCCCATTGAAATCAATCGGAGCCAAGATCAAGGGCATAGAAAACACCTTAAAAGTGGTCCAAAAGCTGTCAAAACAGCTCAAGTTAGAACCGGACACCAGGAAAAGTGCCATCTATTCCCTGGAGTTTACATTTTATCATTGTTCTGGATGAATTGAACAAGGCCTGGCCCAGTATTTCAAGCTTGAACTTTGACTAGGAACATGCAGATGACTGACAGGTCTAGGCATGTGCTCACAGAGCCCTTCTAAATTCACAAAGTACGCAACAAAGACACCCAATACAGTCTCCATATTTCAAAAAATTAGGCCCAGACCCCATGAAAATGGCATCAATTAACCCACAGTAAAAACTGCATAATGGCGCAGCCTGCATGCATAGCACAGGGTCTGGAACATGGCTTGGTCTAGCATTTGAAGTTTGAAGTTTAAACATTCATTAGTAACAGGGGGATGAGTGACACGTGTAGGCATCGTGCTCCGGGAGCCTTGCTTAATTCACAAAACCCACAATAAATGATGTCAAGATATGATAGGCTCACGGGTTTAAATGTCGGGTGCTCCAGAAAAGGAATCAAGTCACTACAATATATGGAAGTATTCTGGGCACACCAGTTTGAGAAGAAAGTTGCAATAACACGTATATAGGTGAAGTTCGTGTATCCTTTTTATTTGAGCCACACAGTAAAAAGACACTGTTAACCGACGATTCAGACTAATATGGCCTTTATCAATGTTCTAATACAGAAACAACATTATAAAAAAATGTTAGCACATTACCCAAATCAACCTGTTCACGGCAGTGTCCATGCGTGAAGGATGCCGAAGTGCTTGTGCAAATTGGTCTCTTTGAGTGGCTACATGGATACACGTGTGAGTCGCTGGTGAAAAGAGTGTTAAGGTCGGGGAGTGTGCAGGAGTATCCAGGACCGAATGGAGTAAATGTTATGGACGTTAATAAGTGGAGACATATCAAATCTATATAAACTGATGTGAATAAATTTGTACTAAGGACCAACATGCTAGTGGTGGGTAGGATAAAGAAAAAGAGGGAAAGAGTTCTTAGAAGAAAAATATTAGTTACCAGTGCCTGTACTGGTGGGTTTCTCAAAGGAACCTGTAGCACTCTTGGTGCATAACCAAAGGGAAATCCCTAGAGGGGGAGATTATGAGATTATGTATAAGGAACAAAATGTAATAATTACAATAAAGAAAAAAGAACAAAGGAAAGAGGTTTAGAGGAGAGTCCCGTTGGAGGAATGGTTTGGAATATATGAGGGACATCTGAGTACACAGGTGTGTATAAGGTGATATAACTTTAATCGATCTCCCCACTATTAGGAGTTTTGCTCTAGAAAATTGTAATTATCAAGATAAAGTACCCTCAGACAGCAGGGAGGAGGTATCTAAGCATAAAAGGAAGAAGAAAGAAGATTGAGAGCCAACAGGTAACAGTATAAGGAGTAATTTATCAGATTGAATGTCTACTGGACAAACTGTCATGTTACCTTTACACGCGGCAACATTTCTAGGGTGTCAACAGGTAACTTACTGGCTACAGTGAAATCGCATGGTAGACACAGGAACATTAGGTCTTTGAAGATGGACTTGTAGCCTTGAGATTGCTCATGCTTCCCACAATTTGGTTTCTCAAGTCCTCAGACAGTTCTTTGGTCTTCTTTCTTTTCTCCATGCTCAATGTGGTACACACAAGGGCACAGGACAGAGGTTGAGTCAACTTTAATCCATGTCAACTGGCTGCAAGTGTGATTTAGTTATTGCCAACACCTGTTAGGTGCCACAGGTAAATTACAGGTGCTGTTAATTACACAAATTAGAGAAGCATCACATGATTTTTCTAACAGTGCCAATACTTTTATCTACCCCCTTTTTATGTTTGGTGTGGAATTATATCCAATTTGGCTTTAGGACAATTCTTTTTGTGTTTTTTCATTGAAGACAAATTAAATGAAGATAATAATACCAAAGAAGGTAGCAACAGGTAGGCACCGCACGTGCACGCGCGCGTTTTCAACGGTTGCTAACGGTACCTGATACCGCAAATACACGCCGCCACAAGGTGCTCCACAGAACGTATTTTCGATCCCTGGAAGTGCCGACGGGTGCCGCAGGCTACCTTCTGTGGAGCACCTTCCCTGATTTACACGCCGCTACCACAAGGGAATATGGGTGTACATATTGTGCGCTGTAACTACATAGGCGTGACAGAGTTGTGTATTACGCGGCGCTCGTTCGGTGATTGGACAATGCAATAACATCATGATTGGCCAGCCAGCGCAGGAAGGCTGGCTAATACATGACGCTATAGCAAATGTGTAGTGACTGGTCATCTCGTTAAATATGCCACCCTGTGCAGGGACAGCCAATGGGTACACAGTAGCCCCCACCAATGATCGCCGATGGGGCGTGGTATACATGGCGCTGGTGCACGCCCCAGGTAACTCAAAAACCGTACCTGTGCCCCGATTACACGCCGCTACCATAGGGTTATACCTGCTTGTTTTTCAGCACGGCTGAAAGACATGTATCCAAAGAGACAGGACAGTACAACCTGAATTACACGCCGCCACTTCGCGGTGTTTTGAAGGTAAAAGGTACAATTGTCTCCGACACCTGCCGGTTTCTACCTTTCGGTAGCGGCGTGTAAAGGTACCATAATGGGTAAAGATAGGTAAGAAACAGGTCACTTTAGCAAAAGCTACATGATGGATCAGATCAAGAGATAAATAGATTAGTATGGTTACCTTCGGGATAGTAAGATAATAAAGGCACACTGTGGTATTAGGAAAAATCTACAAAGGCAAAACACAGTTTATACAAAGTTTTTAGTAAGGGGTTCTAAAGATATATTGCAGTGCATAAGTTTTATAATATCAGCAGTACCTTATGATCTATAGAGACAAGGCTCAGGTTTAGGAAGAGGACCTATATAGGAAATAAATAAAGATAAGAAACCACTAGGTGCAGAGAAAGTTTAGAGCCCAGGGAGGGGGGCTGGCAAGTACCTGTGTGTAGTCAGGTGGGAACTGCAGCAGTGTGCGGCGTCCGCAACAAAGCCAAAGTATTTATAGGAAAGGGACGGGCTTTATCGGACGTCACGTCCGGTGTGTGAACTGCAAGGAAGTGCGACTGGAATGCACGCGGTGCATGCGCAGTGTGAATTGTGTGTCTGCGCATGTACCACTAGCATGTTGGTCCCTAGCACAACAAATTTATTCACATCAAATTATATAGATTTGATATGTCTCCACTTATTAAACGTCCATAACATTTACTCCATTTGGTCCCGGATACTCCTGCACACTCCCTGACCTTAACACTCTTTCACCAGCGACTCACACGTGTATCCATGTAGCCACTCAAAGAGACCAATTTGCACAAGCACATCGGCATTCTTCACACACGGATACTGGACGTGAACAGGTTGATTTGGGTTATGTGCTAACATTTTTTTATAATGTTGTTTCTGTATTAGAACCTTGATAAAGGCTGGATTAGGCTGAAACGTTAGCAGTGTCTTTTTACTGTGTGGCTCAAATAAAAAGGATATACGAACTTCACCTACATATGTGTTATTGCAACTTTTTTCTCAAACTGGTGTGCCCACAATACTCCCATACTCTTTTTCTGGAGCACCTGACATTTAAACTGGTGAGCCTATCATATCTCTATATCATTAATTCTTTTTTTGATAGTGCTCCTGGTAAATGTCCTTTCAAACATTTTCATATGACATTGACCACGCAACTATGATTTTATCGCGACTACGACCGAATGAATTTTTGGCAACACCACCAGAAGAAACTCGCGCTACAAGTTTTGAAAGGATACTAAAGAAGCAAACAGTTCTTGATTTGCACTAGGTGACATTAGCAGAGTACCATAGAGCCCAATGGATTCCACGGGGCCTAAGAGTGCCACTACACCCGACGCTTTTCACTGATAACGAAGCCTACTGCCGAAAATTTGAGAGCATCCTAAACAAGTGCTCTATGGACTTGATTCTTCTAACAATTGAATTTTTGCATGATGAATTAGAGTCACTGAGTCAGAATGTCGTGCCCCTTGAAGATCAATTGAAAGACACACTCTCTAGCTCCGACTTTGAAAAAGCAAAGAAAAAAGCAGTCTCTGCCAACAACGAGTTCAAGAAGACCCTTCAGGCAAGAAAGAAGGTGAAATTCAACAGGGGCAAGGAGGACTACGAAAAAATCAGGTTTATAGATGGCGATCTACAGAGCCAATGCCTCCAAGATCCGGTTATTATTCATCATCCGGGTCAGAAAATGTGGACACCCACAACCATAAGCACCCTACCTGCACTATCCTCCACAATACCCTGCACCGCCTTTTTTAGGCTGTCGTCCGGCAAGAAAAAGACACGAAGGAGCCAGAGGCGGGTCAGGCCCCACACGCATGGTGACCAGATCTTAGGTAGGTCACCATTGGTGTTCAAGATCTCCTCCTACAATCACCCACAGAATTACGTGTCCTCCAGAAGGGCTTATCCTTCAGTTCCACACCATCATTCAACTCCTTCCAACTCGATCAGGAGCTGAAAAGGTTTTTTAGAAACCTAAGACTCAAAGCCCATTTCACTGAGAATCCATCTATTCCATCAATAACCAGTAATGATAATACATTACATCTCAAGGAACTAGGTCTTACACTTCCTAGCTCCTTCACTGCCCCTAGGAAATATCATCCTGTAGAGACATACATTCAACTGGTGACCTGTGATGTGAATAACATAGAGGGCTTAATTAAAGGTGGTGGGCTACAACTAAAACATAATGTAACCGCAATAGAGTCAAGGGCTCTAAAATCCCTTAAAAGCAACTCTCACATAGTCATCAAACCTGCCGATAAAGGCGGGGCTATTGTAGTGCTAGATAAACTGTACTAACTATACATCTGAGATACACTCACAACTTGCTGACAACCTGACATATCAACCCATTCCAAGGGACCCAACGATTGGGATATTAAGAGAGATTAAACAAATAGTTGATCGTTTCATTACTGACGGAGTAATAGACCAAAAGTTGGCTGACTTCCTCGTGAATTTACACCCAATAACTCCAGTTCTTTACACCCTACCGAAAATCCATAAAAACCTAACAAAACCTCCGGGACGCCCTATTGTGGTGTCCATGGACTCAATCCTGTCACCTCTCTCTAAGGCCCTGGAAAAGATCCTTAGTCCCTTGATCACAGGGTTGAAATCTTACATCAAAGACAACATTGATTTTTTGGGTATAATAAGGGAGTTACACCATGTCCCTAAGAATTGTTTGCTAGTAACGATGGATATTAATAGCCTTTATGTGAGTATTGATCACAATAGGGGAATTGCTGCAGTACAATGGTTCCTCGACCAACACGAGCACATCAACTCTTCACAGAAGGAATTTTGTATTAGCCTATTACACATAGTTTTAGAAACAAAATTCTGTTTGAAGATACTTTTTACCTACAAAAAAGAGGAGCAGCAATGGGGTCAAATGTGGCCCCACCCTATGCAAACATTTTTATGGGGAAATTTGTGCATGACTACATCTATGGTCATCCATTTGTAGCGGAACAAGTCCTCATTTGGCGCTGCTACATTGATGACGTGTTTAGCATATGGCAAGGCACTGAAAAGCAACTCCTACAATTCCACCAGGGCATCAACTTTCTGGTCCCCAGCTTGACATTCACTTTGACAAAAAACAAATCAACTTTCTTGATACCATGGTCATTGTGGAGTCCACTGGCGAGCTACTGACGGCCCTATATGTCAAACCGACAGACAGAGATAGTCTGTTACAATTCGACAGCTGTCATCTACGTCACATTAAATCCTCTTTACCAATATCCCAACATATGCGGATAGACAGAATAGTCTCAGATCCTGAACTAAACTCAAATTCCAAGATCGGGGATATCCATTACAGACCTCTAGAGTGATATGTAATTCTGCCCCACTAACACCCATTCTTCATCCTAGGATACCATTTGTATCAACACATCACCCCTTTAACACTCTTGTTCGGGGCTCGGTAATTAAACATTGGCATGTGTTACAGTCAAGCTACCCTGTACCTCTGAATTTGTGAATAGGCTATTATTTTGTCATAAGAGGGCTCCCAACATCAAACAAAGCATTGTAAGAGCAGACATAGGAACCAACAAAAAAACGTGTCAAACCACCTTACAAACACCATGAAGGGGTACTTTTCCTTGTCTTGGATGCAACCAATGCAATAACGTAATCAAAGGTGAATATTTCACACATCCCAGAACCAGTAAACGTTTTCCCATTAAGGGATTTTTTACATGCGATACAACATATGTTGTGTACTTGGTAAAATGTCCGTGTGGTCAGGTATATGTGGGGGAAACCACCCAACATGTACGTGATAGAATTAGCAAACATAAGTCTACGATTAGATGCAAGCATACGCTCTTACCAATACCTCACCATTTTGTCCAATGTAACCACAGTGTGTCACAGTTACGCTTCCAGGTGATGGAAATCATAAGACCACAACAACGGGGGCGTGATCGGATCCAGAGGCTTAAACAACGAGAGGCCTACTGGATCCACACCCTCCAAACCTTGGAACCCTTTGGATTGAATCGCGAGTATGAAACCTTTATAAAATTACATGTACATCCTACAGGGTCAAGACTTAGCATGTAAAAAAATTCACATTGGGTACCTACTCTTTTGAAAAAAATATATATCTCATAACTCCCCCTTTTTTACCTTCAGTCTACATACTGATATTATCTGCCCATAATTTTTTTCATTAATTCATAATGCATGTTTGGACCATGACCCTTGTTGTCATCATATCGATATATACACCTTGTGTTTTTTTTTCCTGTGTTCATATTTTTCATCCATTATGAGTTTTAAAATTCCCCTGGATTTATATTCTATTAAGATAAACATTCATTTCTCAAAGGATTATCATAATTAGCATATTATTATGAACCCTGTTAATTGGTCTACTAATTGTTTCCTCTATATGTTTCCAGATACACTATTGAAATGATGTGGACCTGCCACGCTGCACAAACTGTGAAAACTGCACTTCTGCCGCACTACAAACAAGTCTCTAATGGTCCCAGCACTTGCACTTAGGAACCGCTCGCACCGCAGCCTCCTGCGCATGTGCAGACACACAATTCACACTACACATGCACCGCGTGCATTACAGCTGCACTTACGTGCGGTTCACACACCGGATGTGATGTCCGATAAAGCCTGCCCCTTTCCTATAAATACCCACGGCTTTGTTGCGGACGCCGCACACTGCTGCGGATTCCACCAGGACAACACACAGGTACTTGCCAGCCCCCCTCCCTGGGCTCTAAACTTTCTCTGCACCTAGTGGTTTCTTATCTTTATTTATTTCCTATATAGGTCCTCTTCTCTAAACCTGAGCCTTGTCTCTATAGATCATAAGGTACTGCTGATATTATACAACCTATGCACTGCAATATATCTTTAGAACCCCTTACTAAAAACTTTGTATAAACTGTGTTTTGCCTTTGTAGATTTTTCCTAATACCTCAGTGATCTCACCTTTATGATCTTACTATCCCGAAGGTAACCATACTAATCTATTGATCTCTTGATCTGATCCATCATGTAGCTTTCTCTAAAGTGACCCGTCATGGGGACGTCACACGTGTCAATATCGCATGCAATATTACTGCTGCACATGACGTTGCAGCGATATTGACGTATGTGACAGGGCGCATCAATCAACCAGCGATAAATCGCTGCTTGATGGTTGCCAGGTTTTAGAACCTGCTCTAAAACCTGGCAATGGTTTGCCTGGTGGACACGCAGCATCGCTGGGTCTGACACCGGGAGACGAGCGAGAAGCCAGCTCCCAGCGCCTCTCAGCAAGCGCTGGGAGCTGGTATCCATGGTAAACAGCGGGTAACTAAGCACACACACGGCGCTTAGTTACTTGCTTGTTTACATGGTTACCAATGTTCTTGCTGGTACTGATCGCTGGTGAGTCTGCCTTTGTGACAGCTCAAAAGTGATCAGCCTTCAATGTCGCCAGCGATGAGATCGCTGGCGACATTGATGTGTGTGACGTCCCGATTACTTACCTATCTTTACCCATTATAGATACCAGTGACCATTCTTGGTTATCTTCCTTATATACCTTGTGTTCATTTTAACCAGTGAATCCTTTATAAAAAGTATCTTTCAGTATACTTTCACCTTCTATAGGTATATATCCTCAAACACTGACAGTTTGTCCACTAAACAATTCAATCTGATAAATTACTCTTTATACTGTTACCCTTTGGCTCTCAATCTTCTTTCTTCTTCATTTTATACTTAGATACCTCCTCCCTGCTGTCTGAGGGTACTTTATCTTGATTATTACAATTATCTAGAGCAAAACTCCTAATAGTGAAGAGATCCATTAAAGGTATATCACCTTATACACACACCTGTGTACTCATATATCCCTCTTATATCCCAAACCATTCCTCCAACGGGAATCTCTTCTAAACCTTTTTCCTTTGTTCTTTTTTCTTTATTGTAAGTATTACATTTTGTTCCCTATACATGATCTCCCCCTCTAGGGATTTGCCTTGGTTATGCACCAGGAGTGCTAAAGATTCCTTTGAGAAACCCACCCCCAGTACAGGCACTGGTAACAAATTTTTTCTTCTAAGATTTCTTTCCCTCTTTGCCTTTATCCTACCCACCACTAGCATGTTGGTCCTGAGCACAACAAATTTATTCACATCAATTTATATAGATTTGATATGTCTCCACTTATTAAACGTCCATAACATTTACTCCATGTGGTTCCGGATACTCCTGCACACTCCCTGACCTTAACACTGTTTCACCAGCGACACACACATGTATCTATGTAGCCACTCAAAGAGACCAATTTGCACAAGCACTTTGGCATCCTTCACACACGGACACTAGATGTGAACAGGTTGATTTGTGCTATATGCTAACATTTTTTTTTAATGTTGTTTCTGTATTAGAACCTTGATAAAGGCCGGATTAGGCCGAAACGTCGGTTAAGAGTGTCTTTTTACTGTGTGGCTCAAATAAAAAGGATACACGAACTTCACCTATATACATGTTATTGCAACTTTTTTCTCAAACTGGTGCGCCCAGAATACTCCCATATAAAACCCATAATTTGAATCCTTACAATACGGGCATCATTTCCTAGATAGCGCAGCAAGAAGGCGCTCATGTGTGTGACACATCCAAGGCCCCAACCCTTGTTGTGTTGGTGGCGTAAAAGAAAATCGAGCTTCCTTCCTCTGTCCTCTCCCGCCAATTTTAGACGACAGAAAGGGGAATGATTTCTTCCTCATTTCCTGATTGTTCTGTGCCATCACCTCTTCATCCTCATCTTCCTCCATTTGTTCCTCAGCTCCTGCACCCTCACTACCAGATTGTCTGTTACTATGAGCCCCCCTCTGTTTCTCTACTCCACCCTACCATGCAGTGCCGAGACAAGGCATTTTGGTGCCCTAGGCAGGTAAGGCAAACGGCGCCCCCCCCCACGAAATATGTCTGGGAATAAAAATGTCAGCATACTTTGAAAGTAAATTTAATTTAACGGGGACCTATAAAAGGTTCGTCCAACCACACTACAGAGACATACTGATAGGTTGTTTACATTGTGAGCCCCAATGGGGACAGTGTTCATGATGTATGTAAAGTGCTGTGGAGTTCATATTGTAATATAAATGCAAAAAATATTATTCCTAATATTATGTCACAATACCAGGATCTGAGGATCTTCTATTTCGAGGTCAGGGGCTCTCTGATGCCATGTCGCTGCTTGTCTCGCTGTTGTCCTCTTTTGACACTGCAGTGCGGTGGACAAGAGAGCATTAACTGGTTAATAACAAGAAGTATGGAGTGTGTACTGAGCCATAAACCCTCCCCTTACCATGAAGTATGAAGTGTGTACTGACTGAGCCATAAACCTCCTCATACCATGTCCAGCAGACATTGTAGGATTACTACCCGTATATACTCGTGTATAACCCGACCTGTGTATAAGCCGACCCCCTACTTTTGCCCCCAAAACCTGGGAAAACGTATTGACTCGTGTATAAGCCGAGGGTGGACCCCAGCACAGGTATACAGCCCCCAGCAAAGTGGTATACAGCAGCCTCCCCAGTGGTATATACAGACCCCAGTGGTAATACAGCAGCCCCAGTGGTAATACAGCAGCCCCAGTGGTAATACAGCAGCCCCAGGGGTAATACAGCAGCCCAAGGGGTTATACAGCAGCCCCAGGGGTTATACAGCAGCCCCAGGGGTAATACAGCAGCCCCAGGGGTTATACAGCAGCCCCAGGGGTTATACAGCAGCCCCAGGGGTAATACAGCAGCCCCAGTGGTAATACAGCAGCCCCAGGGGTAATACAGCATCCCCAGGGGTAATACAGCAGCCCCAGGGGTAATACAGCAGCCCCAGGGGTTATACAGCAGCCCCAGGGGTTATACAGCAGCCCCAGTGGTATATACAGGCCCCAGCAGTATATACAGCAGCCCCAGTGGTATATACAGGCCCCAGCAGTATATATAGCAGCCCCAGTGGTGGTGTATACAGGGCCCAGTGGTGGTGTATACAGGGCCCAGTGGTGGTATATACAGGGCCCAGTGGTGGTATACAGGGCCCAGTGGTGGTATATACAGGGTCCAGTGGTGGTGTATACAGGGCCCAGTGGTGGTGTATACAGGGCCCAGTGGTGTATACAGGACCCAGTGGTGGTATACAGGGCCCAGGGGTGGTGTATACAGGGCCCAGTGGTGGTGTATACAGGGCCCAGTGGTGTATACAGGGCCCAGTGGTGTATACAGGGCCCAGTGGTGGTATATACAGGGCCCAGTGGTGTATACAGGGCCCAGTGGTGGTATACAGGGTCCAGTGGTGGTGTATACAGGGCCCAGTGGTGGTATACAGGGCCCAGTGGTGGTATACAGGGCCCAGTGGTGTATACAGGGCCCAGTGATGTATACAGGGCCTAGTGGTGTATACAGGGCCCAGTGGTGGTATACAGGGCCCAGTGGTGTATACAGGGCCCAGTGGTGGTATACAGGGCCCAGTGGTGTATACAGGGCCCAGTGGTGGTATACAGGGCCCAGTGGTGGTATACAGGGCCCAGTGGTGTATACAGGGCCCAGTGGTGGTGTATACAGGGCCTAGTGGTGTATACAGGACCCAGTGGTGGTATACAGGGCCCAGTGGTGGTGTATACAGGGCCCAGTGGTGGTGTATACAGGGCCCAGTGGTGTATACAGGACCCAGTGGTGGTATACAGGGCCCAGTGGTGGTGTATACAGGGCCCAGTATGCGGGGGCCGGGGGGGAGGCGCGCGCCTTTGCACACTCACCGCGGCTGCCGTCACCGTGCGTCTGCTGTAAGGCTGCTTTCACACTGCGTTTTTCTGTGATCCGTGGCTGTCCGTTGTAAGATCAGATTTTGGCCCCATGTTATCCTATGGGCACGGATCACATCGGATTTGGCCTTATTGGCATCCAATTTTTGTCGGATCCGATTCTGGCCGATTTTTTGCTGTGCCCAAAATCGCAGCCTGCTGCAATTTTTGGCACAGCGGGTCAAATCGGACCGAATTGGATCCGACCTGATCCGTGCCAAATAAGGCTGCTTTCACACTGCGTTTTTGTGCTGTCCGAGGGGATCAGACTTTTTGCAGCTCCCCTCGGACAGCAACTGATCCAAACTGATGACTGCAATCGGATGCCAAATAGGCATCCGATCCCGATGTTTTGCAGCATCAGTTTGGATCCTCTCCCTGCTCCTCCTGTCACCTCGTCCCCCTCCTGTCACCCTCCTGTCACCTTTCTCCCCTCTGTCTGCTCTCTGTCTCCCCTCTTTGTCCCCTCTGTCTCCCCTCTTTGTCCTCCTCTTTGTCCCCCCACTTTGCACCCCCTCTTTGTCCCCTCTTTGCAGCCCCTCTTTGCCCCCCACTTTGCACCCCCTCTTTGTCGCCCCTCTTTGCCCCCACTTTGCACCCCCTCTTTGTCCCCTCTTTGCAGCCCCTCTTTGCCCCCCTCTTTGTCCTCCTTCTTTGCATAGCTTAAAAAATAAAAAAAATCATTATTCTCACCTCTCCATGACACCCGCGCTGCTTCCAGCTTCTCTTCTTCTGATGCACAGGACCTGGCGTGATGTCACAGTCACATGACCGGTTACCGCGGTAACCGGTCATGTGACTGCACTGTGACATCAGGCCAGGTCCTGGAAGCACAGAGCTGAGCGCAGGAGGCATCGCTGGATCGTGGAGAGGTGAGAATAATGATTTTTTTTATTTTTAACCCTTTCATTTCACTGGATATGACTTCTGCAATGTATGAATATACATTGCAGAAGTGATATTATGGCACAGAGCGATTTTAGTGTACTGAGCATGCTCAGTACACTAAGATCGGGTCCGAGGAGACATCAGCTGTTTCCTCGGATCCGCACTCCATTGGCCCCATGTTGGAGGAGAGGAGGGGCGGGCACCGAGCAGAGCTGCAGAACAGGAAGTCCCCTCCTCCCTCCTCTCCGGCCGGCGCGGCCGCCGGCGGCCAGCACGGGGCCCCCCAGGGGGTGCGGGGCCCCCCAGGGGGCGGGCAATGGGCCCCTCATGCGGATAAAATGCGCCCTCCACAAGATGGCGCCCTAGGCGATCGCCTAGGGTCGCCTAGCTATCGTCCCGGCCCTGCTACCATGGTACCTGCCTGTGCAACGAGAGTCCAGACCTTAAAGATATTAGTATCCTTTCCACATCCTTCTCTTCCTCCCCCTCTTCCTCTGTGACTATCAACTCATCCTGCAGATTTTTCAAAGTTTGCTCCAGAATGTAGATGACAGGAATAGGGATGCTGATGATGGCATCGTCAGCACTAACCATCTTAATAGCCATTTCAAAACTTTGCAGAAGTGTGCAGAGGTCCTAGACCCATGCCCACTCTGCAAGAGTCATTTGCATCCTATTTGGCTCACTTTTAGTCACTGTATACACCACTACATACTGCAACAGGGCTTGTCCCTGCTGCCACAGTTGCTGCAACGTGTGCTGAGTGGAATTCCACTGTGTCAGAAGAAAGAGGGACAAGAAACGTGTGTGTAAGGCCGGGATCTAGAACGAATACATCCGATAAGATTTATAAAAAGAATATTTTTTATTGAACATATATAAAAAAAGTGCATCACAAGGATCAAGTACACAACAAACAATTAAAAACACTGAGTTCCGAGCCCATATAGGTACTAATCAGAACATCTCATAATAGTTACACTGAAATAATCAGTTGTCAATCAATGAGCCCATCCAGGAGACCCTATAGCTGCTAAGGGAAAAGAAACCAACAAATATACAGGAGCAATCTGTAATAGACTGGTGGTGTTGTCAAGAGTTGCCAAGGGTGTAACTACAATAGGTGCAGGGGTTGCGATCGCACCCGGGCCCTGCAGCCTAGGGGGGCCCCAGAAGTCCTTCTGTCCTATAGAAAAAGACTAATACTATTAAAGATTTGCAATAATTGGGGGCCCCGTTGAAGCCTTCGCATCGGGGCCCCTGGGCCTGAAGTTACACCACTGAGAGTTGCTGTAGACACAAATGACAGTACTCAAGCAAAGAGTATATAAATATACATTATATGCTCAATACATGCTCAAGAATAACTAGGGACAGACATCTGCCCACCTAATAGTAACAATCCTATGAATGCAAACTATAATGTTATGAAAGTCCAAACAGATGCAATAGAAACCTGTATGGAAAGAAGTGCTGTGTAATAAACCCTAATGGGAGCACACAGTTAATAAAGGTAGCCAAGGGTGGATAAGCAGCGGTACGTTACCCATGCTGGGAAGCCATACCAGGATAGTGGTGTGGCCAGATGGGCTCACCACCAGGTTAGTAGCATTATCGCATACGGCATTCCCTGGCTCCTGGATTAGTGAAGACAGCCATTGGTTAAGCTCGGCGTACATAGTTATCCACAACTCTTCAGCTGTTTGACTCACATCTCCAAGGCATTTTAATTTTAACACTGCAAGATGGCTGTGAACCCCGGCAACGTAGTACTGAGATTGGGGGGAGTCTATCTGGACTGTTGGAACATTAAGAGAGAGGTTGATGGAACAGCTGGGGGCCCTAGAGGAGGTGGAGAAGGCAGAAGCAGTTTTTGAAACGGTACATGCAGTGGTTTGTCCCAAAAGATTTGAGGATTTCATGACTTGAGGAGTAGCCCCTTACCTACTTGGCCCAGCAGCCACCAGAGTCATCCAATGCCTAGTGAGCGAGATGTAACGCCCCTGGCCATGTTTGCTTGTTCAGGTGTCAGTGGTGATATGCACCCTGTCCCACAATGAGTTTCTTAAGGAACGGGTAATGTTGTCTGTGACATGCTGGTGTCGAGAAGTAATGGAGGCTGGGCAACTGATACTTCAATTGCCATTAGCTTTCGTAAACTGTTCTGTATTCATCAGATGGAAAGGCAGTATTTCCTTGGCCAACAAATTGGAGATGGTGAAGTTCAAACTCTTTGCTTTGGGATCTGTAGGAGGAAATAAACTTTTACGTGACCATGACTGTGGGACCGATGGCTGGCTGCTGTGCTGAGAGAGGGTGGAGTAGGGTGTACTCAACAAACTGCTGGACTGTGAGGTGGTGTAGTCGGAGATATTATAGTTGGTTTACAAACAAGTGGTATGCTTGGTGTCTGAGATCGGTCAAAAAAAAAAGCAGGCATGTCCACTTCCATAAGGGCTGATGGGCTCTCACTCACCCAGACCGTAGCGGGTAAATAATTAGAGGTGCTGTGGCCGGACACCTGTCGGGCAACACTTGCCATGGTGACAGAGAAGGCAGAAGCAGATGTAGTTGATGTGGTTGGTTCGGTGAGGCCCATTAGGCACAATTTTAGCACAGCAACTTTGCCAGAATGACGCATGGTGCTGGGCCTCTAGTAAAGTTTTGTTTACATCCTTTGCGGTGTCAAAAAAGGCCCAAGCTAGGCAACTTTTGCTGCCCCTGACAATTTCAGACCCACGACCGCAGCTGTTCAGAGCCAGAGTTTTGGCAGAGGATACAGTGCTTGTTGTGCTTGCAACCCTCAGTCTCTGTGTGGGAAGATGCAACCTAACCTACTCATCTTCTTTCTCCTCCTCCACTGCTGAGTAAATAGCTGCGTGACTCTGGGTAGATTCCAAGTGGGCTCTCGACCCTCATCATCATCCTCTCTGTAGTCCCACTCCTCGCTGTGAGAGTCATTCTCCTCCTCCTCTTCCTGCCCTGAACACATAGTACGCTGCTTTTCAGGTATCTGAGTCTCATCATCATCACCTCCACCCCCGGGGGTTAACATCTTCTGATGAGGGTCTGTATTCTTCTGGGACCATACTTCATCCATCACCAGATCCTGGTCCAAAAGATTTTGAGCATCAGTGCAGATGCTTTGCTCATCTGGAGTATGTGAATATTTGGAGCCTGCCTCTGAAGCCCATGGAATAGACTGTGTGAACATCTCTGCAGAATTGCCCATCTGTGTTTCCCCACAATCAGTTGTGCAGTTGGAGACTTGTGACACGGAGTGACACATGGGTAATTGGGGTGCCACCTCTGAAGACTGTACTGTGTGTGATGTTGAGGTGGAGGTGGTGGAACAGGACAATAGGTCACTTGATGCAGCACTTGCCGTGAGCTAAAGCAAAAGCTCTCTCTGGGTCTCATCCACCACTCATATTGCTTTGATGCTGGCAAACAAAGAACCTGGAGTAGGCTGTCCAGTAACAGAAGGTGTCACTTCACTTGGAATACGACGAGCCAGTGTTTGGTCAGTACAGTTTTTAGTAACATTAGCAGTAGCGCCTACCCCACATACAGCTTAAACACCAAGCCTACTCCCACTTCCACCACACACCTAGTCCCCTTCCCTTTCCACCACGACATCAAGATTTCCCACTCATGTTTAATGAACACAGATTTGGAAAGCACTTGTTTGAGACCCAATAAAAGCCTGTTAGGGGAAACAGAAAGATTTGGCAATCACTACTTTGAGGCCAAAAAAAACCTTTTAAGGGGGAACTGAAGGATTTGGCAATCACTGCTTTGAGCCAAATACCGCCTTTTAGAGAAACTGAAGGATTTAGCAATAATTGCTTTGAGGCCAAACATGGAAAGTGAAGAGTTTGGCAATCATTGCTTTGAGGCCAAACTCAGGCTCTTTAGGGGAAATAGAAAAATTTGGCAATCACAGCTTTGATGCCAAAAATGCAATGAGTCTGATCCAGACTCTACTATGATCCATGCATTTTTCCAAGTCAGTTTTCTAAGTGCAAAACTTTGAATTAGACTCAAATTCTAACATGCAATTGGCCATTCCTCACTATCATCACTGCTGTATTGTTCTCATTATCATCACCATCTGTATCATCTAATTGGGTTGTTTCCTCTTCACACAGGTACACTTTCAATCTACACAGCTTTCCCTGGCTTCTGACTGTCTGTGTGAATCTACTATATTAAGCCTAATCGTGTCTGTCACGGAAATCGCGCGCCAGCTCGCCAGTGCTCATTGGTCGCCAGCAGCCACGGCGACCAATAAGCGCAGCATATGCAAAAGAGCTGCACGCATTAAAAAGAGCCGCGCAAATTCAAAATTCGCGCCGCTGCTCATGTACTGCCGTACAGAGGTCCGCGGCGAGCCAGCTGCGGCTACCTGCCGCACAGAGGTCTGCGGCTTGCAGCAGTAGTACCCCGAGCGGGATTCACATCTCTCGCGGCTTGGCGGGAAATATGAATCCCGCCCGCTGATTGGTCGCCACTCTCAGCGGCGACCAATCAGCGGCGCGGGATTCAAATCCCCCGCCAAGCCGCGCTACTTCTCTGGTTGGTTGCCGCTGCCGGCGGCAACCAATCAGCGGAGCGGCGCAGCTTGGCGGGAAATATGAATCCTGCGCCGCTGATTGGTCGCTGCTCTCAGCGGCGACCAATCAGCGGTGCTGGATTCATATTTCCCGCCAAGCTGCGCCGCTCGCTGTTTGGTCGCTGCCAGCAGCAGTGACCAAGCAGAGAAGTAATGTGGCTTGGCGAGGGATTTGAATCCCGCTCGGGGTACTATCACTGTGAGCAGCCGGGAGATGACCGGCTGACACCGGTCATCTTCGGCCTGGCTCCCCGCGGACCTCTGTGCGGCAGTAGATGAGCCGTGGCGTGGTCCGCAGCGAGCCAGCCGAAGATGACCGGCATCAGATGGTCATCTCCCGGCTGCTTGCAGCGGTAATACCCTGAGCATGATTCAAATCCCCTGCCAAGCCGCGCTGAGAACGGCGACCAATTAGCGGCATGGGATTCATATTTCCCGCTAAGTCGCACCGCTCTGCTGATTGGTCGCTGCCGGCAGCGGCAACCAATCAGAGAAGTAGCACGGCTTGGCAGGGGATTTGAATCCCACACCGCTAATTGGTTCATATTCTAGAATACCGGTGCATTAGAATCGGGCCACCATCTAGTTGCATATAATCTCTCTCTTTTACCATTTTCTTACCTATTATTTCCATGCTCTGCTTCATTCCTCATGATTATTCTAGCATGTCTTGGACTGGTCACTCCAACCCCTCTAACCCGTCCCCCTATTTTATGACCTGTGTTTAACTCTCAATATCTGGTCAGTCCATACCCACCCCCTCATTCACACCTGATTGCCCTTAGCTGAAGATATATTCAGAACCATGAACCTGATCAAGACTTTAGTCTGATCCAATGCATTTTTCCAAGTTCAGTTTTCTAAGTGCAAAACTTTGAATTAGATTCGAATTGGACTGGAATGAACTGGAAGGTAATGGGATAGAAAGCCCCTACAATGTTTCTGTTCACATTCACCCCCATACTACTTCATTTCTTACTAACTCCTCCAGTCCCTCCATCCTCCCCAGCCAAAGCAAAACTTGTACAATCAACAGGCAGCCCTGGCTGACCAGCCAGACCAAAGAACTGAGATGGACCTCCAGGGCAGCTGAGCAGAGATGGTAGAGATCCCGTTCTGCCAAGCATACAAGCAGTCCCTTGCTAACTTCAAGTCCACGCTCACTGCCGCAAAACAACTTACTTTCATCTCTCATATCCTCCTTATCTCACAACCCTAAACAGCTTTTAAATACTTTCAATTCTCTACTCTGTCCCTCAGCACCTCCTCCCTCTCCTCTCATTTCTGCTGAAGACTTTACCTCTTTCTTTAAACTGAAAATTGATAACGTCAGAGAAATCTTTGGCCTGCTGCCCCCTATGCCCCACCTCATAACTGCTCAGCCCTGTTCTTCAAAAACCAGCTTCTCCACCATGACAGAAGATCAGCTGTCCTCTCTTCTGTCAAGATCACATCTCACCACATGCACGCTTGACCGACTCCTGTCCCACCTCATCCCCAACCTCGCCACAGTCTTCATCCCAACCCTAACATATCTCTTCAACCTTTCACTTACAAATGGGGTCTTCCTCTCATCCTTCAAACATGCGTCAATCACACCCATCTCTCAAAAAGTTTTCCTTTGACCCATTCTCTGTGTCTAGCTATTGCCCGATATCACTTTCCCTTATGCCTCAAAAGTGCTGGAACAGCATGTCTATCTTGAACTGTCCTGAAGATAATGAACAGATGAACGGCACCCTCGAGGAGGTGTCGCCACTCCTCCAATGCCAATTTGATGGCCAGCAATTCACGATGCCCGTTAGAGTAGTTGCGCTACCCTACACTATTCTCAGCTAGTAGAGACTCAATGTAGCTCTAAGCATAAGGCACCTTCTTGTGGTAACTTTTCCTCGGAATCCACCTGCAAAAGTGCCCTGTAAAATGATCATAGTGCACAGCAATGTGAAAACCACAATACTGTGCACATGTTCCATCTTATTTCACTTCTTTTAAACGCTTCAAACTCTGGCTGTTACACCCAATGTATTTTTTTTTTTTATAACAAAACAGGTATCATTTTTCTCGAGGCTTAGTTACCTGAATATGCTCTACTTGGTTTCCACACTTTTTGTATGATGACAGACTACTTTTAAAGAACTAGAAGAATTACGAATAATTGCAGATAAAATTTGTATGAATTTAAAGAGAATGAGTCATATGAAAATTAGCTATTGTTTATTCAGGTTTTTGTATAAATTGGTATTTCCAATATCAAAATCTTTTATAAAAATTAAAACTCTTGCAATTTTCACATAGGCAACTGGGGCTTTTTTTTTATAACTTCCTGTTTCGGGGAACCAGTATGTACAGTAGTCGTAATGAACACACTCAAACCCTATCTTTTTTTTTTGAAACATCATATTTATTCAATTTTCCACCAAAGTTTTCTTCCAACAAAAATAGTTTACATTCGGTATAATCATAATATACAAAATCAGAGCAAGACAATCATACAAAAATTAAACAAACATTAATATAGACATTTTTGCATGTCAAATCGGTGTATTTATCATATAACAAAAACCACAATGCTCCCAAATCTCCAAGTAATATCTAAGTGCCGCAAGGTATGGGCAAGGACCCCTCCAATACCACCTACTCAAGGCTTTGTGTCTCAATATCTAATACCGTTTATATTCCAGCGGTGGATGTACGAGACCTTGCCATCTTATAAATCTATCTGTAAGTGTGAGTCCCTATCTTTACTCCCCTATAACATATTGCTTATCCTACATCTAGTCGTCCCAAAGTCCCCCCTAATTCCTCCAGAAGGTACCATGAAGTGTCTTTAAGTGGGACCATGATATGACGTATCGCTTCCCCTGAGGTCTTGGCTTCTATGAAGCTCCTCCATTTCTCCATGAAGGCCACCATCATCGCCTCCTTATCTCTTAGCACCTCTCGTCTATCTATTTCCAGCGCTCTGTCCAAGCCCATCACCATGTCAGACTCTCCCGGTAAATCCGGTCGTAGCCAGAAAAGGAGTAGCAGGCGTTTCGCTAACAGCATAAGGACATGAGCCAAACGCAAGGCCCCTCTGTGACTCCCAGGCGTCTCCAAGTCCTGGAATATCAATTTCGAGGTTTCCATTGCATAGTGATATTTACAGTAACTATAGAGCAGGGCATCTACCATGCTCCAGAATACTTGGACCTTAGGGCATTTCCATATACCATGTATCATATCAGTTTTTTTCCGCTGACATTTCGGGCAATTAAGTAGGCGATCTGGATTGGATACAGAACGCGGGAAGTTAAATCCGTATACCATCGCATGAATGATGCGGAAATGTGAATCTCTCCACTGTTCACTGGAAACATAGCGCCGTACTTTATCCCACCCTGTCAAAATACTGTCCTGCACTGAGTCATCCTCCAAATATCTCCTCCACACGGAGAACAATCCCGAGTCCCCACTCGGTGACAGAATGACCCTAAGTTCCCTATATATGGAAGAGATGCTCAGTTGCGAAGATTCCATGTTAATTAGCCTGTCACAAACGTTTGGGGACAGTTCCTTGGATACATCACGTAGTCGTGCCATGACGTGATTTTTTTATTTGCATATATTGGAGACTCTGTGTCCCCCCCAGTCCAAAATTGCCCAGAATCTCCAACCCCGTCATCTAACGTCCTTCCGTCTTATGTAGCAGATCGCCCATCTTCAACACCCCCCTTCCTTCTCCAGTCTCTGAATAGTGCGTTGTCACGTCCCATAGTAAAGTCAGGGAATGCCCATGGATTAAGATGTTTAGAGACCCTCCAGGACAGGCCACATTTCTTCCTGACCGCCTTCCATGCCTCAATTGTGTCCTTGCAGACAACGGCTGACTTGATATGAGGCGGAATGCTTGCTAGGGATGAATGTAGGAGAGAACAACGGTCCCAAGGGGCACAGAATTCCACCTCAAGTGGGCCAGCAGAATATCTGTTAGCAGCTGTGATCCACTCTACTACGTGCCGCAGCAAACATGCCAGATTATAACCCCTCAAGTCAGGTAAGTTCGTACCCCCCTCAGCTCGCGGTAACATCAACGTACCCAGACGAAGTCTAGGTCTCTTTCCCTTCCACACGAACGTGGAGAATGCCCTGTTAATCCTACGTACGTCAACATGTTTCAACAGTAGGGGAATCGTTTGTAAAGGATAGAGAAGTCGGGCAAAACTTACCATCTTTACTAAATGACATCGACCCAACAGGGAAAGTGGAAGATTTGCCCACCTTTTCAGTTCCTGTTCAATTTTGTCAAAAAGTGGGGAGTAATTAAGGGTGTAGACCTGGCTCGGTGTCCTGCCTAACTGGATCCCTAGGTATTTGATGTGAGAGTTGGCCAACGGAATTCCCAATGCGTTCGCCGTTTCCCTTAAAGCTCCCCCCCCTCTAATACTCAGTATTTCGCATTTTCGTCTGTTTAAGGAAAACCCCGCAAAGATTCCAAATGACTCAATGCCCCTAATTAACATAGGCAGATCACTTTCCGGGTTATCCAAAAAGAGAACGATATCATCTGCGAACAGAGCAGATTTCACCTCGCAGCGTCCACTTTAATTCCTGAAAATGGGCTAGCATTATTAATGTATCTCGCCAGGGGATCCAGGGCTATATTAAACAATAGAGGCGACAAACCCTATCTTTTGTATTGAAGTATCTAATGAACATGTGCAAACCTCATTTTGAAGGGGAGGGGAGCTGAGAGATCTTCAATTATGATTGGTGCATCCTGTGTTATCAGCTATGTATTGCGGTTATCCCTGTCGTACACCGCTACAAATTCTTTCTTTAAAGCACTAAGTATGAGTCTAAAAGACCCCAGTGGCCAGTGTGAAAATTTTAACATTACTAGTTTTTTTTTTTAATGTTGTTGTTCTGTTTGGTCAAAAATTATCGAATTTGAAGTTTTTTATTTAATTTTTCATTTGTTCACCATGTTCACATACAGTATAATAATGTAACAGGTATTCAAATAAACCATTTAAATAAGCTAAAAAATCAAGACTGACTTTAATAGGCCTGTGAAAAATGTCCGGAACATTATAAGTGTAATAGTAGACCCGAACAGAACAGCAGAGTTAAATAAAGCTCATGGTATGGAACTAAACTGAGATGAGACACCTTATACCAGGGGGTCTCAAACACGCGGCCCGCCAGGCTGATTGATGCGGCCCGGGGACACACTGTGCAGCCCTCCATTAGCGGCCGCCGGCTGCACTTTCACTTTGCTCCCGCCGGCGGCCGCACTTTTGTACTGCCCCGCATGCAGCCGCACTGTTGCAATGCCCCCACCGGCGGCCTCACGCGCACCTTCACTTAGCCCCCGCCGCCTCCGGTCACAGTGCTTCTGCCGCCGGCCTCATTTCTGCATTGGAGACGCCGCCTTTGATTGCTTCTCCCTGACCACCGCCAGGGAGAAGCAATCGATGGCTGAGTTCATCCCTAGCTCAGCAGCGGTGACATCAGCTGCTTTGCCGGCAGGTGCAGCCGAGGGCACAAGACAGAGCATAGGCCAGGTCAGAACGTGTGTGTGTGTGTATGTGTGTGTGTGTGTGTGTATATGTATGTATGTATGTATGTGTGTGTGTGTGTGTTTGATGATGATGGCTTTGTGTGACTAATGATGGCTGTGTATGTGTGCGTGTGACTGATGATCATGGCTGTGTATGTGTGCGTGTGACTGATTATCATGGCTGTGTATGTGTGCGTGTGACTGATGATCATGGCTGTGTATGTGTGCGTGTGACTGAGGATGAACATGGCTGTGTATGTGTGCGTGTGACTGAGGATGATCATGGCTGTGTATGTGTGCGTGTGACTGAGGATCATGGCTGTGTATGTGTGCGTGTGACTGAGGATGATCATGGCTGTGTATGTGTGCGTGTGACTGAGGATCATGGCTGTGTATGTGTGCGTGTGACTGAGGATGATCATGGCTGTGTATGTGTGCGTGTGACTGAGGATCATGGCTGTGTATGTGTGCGTGTGACAGATGATCATGGCTGTGTATGTGTGCGTGTGACTGAGGATGATCATGGCTGTGTATGTGTGCGTGTGACAGATGATCATGGCTGTGTATGTGTGCGTGTGACTGAGGATGATCATGGCTGTGTATGTGTGCATGTGACAGATGATCATGGCTGTGTATGCGTGCATGTGACAGGATGATCATGGCTGTGTATGCGTGCGTGTGTGACAGGATGATCATGGCTGTATATGTGTGCGTGTGACTGAGGATGATCATGGCTGTGTATGTGTGCGTGTGACTGATGATCATGGCTGTGTATGTGTGCGTGTGACTGATGATCATGGCTGTGTATGTGTGCGTGTGACTGAGGATGATCATGGCTGTGTATGTGTGCGTGTGACTGAGGATGATCATGGCTGTGTATGTGTGCGTGTGACTGAGGATCATGGCTGTGTATGTGTGCGTGTGACTGAGGATGATCATGGCTGTGTATGTGTGCGTGTGACTGAGGATCATGGCTGTGTATGTGTGCGTGTGACAGATGATCATGGCTGTGTATGTGTGCGTGTGACTGAGGATGATCATGGCTGTGTATGTGTGCATGTGACTGATGATGATCATGGCTGTGTGTGTTTGACTGATAATCATGGCTGTGTATGTGTGCGTGTGACTGAGGATGATCATGGCTGTGTATGTGTGCGTGTGACTGAGGATGATCATGGCTGTGTATGTGTGCGTGTGACTGAGGATGATCATGGCTGTGTATGTGTGCGTGTGACTGAGGATCATGGCTGTGTATGTGTGCGTGTGACAGATGATCATGGCTGTGTATGTGTGCGTGTGACTGAGGATGATCATGGCTGTGTATGTGTGCATGTGACAGATGATCATGGCTGTGTATGCGTGCATGTGACAGGATGATCATGGCTGTGTATGCGTGCGTGTGACAGGATGATCATGGCTGTATATGTGTGCGTGTGACAGGATGATCATGGCTGTGTATGCGTGCATGTGACAGGATGATCATGACTGTATATGTGTGCGTGTGACTGAGGATGATCATGGCTGTGTATGTGTGCGTGTGACAGGATGATCATGGCTGTGTATGTGTGTGTGACAGGATGATCATGGCTGTGTATGCGTGCATGTGACAGGATGATCATGGCTGTGTATGCGTGCATGTGACAGGATGATCATGGCTGTGTATGCGTGCGTGTGACAGGATGATCATGGCTGTACAGTTAGGGCCAGAAATATTTGGACAGTGAAACAAGTTTTGTTATTTTAGCTGTTTACAAAAACATGTTCAGAAATACAATTATATATATAATATGGGCTGAAAGTGCGCACTCCCAGCTGCAATATGAGAGTTTCCACATCCAAATCGGAGAAAGGGTTTAGGAATTATAGCTCTGTAATGCATAGCCTCCTCTTTTTCAAGGGACCAAAAGTAATTGGACAATGGACTCTAAGGGCTGCAATTAACTCTGAAGGCGTTTCCCTCGTTAACCTGTAATCAATGAAGTAGTTAAAAGGTCAGGGGTGGATTCCAGGTGTGTGGTTTTGCATTTGGAAGCTGTTGCTGTGACCAGACAACATGCGGTCAAAGGAACTCTCAATTGAGGTGAAGCAGAACATCCTGAGGCTGAAAAAAAAGAAAAAATCCATCAGAGAGATAGCAGACATGCTTGGAGTAGCAAAATCAACAGTTGGGTACATTCTGAGAAAAAAGGAATTGACTGGTGAGCTTGGGAACTGTAAAAGGCCTGGGCGTCCACGGATGACAACAGTGGTGGATGATCGCCGCATACTTTATTTGGTGAAGAAGAACCCGTTCACAACATCAACTGAAGTCCAGAACACTCTCAGTGAAGTAGGTGTATCTATCTCTAAGTCAACAGTAAAGAGAAGACTCCATGACAGTAAATACAAAGGGTTCACATCTAGATGCAAACCATTCATCAATTCCAAAAATAGACAGGCCAGAGTTAAATTTGCTGAAAAACACCTCAAGAAGCCAGCTCAGTTCTGGAAAGTATTCTATGGACAGATGAGACAAAGATCAACCTGTACCAGAATGATGGGAAGAAAAAAGTTTGGAGAAGAAAGGGAACGGCACATGATCCAAGGCACACCACATCCTCTGTAAAACATGGTGGAGGCAACGTGATGGCATGGGCATGCATGGCTTTCAATGGCACTGGGTCACTTCTGTTTATTGATGACATAACAGCAGACAAGAGTAGCCGGATGAATTCTGAAGTGTACCGGGATATACTTTCAGCCCAGATTCAGCCAAATGCTGCAAAGTTGATTGGACGGCGCTTCATATTACAGATGGACAATGACCACAAGCATACAGCCAAAGCTACCCAGGAGTTCATGAGTGCAAAAAAGTGGAACATTCTGCAATGGCCAAGTCAATCACCAGATCTTAACCCAATTGAGCATGCATTTCACTTGCTCAAATCCAGACTTAAGACGGAAAGACCCACAAACAAGCAAGACCTGAAGGCTGCGGCTGTAAAGGCCTGGCAAAGCATTAAGAAGGAGGAAACCCAGCGTTTGGTGATGTCCATGGGTTCCAGACTTAAGGCAGTGATTGCCTCCAAAGGATTCGCAACAAAATATTGAAAATAAAAATATTTTGTTTGGGTTATGTTTATTTGTCCAATTACTTTTGACCTCCTAAAATGTGGAGTGTTTGTAAAGAAATGTGTACAATTCCTACATTTTCTATCAGATATTTTTGTTCAACCCTTCAAATTAAACGTTACAATCTGCACTTGAATTCTGTTGTAGAGGTTTCATTTCAAATCCAATATGGTGGCATGCAGAGCCCAACTCGCCAAAATTGTGTCACTGTCCAAATATTTCAGGCCCTAACTGTATATGTGTGCGTGTGACTGAGGATGATCATGGCTGTGTATGTGTGCGTGTGACTGAGGATGATCATGGCTGTGTATGTGTGCATGTGACTGATGATGATCATGGCTGTGTATGTGTGCATGTGACTGATGATGATCATGGCTGTGTGTGTTTGACTGATGATCATGGCTGTGTATGTGTGCGTGTGACTGATGATGATCATGGCTGTGTATGTGTGTGTGTGTTTGTGTGAATGATGATGATGGCTGTGTGTGTGTGAATGATGATCATGGCTGTGCATGTCTGTGACTGGTGATGGTGATGCCAGTGGTGGCTGTGTGTGACTGATGATGATGATGGTTGCGGTAGTGGTTGTGTGTGACTGATGATGATGATGGCAGCAGTGGTGGCTGTGTGTGATTGATGATGATGATGGCAGCAGTGGTGGTTGTGTGTGACTGATGATGATGATGGTTGCGGTAGTGATTGTGTATGACTGATGATGATGATGGCAGCAGTGGTGGCTGTGTGTGACTGATGATGGTGGCGGTAGTGGTTGTGTGTGACTGATGATGATGATTGCGGCTGTGGTGGCTGTGGTGATGATGGTAGTGGTTGTGTGTGACTGATGATGATGATTGTGGCGGTGGTTGCTGTGTGTTACTGATGATGATCGTGGTGGTGGCTGTGTGATACTGATGGTAATGATGGCAGTGGTGGCTTTGTGTGACTGATGATGATGATGATGGTGATGGTGGCTGTGTGTTACTGATGATGATTGTGGTGGTGGCTGTGTGTGATTGATGATGATCGTGGTGGTGTTGACTGATTATGATGATGGCGGTGGTGACTGTGTGTGACTGATGATGACGGCGGTGGTAGCTGTGTGTGTATGATGATGGTGGTGGCTGTGTGTGTGTATGATGATGGTGGCTGTGTGTGCTTGTATGATGATGGTGCCTGTGTGTGTATGATGATGATAAATGATTTTGATGATGATGGTGACTGAAAGACAGACTCTTTTTCCCACCCACCTCAGCACCTTCCTCCCACCCACCTCAGCATCTCTCGCCCACCGACCTCAGTCTTCCGACTGCTGCAGGTGGCCTGAGGGTGTCTCAGAATCCCGCCCTGTCACTGCTGTGGAGGGCAAGCGAGAACCTGAGAGCAGTGAGGAGTTGCTACCGGATGTCATCAGGGGAAGATCCCGCGGCGGAGGACCAGGCAGCTGATCGCTGGCGCGGTATGGTACTGTAATTTAAGTGGCAATTACCGGGCCCAGCAGGGGCACAGCAGCACAGACAGTGAGGCAGGGTCCAGGCACTGAGGGTGTGCACTGGGCTGTCCGCTGTGGGCGCTGTGTGTGCTGTGGGCGCTGTGCTCACAGTCCCATGGGCTCTGTGACCAGGATGGGGGCATTACTACAAGAAGAGGAGCAGGATGGGAACATTAGTACAAGAAGAGGACCAGGATGGGGACATTATTACAAGAAGAGGACCAGGATGGGAACATTAGTACAAGATGAGGACCAGGATGGGGACATTAGTACAAGATGAGGACCAGGATGGGAACATTAGTACAAGAAGAGGACCAGGATGGGGACATTAGTACAAGAAGAGGGTCAGAATGGTTGACATTAATATACGATGGGGACCAGTATGGGGACATTACTACAAGAAGAGGACCAGGATGGATGACATTAATATTCGATGGGGACAGTCCTCCAAGAAGGGGACCAGGATGGGGACAGTCCTACAAGAAGGGGACCAGGATGAGGACATTCCTACATAAAGGAGATTAGGGTGGGGACATTCCTACAAGAAGATCAGGATTTGTACTTTACTACATTGAGCAAAAAATTCTGGTGTTGCTAAAATGTCACTTAGCCCTACAATGAATGTGGCCCCCCGCTATAAATTTTTTTCTATGTGCGGCCCACCAGCCCAGCCGAGTTTGAGACCCCTGCCTTATACCTTCATTTTATAATTCAGCTGCTTATAATATAATATATATTTTATATATATATTATATATATTTACAATATTCAAGTACTTATGTAGAAAATAGGATAATAAACTTGAAGGCACTGAAGATACTTACTTCAGAGCAAAACAAGTGATTGTGGTCAATGTGAGGGATGTTTCTTGTAAGCCTGGATGATCTGCTTGCTTCAGCCTCCTCCCTCTTGTAACACACCATGCCAGTAGTGCTTAACCGGAGCCAGCAGATGTGGAATTATGTAACTCAAATAAGAAAGAATCAGGGCTATTTCATAACTGGGATCAAGCTGATGACAAATGCTCTGCGGCAGTATGACAATCAAGCTTTTATTGTGTGTCGTGGCCACAGAGAAGTGAGAAGAAGGGGTTATTTATGTACAACATTCACATGCTTGATCCATCAGATTTAAAATTCTGAAAATGCAATCTCCTAAGATCAATATTATATGGCATGAATGATATATGATGTAGCAATGTGGATGTATTTACAGGAAACCAGAAGTGCTATGTACCTGCAGATATAGGGTTAACCTGCTGGTGGATTTGTGTTAAAATTATACCAGGATTACTGGAAACATGGCTGCAGGAAGAAAATGAAGTTGTACACTTCTTTTAGCAACTTGATTCCAGTCATCGGGGAGGAGGAAAAGTCACAGCTCATTATACTATAAGTGGCAGCAGAAATTGCTCCCCAGAAAATTGATTGACAGCCTGCTCTGAACATTAAAGGCTCCGTTACACTCTGCGATGTCCCAGCGACAACGATCGGGATCACTGGGACATCGCTATATGATCTCTGGTAAGCTGTCACACAGGCAGACTCACCAGCGATCAGCGACCAACGAGAACGCTGGTAACCAGGGTAAACATCGGGTAACTAAGCAGAGTGCTGCACTTAGTTACCCGATGTTTACCCTGGTTACCATGTCCCAGCTCATACTGTGCGGCGCTGGGCATCGGCCGGGAGGTTGTTGATCATTGGTCTCCCGCTGTCACACACGCCGATGCTGGCCGCTCAGCGGAAGACCAACGATCGAAAAACAGCCCTGGCCATTTACCAACGATCATATCACACCCAGCGGCATCGCTACAAGGCCACTGCAACATCACAAAACCGGTGACGTTGCAACGATATCGTTAGCGATATCGTTGCGTTTAACCCGGTGTAACAGGCCAGATTAACCCCCCGACCAGAATATACCCGGGGTTAAAGTGGCCTAGCCCAGATTATACCCCGGGTATATTCTGGCCTAGCCCAGTTTATACCCTGGGGTATAAACTGGGCTAGCCCAGAATATACCCCGGGTATATTCTGGCCTAGCCCAAACTATACCCCGGGGTATAAACAGGCCTAGGCCAGATTATACCCCTCTGTATAACACAGCAGCTGTAGATCAGGGGCCCAAGCCGTGCACAGAGCCCCAAGCAACGCATGGGGGCCCGAGGCTGCACAAAGTGGCCCCAGGCAGCAGAAAGTGGCCCCAGGCAACATACAGGGGCCTCAGGCAGTGCTAGGGCCCCAGGCAGTGCAAGGGGCCCGAGGCAGCACACAGGGGCCCGAGGCTACACACAGGATCCCAGGCTACACACAGGGGCCCCAGCCAGCATACAAGGGCCCCAGGCAGTGCACGGGGCCCCAGGTGGTGCACAAGGCCCCAGGCAGCACAAAGTGGCCCCAGGCAACATACAGGGGCCCCAGGCAGTACACAGGGACCCAGGATACACACAGGATCCCAGACTACACACAGGGGCCCCAGCCAGCATACAAGGGCCCCAGGCAGTGCACGGGGCCCCAGGTGGTGCACAAGGCCCCAGGCAGCACAAAGTGGCCCCTGGCAGCACAAAGTGGCCCCAGGCAACATACAGGGGCCCCAGGCTACACACAGGATCCCAGGCTACAAACAGGGGCCCCATGCAGCATACAAGGGCCCCAGGTAGCACAAAGTGGCCCCAGGCTACACACAGGATCCCAGGCTACACAAAGGGGCCCCATGCAGCATACAAGGGCCCCAGGCAGCACAAAGTGGCCCCACGCTACACACAGGATCCCAGGCTACACACAGGGGCCCCATGCAGCATACAAGGGCCCCAGGCAGCACAAAGGGGCCCCAGGCAACATACAGGGGCCCCAGGCAGTGCTAGGGGCCCTACGCTAACACAGGATCCCGGGCTACACACAGGGGCCCCATGCAGCACAATGTGGCCCCAGGCAACATACAGGGGCCCCAGGCAGTACTAGGGGCCCCAGGCTACACACAGGACCCCAGGCTACACACAGGGGCCCCATGCAGCATACAAGAGCCCCATGCAGTACAAAGGGGCCCCAGGCAACATACAGGGGCCCCAGACAGTACTAGGGGCCCCAGGCTACACACAGGATCCCAGGCTACACACAGGGGTCACATGCAGCATACAGGGGCCCCAGGCAGCACAAAGTGGCCCCAGGCAACATACAGGGGCCCCAGGCAGTACTAGGAGCCCCAGACTACACACAGGATCCCAGACTACACACAGGGTCCCCATGCTGTATACAAGGGCCCCAGGCAGTACAAAGGGGCCCCAGGCAACATACAGGGGCCCCAGACAGTACTAGGGGCCCCAGGCTACACACAGGATCCCAGGCTACACACAGGGGTCACATGCAGCATACAGGGGCCCCAGGCAGCACAAAGTTGCCCCAAGCAGCACAATGTGGCCCCAGGCAACATACAGGGGCCCCAGGCAGTACTGGGGGCCCCAGGCTACACACAGGATCCCAGGCTACACACAGGATCCCAGGCTACACACAGGGGTCACATGCAGCATACAGGGGCCCCAGGCAGCACAAAGTGGCCCCAGGCAGCACATTGTGGCCCCAGGCAACATACAGGGGCCCCAGGCAGTACTGGGGGCCCCAGGCTACACACAGGATCCCAGGCTACACACAGGGGCCCCATGCAGCATACAAGAGCCCCAGGCAACACAAAGGAGCCCCAGGCAGCACAATGTGGCCCCAGGCAACATACAGGGGCCCCAGGCTGTACTAGGTGCTCCAGGCTACACACAGGATCACAGGCAGCACAAAGGGGCCCTTAACGCTGTCTCTTGCCCCCTTGCGCGCTGTCTCTCCCCCACCCTTGTGCTGTCTCTGACCCCGTGTGCTTCCTGGGGCCCCTGTGTGCTGTCTGGGGCCCCTGTATGTTGCCAGGGGACACTTTGTACTGCCTAGGGCCCCGTGCACTGCCTGGGCCCCTTGTATGCTGCCTGGGGCCCCTGTGTGTAGCCTGGGATCCTGTGTGTAGCCTGGGGCCCCTGTGTGCTGCCTGGGGTCCCTGTGTGCTGCCTCGGGCCCCCATGCACTGCCTGGGGCCCCTGTGTGCTGCCTGGGGCCCCTGTATGTAGCCTGGGATCCTGTGTGTAGCCTGGGGCCCCTGTGTGCTGCCTGGGGCCCTTGGATGCTGCATGGGGCCCCTGTGTGTAGTCTGGAATCCTGTGTGTAGCATGGGGCCCCTAGCACTGCCTGGGGCCCCTGTATGTTGCCTGGGGCCACTGTGTGCTGCCTGAGGCCACTTTGTGCTGCCTGGGGCCCTTGTATGCTGCATGGGGCCCCTGTATGTAGCCTGGGATCTGGTGTGTAGCATGGGGCCCCTAGCACTCTCTGGGGCCCCTGTATTTTGCCTGGGGCCACTTTGTGCTGCCTGGGGCCACTTTGTGCTGCCTGGGGCCCTTGTATGCAGCATGGGGCCCCTGTGTGTAGCCTGGGATCCTGTATGTAGCCTGGGGCCCCTAGTACTGCCTGGGGCTCCTGTATGTTGCCTGGGGCCACTTTGTGCTGCCTGGGGCCCTTGTATACAGCATGGGGACCCTGTGTGTAGCCTGGGATCCTGTGTGTAGCGTGGGGCCCCTAGCACTGCCTGGGGCCCCTGTGTGTAGCCTGGGATCCTGTGTGCAGCCTGGGGCCCCTAGTACTGCCTGGGGCCCCTGTATGTTGCCTGGGGCCCCTTTGTGCTGCCTGGGGCTCTTGTATGCTGCATGGGGCCCCTGTATGGTGCCTGGGATCCTGTGTGTAGCCTGGGGCCCCTAGTACTTTCTGGGGCCCCTGTATGTTGCCTGGGGCCACATTGTGCTGCCTGGGGCCCCTGTATGCTGCACGTGGCCCCTGTATGCTGCATGTGACCCCTGTGTGTAGCCTGGCATCCTGTGTGTAGCCTGGGGCCCCTAGTACTGCCTGGGGCCCCTGTATGTTGCCTGGGGTCCCTTTGTGCTGCCTGGGGCCCTTCTATGCTGCTTGGGGCCCCTGTGTGTAGCCTGGGATCCTGTATGTAGCCCGGGGCCCCTAGTACTGCCTGGGGCCCCTGTATGTTGCCTTGGGCCACTTTGAGCTGCCTGGGGCCACTGTGTGCTGCCTGGGGCCCCTGTGTGTAGCCTGGGATCCTGTGTGTAGCCTGGGGCCCCTACTACTGCCTGGGGCCCCTGTATGTTGCCTGGGGCCCCTTTGTGCTACCTGGGGCCCCTGTATGTTGCTTGGGGACACTTTGAGCTGCCTGGGGCCACTGTGTGCTGCCTGGGGCCCCTATGTGTAGCCTGGGATCCTGTGTGAAGCCTGGGGCCCCTGTATGTTGCTTGGGGCTACTTGGTGCTACCTGGGGCCCTTGTATGCTGCATGGGGCCCCTGTGTGTAGCCTGGGATCCTGTGTGTAGCCTGGGGCCCCTAGTACTGCCTGGGGCCACTTTGTGCTGCCTGGGGCCACTTTGTGCTGCCTGGGGCCTTGTGCACCGCCTTGGGCCCCGTGCACTGCCTGGGGCCCTTGTATGCTGGCTGGGGCCCCTGTGTGTAGCCTAGGATCCTGTGTGTAGCCTGGGGCCCCTGTGTGCTGCCTCGGGCCTTGTGCACCGCCTTGGGGCCCCGTGCACTGCCTGGGGCCCTTGTATGCTGGCTGGGGCCCGTGTGTAGCCTAGGATCCTGTGTGTAGCCTGGGGCCCCTGTGTGCTGCCTCGGGCCCCCATGCGCTGCCTGGGGCCTTAGCACTGCCTGGGGCCCCTGTATGTTGCGTAGGGCCACTTTCTGCTGCCTGGGGCCACTTTGTGCTGCCTCGGGTCCCCATGCGTTGCTTGGGGCCCTGTGCACGGCTTGGGCCCCTGATCTACAGCTGCTGTGGTATACAGAGGGGTGTAATCTGGCCTAGGCCTGTTTATACCCCGGGGTATAGTTTGGGCTAGGCCAGAATATACCCGGGGTATATTCTGGCCCAGGGGGGTATATTCTGGGCTAGACCAGTTTATACCCCGGGTATATTCTGGTCGGGGGGTTAATCTGGCCTGTTACACCGGCCTTTACACTGCACAGATATGCTGTCAACCAAAGGGAAGGGAATTTATAGAGACTGTTCAAACCAAGAACAGGCGTTTAGTACACCTATGGCACGGCCATACATATAAGTGCACCTTCCTGCCTGCTTGCATATATTTCCAGCTTTCTCTGACCCTTTGAAGCTGTTAATCAAAAAATGGGGGGAGAAAATTAAGGGATAACCAGTAGGTGGGAAGGTGTATATAACCCCTTCATGACCAGGCGATTTTCAGTTTTTTTTCATTTTTTGCTCCAAGGACCATACATTTCTTATTTTTCCATCAATATAACCATTTGAGGGATCATTTTTTGCGGGATGAGTTGTAGTTTGGATTATACCATTAATTCTATCATATAGTGTACCGAAAAACAAGAAAAAAATTCCAAGCGCGTTAACATTTCAAAATAAGTGCGATTCCACAATTGTTTTTTGTGTTGTTTTTTTATTTACCATGCTCACTATATGGTTAAATTGACCTGAAAAAATATTTTTCATGGTCAATGGAAGTATCAGATACCAAAAATGTATAGTTTTTTCTATATGTGAAAATAAATAATGAAAAAAAAAATTATTTTGTTGCAATTTTACAAGACCGTTTTTATTTTTCAAGATATGGAGTAGCATGAGGGCTTAGCTTTAGCGCCCTGAGCTGAGATTTTACTGATACTGATACAATTTTGGGGTACATACGATGTTTTGATCTCATTGCATTTTATTGCAATGTTGAGGTGGCTAAAGAACATAATTCTGGCGTCTTGATTTTTTTTCTTTTTATGCCGTTAATCAATGGAATTAACTTATTTTATATTTTAATAGCTTGGAATTTTACAAATGCAACAATACCAAATATGTATTTTTTTATTACTATTATTCTTTTATTTTTAATGTTGAAAAGGCGAGTGAATTGAACTTATTTTTTTTTCATATTTTTTAAAATTTTACAGCAGTAATTTGCAAACTTGCTTATTGTCATGCTGTATAAAGTAATTTAATAACGTGAGAATTCTCCTTTGAGTTTGCCATAGACAAGAAATGTCTCTAGTCTGATATGCCAAAAGCCTCCCTAGACATGAAGGTTCGTCTAAGCTTGCATGCTTATTTCAATAGGCAAAGAATCAGCTCTTGTGCATATGGCATGGCAATTACTGTATATTATAGTAATAATGCAGACAGAAACTTAGGCTTTGGGTTATAAAAGTGATGTGAGTCACCATTATCTAGGATGTAAGATGATTAGTAATTACTTAAAATGTCTACATAGATGGGGCGTGGCCTGGAAGCTAATGGTGTCGGCTACATAAGTCAGAAGCTCCCTAAGGCAATCCTGCTTACCGGCTATATTCCCCACCACAGAATCTCTCTTTGAAGTGCTGGGACATCGGCGGCACCCAGATCATGCTGAGGGGCCCACCAAAGAGGCGCACAGAGGCTCAGAAAGTGATGGACTTCTTTACAATGGAGCGGCACTCCGAGCCTCCACAGCACATGGCGCCGGCTCCACGGTCCCCTGGAGCCTCTTCTCATGCCTCACACAGCCCAGTGGGGATCCCGGAGCAGGAGGATGAAGATGCCCCAGTCACACAGCGCATGCTGCGCAGCCTCCTGGGGTCCCTGAGATGATCTCTGCAGGAGGATATGTGAGGTATGATGGGGGAACTACTGAGAGCTGAGATGGTGTCTCTGGGTGAAAGTTCCTCACACATGGAGGAAAATAAGGCAGAATATGCCTCTGCTCACAATAATCCTACAGATGATTTTGCAATGATCGACAGCACTATGAAAAACAACTTAACTTTAAGGTATGGGACTTGGAGGACAAAATGAGGAGGTGTAACATCAGAGTGATAGGTTTGCCTGAAGCAGTAGCTGATATAGATCTGCCTACTAGAATTACAGCTTTCTTTCAGCAAGTTCTGCCAGACACACTAGTGAGTGAAATGGGGACAGAGAAGCTTCATTGACTGCCTAAACCTTCTCATATCATACAGTCTCTCTCTCCCAAGGGATGTTCTGGTGTGTATGCTTAACTTTAAGACCAAGGAGGCCATCCTCCAACCATGAGGAAACAACTCACCCTCCTTGAGCTGAGCCCTATGCCGCTTTCTCAGTCTACCGTGTTTCCCCGAAAGTAAGACAGGGTCTTACATTCTTTTTGTGGCCAAAAGTGGCCCCCTGTCTTACTTTCGGGGGGGCCTTACATTGGAGGCCCCACCATCCATCCATCCATCCACACACTGCAGCCATCCATCCACACATTCCCACACATACAGACAGACACATGCATACACATATATACACATATATACACACCACACACACATAGCACCGCTTCTTACCGGGTCCGGTGTGGGGTCCCCGATGGTCCTGTGCCGTCCTCTGTGCTCCGGTCCGGTCCCCGAGATGATTCGCTGCCGTCCGCCGTGTTCCGGTGCCGGTCCTAGGCTCCATGGTCCCTGCTCTTCCGGAGTTCAGGCCTAGCTCTGCCCAGGTCATAGTGTGGGCCAATCAGCATAGCGGCGCTCAAGCAAGCGTCATCGGGCGCTTGCCTCTGACGTCAGCGCCGCTATGCTGATTGGCCCACACTATGACCTGGGCGGAGCTAGGCCTGAAATCCGGAAGAGCAGGGACCATGGAGCCTAGGACCGGCACCGGACCAGGCGGACGGCAGCGGATCATCTCGGGGACCGGACCGGAGCACAGAGGACGGCACAGGACCATCGGGGACCCCACACCGGACCCGGTAAGAAGTGGTGCTATGTGTGTGTGGTGTGTATGGTGTGTATATATGTGTATATATGTGTATGCATGTGTATGCATGTGTCTGTATGTGTGTATGTATGTATGTAAACCCCCCCCCGTGTTTCCCCGATAGTAAGACCCCCCTCCCCCCTACCCTGCCTTACAATCGGGGGGGTCTTACATTAGCAGACCCCCCCGTCCCCCCCACCCTGTCTTACTTTCGGGGGGGTCTTACTATCGGGGAAACACGGTATCCAGACTTATGTGCAGGCACTCTGGCAAAGTGGAGAGAATTTGCTCCTTTCTGCAGATTCCTTAGAGAGAAAGGGATCCTTTGCAGCTGGGGCTCTCCAATCAGGGTGAGATTCCGGTACAAAGGTGCTAATCAATCCTTTCAATCCCCTAAGCTACTGAAAAAGCTTTGAAATCGTGGAACATGCTGCCTGACTCAGGGGAGACCTCATCTGTTCTAAATCGGCGCGACACAACACCAAGACATCCCAGGAGTGGGAAAAAGTGGGCTGATGTAGAGCTCCAGGGACGATTTTGTTTCTCTCCCTGAACATTTTTGTCGGCCATGGTTGGACTCGTACTAGTGATAGGAATTTGCTCGTGGGTTCCCATTGTTTTTGGTCACGCTTTACCATCTGGACCCTATATTCTGGGGTGAATACTGAGCTTCAATGCGTGGCTTTGTTTGCCCCTGCTGGCGTTTTTTTAGCCGGTGTTTTCTGGTTTACATATATGTCTTTTTATGTCTTTCTGTTGAATGTTGATTTTCCCCTCCTCACCTTTTCTGCCCCTTTACTCCCCTCGTCAGTCCTGCAATGCATCCTTTTATGGAAATGTTTTATAGTTTGCTGTACATTCATGATTGAACTTCCCTGTGAAACAGTCTTTATTCTGGAGGGAGGCATGCAAATCCAAGGCAGACTTATTATGTGTCCAGGAGACACACTTGTTACAAGAGGACAATCACAGACTCCATGACTAGCATTTTTCCACAGCCTTTTTCTCCAATTGTTCCTCTTAAAAGACGGGTGTTTGTATCCTAATCAAGAATTAATTTCTGGGGTGGAAGTGACTATTGACAATGTTTATGTGCCAAATTGTTCTCAGGTAAAATACCTTAAAAGTTTCTTCAAAACGGTTATGGAGGTGGCCCGAAGTATGAAAATAATCTGTGGGGATTTGAATTCCGTTATGTGCCATAAATTAGGCTGTTTGCCCCAGTCTTCGTGGGGAGATGGGAACTTGGTTCTTTATGCCTGTTGATGCGGCTGCATGATATGTAGCACTATTGACCCACCCCAAGGCTGTGGGGACTCGGATCCCGGGCATTGATGCTGGATATGGACACTGGTGGCTGATGCCTGGGTCCGTGGCTCTTGTGGTTGGTGAAAAATGTGGAAAATAAAATAATAAAAATGTAATGTTAGTTACGCCACCTGCAGTATCTGGTAAATGCACCAGTGCTGCTCTTAGACCTTTGGGGATGATGTGGCTGAAGCTAGATGGTGTTGCTCCCTGTAGGTGGAGCAGAATCCCCAGGGCAGTGCTGTCATACTAGTTGTCGTGGTCGCCTGCACAGTGAGGTGGCTCTGCAGGCGGAATGCTGGGTGACTCCCCCCTCATGAAAGAATAACACATCACATGTTGCTAAGTCTCTGTACGGGTTTACTGGTGACCATCAGGCAATAAACAGGTTCACAGTCTCGGGTAGCTGGCCTGGGTAGTTACCAGTAGATGAGGTGTCCTTTTGTGGCTTTCAACAGTGTTCTTTCTGGTTTCTCCCGCTGTCCTCTCACTTTCCTCTGCACTACTCCTTAATTCCTTAGTGCGGCCCTGCACAGAGCCCCTTTCTTGCACCAGGCCTATGGGTCTGAGTAGAGTAATCCCTTAGCTGAGGGGCTCACGATCCTAGACAAAATTCCTGGTAGAGTTGTGCTTTGGACCGGGTCGTGGCTATCTGATTGCCCACAGCCCGCCAAGTTGGCGGCTCAGGGCTGAACTCTCCTGCACCGTGCTCGAAGCCGTTTCTCCGTTAATGGACCGGGTTCCACCCCAGACCGGTTATCAGGACGGTCTGGCGCTGGGTGTTAGCTGACACCCAAGGATGCCCCCTTCTCATCTGGGTCACCTCTCTTTCTGGGTGCCCTTCCTCTGCATCCCTTGCAGGATCCTCCTCGACTTCTCTCTCAAACTTCACTCACTACTCTTTCCGCTCTTCACTACCCACTTATATAACCTCCCACCGGGATCGGTTACCCTGGTAACGGGTTTAAGTAATTGGCCCCCTGGCTCTAAGTATGTGAATGCGCAGGTGAACATGCGAACCTCCCTCATCCACTGGCCACTGGGATACCACACACACTGGTCTGGGTGCAGTACTCCTTCGTGGCGCACCGACCAGTGGGGCGCCACACTATCTACATGTGCAGGAAAGGGATTTTTACTTTTTCTCGCACAGACACAGGTCTTACTCCAGAATAAATTATTTTCTGGTGGATGACAACACCCTTCCGGCCTGTGTCTCTGTGGAAGTTGGACTTATTACTCAGTGAGTCTTGAATTAAAAATGATCAATAGACAAACCCCCCCACGAAGCAGACTGAACACTGACCTTCTATCAGCTGAGGGTGTGGTGAAAGTCTAGCCGAGTTTTTTAAACTTAATGCCATTGGTGAAGTAGCTGATGACACCTTGCGGGCTTCCCATAAGGCCTTTATCAGAGGGATTTTCCTCCAAAAATTTTCACAACTAAAAAAAAGCTATCAACCGGCTGAGGTCCTCCCTCCTCTCCCAACTCTATCACCTGGAGAGAGTTAATAAACTGGATCCGACCCACAAGGGCTCCAGACAGATTATGCAGATCCATTTTGGCCATACATGATTGTTCATTAAGGTGCCTTAAAACCTCTTTTTATGCTGCTGGAGATAGGGCGAGTGCGATCCTCGCCAGACGCATTAAAAAATGAGACCCCAAACGTTCAATAAAAGTTATGGTGGATACAGGAGGGAAGTTGGTTAGAAATCCATGTGATATTGCTAAAGTATTTGCCCAATACTATTCCTCAACTTTACAACCTTTGAGATGACTCTTCGGTCCCCCAGCCTACTGAGGAGAAGATAGACCTCTTCCTGGCAAAATTAGACCTTCTGCAACTGACAGATGCCCAACAGGTGTCTTTCAATGCCCCTTTTATGACTGATGAAGTAGTTAAGGTGATTAGGTCGACTAAACTCCACTCTGCACCTGCCCAGGATGGCCTCCCGAATGACTACTATCGGGTATTCCCACACACCCTCACCGCTTATCTTGTTAAAATCCTCCAGGTTTGGAAAAAAAGCAGAATCTATTTCTCCTCTGCATTTGGAAGCTACAATTGTGACCATCCCCAAGCTGGAAAAACGCACCTGATTTGCCCGGTTCTTACAGGTCTATAGCGCTGCTTAACTGCGATGTCAAAAATTTACGCCAAACTTTTGGCGCTGCGACTTCAAGAAGTTTTGCCTGCCTTGGTGGCTCCTGACCAGGTGGGCTTTTTGGCATGGCCAACAAGCAAAAGATGGAACTAGGAGAATAGCGGACTTGATTGGGATAGATGAAACTAGGGGATCCCCCCCGGTGTTCCTGTCTCTTGATGCTGAGAAGTTGTTTGACAGGGTGCACTGGGGGTACCTGAAATGGGTCCTAGGTAGATTCGGGTTCTCTGGGCCTTTTTTGTCAGCTGTCTTGTCGCTTTACTCTAACCCGAATGCTAGAGTGCTTCCGTCAGGTTTCCTTTCTCCTAGTTTCCCCATCACTAATGGCAACCGCCAGGGATGTCCCGCTCTCACCTGCCATTTGTGCTCTGGCTGTGGAGCCCCTTGCAGTCGCAATTCGGTCCAATCCGGGGATCAAGGGTATTCATGTAGGCCTAGTGGACCACGTGATTGGTCTGTATGCCGATGATATCATCATAACATGCACTGATATAGAGTTGTCCCTTCAGAACGTAATGGCTACCCTGACTTTTCATGTATCTCATATATAAGCTTAACGCTTCAAAATCAGTGTTTTTCCCTGTATTGGTCCCCCAATCCCTGATGGCATATATACAGCATAAATTCCCTTTCACCTGGGCTCCTGATGGGTACCCCTTATTTGGGTATTCTTCTGACACCATCTCGTGTTACCACAACCCGTAATATGGAAGCCTTCATAAAGTCCATTTTGAAGGACATAAACACCCACCCCATAAATACTGTCTTGTGGATTGCGAGAGTACATGCGTTCAAGATGATCTTCCTGACGAAAATTATATACTGCTTTAGAGATCTCCCGATATATATCCCCAAATATTTGTTGAAAAAACTTCAAAGGATAGTCTATTCCTATGTGTGGGCAAAGAGACACCCCCTGAGTGGCACATAAGGTCATGTTACTTTCATATAAGGAAGGCGGGCATGGGTGTTCCAGATTTAGCCGCTTACCACAAAGCCATTATTTTAGAGGAAGCCAAAATGTGGCAGGATGACTCTCTCAAGTTTGAGTGGGCTCAGACAGAATCCTGTTTTGCTCTGGAACGTTCCTTAAGGGTACTGCTTACCTCTGAGGTGTTGTGTCCAGGGAGCGCCATCCGACCTCTCACTTCTATGCGACCCATTCTCACTCACTGGAGGGAGGTGGCTGAGTAGTAGATCCAACTCCCCCCGTGTAATTCACATTAGCGCATCCCCTACTTAAATTTGGGAGGAACGGAGACGGCGGGGGAATGCTTTCTTGGCGACGTTCTCCATGAAGGGGAAATACGACCCTTTGAAGTCCTCAGTTCGAAATGGCCTCTGACTGACAATATATTCTACAAAAATACCTACAGATGAAACACTGCTTGTCGTCTCTTCTCTACCTCATTGGGTTGGGAGCTCCTCTGGGTATTCCCTCGCAATTTTAGACTTTTATCACAGCTGATCCCAGTCATAAAAAAAGCATTTTCCTCATTATATAAAGTTCATGAAAAAGTGAATAAAGAAAGGTGGCACTCACCATGTAGGCTGGTGGAAGAATGTTTTAATCCAGGTAGCTTAGTCCATTAAAACATTGTTGGTGCGGTGGGAGAGGGAGTGAGAGGCCGTCGGAACGACGGTACCGTTTCGTATCGTGTGGTGATACTTCTGCGGGTTCCAGTATATTATATAAAGACCAGACCCCTTCCCCCTGTGTTTTTGAAGCTCACTTATTTGATTAAGTGGGAGGTCGACTTGGGATTCTTGGCTACATGGGAGGACTGGTGCGCAGCTATGGTGGGAGTTCAGAGGGTGACTAGATGTGTCAACCACCTTGAAAACTTAAAGAAAATACACGTTAGATGGCACCTCTCACCAGCACAGCTGGCTAAATTTAATCCTGTCGCTTCCCAGCTGTGTTGGAGACAGTGTGGGAGTAAAGGTACGCTGTCTCACATGTGGTGGACCTGACCTACAATAGCTGGGTATTGGGTGGTAGTTCAGACCAACCCAACAACCTCAGTTGGCCCTTTTAAACATTGGTATAGATCAGGTCCCCAGGGAACTAAGAAGTGTGGTCTCATACATACTTACTGTATATTGGCTAGGTTATGTGTGGCAGCGAGATGGAAATCCTGCTCCCCCTAACTTGACCGATGTGGTAGCTAAGGTCAATTTCTTTTTTTTCAACATGAATATTATTTAGCATTGGACCTGAGAGGTAGACGCTCATCACAAGGGAGCTGGAAGATTTGGGCTGGTCACCCTCTTGCATTTGTAGGACGTCTTCCCCTCTCCCCCTCTATGCTATTTTCCCCCTCCTCCTCCCTCACCTTCCACCCATTCCCCCCTTATTTGATTAGCATTGATGTTAAAATGTCTTCATTTACGTTTAAAATTTCAATAAAAATGTAATGGAAAAAAAAGTATACATAGATAAATAAGGCAAACAAAAAATAATTTCAGCAATAAAAGGATACTGTTCAGTAAAGCAGCCTTGTGAATTTATATTAATGATGTCGAGGTATGCATAGGCTGAGTAACTGCTTGAGGTTGGTTATAAAATTGTTGCATTGCTAGTCAAACAACTTGAGAATAACATCTTCATTCAGGTCAATATTATGAGATTCAATTATTGAGATGGCATCTGGTGTTGTAGTCATTTATTCACAAAGTGAGTATTTCTCACAAGCTCATCTAGAGCATTCAGCCCTGCTATGTTGAGTAATAGTGACATCCAGAGGCCATTTATATCCACATGCATACTTTGGTAAGGGTTTCATGCGTTACAAGTACAGTTTTAGCTTTCTGAATTTTGTCTTCATTGTGGTATGATATGCTCTTACCTATTTATGACAATGATACCAAGTGTAGTAAAAAATGAGTGCAATTCACATATAAAATAATTTCTTCCTAGGTGTTACGTACATTTATTTTAGAGATTCATATTAAATACCACTTATAAAGGCTACATTTGGTTTAAAATCTCCATGTCAACAGTTATAGCTACAATGGATTAATTAAGTATTGAAAACAGCACCGATTTTCTAAGTATATTTCTAAAGATGCTATTGACATTAATATCTCACTAGATGTTGTAACAACCCATCCAATCCACACAAGCAATGAAATCAAACCAAAATTATCCATAAAGTAAATTATGTGTAATAATGAGACATGACACAGGAAAAAAGTATTGAACTTGCTCAATGATATTTATATTATACTTCATACAAAATCCTTCGTTGGTGATGAAGCTTTAACCCCTTCATGACCCAGCAGCCTATTTTGACCTTACTGACCAGGCCATTTTTTTGCAATTCTGACCAGTGTCCCTTTATGATGTAATAACCCTGGAACGCTTCAACGGATCCTAGCCATTCTGAGATTGTTTTTTCCTGAAATATTAGGCTTCATGTTAGTGGTAAATTTAGGGCGATAATTTTTGTGTTTACTTGTGAAGAAAATCGAAAATTTGGTGAAACGTTTGAAAATTTAGCAATTTTCAAATTTTGAATTTTTATTCTGTTAAACCAGAGATTTATGTGACACAATAGTTAATAAATAACATTTCCCACATGTCTACTTCACATCAGCACAATTTTGGGAAAAAAAAATAATTTGTTACGAAGTTATAAGGGTTCAAAGTTCTTTAGCAAATTCTCATTTTGCCAGCAAAATTTACAAAACCATTTTTTAGTGACGACATCACATTTGAAGTCCCTTTGAGGGGTGTACATGACAGAAAACACCCACAAGTGACACCAATCCAAAAACTGCACCCCTCAAGCTACTCAAAACTACATTCAAGAAGATTATTAACCCTTCAGGTGCTTCACAGGAACTAAAGCAACGTGGAAGGAAAAAAATGAACATTTTAATTTAAAAAAAAAAAAAAAAGTTATTTTAGCCTCAATTATTGCATTTTCACAAAGGTAAAAGCACAAAAAGGATCCTAACATTTGTTGGTCAATTTCTCCTGATTACGCTGATACCTCATATATGGTTGAAAAATATGGTTTGGGCGCATGGCAGGGCTTGGAAGGGAAGAAGCGCTATTTCAATTTTTGAATCTAAAATTAGCTGCATTTGTTAGCAGACACCATGTCGGGTATGGAGAGCCCCTGTGTGCCTTGTGATAAGGCGATCACGGAGCGGGCCGAGGTACACTCGCTTGGCAGCGCAAAATCATACACACAGCAACAGTCTCTTCTAGGAAATAGGTCCACCTGGTTTATTCAGGAGAGCATAAACCACACGGTGCAAATTAAATATTATTATTATTATCTAATATATAAAGCTGAATGTGTGTATGTGTGTATATATGTGTGTATGTATGTGTGTATATCCGGATTGGCATCTACACCGTCGCAACTACAGCTACAAAAATTTGCACAGTCACATGTCTGGACCCTGGGAGCGTCATAGGCTATGTTGTGAGGCGAAATTTTAACCCTGCGCGTTTCAGTTCACCAAACAATTTTGCCCCTATCTACATAATGGGGAAAACGTGAATGGAAAAGTGTTGGAGGAAAATCGACAGCTGTCAGCTATAGAGACAAAATTTTGCACAGTCATACGTCTGGACCCCGGGACCGTCATAGGCTATATTGTGAGGTGAAATTTTAACCCCGCGCATTCCAATTCACCAAACAATTTTGCCCCTAACTATATAATGGAGAAAAAGTGACAGTTACCAGTTTACAGTTGTGAATGAGAGGGGCTTAATGATAGCACCAAAGACTAACAGCACATACCAGCATATAGTCACTAAGGTGGGGCCCCAACATGAGATATTCACCACACACAGGCACATGTATACACACCACACGCACACAAAGAGTAACAGCAAGTGTATAGTCGCTAAAGTGCAGCACAAACATTGGATACTCGCCACGCACCCGAACAAACACACACACACCACAAAGAGAACACACACAACACAGAGACACACACCTCCCCAAGGGGGGACACACACACTCTATAGAGACACATGCACTCACCCCACAGGGACACACACACACCACAAAGAGACACACATAACACAGACACACACACCACACAGACCCCCCCACAGGGACACACACACATAGCCACCCTATAGGACACATGCACTCACCCCACAGGGACACACACACACCACAAAGAGACACACACAACACAGATACACACCACACAGACCCCCCCCCCCACAGGGACACACACATACACTCCCTATAGGGACACATGCACTCACCCCACAGGGACACACACACCACAAAGAGACACATACAACAGAGACACACACCACACAGACCCCCCCCCCACAGGGACACACACAGCACACAGACAAACACAGATGTGCACAAATCACCTCACACAACTCGCCTCATACGTGTGCTATCTTTATTTTCCAAACATAAACATCTGATTAAAAACAGTCAACACATGTGCCATATAGGGAATTAAGGCAGATGTCAGTCACATGAGCCGTCTATTATGTGTATGTGTGAGGTAACATACTGCCCGGCCAGGGGGAGGGATTACTGTTGGCTGGAGATTTATTAGGCTGCCTATAGCAATCAAACACAGCTCAGCTTCTATTTTCCTACAGGTCATTAATATGACATATTCAAATTCAATGTTGTTATAGCTAACAGCAGTTATTTCTTAACCCGGGCGTAGCCGGGTACTACAGCTATCTAATATATAAAGCTGAATGTGTGTATGTGTGTATGTGTGTGTGTATATCCGGGATTGGCATCTACACCGTCGCAGCTACAGCCGCAAAATTTTGCAGAGTCTCACGTCTGGACCCCGGGAGTGTCATAGGCTATGTTGTGAGGCGAAATTTAAACCCTGCGCGTTCCAGTTCACCAAAAAATTTTGCCCCTATCTACATAATGGGGACAAAATGAATGGAAAAGAGTTGGAGGAAAATCGACAGATGTCAGCTATAGAGACAAAATTTTGCGCAGTCCTACGTCTGGACCCCGGGAGCGTCACAGGCTATGTTGTGAGTCGAAATTTTAACCCCGCGCATTCCAATTCACCAAACAATTTTGCCCCTAACTATATAATGGAGAAAAAGTGACAGTTACCAGTTTACAGTTGTGAATGAGAGGGGCTTAATGATAGCACCAAAGACTAACAGCACATACCAGCATATAGTCACTAAGGTGGGGCCCCAACATGAGATATTCACCACACACAGGCACATGTATACACACCACACGCACACAAAGAGTAACAGCAAGTGTATAGTCGCTAAAGTGCAGCACAAACATTGGATACTCGCCACGCACACCCGAACAAACACACACACACCACAAAGAGACACACACAACACAGAGACACACACCTCCCCAAGGGGGACACACACACTCTATAGAGACACATGCACTCACCCCACAGGGACACACACACACCACAAAGAGACACACATAACACAGACACACACACCACACAGACCCCCCCACAGGGACACACACACATAGCCACCCTATAGGACACATGCACTCACCCCACAGGGACACACACACACCACAAAGAGACACACACAACACAGATACACACCACACAGACCCCCCCCCCCACAGGGACACACACATACACTCCCTATAGGGACACATGCACTCACCCCACAGGGACACACACACCACAAAGAGACACATACAACAGAGACACACACCACACAGACCCCCCCCCCACAGGGACACACACAGCACACAGACAAACACAGATGTGCACAAATCACCTCACACAACTCGCCTCATACGTGTGCTATCTTTATTTTCCAAACATAAACATCTGATTAAAAACAGTCAACACATGTGCCATATAGGGAATTAAGGCAGATGTCAGTCACATGAGCCGTCTATTATGTGTATGTGTGAGGTAACATACTGCCCGGCCAGGGGAGGGATTACTGTTGGCTGGAGATTTATTAGGCTGCCTATAGCAATCAAACACAGCTCAGCTTCTATTTTCCTACAGGTCATTAATATGACATATTCAAATTCAATGTTGTTATAGCTAACAGCAGTTATTTCTTAACCCGGGCGTAGCCGGGTACTACAGCTATCTAATATATAAAGCTGAATGTGTGTATGTGTGTATGTGTGTGTGTATATCCGGGATTGGCATCTACACCGTCGCAGCAAACAGCCGCAAAATTTTGCAGAGTCTCACGTCTGGACCCCGGGAGTGTCATAGGCTATGTTGTGAGGCGAAATTTAAACCCTGCGCGTTCCAGTTCACCAAAAAATTTTGCCCCTATCTACATAATGGGGACAAAATGAATGGAAAAGAGTTGGAGGAAAATCGACAGATGTCAGCTATAGAGACAAAATTTTGCGCAGTCCTACGTCTGGACCCCGGGAGCGTCACAGGCTATGTTGTGAGTCGACATTGTAACCCCGCGCATTCCAATTCACCAAACAATTTTGACCCTATCTACATAATGGGGAAAAAGTGACAGTTACCAGTTGACAGTTGTGAATGAGAGGGGCTTAATGATAGCGCCAAAGACTAACAGCACATACCAGCATATAGCCCACTAAGGTGGGGCCCCAACATGAGATATTCACCACGCACGGGGACATGTATACACAACACACGCACACAAAGAGTAACAGCAAAGTGTATAGTCGCTAAGGTGCAGCCCCAACATTGGATACTCACCACGCACCCGAACAAACACACACACACACACCACAAAGAGACACACACAACATAGGGACACCCCCCCCCCCCAAGGGACACACACACACTCTATAGCGACACATGCACTCACCCCACAGGGACACCACACACACACACCACAATGAGACACACATGACACAGACACACACACCACACAGACCCCCCCCACAGGGACACACACACATAGCCATCCTATAGGGACACATGCACTCACCCCACAGGGACACACACACCACAAAGAGACACACACACACCACACAGACCCCCCCCACAGGGACACACACACATACACACCCTATAGGGACACATGCACTCACCCCTCAGGGACACACACACACCACACAGAGACACACACCACACAGAGACACACAACACAGAGACACACAACACAGAGACACACACACCCCACACAGACCCCCCCCCACAGGGACACACACACATGCACACCCTATAGGACACATGCACTCACCCCACAGGGACACACACCACAAAGAGACACACACAACACAGATACACACACATACCATACAGATTCCCCCACAGGGACACACACACATACACACCCTATAGGGACACATGCACTCACCCCACAGGGACACACACACACTACAAAGAGACACACACAACAGACACACACCACACATACCCCCCCCCACAGGGACACACACATACACACCCCAGGGACACACACACCACACAGACAGACACAGATGTGCACAAATCACCTCACACAACTCACCTCATACGTGTGCTATCTTTATTTTCCAAACATAAACATCTGATTAAAAACAGCCAATGTGCAACACATGTGCCATATAGGGAATTAAGGCAGATGTCAGTCACGAGCTGTCTATTATGTGTATGTGTGAGGTAACATATACTGCCTGGCCAGGGTGGGTTTACTGTTGGCTGGAGATTTATTAGGCTGCCTATAGCAATCAATCACAGCTCAGCTTCTATTTTCCTACAGGTCATTAATATGACATATTCAAATTCTATTTTGTTATAGCTAACAGCAGTTATTTATTAACCCGGGCGTAGCCGGGTACTACAGCTAGTCTAATATGTAAAGCTGAATGTGTTTATGTATGTTGTATGTATGTGTGTAATCGGGATTGGCATCTACACCGTCGCAGCTAAGCGCAAAATTTTGCAGAGTCACACGTCTGGACCCCGGGAGCGTCATAGGCTATGTTGTGAGGCGAAATTTTAACCCCGCGCATTCCAATTCACCAAACAATTTTGGCCCTATCTACATAATGGGGAAAAAGTGACAGTTACCAGTTGACAGTTGTGAATGAGAGGGGCTTAATGATAGCACCAAAGACTAACAGCATATACCAGCATATAGTCACTAAGGTGGGGCCCCAACATGAGATATTCACCACACACATGGGACATGTATACACACCACACGCACACAAAGGTAACAGCAAGTGTATAGTCGCTAAAGTGCAGCCCCAACATTGGATACTCACCACGCACCCGAACAAACACACACCACAAAGACACACACACAACACAGAAACACCCCCACACCTCCAAGGGGACGCACACACACATCTATAGCGACACATGCACTCACCCCACAGGGACACACACACCACAAAGAGACACACATAACACAGACACACACCACACAGACCCCCCCCACAGGGACACACACACATAGCCACCCTATAGGGACACATGCACTCACCCCACAGGGACACACACACCACAAAGAGACACACACACACCACACAGACCCCCCCACAGGGACACACACACATACACACCCTATAGGGACACATGCACTCACCCCACAGGGACACACACACACAACACCACAAAGAGACACACACAACACAGATACACACAACACAGACCCCCACACAGGGGCACACACACATACACACCCTATAGGGACACATGCACTCACCCCACAGGACACACACACACACCACAAAGAGACACACACAACAGAAACACACACCACACAGACCCCCCCACAGGGACACACACATACACACCCCTATAGGGGCACATGCACTCACCCCACAGGGACACACACACACACCACAAAGAAACACACACAACAGACACACACCACACAGACCCCATCCCACAGGGACACACACATACACACCCCAGGGACACACACACCACACAGAGACACAGATGTGCACAAATCACCTCACACAACTCACCTCATACGTGTGCTATCTTTATTTTCCAAACATAAACATCTGATTAAAAACAGCCAATGTGCAACACATGTGCCATATAGGGAATTAAGGCAGATGTCAGTCACATGAGCGTCTATTATGTGTATGTGTGAGGTAACAATACTAGCCCGCCGGAAGAGGGTTTACTGTTGGCTGGAGATTTATTAGGCTGCCTATAGCAACCAATCACAGCTCAGCTTCTATTTCCTACAGGTCATTAATATGACATATTCAAATTCAATGTTGTTATAGCTAACAGCAGTTATTTCTTAACCCGGGCGTAGCCGGGTACTACAGCTAGTTATTAATAAGTATTTATATAGCGCTATTAGGATACATGGCGCATTTACAATTTAGAGGGTAGACATAGACAAGTGGTCGAAGACGACGACCACAAACGGCGACAAACGATGACAGATCACAAGTAGTAATACAGGTACAATAGGGCCGGGATCCTGTCCGCGAGGGATCACAGTCTAGAGGGGGTGGGGAGGGAGACAGTAGGAGGGGGACAGGTGAGTTGTGCAGTGGATAGGGTCTCAGTGTGTGTTGTAGGCTTGTAGGAAGAGGCTTTTCTTCGGCTTTCCAACAGCATACAGTCCGTTACCTCACACACGGCCTGTAGTCAGTCCACACCGGCCTCCAGGGCCTCACCTTTCCATGCCTCAGTGCCTTTCATGTTCCTGCTATGTCAAACACAGACTCCATTAAGACAACCTGAGACACACCCACATCACCAGCAAGCTTAACTCTTGCCATGCTGTTAAGCAGACTGTGGCTTCCATGGCAAGACATTCATAAAAACATCGCAGCAGACTTCTGCCTGTGTGAAACATACTGGCCATGTATAGTGCGCCATTCAGACCATGCCTGGCTGCCAATTTCACAGCCTAAACATTGGGGCTCCCACACAACTGACCCCATTTTAGAAACTAGACCCCCCCAAGGAACTTATCTAGATGCATAGTGAGCACTTTGTACCCCAAGTGCTTCACACATTTATCCGTAAAAATGAAAAAGTACTTTTTTTTTCCCACAAAAATATTCTTTTAGCCTCAATTTTTTCATTTTCACATGGGCAACAGGACAAAAGGGATCCTAACATTTTTTGGACAATTTCTCTGAGTACACTGATACCTTATATATGGTGTAAAACCACTGTTTGGGCGCAATGCAGGGCTCTGAAGGGAGGGAGTGACTTTTTGGAACACAGATTTTGATGGCATGATTTGTGGGTGTCATGTTCTGTTTGGATAGCCTCTGATGCACCTAAACAGGGGAAACCCCCACAAGTAACAACATTTTGAGTTCACTGCCATGGGGAGCCCTGGTTACTCAGGGATGTGGCGTCACCACTTCCCTGAGGAAGTTTCTGGACTGCCGCGGGTCACGTCACTCACCGAGTCCCTGCGGTCCGTGTGATTGGAGACTCTGCAGGGAGAGGATGCTTGTTCTCTCCCGGCAGACTCTGGATGAAGGATCGTGGAGGGCTATGTCGGAGTAATAAAGATGGAGTTGAGATATGTTTATTTTTTGTTCTAATAAAATTATTTTTCTCTGAGTGTTGTGTATTATTTACAATTTACTAGAAATTCCTAATGGTCAGGTCTAACATTGGACCGACATTATGAATCGCAAGCTTAGTGCCAGCTGCCAATACAAAGCTGGCATTAACCTCTTTATCACCCAGTTTGCCACCAGCACCAGGGCAACTGGGAGGGTCGGGGTACCGCAGCAAAAAATGGAGCCTCTAATGAATGCCCTATTTTCTGGGGTGGCTGTAGGTTGCAATTTGCAGCATGGGGGCCTAGAACATTTGGGTCTCTCCATGCTGAGGATTCCAGCCCCTCATCTGCCAAGTTGTACCTGTCTGGCAACCAATAATACGGTGAAACTCGATGTTTTTTTTTTATTTGTACAAATAAATAAAAAAAAAAAAAAAAAAAAAAAAGACGTGGAGCTTCGTCATATTTTTGGTTGCCAGCCAGGTGCAACTTGACAGCTACGGACTGCCACCCACCCCCAACTGCCTTGTTGTGGCTGAAAACCAAAAATACAGCGAAGCCCGACATTTTTTTTTGTTTATATAGAACTGATTTGAGGAAAAAAAAAAAAGATGTGGGGCTCCGCCATATTTTTGGTCCCGCCAGGTACAACTAGGCAGCTGGGGGCTGGAATCCTCAGCATGGAGAGTCCCAGGCATTCTGGGAAACCCATGCTGCGAATTGCAGCCTGCAGCCACACCAGAAAATGGTGCATTCACTGAAGCGCCATTTTGTGGCGCTGTACCCAGAGTTTTCCAGTTGCCCTGGTGCCGGTGGCAAACTGGGTAATAAAGGGGTTAATGCCAGATTTTTTTATTGGCAGCTGGCACTAAGCCCGAGATTTATAATGTCAGGCCAATGTTAGACCTGGCCATTAGGAATGTCCAGTAAATAGTAAAAAAAAAAAAACACACACAGAGAAAAATCTTTTATTAGAAAAAAAAAAAAAACAAACAAAATTTGAACTCCATCTTTATTATTATCCGACGTAGTACAAAACGATGGCCCCACGATGCTCGATTGCCTCTGCTACATCCAGAGACTGCAGCAAGGGATCAAGTGTCCTCTTGTTGTAGTTTCTGGTGTCATAGTTATGGTGCACTGTATGGCAGATCATTCCCATATAGTGCATCTTCACCGTTACCCCAGGGACTGCAATAAGAATTCAAGTGTCCTCTTTGTTGTAGTCTCTGGTGTCATACTGATGAAGCACTGTATGGCAGATCATTGCCATATAGTGCATCATCACTGTTACCCCAGAGACTACAACAAGAGGACACTTGATCCCTTGTTGTAGTCTTTGAGGTCATGGTGATGGTGCACTGTATGGCAGATCATTGCCATACAGTGAACCATCACTGTGAAAATCCAAGTCTCAGAGATAACATGATCTCTGAAGCTTGGGTCAGGTGACCTGATGTTGCCATGTTGTTGCTTGGCACATGTGCCCTGCATGGCCACCATGCTTCAGATGATGGGGAGTGATCATCAGATCACTCCCTATCAGCGTGGAAAGGGCGATACCCGCCCCTCCAGCGCTCCAGCTCATGGTAGGGGCTATGCAAATAGTCTGTGGAGCCTCGTTTAAGAGTCTCGACACAGGACTAGCCAGATATCCCTCAAGGGAAAGACCTAGCCTTGGGGTGGCTCTTTGAGGAGACCACCATATTAAGTGGCCCTTTGAGTCAATATCCAGCTCTTTATGAGCTTAAGGATATGACAAGGAAATTCCAAGGTCAGGTATCCGTCCATAGGCAGCTATTTCGGAGTATTGCCCCTCATCAGTATGGAGTATGATTCTGGCTAGATGGGCGCAATGCCTAGTAGACCAACAACACGAAGCACACAGTGAATTCCTAGGCACATTGCCCCCTGGGAATTATGAATATGCAAATAGAGTCTGTGGAGCCTCAACACATGGTCTTGCTTAGCACATGTGCCCTGCATGGCCACCATGCTTAGATGATGGGGAGTGATTAGCCAGATATCACTCCAGGGAAGGACCTAGCCATGAGGTGGCTCTTTGAGGAGACCACCATAACCACCATATCAAGTGGCCGTTTGTGTCAATATCCAGCTCTTTACAACGTTCTGTTGTGGAAACACATTGTGGTAATAAACGTGTTTTAACCCTTAAAATTGCTCTAATTGTGCCTCAGTGCTCCTATCAAGTAACCTAATTGTCCACTGTGCTAACTGAATCTCCCTGTGACCAGTGATGCGCGGACAACCTGATCATCGACTCACGTGACCGGGTGAACACGGAAGTCGGACGGGAGCTGCGTCCAGTGGTGCGGGTCCCAGGAGGCCCCGGAGACAGTGTGGAGGCGGCACGACCTTAACAGGTTAGAGTTGAGTCCCTCTACCCACATCCTCTCCAATCCCACTATACCACCAGGTTCTTCCCATGGGAGCGCTTCTTGTCTCTTTTTCTATTGCAAGTCAAACAATTGGGCCGCACCTCTACCATTCCGGCCACAGAGAAGAGGCCTACCCAACAACAGGGAACTGGTCTAGTCGATTCATCTCCCTCAGATACAAGCTTCAGAAATCCCCTGAGACCAGGGAACATTTCTTTACCTTCATGGGGAAGATATTCCAGAACCACGGAGAGATTGCATCTGCACTTTGACACTCAGAGGAGTGTTGGTACTTACCCATCTTCGGAGTGTACCATCCTAAGAAGCCAGGTCAGCTAAGAGTGGTATTTGACTCAAGCGCCAAATGCAAAGTCGTCTCATTGAATGATACCCTACTGTCAGGCCCAGATTTCACCAACAGACTTCTAGAAGTGCTACTCTGTTTCCACAGAGATACAGTGGTATTTATAACTGACATACAACAGATGTTCCAATGTTTTCTTGTCAAAGAGGAACACAGAAACTACTTGAGGTTCTTCTGGTACCATGACAACGACCCCGATAAAGATATCAGAGTGTACTGGATGAAGGCACACATCTTCGGGAACAGTCCTTCCCCGGCAGTCGCTATCTACGGCCTCCGAAACTCTGCCAAAGAGGGCGAAGAGTATGGGTCAAATGTCAGATCCTTTGTAGAAAAGGACTTCTACGTTGACGACTGCTTGAAGTCCACACCGACAAATGAAGTTGCAATCAGCCTCCTGAAGAGGGCTCAAGAAATGCTCACTCTGTCTAACCTGAGGTTGCATAAAATCACCTCCAACAGCAGAGAATTGATGGAAGCCTTTCTCTCTGATGGCTATTCCAGCGATCTAAAGGACCTAGACCTAAGCATCGACTCTATTCCCATGCAGCAGAGCCTAGGATTGCTTTGGGATTTGAAGACAGGCACCTTCACTTTTCGGATCAGCAAAGACGAGAAACCCTTCATGTGCAGAGGAGTTCTCTCTTTCATGAATAGTCTATATGACCCCTTGGGGTTCGTGGCTCCAGTAACCATCCAAGGCAAGATAATGTTAAGAGACTTCACCCAAGATAAATCTGATTGGACGATCCACTTCCAGCAGATAAAGCGGACCTGTGGGCCTAGTGGAGGTAGTCTCTCGAAGCCTTAACCGACCTTAGTGTGAAATGACCTTATTCTCCCATGCCATCCAGTCAAAACATGAAGTCAAAACATGAAGGCTTTGTGTCTTCTGTCACACATCAGTCAAAGCGATCGCAGCAGTAGCGTACCTCTAAACCATAGACGTGAACAAACAGCCATATTGGGTTCATCATAAGCTGGACAAAACTGGCGCCACTCCGCAAACACACGATACCCAGATTGGAAGTCTGTGCTGCCATCCTCGCAGTGGAGCTGGCCAAACTTATCTCAGATGGGATGAATCTGGAGATCAAAGATGGAGAGTTCTACACGGATAGCAAGGTGGTACTGGGATACATCTGCAATGAGACACGAAACTACTATGTCTATGTCAGCAATTGGGTACTGAGGATAATAAGATCCACTTGCCCTAATCAGTGGCACTACGTGTCACTCACCACAATTCTGCAGACCATGCGACTAGACCCATCGCACCCAGTCATCTTAAGGATACTACATGGTTCACAGGACCTGCCTCTTTGTACCGATCGACACCCTACATCAGCAGGCATGAAACATTTGAACTAGTGGATCCAGATGCTGACAAAAGCGTCGTCCTCAAGTGTCTGCTACGCATACAGTCATTTCAAGTTATCACCTCGAATCTCATCAGTTCAGCAGGTTCTCAACCTGGAAGTCACTCAACCAAGCCATTGCTTGTCTACTACAGGTAGCTCAGCCTTACAAGACAGAATTTTCAATTGGTTATGGAGACCCGCAAGTTCTCACCTCTGCCATGTTAACCACGCAGAAAACCTGCCTTCCAAGAGCACCACCAACAGATGTCAGTGAGAGAGAGCTCTACAAAAGGAGAAGGAAGCAAGTATAAAGAAAATGGTACCTCTCCACCCTACAAACCAGGACAAAGTGACAGAAAGACCGGCCAGGCATCAAACCTCATGATGTCATATCCACTAAAGACATAGTCACACCAAAAGGAGTGGCTAATTGACCTTGTCACCCAAACCTTCCTAAGCAAGTATGGTAAAGTGCACAAATTCAAACTCAAAGTGTGCAAACTTGAGAACAAACTGTTCCTCAGACCAGTAACTGAACTTGTGTTGCTGTTTTCCCCACAAGAGTCTAATAGTGGCATTCGTTGATGCCAAGCAGGGAGTGTTCTGCCCATTCTGAGCAGAAAAATAAACATTCATAGTTTTATACCAGTTATAACCCTTATGGTACCTTTACACGCCGCCACAACAGGATGGATACAACCCGCTACAGGCTACAAATGTAGCTTGTCGAGCCAATATCGCCCGTAGTAGCGGCGTCTGAAGACGGGACGACACAGCCGGCTACAGATACCTCTGCATCCGTGCACTGCCCATAAACATATGGCAACATCGCCGATTGTAGCGAGCTGTATCGGCGTGTAAAGAAGCTACAGAAGGGAAGTCTGGACACCCGGCGATGTAGCTGCAATGTAGCTAAGGCGTCACCCATGCTGCGTGATACCGCGCCCCTTCAGCGATCATTGGTGGAAGATGCTGCGTTACGATTGGCCCTTGCCTCACAGCCCTCCATCTTGGATGAGCTGTCCCTTCAGCACTACACATACGCGCCGTATGCACGATCAGATAGTAGTACAATTACGCGGACACACACTTGAACGTAAAATCATAAATGGCCCATGATCTACATACAGTGTGCACATCATATCAACATGAAAACGAATAATGCGGGACACAGCGCACAAGTGTGTGTTACGTACCGCTCTGGCTTATTGCACAGCAGCTGCCGTAGAAGTGTTCCGGGTCTGGCAGTGCGCGCATCGCGCACACAGATGCACACAATCCCATACCACATCGGAGGAGATTACCCAGTAGACAGATCAGAGCCGTGTTGTACGGACTGCACTGTGTGTCTTCTGCAGTAGGGGCCGCATAAGTGTGTCGGCCGAGTCACTGCGTGTTGGCCTACTTATAAAGGTGCGTCACCCCCACAGCGGTCGTAATGACGTCATGACGTTGGTTTCATTTTCACTCTGCCTGCAAGGTGCCAGCCCCGCCTCTGCACACACCATAGCAGTCATGGCAGCCGTGCACCGCGCCGCAACATGGGGGATGGCGGAGCTGATCATCCTCATTGATCATTGCGACCGTCGGGACTATTGGGGCCACCATCACCACCGCCACCCCAGGCTGCGCAATCGGTGCACCGTGCGGCGGATCCAGCGGGCCCTGCTCTGCAAACTGGGGGTACAGAGGACAGTAAAAGCGATCCAAAAAAAGATCGCTGACTTGAAGCACAAATGCCCAGGTCGCATACTGGACATCCGTGCCAGGATTGGCAGGCTGCGTGGTGAGTAATTGTTGCCCCAAAACACACACCGCCACATGTGCATGTCCCACAATACACAAAAAATGATGGAAACATATGACAAGGGACAGTGTGGCCTACACAATCAAACACATCTTCACAGTGTTGTGCTCATCCAGTCAGCCCTAAAAATGGCTCACACGCACAGTACATGCATACAACATGAGTGTATGCATCCAGCATCACCTGGTTGATGCTAAGTAAGGCTGGGGTCACACACACAGATATCTGCCCACATATTGTTTGCACATCTCTGTTTGCAGTCAAATCATGGTCCCATGTTGACATTTGGAGACAGCCTCAAAATGGAACAATGTGTCCATGCTTTCACTGCAACCAGAGATCTGTCAACAATATCTGGCCACATATCTGTGTGTGTGTGACCCCAGCCATAGCCGTCAAATAAATACCCACACAAGCTCTTTGTAGGACAACAATGTGTAGGCATGATCTTATTACGTCTTTTATGTTCAAATTTCAAACTAGATGCTGAATCCTCATCAGAAGAAGGGCCCCATGCCCCACCCCCAGGTGGCCCATCAAGAACCCCACCACATCAGCCTCAAGTGGCACCCTTGTCCCCAGGGTCAACACCTTCCCCGGGCCTCAGGAGCCAGACGTCCCGTCACCCACCGGGACAGAGGACGTGGAGGACCAGTCCGCACCTGGCAGCCCGCTGGAGTGTGACCAGCTGTCCCCATCTGCCTGGCTGCTGGAGGAACACATCAACTCCCCACAGGAGGGCGAGGAGCAGCAAGTACCTGGCGGCCCAGAGGAGTCTTTGCCCCGTAGCCCAGGACCACTGTTACCCCTGAACCACATAATGTGGCCACGGAGCCCCAGCCCGGGAGTAACACCACCTCCCACTGTCTCCAGCTCAGTGGCGAGTCCTGGGGTGACCATGTCCCCACACAGTGACTATGGTGGTAAGTGTGTTATGTTGCCACACACACCCTGCACACTGTTGCTTCAATTTCATCTGGGGCCAAACAATTTATGTAAACAAAGTAAACCATGTTGGTTCTCCCTTTTTCCAGATGGTGAACGTGCGGGCTCATATGGATGGAGCTTGACCCCATCTCCCTCCCCGTCTGATGGTGAACTGGATTTGGAGGAACAGGGTAAGTGGATGGTTGCGGCCAGTCATGACTAACCATCAGCAGTGACGAGTGTGTACTAAAGTTTGTGTTTACTCCCAATACAGGTGCCCCTACCATGGAGGAATTCATCCAGGCCCATCAGGCATTTGTGGCCCGTTTGACCACGGCTCTACAGCGTGGCCTGCAGGACCTTGGCCGCCTGGCTCAAATGCTGGCGGACCTACACCCACACCATGGTTCACACCCATGAATTCGAGGGATGCATTGTATCCTGGCCAAACATGGCCCCACAAACAGTTGTCCTTGTTGGACCCTAAAATTTGCACACGTTGGCTTGTTGCCTTGCAAAATTGAAAATATTGGTTTTTTTTTTTATGTTTGGCCCCCGTTGGGCTCTTTTCTTATAGTGTCCCACATTGGGACCATCACAAGTGTGGACTGGCTAGCCCCATCTGGCCTTCAATCCCTATAACTGTCCCACATTGGGACCATCACAAGTGTGGACTGGCTAGCCCCATCTGGCCTTCAATCCCTATACTGTCCCACATTGGGACCATCACAAGTGTGGACTGGCTAGCCCCATCTGGCCTACAATCGCTATACTGTCCCACATTGGGACCATCACAAGTGTGGACTGGCTAGCCCCATCTGGCCTAAGCCTTCCTTGTATGATGGCAAATGTCTGTGACACATGTATGTTTACAATACAATGCTGTTCTAACTTTGTTATACGCTCCTTCATGTGACCTTACTAATATTTGGTGACCAAACCTCACCATAACCTAACTATGTGAGGCACATCACAACATCCCTTTGTGAATGTGCTAAGACATTCCAAATGAACCGATGGTGATCCTGCTGAGCGAGCACTGGCCCATATTGTGTGGCTTGGGGAAACCTATTATTGGCCACAATTACATTCACCCCCAAAAACCCACACAATCCTTATTCTGAAATGAATACACAATTGTGTTAATAAATAAAATTTATTCCAGGCTGGAATTTAAAATAAAGAACAAATAATAGAATTTTAGTGGCAAAAAAAATAAAAAAAAAAAACAGTAATTTTGGCCAAAAATCAATCAACAAAATATACATATAAAACGCAATTCCTGAAATTATAAAGTCCAGACTGCCAATTCTGTGCATTGGCTACTAGTGTCCAAATTACTCCTCTTCTGTCGGCTCTGACAATGCCGCATCCCCCCTCCTCTGAGGGCAGCCCCGACCTGCCCAGAACGTCTGGTTGAACGACGATGTGTTAAGGGGGGATGGGGTGACTGTGGCGGGGCCGGTCTTCTCACGGGCCGAGATGGGGCAGCTGGTGAAAGGGGCCACAAGGTGTGTTGCATGGGGGAGGGGACGTGGCAGCCCCATTGAAGGGCCCCATCATCGGCAGCATCAGCGGCATTGTGGAACACCCTCAGAAGGATCTTCTTCTGGAGCGGCTCCATCCCTCGCATTCTGTTGCTCATGTAGAGGGCGTCGGGGTCCATGTGGGTCCGTTGTTCATCCAACAACACGCGTCGGGCCCAGGTCGCCAGCTCCGTCTCAGGTGGTGCAGGACGTCGGCGGCGACGGATCCCGGAGCTGGGACCTGGGCCTGGACCCACATCACTCGCCGCGCCCTCCTGCTCAGCCCCAGATGTCATGGGCTGAGCATCATCAGCAACAGAATCCTCGGCAATGGAGCCGTCCTCTTCTGGGGCCTGTGGGTGGGGAAAAAATAAAAAAAAAACCATTAGTGGAGGCTATATCAACTGTATACATTCACAACAGGACTCTATATACCACTCCCACACACACCAAGGCCAACTAGCAGAATGGAAAATGAGGAATAACACAGTAAAGCAAATAAGGTTCAAGACCCCAACACCAGTGGTTCTCCTGTACACTCACCTCGACCATTCCAGGAGCTCAGCTAAATACATAATTAGTTGTTTGTCACGTAGCCGTAAGCCAATATTAGGACATGTCACCACAACACCTTGATACTGGGGGCTGTGCTGGCCAATGACACATATTGGGCACCTTCCCATTAGGAGTCCTTTATGGTGAGAATCCACCCCTCACTCAATTACCTTTAACCCACTGGCAACAAAGCCAACACACATGTGAGACAGCACCATTTACTACATGGTACTATGTGGCTGTTTGAGAACAAACCACCTGCTATCTTGAAACCCTTAAATAACTAACCTAAACATACCAAGATGTTGTGGAAGAAGCAACATTGCAATACGGCTGGAAGCATAGAATAGAAAAGTCTGGTAAGTCATGGAAGGAGGGCAGATAGATTGACACCCCAAGGTGTGCCGCAGCAAGGAGGTAAATATGGCAACACATTTGGTGTGAAGGATTTATAGAAGCACACATGTGAAGGAAACATTGTGGGCCACCACTGTCACACAATTACCCACCTCCTGTGGCGCAGGTGGTGATGCAGCCGGGCCTACATGGGACGCAGCAACGGGGCAGTTGGTGGTCGTTCGATGCGGGCGAACCTCGCCCAGGATGAAGGTGAACAGGGGATAGTACCATAGGGTAGGTGATGGTACCTCCTCTGCTCCAGCCCCTGAGCGACGACGCTGGTACAGAATGTGAGCCCGCATGAACGCCGACCTCATGTTTTTGATCTTAAGTGCCACCATAGGCTGGTCCCACGTCTTGCCTACCCTTGGCTCCAAGCGATTTGCCAGAGCCACAAGACTCCTGTAGGCCTCGGCCCTCGCTGCCCGATTTTTATATTCGGGCAGCGAGCTGCGCCACAAACATTCGTGCCGCTGATACTCCGTGAGAAGCTGGGTTTCCAATTCCACAGTACCCCTCGGCATCTGCCGATGAAAAAATAAACAAAAAAAACACAGTCACAACACAAGGCATACCGACATTTCAAAACTTGCCACAATCATACACATAATCATTAACTTTCTACAGTGATCATCTATGCAGCTATTTTGTGGAGTGAAACTGGGCATGAGTGGGGCATTTTCTCAATCTCATACCGCTACTAACTCAAACACATGTATGCAGCCATTATCAAGCACCGGATATCGGTGTCCACCTACAGATGTTTCAAACATGATTTCTGTCCCCAATGTACCTATTGCAACACACCTTGACACGGTGTGTGCGTACATACCTGTAGAGGGCAACATGTGACCTAACACGTTGTGTGCTAACTAGTACCTGGCCAGTGTCCACAATGGTAAGGGGTCACTATATCAGAAAGGCGGCCTGGGTGTGTGCCAACACTGCACATACTACATGTAATGTGCACCCAGATGATCATGTAGGTGTTCCTCCAGACGTGGAAGTTCCATTTTAACACATGTACCCAACATCCCTGGAATGTCCGCCACAATTCTACCACCCCTGAAATGTTGATGTTAAGTACCAGCCAAAGAAATAACAGCGTGCTCTTTTACCATTGCCACAAAGCAGAAGGTGCAATACATACTTACACTACATAAGTAGAGGCACTACGTGGCTACTGGGCGACACAGAATAAGGTTCACATATTGAATATTACGTGGTAAATATTTGCATGCCGCTTCAAACATGGCCATACACACATCGCCTAAGCTGCCTGTGCCAGAACCAGCTGCGTTCATTAAATTTTCTTACAAACCGCTAAAGAGGCTTACCGTCAGAGCAACAGAAGTCAAACAGGACACTAGTAGCTCAATGCACATCGACGTCTGGACACGGAGCAGTGGCCATTGACCTGCCTTTATAGTCCGGGACACCAATCACAGCGGACACAATAATGCACATCCTGAAGGGGCACCTGGGTGCGGATTAGCCTTCCGCTAATTGGTGGAGATCGCTGAATCGTGATAGGTTGGCGGCCCTTTAAAAGTTGCCCATCCCGCCAAACATTACGCTTGCTGGCCAGACCCATTAGGTAAGTTTTTGTGGACACACATGGAATTGGCGCAGGGTGGGGTGCATATGTTGATGTTCTTGGAGAGCGCCGGAGACTGGTGTAGCGGCCGATATAGGGGTTTGTATTGTAGGGGACGACATATAGTGTAGTGTGTGGGTTAGGATACGGCATTTTGTGTGGCCCTTGACACTTTTGTTCAGATACATTGCTGTGTTTGTTTGCAGACAACATACAGGAGAATGGATGCATGACTGTAGACGGAACTGTGTCACTCATGTCGACTGGATCGATTTCTGCATACTGGTTGTGGCCAATGGAGACTGTGTCCAACGGGAATGGGATGACACAGGGCTTTGAGGTGTTGGGCGCCAGACATGGCATACATGTGTATGTAAAATGACACCTTCAAAAACCAATTACACCATGGGTAACCATCCGCAGTCATGTGCAATGTTGTTTGGTTCATGTAGCCTTCCTCAACCTTCCATATCGGGGTACGTCACATTCGTTATTCTTCTCATTTTTACTGTAATCAATAGACATTATGGGCTGTGTAATGGATTATGGGACCTGTTTGACCAACATTATTGGTGACACATGTCCCTTTCTAACTCACCTAGGTGCAGATGTGTGAATTTTGGGAGCTCCCATTGACGTTGATGTAGAGGAGGCCACTCTCAATCGCCGTGTGCCATGTTGTTTGGGGTGACTACTGGGTGTTTGCCGTCCTTGCTTCAGGGTTGTGTTTTGGGCCCACACAAGAGATCCCATCATCTTGGCTATAGTGTGTAATCGAAAAGAGGTGTGGCTTGCTGAACCTGCTGACTTGCCCACATTTTGGTCTATGTACTCATGTTGTGTATTCTCATCTACAGGTGCTGATATTGAGGATGCAGAATATCCATGACCGCAATGTTATCGTGGCTCTTGCGTTGGTGGAAGAGCAAATGTGGTATCAGGATCGGTATGAAAGGTTGATGAGGCGCAGACAGCGGCGGATGTGGACCCGTGATTGGCTTCTGAGGCGGGAAACCCGGGGCCACATGCAGCTGTTGCGGGAGCTGGAGCTTAACTGTCCTGATGATTACCGAAACTATCTCCGTATGCCCGAGGACTGTTTCACCTTCCTATTGGAGCGTGTAGGGCCAATGATAGCGCGTCAGGACACTATAATGCGACCATCAGTATCAGCTGCTGAGCGGTTGGCGATCACTTTGCGGTTCCTGGCTACAGGGCAGTCCATGACATCCCTCACATACGTGTCACGTGTCTCCCTGCCCCTGCTGAGCCGCCTGATCCCTGAAACGTGTTGGGCCATCTGGAGAGCTCTGCAGCCAGCCTACATGAAAATGCCATTAACCGCTGCAGAATGGCTGGAAGTGGCCCAAGGGTTTGAAACCCGGTGGAACTTCCCCAACTGTGGCGGGGCATTGGATGGTAAGCACGTGAGGATTACCAAACCTGCCCACTCTGGCTCTTTGTATTACAATTACAAAGGGTATTGTAGTATAATCCTCATGGCTGTAGTAGATGCCAACTATGAGTTCCTCTACGTGGATGTTGGAATGCCTGGTCGCAACTCAGATGGGGGGGTGTTTGCCCTAAGCTCCTTGGCAACACTACTAGGGAATGGTGGGCTAAACTTACCCTCAAATGAGCACACGACCGAACATCTCAACTTTGCGTTTGTGGCGGATGAAGCATTCCCACTTCAGGAACACCTACTGCGGCCATATCCCCAGAGGGCCCTTACTTCTGCGAGACGCATTTTCAACTACCGGCTATCCCGGGCCCGCCGTGTAGTTGAAAATGCGTTTGGGATAATGGCCAATAGATTCCGGATTTTTCATACACCTATACATATGAAACCGGAGTCTATTGAGGCGGTAGTGGTGGCCTGCTGTGTGCTGCATAACTTCCTGCGTCGTAGGGATAGGGCATCATACACGCCAGGAGGTTATGTAGATAATGCAGACGCTACAACAGGGGAGCTCCGTCCAGGGTCTTGGCGTGATGAGGCCCATGTGATTGTGCCACTCCAGCCGCAGAGCCATGGCCGCACTCGGCAGGAGGCCAGGGACAGTAGAGAAGCTTACTGCTCCTACTTCAATGGGTCTGGTGCAGTGAGCTGGCAGGACCAGGCCATATAATGTGGCTGGCTCTGGGAGTTGCTTTTTGTGTTTTCAATGGAGGTGACAGCAGGTTAGCTGCACCCCTTTAATGTTTGGTTGCCCTTTTCCATTCTCTTTGTTTGCATTATGTGCATGAGTTTTCATTATGTAGTTAGTTAGTTAGTTAGTTTAGGTTATTTTAGTATTTTTTCCATCCACAGTTTGCAATGTGTGGTGATTTGCTTATCCATTGAATTTCCCTGATGAATGTCACCTGCTCTTGAATTCTACAATGTTTTTACTTTATGTATATTTTGTTTGCACAAGACAAGGTCAAGATTCATGCAATATATTAAACCTTTTTCTGTTGGATCCAACATCATCTGTGTGAGCCTGATTACTTGGTGGAGGAGGGCAATGTGATGCAGGGTTGGGTGGGGGCCTGGGATGTCATAGCCACCTATTGGCTGGGATTGTGCACACAATATGTGTGGGTAGCCATGTTTTTCGGAAAGTCTTTTGCCCAACAGTGTTTGTGGCCATTGTGCGTACATGATCCTTTATTTTGTTGTAGGCAGAGGGTCCCCTGCACACAGCACATTGATGCAGGACATATTCTTGTCAGGTGTTTGCTAATACACTGTCACACAGATCTTTGACTTGGTGCCTTGGAAGCTGTTCCACTACATTCACATCTGTCAGCACATATATTAAACCCCATTCAGCCTGTATACATACACATACTTCGCCACAGTTGTCACAGATTTTTGACAGAAAACGCACATACTGTCTTTTGTAAGACGCTAATGTGTGGCACACAAACGCACCTCAGTTCAATCTGCACACGCGGCTGTCACAAGCGCTGATCGTGCGTGACACGGCAAACACTTGTACTACGTACACATAGCCCCGGACCGCTACTTTAATACACACGGGATATGTGACTGGCCACCGCTCTAGCGTGACCCATTACCATCGATTTGGATGCATTCGCCAGGCTCCGCCATGTCACAAGCGCTTATTCCGTGCCACACTCCGTTCACTAGTACGGCACGTCTCGGCCATCCGCCCTTTCCGTCGTGCCCAATCACAACTCCGTAGTGTTGGCCAATGGTTGTGGTTTGGGCGCGGCGTACAGGTCTGTGGCACGCCTATTTGTTTTACGTCCTGCCTTTGTTGCTCCCAGATCACTCTGTGGTGGCTGTGTGTAAAGCTGGTACGCTGAGCTACAGACGGCTACTTGCGACACCCGGCGATGTATGTAGCTGTAGATGTAGCGTAGCGTAGCGCACCTTGTGGCGGCGTGTATAGAGGGTGCGGTTCCCGTTGGTAACCGTTCGGCCGTGCTCGTGCACGTCAAGTTGCCGTTGGTATCCATCCTGTTGTGGCGGCGTGTAAAGGTACCATTAGAGATCACCAAGTACCCATTTATGTTATTTCTGCTCAAATAAGAATGTCACCTTTAAGATGAGTAATTTAGACGGGACCACCCCCTGCTTCTCTGGATGAAGGAGACGGCAGACATGTTCCTGAACGTCTGAGGGATCAGACTTATCCTGGCTCCTGTGCCTTCTTCTACAACTTTCATCCTCTTGTCAGATGTTTCTGGTAAGATTACAATGCAGTTACATGTTTATGCTGGGATCTGTGTAAGCAGGTGTAGGCTGCAGCCATTGTAAAGAGTGTAATAGAAGTGAGGTATCATTATCTGTAATCCTGCATCCTAGCATGTTCGTTTACTATATGCAGTTAGATGTGTTTGCATTTGACATGGCTATCTAGGGTAAAAGTCACTGCAACATGCTCTACTTTATACAAAAACACATCCAACTGCATATAGTACACGAACATGCTAGCATGCAGGATTACACATAATGATACCTCACTTCTATTACACTCTGTACAATGGCTGCAGCATACACCTGCTTACACAGATCCCAGCATAAACATGTAACTGCATTTTACTTGTACCAGAATCATCTGACCTTGCCAGTCTGTCTGTGTTTCCCAAGGCTCAGTTCTAGGACCCCTACTCTTCTCCATTTACACCTTTGGCCTGGGACAGCTCATAGAATCCCACTGTCTTCAGTATCATCTCTACACTGATGACACACAGATCTACCTCTCTGGACCTGACATCACCTCCTAACTGACCAAAATCCCACAATGTCTGTCCGCTATTTCATCTTTCTTTTCTGCTTGTTTTCTAAAACTGAACATGGACAAAACAGAATTCATCATCTTTCCCCCATTTCACTCTACCCCTCCACCAGACCTATCCATCAAAGTCAATGGCTGCTCACTTTTCCCAGTCCCACATGCTTGGTGCCTCGGGGTGATCCATGACTCTGCCCTCTTATTCAAGCCACATATCCAAGGCCTTGCCACCTCCTGCCGACTCTAACTTAAAAATATTTCCCAGCTCCGTACATTCCTTGATCAAGAAACTGCAAAAACATTCGTGCACACCCTAATCATCTCCTGCCTTGACTATTGCAACCTCCTACTCTCTGATCTCCCCTCTAGCACTCTTGCATCACTTCAATCTATCCTTAACTCTGCTGCCTCACTAATCCACCTTTCTCCCCGCTATTCCCCAGCCTCTCCTCCTCTGCCAATCCCTTCACTGGCTTCCTATTGTACAAAGGCTCTAGTTCAAAACCCTAACTATGACATACAAAGCCATCCACAACCTGTCTCCTCCATACATCTGTGACATGGTCTCCCGGTACTTACCTACACGCAACCATCGATCCTCTCAAGATCTCCTTCTCTACTCCCTCTTATCTCTTCTTCCCACAACCGCATACAAGATTTCTCCCGTGCTTCCTCCATACTCTGGAACTCTCTAACCCAACACATCAGACTCTTGCCCACCGTGGAAACCTTCAAAAGGAACCTGAAGTCCCACCTCTTTCAAAAAGCCTACAGTGATCTTCAGTCTACTGAACCACACGACCAGCTCTACCCTCCACTAGTGTATCCTCACCCATCCCTTGTAGACTGAGCCCTTGTGGGCAGGGTCCCCTCTCCTTCTGTACTTTGTGTGCCTTGTATTGCTTTTATTGTACTTGTCTATGTATGCCCCTTTTCAAATGTAAAGCGCCATGGGATAAATGGTGCTGTAAAAATGAATAACTGCTGAAATGGTATGGTAGTTACTCTCAAATGTTGAGGGGAATTCTATTCTCATACCTTCCTGGATTAGCTGTAGGATTGCACGATCTGAAGTTACTTCCCACCACTGATGGAGGAAATTGGAAATCCTGCCCCTTACGTGACTGGCATCGCTTCTTTTCTTGCTGTCAGGTAGGTAGTCTACTCTCACCCTTTTCCACTTTTGGGTAGCTCCAGCAACCCCCTTATCTCTTTGTTGAGAGGTATGGGTCTGTGACCAAAGTTTATTGGGAATGAAAGGACTTTTTGGTTTTATCCTCCAGAAGACCTTTTTTTTTTTTCTGCTGCCTTCTCCATAAGTTGATCTTATTGGTCATTTTGGCTACTTGAATATCTATTTTTGGAATTTCAGAGCAGGCTTTAGAAATAAAACTGTCTAGGGTTAATCTGCCTTTCAACTCTCCAGGTGTAACGTGGCATTTTTTGGAATGTTTCCACCCTTGCAGAATGAATCTCTGGATATTGCCATGGATGAGGAAGACTAACTTCTAGATTTTAATCCCCCAAACATCTCATTCTATAAGGACTGGGCTGATTCTTCCTCCGCTTCCACGGTGTTCCTAACTGCGGACAACAATTCTATATTTTCCAGCAAAAATAATGTTTTCAGGTGAAGGGGGTCATAGCTCTGGGATAAGTCAGAACTATATTCCACATCTGAAGCTGAGGCTAGGGAAGATTGGTTCTCCTGTCTGATCAACCCCTTTAGTTCTTCCATTAAGGATGGGTTTTCCTTCCTCGTGATTTTTTCTGTACACTCCTGACAGTTTTTTTTTTGTGTGAGTTTTTTTAAATTACAGATAGCACATTTGCGAGTTGTCGATTTCATCCTTGTCTTCGGTGTCTGCTCCTTTTATAACTAAACGAGAGGGGAGGAGATAGTGGCCAGACCCTAACTTAAAGGGAAAGGAAAAGAACACCCCCTACCAAGTACAGTTATGAGGCCTGGGATAGCTCTGGGCTCTGCATCTGCAGGGAATAGGGATGCTCTTAGTTACAGGGCTGAGATAAGGGCATAGGTCAGCCTACCTGAAAGGTGTCTTCCACCAGGGACCTTTATATTCATGTTGTCTGAGGTTCCAGCGTGTATGCACTCCCAGGTGCAGCTCCTCCCCTTCCCTGATGTTCCTCCCTTGTGGCGGCCGGCATTAGAGCAATCCCTGCTGGTCAGGGCGCCTGGAGGACTCTGAAATCCTATGCGTTACACCTTGGAACGCAACCCAGAAATGACGGACTTTAGCCGTCCAACGTCACTTACGGGCACACATTTTACAGAGAGGAGCCAGACAAGAAGGAGGGAGGCCAGGATCTGTGGGAGGACCACAGGTTGGCCGCCGCTCAACTTTGTCCGCAGGTGTCGGAGAGTACTGGGGTCCCTTTCATCCCTGAACAGGATTGGCATTTGGGAGGAAGGAGCACCAGTCCGATCAAAAATGTGTTTGTTATTTTACTATGTGTGCACCTGCAGGGGGGCATATAGAGGGATGAGGGCATATGCACAGGAAGGGGATCTATGTGTGCCATCACAGGGGCCATATTCAGGATGGCGGACTATGTACCAGAATGGGGTTATATACAGGGTTGGCCATTTATATGGATACACCTATGGGAATGGTTGGCGATATCAACTGCCTGTGTGTGGCACATTAGTATATGGGAGGGGGAAGACTAATGTGCCACAAACAGGAAGTTGATATCACCAGCCGTTCCCATTTTGTTTTGGTGCATCCATATAAATGGCCCACCTTGTATATAATATATATATCTACTATATAATTGCCGTAGGCAAAATTGTGTCGGACCCCGAAAACGCCGTGGCTATGCCACGCTGTGACGTCACCACGCGCGAGCAATGGCCGCGAAGCGGCCATTGCGAGTCGCTGGCCGAAAATAGAACCAGAGGCCCGGCTACAAAGTTAGCGATTTACCGCTGAGGTAGCGCGAGCAATGGCCGCGAGGCCATTGCGAGTCGCTACCTCAGCTGCCGCATCTGCCGCAACTCCCCCTATACTTTCAATGGGGATCTATTGCGAGTCGCTGTGTAGCGCGAGCAATGGCCGCGAGGCCATTGCGAGTCGCTACACTTGCGGCGCGGTTGCGGTAATCCCCATAGAAAGTATAGGGGGACTTGCGGCAGGTGCGGCAGCGAGTCGCTGGCTGAGTGCGAGCACTTGCGGCGCGGTTGCGGTAATCCCCATAAGGATTACCGCAACCGCGCCGCATTGCGAGTCGCTGGCTGAGTGCGAGCACTTGCGGCGCGGTTGCGGTAATCCCCATAAGGATTACCGCAACCGCGCCGCATTGCGAGTCGCTGGCTGAGTGCGAGCACTTGCGGCGCGGTTGCGGTAATCCCCATAGAAAGTATAGGGGGACTTGCGGCAGGTGCGGCAAGTGCGGTTTTGCCGCACCTGCCGCAAGTCCCCCTATACTTTCTATGGGGATTACCGCAACCGCGCCGCAGATGCGGTTTTTAAATAAAATAAAATAATTTTAATACAAATAAATTTTCTTAAAATAACAAATAATAAATACATTTAATAATAATAAAAATAGTAAAAAAACAAAATAAATAATAAAATAAAAAATTTCTATCTACTATATTGGATTATTATTTGAAAATCTAAAAAAAAAAAAAAAATATTCTAGACACCCGATGCATTTGCATCGGGCTCACAGCTAGTTATATATATATATATATATATATATATATATATATATATATATATATATATATATGGAGAGGGAGGGAGGGAGAAAGAATAGGAAAAAACAGCACAGTTTACTCCATAAAGGTACTGTCACACGCGGCAATTTTGCAGGCAATTTCACTGGCAATTTGCTGGTTGCAGTGAAATCATGGACACATTGTAATATCTTGTTGCTGTGTACAAATGGAACAAGGTCTCCATGATTTCACTACAACCAGTAAATTGCCAGTGAAATTGCCTGCAAAATTGCCACGTGTGACGGTACCTTAAAGTGGATCTTTATTGCCTGTGGCGTGGCGACGATTCTGACTTTGTGTCCTTTCTCAAGCAATGATTGTGTCAAACTAACAGCATTATATAGGTGCTCTCATACATTCTTTCAATCAATAAATTGTATTATAATGTATACCATTTTAAATATACATATATTTTTAAGTAGCAAAGTGATATTGGTGCATTATAAAAGTGCATTGTACAGTGCCATTATTGCGGTCCATATCAAATACATATAGTACATCCTGAATTTAGATCTTTATGATTAATTGTGTAATAGTGTAATTAAAACACAGGTGCTTTTCATATCCTGTAGGGTAATCATGTACTCACATCATGCTGTAATGTACTCTGCACGCTGCCCTCGGCGTCATCCTGTCTATACTGCACGTCCGTGACTGGAAATGACGTCCTCAACCTCTGTACTGCGCTTGCGCAGTTCTTTTCTGAGATTAGCGGCGCCATCTTTGTTATGGTCCGCTCTAATATGCGCTCTATTAATTACTATCATGGTGGCAAAGCAACTATAAGAGCGCATTTTCACCTTTATTCCACAAACTTCATTCTATTAAACTAGAATATCCACTGTTAGTATAATATGAATTATCTCCACTAACATTATAAATGTAATATTAATTAGCATTTCTGTTTAATATTATTATGGGAGCATCAATCTATGAAACTTCCATGTGTACTGAGGTCTGTTTTTTTTAAAAAAAAACTTCAATATTCTTATTTTTTTTTTCTGGGGTTCTCCATATTGGCCAATATATGTACCAAGAACCCCAGAAAAAAAAAAAAAAAAGAATAGAGGTTTTTTTTTGAAAAAAAACGTGTTTTTAATTTTTTCCTCATATATAGACCGCTTGTTAGCATGTGTACATTTTGGTAGTAGCTGACTGCTGCAGTGAATTTTTTCTGGTTGTATGTTCCAGCATCGCAGCTTGCACGAGTTCACACTATATCTTGAGTGCTGTGCAGTTTTTTTCTGTTTTATGTCTAATATGTGGAGTTGCTGGCTCCATGTCTGCACTTAGCACCCTCATCGCCCCCAGGTGGTCTGAGGTTGAGATGGTGTCCACCCACTTAGAAGTGGGACAGGGAGGACAAGGAGGACAGGGATGTCAGCGTAGGACTCATCAGACCTGGGGTCACCGTGGCGTGGTTGATGAGCAAACAGATATTGGCCAATATATGTACCAAGAACCCCAGAAAATAAAAAAATAAGAATATTGAGTTTTTTGAAAAAACATAAGTTTTTAATTTTTTCCTCATATATAGACTGCTTGTTAGCATTTTTGGTAGTAGCTGAGCACTGCAGTGATTTTTTTCTGGTTATATATATATACACACACACACATACCAGGATGAGGGACATATATATGATTTGTAAGATGGACACTGGCATTATAAGACAAACCCCTTTATTTTTTTTAGTTTAATATAGGCTTTAATTTTATTTAACTCATACCCTTCTTTCAGCCACTTTTTCATAAATCTTGCAAAATCCCTGTAAAAAAAGGAGACCAACCAGGGAGAAAGGAAAGACGGCCGAGGGCGCATGACACCGTGCACCACAATGTCACCTCCCCCAGGCCCCCTCCCCACACCAGCGCCCCCCCCCGCAAACTGCGGCAGATTCGGCAGACTCACCGCACCCGCCACCCAACAGCCGCACACGCGCGGCACAGCAGAGACGAACACCATTTAACAAAAAATTATTTTTTTCTCTTTTCCTTCACCAAATTTGGGGTGTCTTATAAAGCGAAAAATACGGTAATCTAGTAATAATCTATTTTTAACTTTACCTCCAATTTAAGGACAGAACATTTTAGATATAGCTATTTAAATACGGACACTATCTATAGTCAGAGATTTTCAGCCATTTAGTATTGGACACCATTTCTTATATCATTGCATTTTTAATAATTTAGTTGTGTTGTATTTAAAAGCAGCATTTGCTTCTCTATGTGTTATTGGTGCAAACAAATACCTTTTAATGAAAATTGATGTGTAAGTATTGCAACTTTTTAGGAAACGTGGGTTGTCCATTTCTTTAAAAATGCTGCAAAAATAATGAATATAGATTTAACTAGATGGACGTGACGTCACTATGGGGATGGGGCTCTATGGCGCTGGGGGCAGCGGCTGTCTCTCCCCTGTCCGCTGTTTTTTTCCCCTCACTCTCCACTCCATCCCCCCACGCTGCCTCTCACTGTGGTCACTCTCACCCCATGTGGTCACTCACTATCCTCGTGGCCCCTCTCTGCTCCCCCCCGGTCACGTTCTCCCTCCTTGTACTCGCTCTCATGCTGTGGCATGAGGAACTAGCAGTTCCTCATTTGGCGGGCTGTGGGGTGAGTGGGCTGCGTGAGCTGCAGGATGAGCAGGCCAAGTGATGTGAGCGGGCCGAGTACCCGGCTGCTGTTTTACAGGACCTTTGGTGATATCACAACCATGTGATAAGTCACATGACCATGACATCACTACAGGCCATGTCAGGTCGGCATGTGTGACTGGGTATCTGGGGAAGATGGGGGTGCGATGGCTTCCTGGCGTCTGCTGGGTATGCTTATATGGCGCCAACCCGCATCATGTGGGTGTGCCAATATGGTGCAGCTTCCAAGGTGGCTCAGTGGATTCTAGGATTCATGTTGATGACACAAGCCACTAGGTAAGTATATAATATATGGGAAATACTACATACTATTTTTATGATTTCAAAGGTTGTCAAACTTCTTCAGGTCGCTGGTTTGTCAATATGTTTAGCCTGTCCACATCAGCCATGCTGGAAAACTCAAAGCGTCAGTCTAAAAACTCTCTGAACAAGAGCCAAAAAATGTGCACCTGGCGCACAGTGTGAAGTATATCCTGGTTTAACATTGCTGTATGCTGTTGCTTGTGCCTGAAAGTATGTCATAAGCTTACCTTACAGTACCTTGGCACATGGTGTGACAGTTATAATGGGACGGGGACCAACATGGAGTCTAACAGCTGGGTGACATGAAGTTTTGGTCAGAGGTTAAATGGCAGATACATCCTCCAGGAAAGCATCCTCAGCTATAGAAATACTATTTTCCCAATGGTAAATGACACTTGGATCCTTGCAGACTACAGTAGGTGGCACAAACAGTCACAGATCATGATTAGCTCAAGGTGAAATACAGTGTCTAAATGACACGGCAGTGTGAGGTTGACAACAGGCATAATTGAATACATGATGCTTTTGTGGTGTAAGGTATTAATCACTGGGCTAAATGGCACTTCAAGCTTGACAGCTAACTGGTGGCAATGAGTGTTGGATCTCGTGTAAAATCCAACATGAACCAGTCACTATGTCCTGTTAAGCCACAATTTAGAAGTGATTGCTTTTTATAACCAAACAGTATATAGTGAATGGCAGGAGTGGGGGACAAGGTTGCAGAGTACTGTCCACTGCTATAGTATAAAAGGATGTAAAAAATAATAATGGACAACTATCCAGGCCCTGGGTAAATGGGGCACAGCTACCTTACTAAGTTAAGATTCTGAAAAGTCAATTGTGACACCTTATGACCTAGAAGCCATTTATTGAAAATAGTCTAATTGTACTAAAACAAAAAAAGTAGGGGAAAAACTAGTCTCATTAGCAAGAGGAGAAGGAACATAGAGCCTGACACTTTATTGTATTTGTGCCTGTGTTGTTTCTTGAGTTTGTGTTTTGCGCCTTTTTTATTTTGCGTAAAATTCAAGAACTGTGTGTACCAGTTTGATCAATTTGGTATAGAAAATGTCAGCAAATAACACAGCATAACAAAAAAATAGTTACAAATGGTAAATTGTGCCCATAGGTATTGATGGGCGAACCCGAACTGTAAGGATCTGGGTATGTACCGAACATCTAGTCTCTGTGCATGGACCCCCGACCACGGACTTCCCTGAGAAGTCAGTGTTACGGTTTGGGTTCAGCTGGGAGGGGAGGGGGGCTGGAAAAATAAGCAAACTAGTGATTAAAGCAGGAGCATTAAATTTACCAGTCTCCGGCTCTGAGGTCACACTTGCTTCCAGTACCACTCTCATTAAAATCCTGTTTATTCACAGCACCCTGACTCCAACAACCATTCACAGACACAAACTCTCTGTGATTTGCTGTTCAGTCAGACTGTGCCCCCACAATCTGCACCAGTGTCTGTTATTGGTTGTCATATATATTAGTGTATGGTAATGAACCTGCCTTCATGTGTGTAAAAATAAATACCATGGGAAAAAAAATTGCATAGGTGTCCCATGTATTTTTGATTCTCAGTCACTACTCAGCCACAGCTGTCCACTTGACCTCCCGTGTTTTTTTTTTTTTAATTATTTAAATAATTTTAAAAAACAGCAGCCTGGGGTCCCCCCCTTATTTGATACTTAAGGTAAAGCAAACTGGTATGGGTTGGTATTCTTAACCTGAGGAGACGCATAGTTATTGCTCCTCCCCTAGGGTAAGAATAGCAGCCCGCAGCCACCCCAGCGATTTGGTGCACTCATTAGAAGTGCCAAATAATGGCGCTATACCTAGATTGTCCTGAATGCCATGGTGCGGTGGCAATTGTAGTAACAGGAAGGGCTGAGAATCGACAGTTATCAAGCCCTGGATTGGGTGATGTTCAGGTCTCTATGAGCTGTCATCAAGATATGTATTGGTTATGTTCAGACCTCTATGAGATCCCCACTTACCAATCTTGTTAGTAAATAGTTAAAAAAAAACAACAAAAAAAAAAAACACAAACAGGGATCTTGTGTACTCACCGTAAAATCCCTTTCTCCGAGCTCATCATTGGGGAACATAAGACCATGGGTGTATGCTTTCCTGCCACAAGGAGGCTACACTAAGTAGAGCTAAAAGAAGTCCTCCTCCCTGCAGTATACACCCCTCAGTAGGAGAAGTTAATCAGTTTAGTACTAAAGCAGTAGGAGAACATTTTTATGTAATAAGGTACAAGAGGCTTAGGCTCAGGCTACATGTAGGCCATTGAATGCTGTTAGGGAGGTTAAGGTGTCCCCCAATGATGAGCTTGGAGAAAAGGATTTTACGGTGAGTACACAAAAATCCCTATTTCACCTTCACATCATTGGGTGACACAGGACCATGGGATGTCCCAAAGCAATCCCTGGGTGGGAAATGGCTGAGTAGCGGTCGAGCATCATGCGCCAGCCGCCTACAGATGCGCGACTGCCTCTTGCAAACTTTTCTCTCCCTAGGCTTGCGTCTGCAGAGGCCAGGGTGTGAATGTTGTAATGTTTGATGAAGGTGTGTAGGCTGGATCAAGTTGTGGCTTTGCAAACCTGAGCTGCGGAGGCCTGGTGTCGAATAGCCCATAAGGTGCCCAGTGATCGAGTTGAGTGGGCCTTGATCCCTGCTAAAATTGGCGTGTTTCTGACACGGTAAAGGTACCGTCACACGTGGCAATATTGCTAGGCAATTTCACTGGCAATTGGCTGGTTGCAGTGAAATCATGGACCCATTGTTCTATTTTGTTGCTATGTACAAATGGAACAATGTGTCCATGATTTCACTGCAACCAGCAAATTGCCACGTGTGACGGTACCTTAAGTCTTGGATTGCTGAACAGATCCAGCTTGCCAATGTGGACTTAGAGGCTGCCATTCCTTTCCTAGGTCCTTCAGGGATGATGAACAGCATCTCCGTTTACAGAAGGGGGCTGTTCGGGACATCTACCGTCTGAGGGCCTTACCAGGTCCAGGGTGTGAAGCTCTTTTTCGAAGTGGTATACTGGTGTTGGGCAAAAAGAGGGTAGAACGAGGTCCTCATTAAGGTGGAATTGGGAAACGACCTTGGGCAAGGACAGTGGCGGACGGTGAACCACCTTATCCTTGTGGAAGGATAGAAGGGGGACGACAGGATAGGGCGGCCAGTTCTGATACGCACCTAATTGATGTGATTCCATGAAAGGTGGGTTAGAGATATTTCTCACAGTGGTTCGAACGGGGATTCTTGTAGGGCACCCAGAAACAGGTTTAGGTCCCAGATGGCTACGGGTGTCTTGTAGGGGGGCCGCATACCCTTGGATGAATGTTTTGACCTGTGGTTTAGTAGCAAGTCTACGGTTGGAATAATACAGTTATGGCAGAGATTTGGCCCTTGATGGAGCTGAGTGCCAGGCCCGAGTTAAGGCGGTTTGAAGGAACTCCAGGATCGTAGGGATGGAAAATAGGAGTGGGTTATGGTTGCGGTCATTGCACCACCGGAAGGTCTTCCAGGTACGGGGATAGATACGCGCGGATGTTGGTTTTTGGGCATTAACCATGGTGGTTATCATCTCTCGTGAAAAACCTGCCTGGATCAGGACCCAGGATTCAACAGCCATGCCGCTAAAGACAAGGCCCCAGAGTTCTGGCGGAAATGGGGTCCTGGGTCAAGAGGTCCGGTCGGTTTGGGAGTTGACAGGGTACGTCAACGAGAACTTGTATGAGCTCTGTGTACCACGCTCGTGTGGCTAGTCTGGGGCAGTGAGTATTGCTTGGACTCCATCCACTTTGGACTTTCTGATTACTCGTGGATCAGCAGCAGTGGGGAAAAGACGTATGGGAGTTGGAAATGTGCCAAAGGAGGACCAACGAGTCCACTCCTAGCGCCAGAGGGTCCCAGGACCTGGCTATGAAGGCTGGGACTTTTGTGTTTAGCCTTGATGCCATTAGGTCCAAGTCGGGGGGTTCCCCAGTGCCGACAGATCAGTAGGAAAACGTCTGGGTGGAGGGACCAGTCTCCTGATGCCAGAGCCTGGCGGCTTAGGAAGTCTGCTGTCCAGTTGTCCATTCCCAGGATGTGAACTGCTGATATTACTGACCGCGTTGTCTCGGTCAGTGGAGGATATGTTCCAATTCGCACACTGCATTGTGTGCCGCCCTGGTGATTGATGTACACCACCGCTGTTGCGTTGTCTGATTGAATGCAGACGAGACGACCGGATAGAAGGTAGTGAAAGTGTTGAATCGCCTGTAGCTCCAGGATGTTGATTGGGAGGTGTGACCCTGGGGCATCCAGCAGCCTTGGGCTGTGTGTTAGCGATAGATGGCCCCCCCAGCCAAGTAGACTGGCGTCGGTGGTGACGACTAGCCATTGGACTGGGATAAATGATTTTCCCTTTGTGAGTGATGATGGCAGTGTCCACCAGTTGAGTGCCTTTTTGACAGGTGGAGATAGGCGGTGCCTGCGGTCGAGGCTGAAGGGATTTGTGTCCCAAGCCGAAAGGAGGGCAAGCTGCAAGCAGGTGTCAAAGTGTTAGTCTGAACACAGGGAAACTAGCTGAACAAAGGGGAATCGCTGTGGTCTTGTCTTGATGGAGTATGACTAGCCCTCGCGCGGTGTCGAAGGTCATCCCCAGAAAGAATGGTCCCTTGATTAGCAGGTTGTCTAGATAAGGGAGGACGACCACTGCCCACAAATGGATAGTCACTACGGCCGCCATGACTTTCGTGAATACTCTGAGCGCGGTTGCGAGACCGAAGGGCAGCGCGATGAATTGGAAGTGGTGGTTTTGAACAGCGAACCGTAGATACTTTTGATGCGGGGGAAAGATGGGAATGTGGAGATATGCGTCTTGGATATAAATGTTTGCTAGGAACACCCCTTTTTCCATTGACATGATTACTGACTGCAGGGATTCTATTTTGAATTGTTGGACCTTTACGAATTTGAGGTCTAGGATGTGGCGCAGTGTTCCATTTTTTTTCAGAACGACGAACAGGTTTGAGTAGTATCCTTTGAACCTTTTGGTCTCTGGTACTGTTGCTATGACGCCGGTTTTGAGTAGTGCCTTGATGGCTTTGAAGAACCGCGCGAGCGTTTGGTCTGGGGGGTGTGAGAGGAAAAAACGACTTAGGGGCCGGGATTAGAACTCTATATTGTATCCTGACGACAAAAGGTTTCTGACTCAATTGTCGAGCCATGAGTGTCGGAAGTGTTGGAGGCGCCCGCGTATTGTGTTGGTGTTGAGTGGCTGGGGGGGGAGGGTGGAGTCATGCAATGAATCTTTGGGGTCTACCCATGGGCCTGTTACAGGTGGCTTTTCCATGTGGAATTGGTTTTAAATGAGAACGGGGTATTTTTGTCCCCGTGGGTAGTCAGCCCTGCACCTGTGTTAACCATTGAGGAAGGCCATCCAGATGTCCCTTGAGGGGTGTGAAACCGTAATTGCAGCTGTGTGTGGCGAAAGGGCCGCTTGAGCTTTCGCTGGGGGAGAAACTTGCTTTTTCCTCCCGTGGCTTCGGATATGAGCTGGTCTAGCTTTTCCCCGAATAGGCGACCGTCTTGGTAGGGTTATGAGGGATATTTTAGATGCGGAGTCTGCGTGCCATCCTCGGAGCCATAGTGTTTGGCGAATGGAGATGGAATTCGATGCTGCCAATGAGGAGCAGTTGGCCGTGTCTAGGGATGCTAGCGAAAAATACTCCCCGGTCATAGAGAGTAGTGGAATAGGTCTGTTGCCTCTTCAAGTAGGTCAAAGTCATGTAGGATTGCGCATAGGGTATCTGTCCAAGATACCATGGCTTTTACGACCCATGCCGTCGCGAAAGACGGTGGGAGGGCTGCTCCTGAGGCTTCAAAGACAGAGTGCGCTAGGTTATTTATTTGGCGGTCATTGGGGTCTTTGATAGATAAGCTGTCTGAGAGTGTTAGGAGGGTTCTGCTGGTACTGAGGGATCGACGGCTGGCGATTCAAACCACTCTTATGTTGGTCCGGCGCGAAGGGGTTCTTAGCTTCATTAGGTCTGTGACCTGCGAAGCGCTTCTCTGGGCGCTCCCAACGTCATCGGATTATGTCTCTAAAATCAGGGTGATATGAGGACGATTCTGGCCCTGAGAGTTCCCCTTCGGAGAGCAACTCGGGCTGGTTTTCTGATGATGGGGAGCGAGATGTGTCACCTATGAGTGACGTGGTGGGCGAGTGTCCCTGGGACGGACTTGTATGGGTCCGTCTACTGGTCACCCGGGGGACCCTAAACTGGGGAGGTTCCCTGCTTGTTGGCTGATCCCCTTGAGAGGAGCCTGGCGGGGGGAGTGAGAGCAGTTTCGGTCAGTGGCACCGGCTGCGCGGGGAGTGGGGAATGACTGCATTATTCTGGCTGAGTCTACCGATTGCGTCAATGCGAGGGCCATGCAAGGGTGTCAGACGTACTGGGTACTGAGTCAGTAGCAGGCTCCATGGGGCATTGGGGCTCGCAGTTTAGTCAAAGTTGCGAAGCGTGTCCCCTTGGGAGCACAGTCTGGCAGTTGATGCAGTGACCAGTGTGGGTTTTGTTATTGCTTTTGGATGGTTTGGGGTCTGCCATAGTGTACCAGATTACAATTGAAAATGGTACTGCAGTGTAATTAAGCGATTTGGTTTGGTGGCACAAGCAGGCACTGGCCAGGGTGGGATGCTGCACAGTTCCTGTGTCCCCTTGTTATTTGTGCTGCATAAGTGCTGGGTAGAGGAGCTTTCGCTTCAGAAGCGCAGGAGGAAAGGGCTGTGCTGATGCCAGCCCACTGAATTAGTGTGTGTAGGCTCTGTGTGGTCCCCCTTGCGGGGACAAACGGGGGGGGGGGGGAAATGGGGGCAGGTGAAGCATGGCGACATGGGCTCTGTTCATAGGGCTGCTGTAGAGGTCCATGTGTAACCTTTGTCTGCTTGAATTTCGCGGCAGTGTGGGGGTGTGGCCTCCATGTGCAGCCGAGCGCTGACTGGTTGGGAGGTCGTCAAGGGGGCATGGCGTAGACCACCCCCTGCTCTGTGACTGGGTGCACGTCATCAGGGGGCATGTTTTCAGTGGCGAGTGGATTACGCAGCCGCAGGGGGGCTTGTTGTAATTGGCAGATTCGGCTGCCAATCACTAAGATGGTGGTGTTGGAGTGAAGGTCCGGACCTAGAGTAGTGCAGGCCCCGGAGTGATGGTGGGGCCTGTGATGTTTGCGGGCTGCACCGTTGGTGCGTACAATGGCCGCCCTCGAGCCCCATGCTGCGGACGCGTACCCTGAACCTACTGGCGGTGCACGACCCGGCATAGAGCCGCTGCGGCCTGGATTGAGGTCTCTAGCCCCCTGCCTGCTGTATGTGGTTAGTAGCTGGCAGCGTGCACGCTACTACTGAGCTGCGGTCTGGTGCCCTGCAGCGGCTGTTTCTTCAGCAGCATGAGTTGGTCTTTGTGGTGCTCTCAATCACCGGCTCCTTGAATGGAGGAGGTGAGAGAGTCAGAGTGCACTCCTTGCATCCCCTCTGTTATGCAGGGGGCTGCAGTGGGATGTGTGTAGCTGGCGGCTGTATGTCTGTGGATCTCTTGGGGTTGAGTCCCCAAGGATGAAATAGACTGCCGCCCAGCGGGGAAGACCATCGATCACAGGACTGGTTCTGTGGTCGAATGGGGAGAGCGGAGCCCTTAAGGGGTCCGTCAACCCAAAAGGGAGATGCATGTCTTGCGCGATCCCCCTTGCTACAAGGAGAGCAGCGCCCTAAAGGGAGCCGTCGCCTGATGAAGCCCGTAAAAAAGGTTAAAAGAGAAAAAGTAAAAAATAAATTAAAAATAAATTAACAGTAACAGGGTAGATGAGGTCTGACGATAGATCACATGTGCCTCCTTGCGACACAAAGCTAAAAACTGATTAACTACTCCTACTGAGGAGTGTATACTGCAGGGAGGAGGACTTAAACTTCATCTCTACTTAGTGTCACCTCCTAGTGGCAGGAAAGCATACACCCATGGTCCTGTGTCTTCCAATGATGCGAAGGAGAAAAATCCTTTATTTGAAATAAAACATACAGAAACCCTCTTTTACCCAGCTATCCCCAAACATAACCAGTTTCTTACATTTCACCGTTCCGACAGTAAATACAACAACACTATGTCCCTCGACGACGCTCGTCACCTCTGCTACATTTCAGTAAGCAGTGATATTAAAGTGACTGCTCACCTTCTTACAGTGAGTGGCCACTGTAATGTCACCGCTCATGGCTGGCTCAAGGTTTTTGTGAGCTCCCTAACACATACCACTATTCATGAATATAATATAGAAGCTGCGGGCTGTGTAGATATAATATAGAGGCTCCTGGATGGGCTGTATATATAATATTGAGGTTTTTTGAAAAAAACGTAAGTTTTTAAACTTTTTCCTCAAACACATATAGCTTGTAGCATTTGTACATCATTGGTAGTAGCTGTGTGCTGCAAGAATTTTTTCACATTATATGACCCTGCGTCTTTGCTAGCACCAGTTCACATTTGTCTTTGAGTGCTGTGCAGTTTTTTTTCTTGTTGTAATATTGAGGTTGTATATATTAGTGTGGTCCTGCTTAAATTCATACTGCTTCTCCCCACATGTGCCCTCCCCAATTCATACTGCTTCTCCCCCCTATGTGGCCCCTTTTTCATAATGCTCTCCCCCCACCCCATGTGGCCCCCATTCCAGAGTTTGCCCCTACAGGCTGCCTGTACTCTTTGGCTCCTTGACACTGCTCCAGGATCCATCACTCTCTCTTCCTCAGCGGCGTTCTGCAGTCTGCACAGATACTGGCAGTGTGAGGAGAGAAACTCCTTAGGGCCCTTTCACATCAGCGTTTATTTGAAATCGCGGCAGATGCTGTGAAAAAACCGCATCTGCCGCGATTGCCGCATAACCGCTGCACTTGCGGCGCGGTTGCGGTAATCCCCATAGAAAGTATAGGGGGACTTGCGGCAGGTGCGGCAAGTGCGGTTTTGCACTTGCGGCAGGTGCGGCCTCGAAAAAAAACGCGGCTCACCGCGGTTTTTTTCGCTGCCGCACCTGCCGCAAGTGCAAAACCGCACTTGCCGCACCTGCCGCAAGTCCCCCTATACTTTCTATGGGGATTACCGCAACCGCGCCGCAAGTGCAGCGGTTATGCGGCAATCGCGGCAGATGCGTTTTTTCACCAGCATCTGCCGCGATTTCAAATAAACGCTGATGTGAAAGGGCCCTTACACTGCACCCGGAACCTCTGTAGCATCAGCACTGGCAATTTCAAGGTCAGGGGGAGCTCAGGGCACTGAACTCAGAAGTGCCTGCACGCACAGAGGATCAATGCAGTGTTCCAGTATTCAATGATTATTGGGACACTGCCGCCATACCGACAACCCTGCCCCCCGCAACATCCAACCCTGGTGCCACCCTGCTTGAGCGTCCACATGGCTAATTTGCATCACAAGCAAATTAGCCATGTGCATAGGTAGTGCACACTCAGCTGTGGGACTGCTCGCTGTCAGGGCTGTCTGTCCCTGATGGGCCCTATGTAGGCAGAGCTGCCCGTCCCTTATGGCACCGCCCCCCCAGCTTTCCAGGGCCTGGGCACTTGCTGGGGTTCGAGCTCAAGTCCGGTCTTGAAACCAGACTTTTTTTTTTTTTTTTAAGTTTGTCCAGATCCATCGAACCCAAACATCTGTGGGTTTGCCCACCTCCAACCATAGGGTATTGCTTTCCTACCAAGCTGCTCAGCTGTATAGAATATAGGTGTGCCCTTTGGCTGCTATATTCCCAGATTCTTTAATGCCTGTATTTCACATACCTTAAAGAGTAACAACCTTTGTAACTTTATTTCCTAAATCAGTAATAGGACACATGTAATTGAGAAAATTTATCATCTTTTCACAGAACACTATTTTTATAAGTTTGCTAATTTCCTTTCCTATCGTACTTGTAAACAATGTTTAATGTGACCAGTTTCCTCCATGGTGTCTCTTATTTCAAATACGGAACCAAAGCTACCTAGGCTCCAAAACATATAAAACAATTTATTGAATTGGTGGGGAACAATGAACAAATTATGAGCTACTAAAATTACAGTTATTTGCAGACAGACACAACATATGACGGCCAAATTACAAAGTGACACTCTTAAGTATTGCCAAATAATTTCTAAATATATATGATATAGGTTGCAACACAAATGTGAGTTTGTCTTTGTATAGGCCAGCAGTTCTTGTCTTGTCAGCTGTTGTATTGTATATTGTAAATCTGAATCTCTCTGGGAAACAGTACATTAGACCTGTACATGAGTGATGAAGGATGAGCTTCTACAAAAACTGATATGAAATAATGAAAAGAACAATAGATATGATGAAGATATATTCTGTTACATCAATTAATACGCTCAATATCAGATACTTTACACTTACATTTTGTACTATTCAGCTGCACATGTAGACTTAAAAACCAATATGGGAATTTTATTACGTTAGTAGGCACAGTACAGCTGGTATACCTGCTCCTATGTCTCCAACAATTCCTATGGCAAAATGTTTTCATGATCGCCTAGAATATCTGGAACCAAAACATGATTACTACCAGCTGCTCACTCTTACAGCACTAGTTAGATGGAATTGCATTTAGGCAGCATATCAATCATCCTCAGGGGTCACAGGTGGAGATTAGGGAACAGAATGAGTCTTTCTAGTGCATGAAAGTTATACTAACTGTAGGAATGGAAAGCAAAATGTCATTATCAGTATGTAAATGGTGGAATCTAGTGGTGAAGTGCTACACCGAACATCTGTTTTAGTCTACTTCACTCTCAAAACAATCAAAGGTAAAATCTATCTGGTTTCTTGGGAGTTCAGCTTGTTATGAGAAGCCAAATGGTAAAAGGCTTCTTCTCATTATTAGCTTTGTACAGAGAACATTATGCTTGCTTCAAGGAGGAATGCAATATGTTTAGTGAATATTGCTAAGTCCTGGGCAGGAAGGGGTTTCTACTGAAGATAAACTGTATTATGGCATTAAAGAATACAGTAAAATCTCAGCTAACAATTTACTAGAAAAAACTCTTCTAGGGGGGTGGTCTTCTCAAGTGAGTTGGCTAGTGTGTATAGCAAATCATGTAACAATGTCAGGAAATCAGGCCACAGCAAAGGCATAGTCTCCTCAAAAACTGTATATGTTAATGTGGATGCGACGCTACAGCACGGAACAATGAAAGGCAGCATCTTAGACTGGAATCAGATTTCCGTGAGACATGGACCATGTATGGACTAGATTGTTCAGTTTGAGTCGAGAGATCTGCGACCATTCTCATGGGCATACATGTGTTTGCACCAGTTTCATACATCACATTCTCAGATGTCTGAATTCATCTTGGGTTTCTTTTAGATGTCTGTGATCATCATTCCAATCTTGGATCACAATGTACAGACTGGCTGTGCGTCTACTGACCCAAGCGTGAGCGCTTCATATATTTCTATGAGGCTAGTCACTCTCATGATTGAGAGACGTGCGGTCAGTCCGTGCATTGCGATCAGAGATTGGACAGATAAGCACAGATATCTGAATTTAGCCTTAGGGAGAGAACACAACAGAGCTTTTTTTAGAGGCTCCATTTTGCTTGAAGTGGAATCCTGCTTTTAACAAATAAAGCTTACTCATTAGGTAAATTTAACACCGATAAGAAGTCATTATGAAAACATTTGGCCCTTCTGTGTAATGAACTGTTATATAATTTGGCAATATGAATTCTGTATATATTCTTCTGGTCAACAGTGATCTTCAACAGAGGCAGTGAATAGGCCTTGGTGATAAAATGGACACTTAGGGTTGGTTTACACATAACGATGTCCCAGCGACTCCACCAATGATGGAGGTCACTGGGACATTGTTATCTGATCGCTGGTGAGCTGTCACACAGGAAGACTCACCAGCGATCACGCTGGTATCCAGGGTAAACAGCAGGTAACTAAGCAAAGCGCTCTGCTTAGTTACCCACTGTTTACCCGGGTTACCAGCTCCCAGCGTCTGCTGTGTGGCGCTGGGAGGTTGATGTCGTTGGTCTCCCGCTGTCACACATGGCGATGCTGGCCGCCCAGCGAGAGACGAACGATCGAAAAATGGCCCTGGCCATTGTACCAACAATCAGCGAGCTGATTGTTGCAGTATGTCACACACAGCAACATCACTACAAGGTCACTGCAACGTCAAAAGTTGTACTGTTGTCACATGTAAACCGGCCTTAAAGTTCAGTGTTTACACATGGCCAGATCTTGACCCAATGAAAGAATTATATATATATATATATATTTTTTTTTTTTTTTAAATGGATAAGCTTTACTGTTAGAAAACAATACCACTTTAATGCACAATGGTCTAAATAAGAAGTGAATAATGTGTAAGTAAGGGACCTGCTGGAATTCCCCAATTATGCACATCTGTATATATTGTTTTATATTAATATAATTGTTTTTATGGTCCTGTATATCCACTTTAGAGAAAGATTTAGCTTTAGAGTTTTGCACCTCATGGTTTTTTTTCATATACAGACAATACATTTATTCATATAAGTGCAAATAATAAAAAGACATTTATCAAATATTCTAACTTGTTCCATTTTAAGTATATCTTGCATTGTATCTGAACTCACCTTTGTGCAAAGAAAAGGAAGGAAATCACTTCAAGATTTCAGCTCAGTTTAGTGTATTTGTACACAAATATAAAAACAAATAAATAGCGGATCACGCTGCATCTCCTTTCCAAGGTACTCAAGGTGACAGTATAAGAAAATGGTCACAGAAACGCTACACATACATGTAACACTCAAACCAATATGGAAGTGATGAGGTGGCAATATGTAGTATAATGCTGCTAAAACCTCAGACAAGAATTTTTTTTGCAAATATGATTTTTTCTTTTTTTTGCCTGGGATGAGTTAATGAAAAGGAGCCTGAGAAACATTATTAAAAAGGCAGCTACTTGTAAACATCTTCATTAAAGGAACAGTAGCTAGTGGGAGTGCATCCACCATCAATGTAACACTTTTATTCAGTCAGTCACTCTGTTGTAGATGTTAATTTTAAAAAGTCCATGGAGATTAACTAGGTTTTCTGCTCTGCTGTTGTGGCAGCTTGTAAGGGAGCTTCTGGCTTCACAATCTGGTATGTGATGAGATACTCCGGGTAAGCCTGTAGAATGAAAAGCATTATTAGGTTAAGCTACATAGCAGAACATTTATTTCTATAGTGGACTGTGTTTTACATACACATAAAAGGGAATCTGTCATTAGGTTTTTGCTACCCCAACTGAGAACAGCACAATGTAGGGTCATAGACCATGATTCCAACTACATATGTAACAATTTACTGGATGCTGGAATTTTGAAAAGATGACTATCTGCTACAGACCTACCAATTCTCTGAATGCTGAGCCCTGTATAACCCTGCCCACAAGAATGATTCATTTTATTTTGTGCATAGGCAGAAAGCTTCCAAACAACGATGGAGGCGGGTTTTACAGAGCTCATGAATATGAGGACTACATGGTAGCAGGTTTAGGCCGGCTTCACATCACGGTTTTTGCCTGTCCGTGTGGATCCTGTTTTTGCAGGACCACCCGGACAGAAACCGGCAGGACAGAATGTATGTAAGTGGTGTCAAATATTGTCCCAGATCCTGTTTTTTTTTTTTTTTTTTTACAAGATTAGTTTTTGTACTTTTGTACTCGCAGAGAGAGTGAGAATTTCCTGCACAGATTTCTACTTTCAGGACCACGGAAAACATTCTGAGCAGGTGCAATGCAAAAAAACAGATCCGGGAAATTATTCTGCTTTTGCCCATAGACTCCCATGTTAAGAGCGACGGACCGCGTTGGATTACTTTCTGTCTGGTTTTGTCCGTTTTTTTCACCGGAGCCCAAAAACATTGCAGTCTCAGATTTTGGGGACAGTGAAAAACCGGACAAAAACGAATCTGGCACAGAATCCACAAAACCGGATGGCCAAATAGGACCAATCTGACACCATAGGGATACATGGGAGGCAAAACCAGATCCTGTTCTGTTCTGTTAAAACTGGACAGAACAGGATTCCAAAAACAGTAGTGTGAAGCCAGCCTTACTAGTTCTCTGTGAGAAAATCACTTTTATCAGAAGCAGATTAAGAAAACCACAACAGACAGCTCAGTAAGTGAAACATCTGTCTGCTCTCAGATTGGGTGGCAAAAAACATGGTCCCAGATTCCTTTTAAGAAACCATCTATCTTTGTTTAAACCCTTTAGGTGTTAAAGTTACAATAGACTGCACTACCTAAGAGGTTTAACAGCCACAACTGGTGTTCTCCAATCATAGCAAGTGTAAAGGGAAGTTCAAAGTAATTTTTTACTAGGAGAAGGAGAAAGTTGACATATTTCACCTAAAGCATCACTCCACTGCACATTTATCGAGTATTTAATGAAGACTTGCTTCCAGCATGATAAAATGGAGAGTAGATGTTGGTTTATGCTATATAGTTATAGCTTTCTCCTCATTTCCCACTTAAAACACCTGGCCAAGCACTTGTGTGTATGGAGGAGGTATAAGAGATAGCAGCCTGGTGATTGACTGTTTAGCAGACTGCCATCCCATGTCTATGGTCATTGTTGATGTCTGCATTTTGAGTTTCAGATTTGCTGATTCACATTAGGAACAGAAATACAAATATTAAAGTTTTGATGAGTCCATTACATGCCAATGGACCAAACTAATCTATTATGGGCCTTTTCTTGATTCACTGATGTATCTGTCATTTTGCAGAAAAAATAAATAGCACTATAAGCTACACTATTGTTAGGTCATACTGTGTCTACATTGGAGACTTTGGAATTTTATATACACTGTGTGCAGAATTATTAGGCAAATGAGTATTTGATGACATGATACTTTTTATACATGTTGTCCTACTCTAAGCTGTATAGGCTTGAGAGCCAACTACCAATTAAGTAAATCAGGCAAAATGGGTCAGAAGAGAGATTTGATGGGCTCTGAGAAGTCCAAAATTGTGAGATGTCTTGCAGAGGGATGCAGCAGTCTTGAAATTGCCAAACTTTTGAAGCGTGATCACCGAACAATCAAACGTTTTATGGCAAATAGCCAAGAGGATCACAAAAAGCGTGTTGGGCAAAAAAGGCCCATGAATTGAGGAATATCAAGCGTGAAGCTGCCAAGATGCCATTTGCCACCAGTTTTGCCATATTTCAGAGCTGAAGCGTTACTGGAGTATCAAAAAGCACAAGGTGTGCTATACTCAGGGACATGGCCGAGGTAAGGAAGACTGAAAAACGACCACCTTTGAACAAGAAACATAAGATAAAACGTCAAGACTGGGCCAAGAAATATCTTAAGACTGATTTTCAAAGGTTTTATGGACTGATGAAATGAGAGTGACTCTTGATGGGCCAGATGGATGGGCCAGAGGCCTGATCAGTAAAGGGCAGAGAGCTCCACTCCGACTCAGACGCCAGCAAGATGGAGGTGGCGTACTGGTATGGGCTAGTATCATCAAAGATGACCTTGTGGGAACTTTTCGGGTTGAGGATGGAGTGAAGCTCAACTGCCGGACCTACTGCCAGTTTCTGGAAGTCAACTTCTTCAAGCAGTGGTACAAGAAGAAGTCGGTATCGTTCAAGAAAAACATGATTTTCATGCATGACAATGCTCCATCACATGCATCCAACTACTCCATAGCGTGGCTGGCCAGTAAAGGTCTAAAAGAAGAAAAAATAATGACATGGCCCCCATATTCACTTGATCCGAACCTCATAGAGAACCTGTGGTCCCTCTTAAAATGTGAGATCTACAGGGAAGGAAAACAGTACACCTCTCGGAACAGTGTCTGGGAGGCTGTGGTGGCTGTGGTGGCTGCGGCACGCAATGTTGAGCATAAACAAATCAAGCAAATGACAATCTATGGATGGAAGACTGTTGAGTGTCATCATAAAGAAAGGTGGCTATATTGGTCACAAATTTTTTTGTGTTTTGTTTTTGCATGTCAGAAATGTTTTTTTTCTAAATTTTGATTACCACATACTGGCTGCACTTGCGGCACGGTTGCGGCAAGCCCCATACAATGTATAGGCGGGCTTATGGCAGGTGCGGCAAGTGTGGTTTTGGCACTTGCAGCAGGTGCGGCCGCGAAAAAACCTGCGGTCAGCCGCGATTTCAAATAAACGCTAGTGTGAAAGCACCCTAACCGCTGCACTTGCGGCACAGTTGCGGCAAGCCCCATACAATGTCTATGCGGGCTTGCGGCAGGTGCGGCAAGTGTGGTATCGGCACTTGCAGCAGAAAAAAAAACGTGGCTGACCGCGTTTTTTTTCGCGGACGCACCTGCCGCAAGTGCCTATACCGCACTTGCTGCACCTGCCGCAAGCCCGCATAAACATTGTATGGGGCTTGCCGCAACTGTGCCGCAAGTGCAGCGGTTATGAGGTAATCGTGGCAGTTGCGTTTTTTTCACCGCATCTGCCGCTATCAGCGCAAAACCGCTGATGTGAAAGTAACCTTACATAGACATAACAATACAGGAATACAATGTATATACTCATTGGCATAAGATAGGATAAAATCCAAAAAGGTGCTTGTGCAATCTGACATGGGGTTAGAGTAGAGGCACAAGCACCTTTTTGGATGTTATCCTATCTTATGCCAATGATTATATACAAACAGAGAACAAAACAGCCCTGGCTCACACCACAAACTCGATTCCTCCAGCGATGTTCCAGGAGTGCTGAACGTCTATGGAGGAAAACTCGCTCACCAGGAGACTTTATCCACTATAAATTCATGCTAAAAACCTACAACTCTGCCCTTCACCTTGCCAAACAGACCTACTTCACCACCCTGGTCTCCTCACTATCCAACAATCCAAAAAAACTCTTTGACACCTTTCACTCTCTCCTCAGTCCTAAAGTGCAGGCCCCCATCACTGACCTCTGTGCTGATGATCTAGCTTCCTACTTCATGGAGAAAATAGACAACATCCGCCAGGAAATCAGCTCTCAGCCTCCAAGCGCTGCCACCTCCATTCTTCCCCACATCTCCTCCGGCTCACTCTCCACATTTGACCCAGTCACAGAAGAAGAAGTCTCCAGGCTCCTTTCTTCCTCTCGTCCCACCACATGCACTACTGACCCCATTCCCTCACACCTGCTCCAGTCCCTCTCTCCAGTCGTCACCACTCATCTAACCAAAATCTTCAATCTCTCCCTCTCTTCTGGCATTTTCCCCTCCTCCATCAAACACTCGATCATTACTCCATTACTAAAGAAAACCACTCTCGACCCAACCTGCACAAATAACTACAGACCAGTCTCCAATCTCCCCTTCATCTCTAAACTCTTGGAGCGCCTGGTCTATTCCCGCCTCACCCGTTACCTCTCCGCTCACTCTCTTCTAGATCCATTACAGTCTGGTTTCCGCCCCCTTCACTCTACAGAAACTGCCCTCAACAAAGTGACCAATGACCTTCTGACAGCAAAACGTAATGGTGACCACTCTCTGCTTATTCTCCTTGATCTCTCTGCAGCTTTTGACAATGTCGACCATCAGCTCCTACTCTTTATGCTGCACTCCATTGGCATAAAGGACACGGCTCTCTCCTGGCTCTCCTCCTATCTTTCTGACCGCTCTTTCAGTGTATCTTTTGCTGGCTCCACTTCTTCCCCTCTTCCCCTCACTATTGGGGTCCCTCAGGGTTCAGTCCTTGGCCCTCTCCTCTTCTCTCTCTACACGGCCCCGATTGGACAGACCATCAGCAGATTTGGCTTTCAGTACCATCTTTATGCTGATGACACACAACTATACACTTCTGCCCCTGACCTTACCCCTGCGGTATTAAAGAACACCAATGACTGTCTAGCTGCAGTTTCCAATATCATGTCCACTCTCTATTTGAAACTAAACCTTTCCAAAACTGAACTTCTTCTGCTCCTCCCATCCACTAACCTCCCTAAATCGGACATCTCTCTCTCAGTATGCGGCACCACGATAACGCCTAGACAGCAGGCTCGCTGTCTGGGTGTTATGTTTGACACTGATCTCTCCTTCTCCTCCCACACGCAATCTCTCGTCCGCTCCTGTCGCTTACACCTGAAGAATATCTCTAGAGTCCGCCCCTTTCTCACCCTGGAAACAACAAAAACCCTCACCGTGGCCCTAATCCATTCCCGCCTTGACTACTGCAATTCTCTATTAAGCGGCCTCCCCCTCACCAGACTTTCTCCTCTCCAGTCCATCCTTAATGCAGCAGCCAGGATCACCCATCTGGCCAATCGTTACTCAGATGCCTCTGCTCTGTGCCAGTCATTGCACTGGCTGCCTGTATACTACAGGATCAAATTCAAATTGCTTGTTCTCACCCACAAAGCTCTTCACAGAACAGCACCCCCCTACCTTTCCTCCCTCATCTCTGTCTATCACCCCACCCGCTCTCTACGTTCCTCAAATGACCTTCGACTAACATCTGCACTAATCCGATCCTCCCACTCCCGGCTCCAAGACTTTTCCAGAGCTGCACCAAACCTCTGGAATGCTTTACCCAAAGAAATCAGGACTATCCACAACTTGCATGGCTTCAGACGATCCCTAAAAACGCATCTTTTTAAGGCGGCCTATCATACTCCCTAATAGAAGTCCATTGTACTGTAGACAGTGAATGGGCTATCCCTCTGGACATTACTCTTCTACAAACTCCACCAAACCAAAAAGGTCTACACAGACTGTCTGATGACCATTCATGTAAGCTTAGCCCTATGCCCCACTTCCTCAAGATGCCTGGACCATCAGTGCAATAAGCCCCTGCACCTTGTGCAACCCCTATCCCATTGTAGATTGTAAGCTCTTTTGAGCAGGGTCACCTTCATTTCTTGCTTTATTTATTGTATTTTTTTTCTACATTGATTCTATGCCTATTGTTTTGTATCCAATTATTGTACTTTATTGGTTCTCTACTGTAATTACTTACTGTATATTTTCTGTACTCTAACCCTACATTGTAAAGCGCTGCGGAATATGTTGGCGCTATATAAATAAAGCTTTATTATTATTATTATTATTGTATTCCTGCATTGTTATGTCTATGTAACATGTTTTTTTATATTGTATGTTTCCTACCTGCACCCTTGATTAAGCACCTCTTTGATAAGAATTTTCACATATATTAAACCAAAGAACCAAGGTGATCTCAGAGTCTATTTTACATGTTAAATACAAGATAATATCTTTGTTACACTATTGTGGTGAAGATGAGGTGGGGATCACCATTGTGGATTCTTTTAATTAGACTAACCTCCATATCGCTTTGCAGATTTTTACAATTACAGAATGTCATCACTTTCCGATCAACTAGAATTGCATCCTCTGAATCAGTCACAGCAGAGAGCTCTCATTCCCTTGCACAGCAAGTAGCTGACAGCTATGCTCCCCCAATAAAGTCAAAGTACATGGCAGCTAAAACTTTAATTGAATCTTATTGTTCGTACCTGTTCTCCTCTGTAGATTACATATTCTGCATATGCAAGTCCATTTACACTAGGCCTGCCAATAACAGAGTGATGGCCAGGAGGAGCATGGGCCATCTTCATAGTGCTAAATTGCAGGAAAGATTTGCCAAGTGTCACTCTACAAAAAAGCATTTGCCTAGGGAAAAAAAAAAGTAGCTGTTAAATAAATTCAAGTCAATCACAGTTGCCCTGCAAAGCATTCTTCTCATGGAAATGGATATGAAATTCTGTGAATAAAAGTCAATCACACAGAACTATTGACATGAAGACCTAAAAAAAAAAAAAAAAAAAAAAAAAAAAAAAAAAAAAAAGATCTAGCCAATGAGAAATAATCCTTACTGCTACTAAAAAGATAATAAAAACAATTTTGAGCCATTATGGAATAATGCTCATCAGCTTCTTAATACAATATAGTACGAGATGGGTTTTATAGAAGGTTTCACCAAGATTCAATACGATCTTGGCAGGCTGCATATTACACTTACTACCATAAATATAAGTATAACCAAGGTCACATAAATCACAAGCAGAAAATCTTAGCATGTCCTCTAAGAGTAGATTTGATGGTATTGTGAGAAAAATACAATAAATCTAGCTGCAGACATTT